>CM052132.1:17966333-18622368 GCA_028454255.1 Halictus ligatus | reverse complement strand
GTGTGTGTGTGTGTGTGTGTGTGTGTGTGTGTGTGTGTGTGTGTGTGTGTAAGCTATTAGAGCTAGAACATGTTCTTTTATGGAATTGACATGTTCATCTATTGCTATATTCAGTTGAATAACATTTTCTGTTCACCATCAATATAATTAGGATAATAGAACTCTGTTACGACGTTGGACCGATAGTAAATAATGAAAAGGAATATATTGCAACTCTTGAGCAGATACGTTCAGCAAGTATAGTGCAGCGAGTTATCCGTGACAGCCGCGAAGACCTGCAGTATGTATATACATATACATACATACACATACGTATATTCTAGCTTTTCTTTAGCTTACAGCTGAACAATTCCCTGTGTCTGTCTCTTGCACGGAGAAGTTAGCAATCATATCGAATTTTAGTTGTAGCCCAAAGTAGTACAGACCAAACAAACAGTCCGCCAGGATCTCTTCGTGGACAAAGAAATCTTCGTTCCAAAAAAATTTGGAATTTTCCACTGATTATGAATTACGAAATCATACTATGCCTTCTTTCATCTTTGTATCTTTTTCTTTGGATTCAGTCATTGAACTGTCGTCCTTGCGGTATAGTGTAAATCGACCTTAAGACGTTCAAAAACGCTAAAGAATATCACGATTATGATATATATTGTATATATGTATATGTATTGTTGTATGTTTCGAAGTAGGAACACAAATAAAATATATAGTCTTAGAAATCTTCGCGGTTCAACATATCTTTCTATTGATCCACTGCTTACTGCTCAATGTATTGCTTTAAATGTAAGGATTATTACCTCGTTTCACATGTACAGACATTGTAATTAGGGTAACTACCGTCCAGTTAGGTACTGATGTCTCGGACTTACCGATGGTTATTTAGCGATACTTGCCATTGCCCAACACATTGTTAGTTCTATACCTCTGCATAAAGTTTGATACATAATCCATGGCCAAGGTTTTGGGTACTGAGTTGCGGTCGGTTGCGTACCGTTCTCCACCCTTTCAGCTAGGAGTCCTAAAACAATATAAATCAAGAATGTTCATCCGCGATATCTTGACCAAGTGATTCGTTTCATGTTAATATATTACATATGGAAACACGACATTACCATATGGACCAAAAATGCGTGCAATATCTGCAACGCACAAGATGATTCCTAAAATCGCAGTTGCATATATAACGTTCAATACTTTTCGAATTTGTCGTCTAATAGGTGCAGCGGTATTTGCTTCCAGCATATGCAGAGGCGTCATATCAGATTTCGATCTGTTCACATACGCGATGTGATTCAATATCGAAAGAAGCGTATAGTCGTTACTCTGAAAAGAAACATTGTATGTATGTATGTACATTGTACAGTAAACATAAGTTTGCATCAAAATCAATTCGATAGAAATACGCAAATAGATCAGTGAGCAAGCTCGAAGAAAAAGGTACCGTAATCTTTGTATCGGTTTTAGTGTTTTCAGGAAGTAAAGTTTCGACGGTTATGTCTTCGGCATCCTCTTTCCCCTTTTCGTTTTTCCAAGATAAACTCTTCTTACGCCCTTTTCCATCGTCTTCTTTGTCTTTGGTCTTTTCGGTCATTAAGGCTGCTTTCTCGTTACAATCAGGCTGATCCGAGTCCGATTCGGATTTCTCTTGTATCTCAATCTTTTCAGGAACTATATTACGACCATGGGTAGGGCTTCTACTTAAAGTTCTAATACTTATATCACTGCTTCGGCGGTCCAAGTTTAGTGGCTTGATTTGTATCATCTCGGAATTACGTCGAAAGGAAATATCTGAATTTCTACGTAACTCGCTTTTTGAAATGATTCCGCTAATATCCGAGTTGCGTCTTGAGCCTGAAGTGGGTATAGATATTTCAAAGACTATTACTTACTATTTCAATGATATAATCATAATCGATGCGTTACCTGCTGGACTTAGATCCACGACTCTGGATAATTTGTAATGCTCGTTTGGAGGTAACATTCTTCTGGGTGTTCTATTTCCGAAATCGCTATTACGTTTTAGTTTCGCCGCAAATTGGGAACCTCTGGTTTTTTCATGCGTGAAATCAGAAGACCGTCTCAAATCTTTCACGCTTCCTACAGGAGTAACATTTTCCGAATGTCTTCTGGACATCCTGTCTGGAGATCGCGTTCGATCGATATCGGGCGAATGCCTAGGGCTAAAGTCCGAGTTTCGTCGACACTCTGACGTGGTAGAACCGTCCTCGTCGTTCATAAATCGAACGCTACACTCTGAATTTCTGCGCGAGGATCTGGAAGCATCGCTGCTCCGTCTGCTGCCTACGGAGCTTCTACGGCTCGGACTCGATACCGTAATTATAGGCAAATTAGCTGCCGACGGCGTAGGTGTTGGAGGTCGAACATACACTTCTGGTACCGTCGAGGACACGGCTGTTGGCTTTTCAGCTTGACACGATGGACTTTCCGAAAATTTTTCACATTCTTTTTGTAGTCTTTCTGCTTTTCTAGGTGGTTTCGCAAGTCGATCTGCAACATGGAAAATATGCATTTACGTGTCTCGATTCATTCCGGCGGCAATTTCGGAGTTGTGCGAGTAACACTTTTAAAATTACCTGTACCGTTTTTCTCCGATTCAATTAGAAAAGTGGGAGGCTCTGTTTCTTCCGCGGTTTTACTTTTAGGATTGAGCAAAGTAGGTACTAGGGCAGCAGCAACGGACGATGCCAAGTTCCCGTACGGTGCTAACATCGCCAGCTGCATGATACCTTGGAGAATATTTAGCGTGTCGTAATTTCGAAATCTCTCGTCTCGATGAAAGAAATGTTAACGCGTCAACGACTCACGAGAACATACCTTTTTGATGGCTATTAGAATTGTCTCTCATCAACATGCTACTCGGCACAGTTTTTAACAAGCGTATTATCTTATATCCTGCACGTAGGAACGATAGATACAAAAGCATACTCCAGACAAGGAACACACACTGAACCATGTAATACATGATGTAAACATTTGGCAAACCGAAAGCGATATGGCCGGCAACGAGCAGAATCGAGTATCCTGCCATAGTGAAAGTCACGCAAGATTCCTTTTGTATATTTTGCGGTCCAAACTTAAGCTGAAACTTTATCGAATTGCACGTTGAGTCTGTTTTCGATAACATTCGTGTGCCAGTTGCGTTCGTATTACCTCAGTTAGTTCTAGGAAAGCCAGTTGTACAAAACAAAAGGCATGTGTTATGTAAGGTAATCCGATATCCCATACTAACAATGCGATGGTTTTTGTCATATCCTTAAAATTATACGGATCCGCAAAGAGACAAATTGCTCTCGCAGACCCAGCAAAACATAAAGCAATATTAATTGTTAACATATAAGGCTTGCTCGATATAAGAGACCTGAAAAATAAACAGAATTTATATAACTGTATTTACATATTATATTATGTTGTGTTTTTCGCAAGAGACTTGTTCTTTAGTACCTCAAATGTAGCATAGATAAAAATGTATAAAATGCCAGTACAAAAAAGAGGCACGCGAAACCATAAGCGTGTAAAAGAAAAATCCATTTCAGTTCTTGTTTTATAGAAACCAATGACGGAGAGACGAGTAGAATCTTGTGTTCTAAAACAGAAGACGTCGACGAATTTGAGATACAATTTTGTCCAGTTATCGACATCAATGTTGTATCGTTCATACCTATATCGATAAAGCAGAAATCATATACTTTAATCACAATTAATACAATATGTTCGGCGAAGGCTACATTCTTATGATTTCTATCTTTCAGAACCTTCAAACTATTTATTTATATATGTATAGTTAAGCTAAGCAACAAATTTATTAAAGGCAATATTTACACCGATAAGAACATGTTGAAAAATGCACTCGAAATAATATTAATTAATAATACGATAATTAAACAATGATAAATTATTTTCTATCGTTTAAAAACAATTAACGACAAGTTATTAATTCATGCGCAACATAAAAACATAGAACTAATAAGGATAACAGTTCTAATCGTGCAAAGAATAATTTATAAAATAGGAAAAAACTGACCGTGAGTCGAATTAGTCAGCCTATCCATAATCTCTGGATTGATGTCCACAGCACATCACTAATACTTATTCCAATCGTTGGACTATAGCAGACAATTGACGTTTTTCTTTTCAACTGCAGCCGATGAAGAAATTGATGCAAAGACGAGCTTTGAAATGTGGTAGCAGCAACAGGCTTTATCTATATGTAGTCTGTATAGTGTAGCCGTGTAGCCGGACTTCCATCCCTCCTGCGCCTCCGTCATCGCCTCCACCACCGCCTCCGGGTCGCGGACACTCACGATCCCGTCCCTTTCTTCTCTACCCTCCTGTTAGAAATATTGATTTTACGCAAACAGGATTGGAGGGAGAGTTCAGACTGTACCAAGCTTAACGCTTGTCGATTGTTTATCTTTAGAATTTAAATAGAGCACTACTAAATATATCAAATTAATCTCGTTTCATATTGTTTATTATTACCTTGTTACATATTCTATACAGATAATATATATACATCACCACCCTAATCTTGTAAACGTTCTCTGATAACTTTGTATTTTTAAAACATACAGTGTCTTTTTTAAACCTAAGAAATTATATTAGGTTTTCCTTCTTTTCCGTATAGAAGAAGCATATACGTACACATACATTTATAAATAATTTCTTCGTAATAAGTCATTAACACAGAGGCACAAGTTTCTCGCTTTGATATAACACAAAGCTCGCTAATTTATAACAACAAAGGCGTACATATGCGATAAATACATGTAATGCGCTTACTTTTCTGCCACGTCTATTGAAATAATAGCATGGCATTTTAATAGTTTGAATTGATCAAGAAACTTCCAAATTAAATTATGAATGTCTTCGAGTTAAAGATATCATGACTTCTTAAGATAACATTGAAAAAACTTTGGCTGTAATAAAACATCCTTTATTACAATGTGATATTTACATTTGAAAGTTCGTTCTTGTAGCTTAATCTTAAACGTTTCATTATTGTATACATTACAATACAAATATTGTGTAAGTTAACCATATAATAAGGATGAGAGAAAAGCGATAAGCTAATGAGAAAAGCGTATGATAAACGCGAAGAACAGAAATAAAAATCTGTTTAAGTAATGAATATTATAAACAGTTCTATATTTAATCTTTTATACCGCTTTTTTACAATTCAATGTAAATCATACGCGTATTACATAATGTGTGCAAATCAATTACGTAGACATGCCCTAACTGCAATTAATTGCCAGAGGACAAATATAGGACTCATCATTTCCGAATATTCCAAAGTGCTTTGACCCGTCAACTTTTTGCATAAAAGATACTTGAAAACAAACAACAACAGTAATGTTGTAAGGCTCCGTAGTGCTCGGAAATTAGCACCTCTATTCACTCCCTCCATATGCATTCTCATAAAAATGATTGCGCAAAAGTAAGTGTTCAAGCCATCCGCGATAAAAAGAGGTGAAAATACTATCCACCACCCTGAATTGCCGAAGAAATAATTGTCATCTAGCTTTAAAGCTAGTAACATTGTAAACATGGTCAATGAAACTAAATTTATCCATATTTCAAAAACTGTCAAGTCCAACCAATCTACTAGTTCATCCAAAGAAAACATCATTTTTATTCCTTTCAATTTGAAACTAATTTAACACGATTACCATACTTCCTTGTTTATCGTATCGCGATCCATCATTTATTATTTAGAATTTTACTCTCGATAACCCGTTGGGATGCTTTTGCAAATTATACAGCTATTCGGGATATTTGAGATTACCTACTGAAAATGTTCTAAATACACGAATACATATGGCAGAATTGTTCCTGCTAATCGTTTCATAATCGGCGCTGTCACAAAGGGGTTCAAAGTCATCTGGAATAAAACGTAACATTGTTATAACAAACATTTTAAGAATGTAATATTATCTACAACCTAGAATGCTTACACACCGATGATAGATGTAGTAAATGTCTTAATATCCAAATCGATTCCACCGTGATGGATTTCCTTCAACTGAAGAGCCAAATTACAAGCCCTAAGTACAGCAGCTCCAAGACCATGAACGATCACTTCATGGGCACCGTGATTAAGAAGTTTTTCGCATATCTTTAATTGTGCCTTGCATTGTAAAAGAAATAACTTTGCTAATTAAGTAAAGAAAATGTAGATATGTGCATGTGCGTGTGTCTGCGTCGTGTGCGAGCATAGGTGTGTATATATTTGTATGTATTGTATGTATATACAAATATAGGGTGAGAGACTAACTGTTGCCACCTAGGATAACTCCGAAAATATGATGATAGCAGAAAAGTTTTCGAAACAACCTGTTTTCTGATAGCGGCTATTCTGACGAATCCAACGAGGTGTAACTTTAAGATTTTCGAAGGTCAGCAAAGGCTACTTGATAAAGAAATGGATGAAGTTTTTATCTCTCGTGACAGCTACTAATCTTACCATTCTCATAATAATGTCCTGCGATATGTGTTTATTTGTCATTGTCAGGTTTAATTAATACGCTGAAAGATGTCCTCAATGTCCTCACCCTACACGCCGTACAATTGAGTACGTTTGTACAATAAATTGTTACAGTATGCGATTCGGTAAGCGCCAAAATGATAAGAAATACTGGTCAATCCGTGATAAGAATACTGCAGCATTGCATTGATACGAATGGCAATCACTTTGAACACCTTCTGTAAATGCAAGTTTATTTCGCCTTTTTTGTCAAATGACCTTTACTGACCTTCAAAGACCCTAATCTCGCACCTCGTAGGATTCGTCTCAATAGCCGCTATCAGAAAAGATGTACCAGAACATAAGTACCAGAACATAGGATTCTATTTAAAAAAACAAACGTGACCTTCACATTTCTGAAGCGACTCCATTTCCATATAGGAAAAAAGGATTAACGCCATACTACAGCCCCTTTTGTCCCATGCATCTTTTGTTTCGAAAACTTTTCTGCTATCATCGTACTTTCGAAGTTATTGTAGGTGGCAATAGTTAGTGTCTCACCCTGTATATACACATATGCTATTGGATGAACTAAATTGTAAAGTAACCGAATATAAAAACATAAGAGCAAATATAAACGAATCTATTTAATAATCGGGTTTTATTTTTCGTTACTATTGACTATTGACAGTGATAAAAGACAAGGTTATAAACGGAAAACAATTGTTACCTTAAAATTCGTTTTATTAGTCACAAATATATCTTTATTCCGTTTTCTGGATAGACTGAAAGGTTGCCTCTTTTTAATAGAGTAGTCGGAGGACAACAACTTCTTACGTTTCGTTCTAGGCGCGTTTCTCTCTTTCGAAAAATCCGGACTGCCTTCCGAACCCTTGTGCACGTCGGTCATATTCTGACAGTTACCGTGTATGCAATTTTCTGTTGATTTTTCGCGTGCGATAAATTGTTTTTATCGGCGAAGATCCTTATCCAAGCAAATGAATAGGTCAATCGAATAAATTGTGTAGAATTGAAATAGTAAATCTGCTTGTCGACGTCCGTTGAAAACAACGATTTATAACCTTAAAACTCGAACGCATCGATTGATGGGCGTTTAGACAACGATTTAGCGCGTTCTACCGGAAACCGTGGTATCGCGTGTATCTTCGTAAAATACAGAATTTCAACGAAATGAAGGAACCTGAGGTAGACCCGAAAAATATTATAAAAAGCAGAGAATTACTCTACAGACTTATGATCAGGTTACCAATATTTTTCTTATTATTCTTATTCTTCTTTTCCTTTATACGCGCATGAATTGTTGTCCCATAAAAGTATTAGAAACAACGATTTCTACTATTTTCTAACTTGTACAGAGTTACTTAATGCAAAGTTGTATGCGTATAAAATTCTTTATGGCAACAGTTGAAAGTAAAAAAATGCTAATATAGTGTAACAAACATTTTAGTCAATTATTTTACGATGGACATCAAACCTTGGCTGTACAATTGTCAAATATAATTCAAGCGGAACCTCCATGTCCACCTTCGGACCGATTACTCCATTTAATGTTGATCGGATTGGCTCACGAACCTGATCGTTCCAAGAAAGACACGAGCAACGCGTCCACATTTTCGTCGACGTTCGATAATACTTTGGGCCCTGGTCTAGACTTGGAATTTGAAACAGAAGCTCAAACGCAAGCTCCAGAACCAGCACAGTATGAAACAGCTTACGTTACATCGCATAAAGGAAATTGCAGGGCAGGAGCATTTTCTGCGGATGGCCAATTAATAGCAACCGGATCGGTGGACGCGTCGATAAAAATTTTAGACGTCGATAGAATGTTGGCTAAATCGGCTCCGGACGAAATGGCACCCGGCGATCAAACGGGCGGTCACCCTGTCATAAGGACATTGTACGACCATTTGGAAGAAGTGACGTGTCTAGAATTTCACCCGAGGGAACCTATTCTGGTGTCCGGCAGTAGAGACTTCTCCATTAAACTGTTTGATTTCAGCAAAGCTAGCGTTAAAAAAGCATTTCGAACTATCACAGACGCGGATCAGATACGATGTTTATCTTTCCATCCAACCGGTGATTTTTTAGTTGTTGGAACTAATCATCCGGTCGTAAGACTGTACGACGTTAATACGGCTCAATGCTCTGTATGTAGTATACCGAGCCATCAGCACACCGCTGGAATAACTAGTATCAAATATGCTCCAGATGCAAAAACTTATGCATCCGCCGGTAAAGACGGAAGTATAAAATTATGGGATGGCGTGTCGAATCGATGTATAAATACCTTTGTAAAGGCTCACGACGGTTACGAAGTATGTTCGGTAACATTTACAAGAAACGGAAAGGTTTGTAGTAACTAAAAAAAGAAAATATTTCATTCGCATCGTACGATTTACCGGACACTATATTTCGATACAGAATTTTGTAATTTTACCGTATCCGTGGGTTTCAGTATTTACTATCGTCAGGAAAAGATTCCTTGATAAAATTATGGGAGTTGTCCACTAGCAGATGTTTGATAGCGTATACAGGTGCTGGAACTACAGGTAAAACATACATAGATAGAGTATAGAGAGTAAAGCGGATATACTAGGATTGTAATAGACCGTGGAACGCGATGCCATGTATCTAATTCTTTTACGGAATATTATATTTATCGTAATTAATCGCTACCTTTCCATAGGCAAACAAGAACACAAAGCGCAAGCTATATTTAATCACACCGAAGATTATGTAATGTTTCCCGACGAAGCCACAACATCGCTGTGCGCATGGAATTCTCGAAATGCATCTAGAAAACAATTACTATCGTTGGGACATAACGGTCCGGTGAGACTGATTGTCCATTCGCCGACTGCTCCAGCATTCTTGACATGTAGCGACGATTTCAGAGCAAGATTTTGGTTTAGAAGAATGCCAACTCATTAAACCGATATCGATCGTCTATATCAAGAGGATAGAGAGACATTCGTTGGACGTAAAGTTGAACATTCGATACTGATTTGTGACGACGATTAAGTACCGAAGCAAACAATTAAAAACGACAATATACATTCATATAAGAACACGTGTAAGTTTGTACAATGAAATTGTTGTACAATCAGTTAGTTGTTCGGTGATCTAATATTCGGCTACCATGCCTCGTAGTACAAAACATTGATTCTACTAATTTGTGTTGAGACAATATGCAATGCAACTTAAAATATTGTATATATCCGCTTCGTTTTTCGTTAAAGTAAAGATGACGTTATTTTCTTTCGATACCAATACGCATATATTGATGTTAACATTTACTAATGCTCGAAACATGTAACAAAGTGATAGGAGATGCAACTTGTGCGTCCATTAAATGGTCGACTATAATACTTGCAATTGAACGGCTCAAAATGTTTGTTTTGTTGTTGTTGTTTCTTTTAAGCGTAGAGGTAAGTAGTAGATTATACGAAGTAATTCGCGCTGTAAAAGGTACGAACGTTCGACAAACCGGAAACGTGTGTGGCCAATTGTTTTGATGGTTTCGAAGAGAAATCGGAAGGTTACATGAAGAAAAAGAAATTAACGAGATAAGAAATGCATATGCGACGGTAGTAGATGTGTGGTAACAGAAGCGGTAAAATATAAAGTAAAAATGAAAATAGAATAGATAGAATAGATAGAATTGAAAAGGTCGGTGTCTCGTTTACATTGCGTCGCTACGCGTCGAATTAGCGAGTCAATCGCGAGGCGGCGCTCTGAACTCCCGCTCTACGTTTGATGATGTGTCACGTGACCCACGCTAACCGCCATCTTTGCTTATCGTATAAACAGTGCGACCGGGCTCAGCACGAATTCTTGCCGAGAAATCGCGGTTTTTCCAGTGTTTTTGAGTGATTCGATCGCGGGGAAATGTCCGAGATTAAGGCGGAAAACAAGAACGATAACAATATCGAGGATGTGTCGAAGGTAAGCGGATAGGAACGCGAGAAACATGTTCATCAAGCCGAGTTTTCATGCCAAGGCGGCGTGTGCTCCCCTCGAATACGAGGAGACGCTCGTTTTCTCGAAAATTCGATACGATAACGCGTGCTACAACGAACGAACCTTGTTCGAGGAGTGGTTACACGAGATACGAGCTCGTACGATCACAGGACAATGGTGCCTTATTGCGCGGGGCTATGGACTCTGTGATTTTTCAAAGCTGCGCCGTTTGTCCTTCATTCGCAAAGATGGTGGATGTTTTTTTTTTTATTTGTGACTCTTGTGACGAGGAGAGTTGCCGATCAGTGGCGATAGGGTTCTATCAAAAAGGCGGGAAACCAGTTTCGATAGGAGGCTGATGTTCCACGCGGTTTTCCACGAAAATGCCGCCTCGCCTCGGAACATTGTCGGTGGCTACGAGCTACGACGCTAGAAATACATATCGACTCGGCAAAATGGCGGGAAACTTAAACAAACTTGGCGTGTATCCCGTGTGGTTCAACGGTCCTTGATCAATCTTATCTTGCACGCGTGCAATGATCGGTCGCGTTAATTACTTTGTTCGTAGGCCATCGTAATCCTCGAATCGATCACGAAATCTCGGATATATATCGAGTTACTTCTTAGAGTACACATCGATCAACCTTTTCATCTTCTAGATTCGCGGTGACTCTTCAATTTTCCTCGCGTCTTTACATTTATAGGAATTCAAAGAAATGAATTGTTTACAGGACCATTCCTCAGATGAAAAACCTACTCCAGCGAAAAACAAACGAGGAGGTACCAAAAGACTTTCCACACTGGAAAGGACCACTCAGGAAGGGGAACGTCTCACAAAGGTTTCTTTCTCTTATTCGATCGTCTAACCATAGTTTATTTATCCTTTTCGCTTTTTCAAGTATAAAAACCAGAGCTTCGGCCCTTTGCTTCACCATTATTTCCCTCCATTTAACCTCCTCGGTGATTCCCGCTCCCGCTCCCGCTCCCGCTCCCGATCCCGCTGTCTACGTGAGCAAAAGAGTATCGAAAGTGGGGATGGCGGAGGGGCGGTGAAGGGTCCAAGGGGAATGTCACGAATCTTTGTGGCGGGGAGAGAGTAGTTCACTACAAATACATACGTTACATGACCGCCAATTATGAATAGCCAGCCGTTCTTTTTAGACCGATTGGCACGTTCTTTATTATCATTGTTTCGATCACTATATTTATTATACGTGCCTCTTTATTATTTAGCCTATTAATTAATTACACTCTATAATTCAGCACGCTGTTTTACAATTTATATCCTATATTGGAATAAATTTTGTTAAACCTAGCACCTAAATATTTTTTTTCTATGAGAATTTATTTCACTTCTATAGTGCGCGCGCGCACACACACACACTGAGGAATATTTTTTCTTTTTGTTGTCGTTTTAGAATGAAAACGAAAAATTATATCATTCATTATTTAAATCTGTTATTTAAACATGTTTTTACTATTATAGGATTTAAATGTTGGAGAAGTGGAAGGAAGGAGACGTACTCGTAGTTCAGCTAGAGGTCTCGCATCGTCAACGCCTGTACCGTCTCCACCTAAAAAGGAGAAGAGGGACACGTCGACGAAGAGTACCGGTCGTGGACGCGGGCGTCCAAAACGGCAAGAGAAAAACAACGAGAACAATACGGACGAAGAAGCAGCAAACAATAAGAGTGAGAAACATTCCGAAGAGGAATCTATGAAAATGGATGTGGACGAGAACAAGGAGGAAACAGAAAAATTAGTAGAAAACGAGGATAAAAGTGCTGTAAAAACCGAAAGTAAAGAAATCACTGAAAAAACACAGGAATCCAATTTCAAGGAAGAGAAAATGATAGAGGAATCGGACAATTTTACGGAAGACAACAAGAGTACCGGTGTCAGTGAAGAAAAAAAGGAGGAAGACATAAAGGATAGCTCGGATTCGAGTCAAGATGCGACAGACACAGCGGCAGAAGCACCACCTTCGTCCTCTTCGGAGTCTCAAAACCCTTCTAATACTACTACCACCACCGATGAAAATAAGGAATAACCTCCTTTCGCCTGTTTACCAACTTCATGTAAGCATTCTCTTTTTTGTTGCCTACAGTCAAAAACTCTCTCAGAATTAATCGTTTCAACGAGGGTGAACAATTTTTGCTGTCGAAAAGTATACGTACCGTTTCATTTGGATCTAGTAGCTCGAATATACCGCATAGACGGCTAACAACCGTACAGTGTCGTAATTACATACGAATCTTTACTATCGGATTGCAATATTTCTGTACAACAGTTTCCATATATTTTGATAAAGTTTTTTCAAAACATTAGGAAACACGTTGAATCGTAGAGGAAAAACTATAGTTAAATAGTTAAATAGTTATAACAGTTTGAATGTTTGCGAAGAGATTTATCTACATAAAATATTCATTTTTATTGCAGCAGGTACCAGGGTGGCGCACACATTGGGGTTACAAATCCAGTCCCCTCGTCTATTTTAACAAATTGACACCTACTTGCCAATCGTTGCTCTGATCAGCGCACGCGAGCTGTATTTTACTTCTCTTCTTAATTCGAAGACGAAACACTAAAATGTGTGTGTTGCGACATGTATTCTTTGCTAGGCTAAATACATGTTTCATTGACACACATACACACATATTCAATGGTATCGAGCATACCATAGAATAATTATTTTAATCCAGTTTTACTCCGATCGAGTAAAATGACTCGTTGCACTGGTTAGTTGGCGATAGCAAGCGAGGTGTAGAGCATACGTTGTTCATGTACAATGATAATATTATTGTAAAATATATTTAATATGGACTTATATAGAGACAAGTTGTTTTCAGATCAGAGCTGAGATTGGACTCTACAAATGTTGTCTGTAATTCAGATCTGATATGGAAGTAGCTAAAATTAATTCGTACATAGCAAATTACTGTAATACCTTATCTTATATAAATAATGACTGAATGAAATGGAATATATGAGAATTATGGTGAAACGATTTCTCTTTTTTCATGAAATACAGAAATAAAATTTCTGAGAAACGCGTCTTAGCGTGAAATCTATTGTCTCCTTCCTTGCGAAACGCTATTATACATATATACATATATGTACTATTAACCGAGGTAACATTCTTAATTTTTTAATTTCTTTTCACGTTTTTTAACTAACGCTTCAATGAAATCTGTCTCGTTTCTATTTGTTGAGTAAATATTATGAAAAAAAATGAGAATAAGAAAAGAAAAAAGGAAGTCTAAGACGGAATTATTGTAAGATAGACGTGTGCATATCTATTTTTCGCTATAGAATTTCGCGACACGTTGATATTCTGTGATCTGTAAATTTATCCATAAGCATCTCTTTCTTTTTTTTTTCGTTCATAATGGTCCAATATTAAATATGTTGATATTATTGTGTATTTGAACGGTTGTGAGTGTACAGATAGATTATATAATTCAATGCATTATGGTTAAAAGATATTCATTTCTCAATGAAACACGGAAATGGAATGATAAATCTGATCATCGAACGCAAAGAACATTGATGAAATGTGTGTGCAATCAAGAGAAAAGCGAGTTGTTTCTATCACGCTCGCTCGCAGTGTCTTTCTTTCTTTTTTTTTTTAATGTACGTACGTGAACGGGAACCTAACTCCAGCTCGTGTAAGAATATTTTCTACCAGATAATCTTCTGACATTTGAATTTTACAATGTGTGTATCGGATAAGTTTTTAATCGAATCGGGCGTCGTTATAGTAATAAACCAATTTTATAAAGATAAGAGGAGCTTCTGATCGTCGAAGATCTTGAAAAGAAGCTAAAAAGACATTGGGACTGTTTTTATCTGAATTACACATTCTTCCGATAACAATAGATATTATTACTCTGTCACGAGTCACGGGAAAAGCGATGGGATTTGCCATTCCATGTGTTCTTATTTTTTTCTTCTTTTCTTTTCTTTTCTTTTTCTTATTGGTAAACGTTGAAAGAACGAAACGAAATTTGGATAAGAGATTAAAATCAAATGCGATGCGCGTGTATATAGTTAAGGATAAGCTTCGTGTGTGGCAATTGATCTTATCTCTTTGTAGTAGCGTGAAGAATGGGAACGTTGCGTGTGTCAGTGTGAGGGCACCATCTTACATAAGATATACGTATATGAAGCACAGCCCGAGAGACGTGTTTTTTCCCTATCGAATCAAACAAAATGAAGTTTTACAATACATAGTACTACATATTACATTCACTAGGAAATCCTATCCCATTACACCTATATAAGAGAATCAACGTCGAACTTATTTTATCTATACGCATGTATCCAGATAATTATTATCATTCGTCAATGAAAATATGCATACGATGTTCGGTGTTAGTATTTTACGAAATATTTACAATCCGAATGATTGTATTTTCTCTTTTTTGTAAAGGTTAAAGTGTGCTTACATTTGGTCGATACGATATAATATTTTCTTTGATTCTGCATGTACGAAAATTTCATGGAACCTCGCTTCTTACTCTTTTCTTTTGTTTCTATGTTCAAGCAGTCTAGTTTTCGATAGATATGTAGCAATTAATCGGTAGACCAATGTAGACTGTTAAAAGTGTGAACGTGAATTACACGTAGACGAGCGCATGCTTGTACAGTTTTTGGATAAAGATTTTCATACGATTCGTCTTATGTAAATGTACTATTAAATGTCGTTTTGGTTCCGTTCCTGCGTTGTACGTACTCGGTACTCGATTACGCGCATACACACACACACACACACACAAACACACATCCATCCACCGTGAATCGTATAACGATCTCAACGCTGCTGTATTATCCGTGCGTTTTAACAATTAATTCTACCTGTATCATTTTTTTTTAGAGTTTTCTGAAACGCTAGTTATGCGCGCGTGTTTCGTAAAGATACAAAATTTTATCGCTAGCTGTTTACGAGGTGAAGGATTAAGGTTTTAACGATGCATTTTCTCGAAATGCGACAAATTTTATAGGAATTTGAACGAATTTGTATTTCCGCTATAATAGAAGAAGAGGAAAATAAAACGATCGAGAATTCGTTGATCGAAGCGTCATACGTTATTTGGATCTCGCTGATACTATCTACGTATAAAAGTCGTTCGGTTAAACATTGTTGTTACCCACGATGAGCTTAAAAACTGACATGAAATATAATGATCGTTTTCTTTTTTTTTTTTTTTTTGGCGAGAGCAAAGAAATTGAACCAAATTTCCGTAAGCAAGTATTTTTCGTCGTGATGCGGGAATGGTAAGTTTTACTCGTGCCATATACGTGCAAGCACGCGGCGATTACATAAATTATATTGACCTTGAACACCTAGGCTATATTTTAGTTTCGAACAATCGAAACTAAACTTCTGCCTACAATCTGCAAGGATTGCAGGCTGAACTGGAACGAGGAACAAATGTTAATATTCTTTGTGCGTTGATGAACAAAAATAGTATTTTACGAGACATGATATATCCGTTAGGTGGCCAATATAAAGGAACGGATCATATCGATTTTTCTAAAGTTCTACTTTCTTTTTCTAATAATCGTACAGCAGGCGCGAGTTGTTCATTTACTTTTAATTTCTTTTTATTTTGTTGGAGGGTGAACAGGAAACTGTGCACAACTAATAAGAGGGACAAATCGTTATCGCAATAAAAAATAACTTCTGTACCAGATGTGTTATCGATCAATCTAGTTCCTTTCCAAAGTTACCTTCCCCTCGTAGATTATCGCTCATCGACAATATCATATTACTCCATACGGTAGCTTTCTGCGGTTTACTATAGATGTCAGATGGTGAAACTTCCGAAAAACCGGTCAAACCAGATCGAAAACATTGTTCTGTATTTTCGCTTTCATTTAAAGGTATCATTATATTATATTTATCTACATTTTATTTCTAATAACAGAAGAAACTTCAATAACATTTCTGTAGCAATTGGAGGTTGGATCCATGCTTTTAACAGAGAGTAAATCTCTGATATTATCAACATCTACAAAGAGACAGACAGCCAGGTACAGTTGGTGGTGACCTGCCGCTCTATGTTTTTTGGTTTATTACTCAAAGGCTAGGGCCCTGGAGATTCACGTGCAAGATTCACGTAAAACACTTTCCAGGGTTCTAGCCCGAAATACATCTGTTTCGGCTTTACTATAGAATGTTTGCGATAAAATAATTAACTGTTAATCTTCCGGAACCAGGACGTGCTATTTTGCAGATGTTCTGGAGTCACGTTTTACCGAATCGAGAGACTCATGGCTAAAAATGATACTACTACTGCACATTTCCAACTGACAATAAGAACGACCTGTCATAAACCCATACTGTCATATAGGGCACAGCAAGCGACGGGGCCGCTCAGTCCCAGCGCCGATAGCCCTGCGAATTGCTTGCAGATGCAGGGGTTGTGACAATTGAAAGCATAGACACGAGCTCTTCTTTCAAACGACTCTGAAAATAATTGTTTCCAACAGTTATGGTCCTTGTAACCGTTATTTTTCGGTTCTTGAATCGGTTTCGATCAGTGGCGGCTCGCGTATAGGCACTGTGGAACTATAGCACCTCCCATTTCCACTTGTTATTATCAATAGCATTTTATATAATAAAAAGATACAAAAATACATAGCACATAGGAAGCTGAAATTTTCTGGAGTCCCACTAATTTTAGCTATGAGCCGCCACTGGTTTCGGTTTTTCGGTTAGGAGTGAGGTGCCTGTGATTGAACCTCATATTGGAAGACGAATGAAAAACGAATAGTTAAAATTGGTAAAACGTTTATTAACTATTTAAAAACGATGAAACAAGGTGAACATGAGATTGACAATTCAATAAGTAATATTATTAAATAGACTATAGAGGTGTATAATAAGTGTCTGTAGTAATTATTCTCTTTATACGTTCCTTTACATCGAGACAGACGTCATTCTCTTCGTCGTTACCGTTATTTTTTTTCAGTTTTTTTCGCTTAAACATTTTTTTCGTATTTTTTAAATTTGACGAAGCCTACTGCACTCTCTCGCGCTCTCGCACTCTTTCTCACACGCACGCACTCTCTCTAGCATTCTCTTCAGGCACGACCTGTGCGGATCACGGCGACACGTCTCGCCATTTTTCAAGCATCCTGATCGAGCAACGCGAGTACGCACGTTACAGCGGATATTTCTCAGCGATAGTTCCGCTGTATCACGCGAGCGGCTTTTACGCCTTTTACCATGAAATATCCGCTGTCTTGCGGCGTTTCGCGTTGGTCCGTAGGAGCCTCTTAATCGGCTCTTCTTCGAACTATAATACGGCGCCGTTCCCTCTTCGTATAATACGTGCGACGGCTGCTGCGTTAACGACTCTAAACACAAGGATTCTGTCGTAGGAAAAATAGCTCGTAGAAAGCGTACCCATACTAATTATACCCGATTAATCGCTGGTTGCCGCGCGATACGTCCTATGGAACGAAAGGAAAAACAAAAGTCTCTTCCGCTCGTTTAATCAAAGGAGAAAGCAATCGCAGGCTTTTGGATCGAATCGATGACATTCGCCGCGGACAATGGCAAATGAAAACGGTACGCGTGCGGCCATTACGATATTACACTTCCCTCTACAATTAAACCATCGTCATTTTTCATCTCGCAACGTCTCGCTTCCAACACTCTCGAACAATTTTCGACTCTCCCCCATCTCCGGTCCTACGAAACCTTTGCAAAATGGTCGCAGATTCTCCTCCCATCGTTCTCGTAAGTACTGTTCGCAATGAACGACGAATTGATTGTTCCATGCTGTGTCTTTGTTACTCTTCAACGGATTTATAGACGGTCGCGGGCGCTTTTGGTTTACCGCGGGAATGCGCGCAATCTTCTAAACCGATCCGCGTGCGATCCAATGATCTTTTCGACGAGTTTCCGACCGCTACGATGGATCGGTATTTTTCTTTCTTTCTGGGTCGAGCCAGACCTTTCTTTCTCTCTGACTCTTTCCGACCGTTTCCGACGCTTCGCCCCTTTTCCTCTCGTTTTCCCTATCCTCGATCTTTCGATCGTTCGCGCGTTGATAGAGCTTTCTATGGATTGGCCAGGCCAATCGTAGAAAACGAAAGTCGAAAGTGAACGGCCACGTTCGAATTCGAAAAATATAGAATCCACGGTGCGCACGCTTCCACCCCCTAATCGACGATACCATGCTCGAGACAATTCGCATCCGGCCGCTTCGATTCACGCTAACCGCCACCATATTTCCATCTCGATTACCCGGGTACAGGTATTTACAATAATACATACCTACTGTCGTAATAATAATTTAGTAGTGGTATTTAAATTACAATAGAGTTCATTCTTTCTCCCTTTACCGTTCTTTTCTCTTTCTTTCTTCCTCTCTCTCTCTCTCTCTCTTGCTCTCTCTTACTCGCTTTCTATATATATTTTTCTTATGTATACATATGTATATATACAATAGTGTATATATGTATATACGTATATATACATATGTATACATGAATATTTATATATATAATGTTGCACATAACCCAGTACTGGCTTAGTAATCTAGCTGTACAAAACATTATATATCGCTATTCTAGCATCTAGAGATTTGTCCTGTGAGGTTTCATGAATCGTGAGGTTCTTAATATGCGACCGGGTTCTCTCAGTTTCTCCCTTCTCGGGTTCGCTTATTCTTTCTCTTTCTCTTTCTCTCTCTCTCTCTCTCTCTCTCTCTCTCTCTTTTCAGTTGCAGAACACGTGTGTACTAATAAGCATATGTACACATACATACTTACATGCGAGTATATATGTATGTATATATATATATATATATGCACTCGATTTACACGACGAAACGCGACGAGGACAGCTCGTCGTGCGACAGTGATTTCTCGGTAAGTCTGTTTAGTATTTCACGTTTTCCATTTATTTAGTGCACTCTACAATGGTTAAATTCCCTTCGCCTGGCAACAAGCGACAATACTAACGAGTCATCCTCATTCGGCTCTCATGATCCTTCTCGCCACTTATTGCGATTAAGTACATTAAAAAATACCGCGCGCTCGCGCTACCTCGCTCATAATAAACCGGACAAGCTAGTAATAGTGTGTGATCGGTGAAGCCAAATTGATTAATTCGTGTCCCCGTTCAGTTTTTCGATTTTCGAATGTTTCCCCTCTTCCCTCGTTCCGTTAACATTTCGCGATTCGTCGCCGCGATTATGCGCGCGCGAAGGGTGGGAGAAAATGTCGGTTTCAAAAGCGTTTTGCGGTGCTGTGCGCATCTTGGCGAACGATCGCGACGAGAATCCATGTCCGTAACAGTTTCTATATCGTTTCTCGGATATTCTTTCTCTTTCTCTCTCTCTCTCACACACACACACACACACTCTCTCTTTTTCTTTCTTTCATCAATCATTCCTCCTTGCCTAGATTTCGGCGTACGTCTGCCGCAAATCTCCAAGCGACCCTGACTTTTACACGCAACGCGTTCTCGAGTCCTAAAACACGGGGCAATCTTGACCGTCGCATTCCGAGTCGAGCGGTCGATTACGCGTTAAAATCGCTATCAGGACGAATACACGACGGTCTTCGTTTCGACGGTGCTCTCTCTGAATTCGCTTCTCCTGGTCCGTTTACACGACGCGATGGAGGAGGGGTCTCTCCGGGGATACAGGGGGGAACATCGGGGACGTGCGGTATAAATTACGAAGCACGAGTTTATTGTTCGTCGCTGGAAGGGATTCGGGAGGAAGATCGTTGGTACCGGGGCCCGAATACCGGCGTGTATTCGCCGTGGCGCGATGCCCTAATAAAATCAATGCGGAGACTTGGTACGCAACGGTGGTGTCTCCGTGTTCTCATTCAACAAACCCGTTAGATACATGAAAAACATCGTGGTACAACGAAACACTTCTGGTATTTAACACTATAACACGAACCCCCCACAACCAGGGGGGGGGGGATTAATTAACACCTTAAATACTCTTTCGCGTCGGAGACGATAGCTTTCTCTTCGTTTCTATCGGTGAATCGTTTCGAAACGACCCTTTGTAATCTTCGCGGCGTCAATTCGACGTTTTCTCTCTTTCTGTCGCATTCTTTTTCTCACCTGTCCCCTATTCTTTCTCTTTCTCTCGTTTATTCTGCGACCGGTATCGCCGTTACAAGTTACACGAGACAGCGCGAAGGAGATTGAACACGTCGAGAAACAATGCGATCTATTATACTTATTTTTCTTTTTCCTTCGTGATTTTTCTGTTTACTCATCCGTGAAACTTGTCGATGACACTCGAGGCTGTGCGCGGTGCTCGATCAAGCTTTTTCGACGAGCGGTGCGCGCGATTCACGCCTTAACTGGGACATTGTGTTGCTTGGTTGGGCGTGTGTACGTTTCATCTGTCTCTGTGTGTTTGTATGTGTGTGTGCGTGTGAGTGTGTATTCGAGTTTGCTCGTGTATCTGTGGCGGGAACAGGATGGGGACGGGAAAGGCATTAGAGTGTTACTTGATTATTTTATTAAGAGTAATTAACTTGACGCCTCGGTGGTAGGGTCCAAGCGTTCGGACCGGGCTGAGCGTGGGGGGCAGGACGTCACAGTTGCTGGTCCCTGCACGGTACCCAAATGTTCGGTCCCGACTGCTCGGAGATCACCTCCTTAACTTTCACGTATATCTCCTCGGGAGTGTCGCCTTGTACCACGGCTGAAACGGAAGCAACAGTTTAGTTATGCACGGAACACGACACATATGAGGTCATCTCACGAGTAATACCGATTCCGGTGTTTCTTTAAACAGAATATTCCCCCTCTGATCTGAACGACCTTGAAGTATGCTGTCCAAATCAATATTCTCAACAAATTTCCTCTGTACGCGTATACATCGCTCGCCCTTGGTTTCCGAGATAAATTACTACAACTAAGTGTAAGCTAAGATTTCATCCGCCACTGTATATATTATTTCATGTATTATTATTCTGTATATATTGTTCATGTTATTGATAAAACAAACGTCGAGACAAGACGATAAAAGGACGAGCAGTCTCGTCAGGTCCGACACTGGAGAAAGACGTGTCGTTAATAAGTCTCCCGTCTGCTTAAATTTCTTACATACGAGACGTGTACCGCAAGATGCACGATTATTAGACTGGCGGATCTTCGTGTACAATAAAAATGCCCGTCACAATTTGAAGCGATCCAAGGGTTAGAAATTCATGACAACACGAAATGTGTTAGGTTACAGGTCTAACTCAACTTCACAATTACAAATCCTGTGTTAGAGATAAAAGCGTAGGTAGGGGAGGGTTTTTCACCATTCTCCAAATGTAAGCGAAGCCGATGCAAACGTGTTAAAATGTTGTATTGTACTTTCCGAAAACATGGAAATTCGCATTGCTAGTGGGATGACCTGAAGCTTAAAAAAAGCTAAGAATCGTAGACGAAGAAATTTGTTTGAAATCACGGTGAACTCGTTACCCGTGAAATATTCTCCGAATTCTTGTTCCATCTTCAATGCCCGTTCGTACGTCTTTTTCGCTTGATCCTCGGTCATTCTCTTGTTCATTTCCCTGAAAATATTAACAGACGGTTTTTAACGCTGAACGTAACAGCACCTTATTGACAGAGTTTTCCCTCCTTGTACGATATCAAAAGGGGGATTAAGAAACTTTTGAATATTTAGTATGTTAACTTTTCAAATATTAATATAATTAGTTTCGCGTAATATAATATTTCTAATGGTGGAATTTCCATTCCCCTAAGAGCGTTAACAAATGTATTAAACAGTTTAGATCCCGAAACATCTCAACTATGTCCTCGTTGGGAAGCTTATAGACCCTTAGCGTTTGATTGTATTGTTACTATAAATAAAGGAATATAGTTAGATCGTTTTGAGAGACAAAACAAGCCTAAAGGAATACCGAAAAGGCCCGAAACTGTTAGACGGGGTTTTACGGAGTGCTCAGGCGCGACCACCGGTAGGTCAAATATATTACGAAATAACTATGAATTGTAGACTAAAAGCTATAAAATAATCACCGACGACAAGGATTTCGTGCTGGGAAATGGTAAACGATGGCTAAGCGGAGAATGATGAAGCTACTCACATAACCGATTCTACGGATTTCGGTTTAATGAAGATGGCGATGGGATACAGCTGTGCCACCTGTAACCTCTTGATAGCGTTTCCGCTCACGTCTAGGATACAGTGTTTCCCCTAGAACGACAAAATGCAAATGTTACATTTGATTAGAGGCAAAGCTGCGCAACAGTTGTACATAGTCGGAGATTTGCTATCGTCGGACGAATACACGGTTGGCTCCTTTAATTACCTTTTCGGCAACTTCTCGAACGGACGCCACAGAGGTTCCATAAAGATTGTCATTGTACTGTCCGGCCTCTATGAACAAGTGGTTCTGAATATCCCTCTCCATCTGTTCTCTCGACGCCACAAAGTGGTAATCTCGTCCATCCACTTCATACTCTCTTCTACTCCTCGTTGTATCTGTCAAATTTTTCGAATGTACTCTCGGCAATCGTTCTTCTTCTATCAGGTTGGCCAGAAATTCATTTCGCATGTTTTAGGGTTTACAGGAAAGCTCTACCTCGTTAAATTAAAACGATATTGTTCTCATTATTATTGACTTTAATCTATTATTGACTTTATTCTCTTTTAGTATTTACTCTTGCAAACAATACCATCGATAGACTAGCAAGAAAAATGCAGAGATTTTCTGGCCAACCTAATACTTTTCGTAATCAAAATTTTATTAAGTTTATTTACTTGGCCATAGCTACGTCATGGCTGCGTGCATGCACTAATTTGAAACGTACTCGATAACACGTCACGGATGGGTCATTGTTGAACTGCGTATTTAATGCATCCACGATAGAAATATTTTCCTAATCAGGAGTTACGTATACGTCTAGGCAACTCTAGGGTCCTTGCTGTTCCTCGATAAAATTGAGATGAACTACCGTATGTATCGTTCGGGAAAAATTAGTACTGATTCTCGAGTGTCGAAGGAATGCTGGTTAAAGACGACGTTTCACTGTTTCGAGAGTTCGTAAAATCGTGGAAAATCCAGTGACCCGTCCGTAACACGTGGCACGTCGTTAAGCGAAATGACAGATCCGAAAGGTTTCACTCACGTGGCACGCAGCTGCCGAATTTGTCAGGGAACTCCGAGATGAGGTCGTCGTTGATGCGATCCTTGAGGGGACCGAGGATAATGACAGGTCGGGTGTACTGAATGGTGAGCTGCTGGACAGCCTCGTACGACAGCACGTTTTCTTCGCTGCCTGCAATTTACAGTATAAGTACTCCGGCGTTACCATGATCAAGCGACGTGTGTCGCTGCCAGCTATGTATGTATATTCTCGGTTAGAACGATTACATTCTTTCAAACACGGGGGCAAACGTTTCTCTCGTGGATTCGAAAGATCTTTTCAGAAGAGACATCCGGTTCGCGCGCGTCTCCAAAAGCAAATATATTTACAATCAATCTCTAAACGCACGCGTGATCTATTAATTACGATAGAAATGTGATTTATCGCTGCAATCAAGGTTTCCTTCGCTAGAAGAGTAAAAGTAGTTACGAGTTTGCAAACGGTTTCGCATCGCCGAGCATCTCTTCTGAATCGGCGAAACTCGTATTATCGGCGGGAAAATCGCCTAGTCGATCTCAAAAATTGTCACTTAAAACCGATCCTGAATCGAACGCACAACGGTCCTTGATTAGGTATCGAACAGAAACGCGGCTGATCAATTAATTCCACTCCGGACGAGTGCCACGATCTATGCTTCAGCGCTTAGGGGATCGAAGCAAGGAAGGTGGGTGGCTAAGCTACCTAGAGTCTAGAACTTAGGCGATCGAATGCTATCAAGGTCGATTCGGCATTAGTAACAGGCGACTGTATTAGTACTCGAAGCTGGAAGGTTTCTTTTGTAATCGATATTCAGCTTTGCTACGTGATAGTAGTGATTTTAATAGTGTTACGCAGACGTCGCTTCTTATTACTCGCGAAGAATTTCAGGTGCGAGCACGGAAAAACTAGAAAGTACCGATTTTCAAATTAATTTGTCGATTGCGCTCGCTACTGATTCATTCTCTTTTCGAGAAATCGACAGAACATCGTTGTGACTCGAATAACAATTATTTTCCACACCACCTGAAATCTTCGTTCTCAAATATCCAGGGCAATTAATTGAAAGATCTTTTGCACGGTGTGTACAGAGCGGTGCTTCCAAGTTTGTATTGTAATTCTGTACGAATCGGTACTCATTCAGAAGCTATTACAGGATAATTCGTGAAGAGTTGTTTCGATTGACGATACTCCTTCCTTCGGATCCGAGACAAGGGCCAATTAGACTCGATCGTTAAGGTATTCTCGAAGAAGCCTGTTTTTAGATCTACATCGTAAGCTTTTCGTTAGCAACAAGAAGCGACAGGGGTTCTACAAATCTACCCAGCGTACCTGCAAGACTCGTTATCAATCTACAAAACGGTGGGGGGGTGGGGGGGGGGGGGAGGATGATTAGTTTACAAAGATCAAACGGCAGACAACAGATAGACAAAAGCACGTGTCGCGACTGTCCCAAATGCACGAAGCGTATCTCGGCGTTTTGTTAGTGCTTTTTGGTCTGTGATGGAAGTGGGGAAAGTAATAAAAAAAAACAAGATAGAATTAAAAAAAACAGAAGAACGACGATTAGAGGGTGTCGATCGAGGAAATCACGGTTCGACGGTGTTAGTCCGGGACCTATGGGGTATCTCACTCCGGGTCACACACTGACTCCTTTCAATTTCACTTACTAATCTCTTCATCATTCTCATCATCCTCCTTTTCCAGATAAATTAACGTCAGTTCCTCCATATAAGGCAGTTCAACACGATACAAAATTTCTTTACTCCCTGCGACCCAAGACAAATCTCGTTGTGAATGGCAAGATGGAAGAAGCACGCTCAAATAAAAGCGGGGAGAAGAATGACCGCGATGGACGATGATAGTCGGATGAAATTTCATGGTTGCAGGCGCGTATTAGTCTCGAAGAAACACGGTCACTGTAGTTGATAGTCGTTGTAGTCAATTTTTTGGTAAAAATGAAAACGCTTATGTCTGGAATTCGTTTGTCCGGTGTTAAATATATTCTGGAATTAGTGAATCGACGTTCCCGAACCTGACAGCGCTTAGGTATTCAACGAACGCGAAATTCGGGGATCCAGCTGGTAGGTTGGTCGAATTCGATCCGATCCATGGCGCACTCAGCTCGAAAAGTTTCTCGGTTGGCGAGTGGACAACGCGACGAAAGCCACGGTGTTCGACAAAAGTGACAACGACGCGCCGCACAGTGGTTCAGATAATTTTTATACGGTAGTTATTAATATATGGAGCGGTTCCCTCTATCATGAAAGAAAGCTCTTTACTGTAAAGGAAAGAGAACACAAAAATATTAAAAAAGGAACATCAGAACTTCTGAAAGGAAAAATGTAATTTTTTGGATAGAAAACACTATCCATCAAAAATCCGACTTTAAGTCGTCATTGCCACTAAAAGACTATATCAAATTGTATAAATATCTTCTATTTCGAGACTGATAGACATTTAAGAAATAGTATATAAGTATTAAATATTGATATGCGATAGTCAATTTTTTCAGGAAATGTCACACGATTTTCCAATCTGAACCACTGTGCGCCGTGACAAAAGGACGGTGCCGAACAATGTACTCGTCCCGAGCACGGATCGTTATATCGCGGTAATGAACGTGTGTTCCGTTAATTGATGCGACCGACATGAAACGGCGAGAGTTTCGGTGGGGTGGGGGGCTCGCATTATAGAGATCGAAATGAAAGGCGGACAGAGAAGAAGGAGCTAATACGGAGAGGCTGGTGTGAGACCGACCGAAAATGTAGAATGAGAGACAGAGACAGACAGACAGAGACGTGATTACCTTCGGTGTTAGTGTCGTCCTGGGTGTAGCACAGCATGAATGCTAAAACATAACAAGTTCAATATTTCAGTATACGTTGCGAACTAATAAGCGGCCGTTAATAATTGCTAGGATTAATTATGAAGCTTTAAGCACGAACACCTCCTACCGTCCAGGCTACTCTTTGATTCTTTCGAACCTGGCCCGTGATCGGAGCTCGCGAAAGCGATCTATCCGTTTGCGTTCAGCATACTAATTTCGTAGCACGCTTCTATACGTCGTATCGTATTTTTTGTCCTGTCGTACAATCAAATATCTGTTTTGGTACTTGGTGGTTTTGATATTATCACTGTACGCTGTGATTTGCGCAATGTTAACGGTCGACTGAATATTGTGATCCTTTTCAACTTGTGTGCATACTAGGTTTATGGTCAGCTTATGGTTTATAAAGTTAGCAATAGGTTGTTGCGGTAGAAATGCGAAGAATAGTTATAGATTTAGAATTCAATCTATCTTTGCTCATAGCTTTTCTGTTGCAAAACATCAAAGTGACAGATACAAGAAAATGTCTTTACAGTCTTCGTTGATACGTTCTCGAGTGAAAATCTTTTTGTTCTTTTCGAACGTTATGTCAAGCGCGAAGGACGTTGAAGTTAGAAGTGTATTCTTCAAGAGACTTTCTACGAAAACATTCATTGAAGTATCCGTAGTACCGAATTCTGCAATGTTAAAAACACTAGCAAGCCAATTGACGTCCGCCACAATGGACGTTGTTCCTTCGACAGTCAACACGTTAATCGTTGTAATGTCTTTCAGCTCGCGATCGACGAAAGATGTCGTCCCCCGGTATGTAATCATGCTTCCATCAAGTGTCGGAAGAAGCGATCCTAAAAGCTACTTTCCTACTCTCCTTCCGCAAAATGGCCTCGCTCTTAAACGTCGTCTACAGTCAGCTTCTCGCCGACCTCTTTTCTCGAGTGTCTCGAATATGAAAGTAACCAACCCATTCGACACCAAATTGAACTCTGCATTATCAAGTGAAACAAACAAGTGAAACGTTCAATTCGAGTCTCAACGATTACAAACAATACATTAAATAGAAAAAGAACGCAACTTAGCGATAGATTCGACGTTGGATTCTTGAATTTAGAAAGAGTTCAATTCTCGGACAAGATTTACAATGGAAAAAGATTAAACTAAGAATCCCTCCGATTTTGATAAAAGTTACATGTATTGGAAGACTTAAACAAATTTTCCATAACAATCTCCATCGTTCATGTCTAGGGGACGAAAACGTCCCTCAAAGTTGGATTTGCAAAAATAAATTCTTTTGGATTGCCATGGACTTTCAGTATATTGATAGAAACAGTAACAATGGGCTAACACATTACAAAAGAAGTTCATGAAAAAAAAAAAACGTTACAGTTCTACACATTTTCCAACGAAACTTTTTAACGGATCTGTTTGGACGAACTGCACGTTTACACGAGTCGTACAAACTGTTCCTCAGCAATTAGTAGTTTGCGAAACAAATGATCGAACACGGTTTGCAACCTGAACTTCGGCGGCTATTTTCGCTCTTTGAACGTGAACGATGGTTGCCAAAAAAAGAAAAAAAAAAGAAAAAGGAAAATGTGCGCAAAATCGGAGAGTGCATCGCCCTTTGGGAGGGTACGAACCATCGAAATGTCCGACAAACGGAAATTTCCGTCGGATCGTCGTGATCGACGACGCGGTTCGCGTCGAAACTTTCGTCCACCGTGAAGCTACGCGTGCAGGACAGCGGCAGGCATTTAAAATTTAAAGGAAACGGAATCCACGATATCTACAGAATTCCACGAGAACACTCAGACAGGTTTGGTCAGTTGGAAAGCGATTCGAATGAACGTGTAGAACGTGCGCTCGGTGATAGGCTAGTAAAAGTATTGCAAGCATGAACTCAAGGTGCAAGGGGTGAGATCGCAACATGCAAAGCGGATAACAGTACAAAGACAGTGCAGCCGAGAGAAACACACAAAGATTTCCCGAGAAGCGTAACGTTCGTGGAAACGCTGTTTCGAACGTTTTTCTGTCGATTTTCCATACATATCCTTCTGTACTCTATTGTTTTCGTGGATACTATTGAATAAACTCGATGATAGAGTACGTGTGTATCGTCGAGTACGAGGTGTGCGTGTGTGTTCGTGGTGTGTGTGTATGTGTGATCGATCGTGTCCGACTGTTTCCCGTTCGGTTGCGTGTTTGATCAACTATGGAATAAATACTTACGTGTAGGATCGTTTTCGTTCTCGGGTGTCGTGGGCGACCCTACACAAGCAGGCAAAAACAAAACACATGTCACGTTTCACAATCATTTAAAAACACAAAAGCTCGATCGGAGGAGGTTGGGCGTATTCGTTGTAGTTGTCGCGAGCGTCTAAGCGGTACAACATTTGACAAAGATTCTACAGGAAATCGGAATTACGTTCTTTCTCTTCTTCGTTCACGGACGGCGTCCTCGCTTTGCCGCTCGCACGACAATATCGCTACGTTAACATCGAGAAAATGGCAAGATATCAAAAGGGTAAAAAACGTGTGGAGACAAACCATCGATACTACCAAAAGATCGTTACCAATTCTCTAAGGAACACATCGAACATAGAGACAAGAGATTCTTGTTGTTTTAAGGGCGGCCGTTGACTCGACTGGTCGAGAAGTTACACGATCATTCGCCAATGGAGTATAAAAAGATCAATCGGAAACAAAGGGGGTTGCAGTACACACGTGAAAGAAATTACTAAATCGTATGTTCAAACACACGGGTCTAAGATATACGTAATATAGGTGGCTGAAGTAATACGACGAGAATTTAAATTAAAAATAAAGAAAAAAAAAAAAAAAGAAAGATTCCACGTAAAAACCACAATAGATAATGGGTCTGAACATGCACAGAACGTGCAGGATACTATCGATTTTGTTTCGGGACACTCACGTTCCTGATCCGAACCGTCCTCGGACTTGTCGTCCTTGCTCTTCATGAACGGGAACTTCCGGCTGAACGAGAAGTTCTTCTTTTTCCTATCCAGCGTCGATTGCTGCAACCAATCAATTCTCTATTAGCCATTCTGATACAGCGGACGTCACAGACTGCAGAAAAAGATAAATGGATAGTCCTGTATCGAAGATCTCGCTACATCTCTGGATTGATAAAAACCAACGCTGCGGCTGATAAGTAGACTGTGGATCTTCATGCAAAAACAAAATTTTCCAAGTCCGGGGAACACAGAAGTTAAATGTTAAAAGGAATGTCCCTTTTCCGATCATTTGAATAAGTCCGAAATAATGTCAGAACATGCGGAAAAATTCGTTTATTGACTTCACAATTTTGCATGTCTACTATCCTCGACTCTTGAAACGGTCTAAAACGAATAGAATATTTCGTTCGGAGAAAGAAAAATTGACATTCAGTGTCCTTGAAAGCTTAGAAATCCAAAGACCATTAATAATTCGAGCGTGTTTGGTGTTGCTGAACAGTTATCTAAAGACAGCTGGCGTAGGTGGAATTGATTTCTCGAGTAGGTTGATAAGAACGCTTACTTTGTCAAGAATGACCGGCATGTGACCTTGGAACTTGACAGAACGATCCCTGGCGCGTTGTTTCCGTTCCCATCGTCTGCGCGACGGAATTATTCCAAGGCCCTCCTCCACCCCCTGAGGATTCACTCTTCGGGCCTGCCACCATTCGTCGTCGCTGGCGTTCGTCACGTGCAGGATTTCGCCATAACGGAATGCCAAACCGCGGCTTGGCAAACCATCGTCCTTGTTGGGGTCGTAGTCGAACAACGCTCTGCGCAGCAACAAGTGAAAACGAATTGATTACGCTGACATTATATTAATCGACGACCTGTTCCAACGATCTTAACACTTTGGCAACCGATGACGAGTCAATACGCTTTTGAACATCAAAACTTCTCGATTTAGAGCTCTTAACTTATTCATACCATTCGTGGATAAATTATCTCGAAAGTCCGTTTTGGGGACATATTACAACAAAAATGGGTGAAAATCTAAGTAACTACAATTTTATTATTTTTACAACACAATGTGAAACAGTGACTGTTAGCGAACTGTAAACCTAGTGTTAAGAGTCAAAATCTCAGTGCGTTGCTATCTGTGAGCAAGATAACGTTACGAAAATCACTGTGACGTTTTGTCTTATCAGACCTCCTCTATCAGCCTCGCTGACGTAATGTTATTGTCTCCGCTTTTTTTCTCGTTTGCTCTTAACAAGCTTCGAAGACAGCTCTTACTCTGAAACAGCTATTTGACTACGCCTCTGGCTGTTGAACTGTGACTTTCGGATAATTATGGTGCCCCTGGAATCTACTGACGCAGCGCAGATTAAACTTTCAATTAGCTTTGCTGCCTTTTATGTTATCGGTTAGAGCTGTTCATCTTCGGTTTGCTCGAAGTTTATCGGATACGATTAAACGATGGGTCCCCACGGCTCACCTGACGTAAAGTGATTTCTTCTGCGAGGTCCTCATCAGGGTGCCTGTCATCATATTCTGCTGGGAGATCTGTTGTTTGAGATCATGGATCTTCGCCTCGAATCTGTTGTAGTCTTCGGGCTTGTACTGTACCACGATCGTCACTGTCTGTCCGGTACCCTGGACACAAACATCGAAATCAGTCGAAGCAATTATTCGAAACGTTAATCCATTTCGTCGCTTCATCCCTCGTACACTAAAAATGAATTTCTAATTCTCTAATATGAGGACGAGCCGATATGCGGTAAAATAAAATGGACAAAATGGCCGAGACTGCAATAAGCAAGCGTCTCTTAGAATCTGCACTGGTCCGGCAACCGGGAAATGACAATTTGTGATTGGAGACTATTCGCCCTGTGGTTTAATTTGAAATAGTTTTACAAAGGACCGACCGCTGCGACGCGAAACCGTGAAAGCGTAATTTCGACGTACCTTGAGGGCTGCGGCGGCCTCTTCATGGGTGGCTGTCCGAAGATTAATGCCATTGACACTGACTATTTGATCACCACGACGCAGCTCGCCGCTAAGGTCAGCCGGACCTCCGGCTAGGATGAAGGAAATGAAAATTCCCTCGCCATCTTCGCCACCGACGATGTTGAAACCCAGCCCGGACGAGCCTTTGTTGAGCACGACTGTGCGCACCTCTCTGAAAAAATCACAAAAACAACGCTCCGTCATTAAAACGTCCAAACATAAGCCAGCTCGTCTTACGAGACACAAGAAAATTCATTTTCATCGTTCCGTGTTCGCTCTGTTTTCATGCTTAGACGAAAAACTGTGGGAAACATGATTTACAAAAAGCTTTTATATTCGATAGAGTGCCCGCGTGATTTATGAACATTTCGTTCGCATGCTCAACAGCTACATGCCTTTCGATACTATTGAAATATAAAATTCCATCGAACAAAGCATGAACCGTCAAAGGGATTCAAATACTGCCGATAAAAAGTGTGTTAAAGTGTTTACTGCGTCAAAGGAAACAGTTTTTCGCAGACAATTAAATTACGAAATTGAATGGGGCCGACCGAGTGTACCAATTTGTAATATTGTTTACGCGATAGACTCCTCTGAAAATCATGTACAGTTAAAAAGGGAGAAATATCGTATAAACAATTAGGATAGACGAGCGTGGGCAATTACCAGGCGATTCGTAATCGCGATTGCTAAATCCTTTTTCATCGCGGACGAAAGACACCGTGCGATTCTTGCCGGTCTCTGTTTCTCCTGCTTGACTATCGCTCCCGAAGGAATGAAGTTTTTTCATTACGGCCATTAATTGCTCCGCTCCTCGTGATGCTTTAATTAAAGTCGCTGCGCCGAAAAAGACGAGACGAACAAGCGTTAAAGTAACATTTATAGCGGCGCTGCGCAATCGCCACCAAGTTGTAAAGCCAAGTCGTAATGAAATATTTGCAATTTGTCCTCGGTCGATTAAACGTTACCAGACTCGCTGGTTGAATCCTGTCCAGACGGCAACCGTGAACATCGTTTAAGTATTACTTCTTTCCTCGATTCGATAATAATTTTAATAAACCGTGAAGAATAGTATGGCATTCGTAAATTCTTCTAATGTTTTTACTGTTTTACGTTTCACGCGGTTCAGCGATGAACGATCAACATTTTACGTTCATTTCGATAATACGATACAAGCGTGTAAAGACTATTATCGTGTTTCATTGTTAAAGTTGCGAGCATCGTGTATGATGGAGTATTTCTAAATATTAGCGTATATATCGTGAACATAATTAGCTTCCGGCTGACATCGATGTTTTTATTAAACATTTCGGGGTGGAACTCAATTAGCGAGCGCAGAATCGATGCGAACGGCTTATCGAATGTCTGCTTCGTGATATATATTTATTTTTAATTTTCTTTTTTGTTATTATACCTTCGAGGATATCGAACCTGCAGAAAACTGTATCTGAAAGGAGAGCCGTGAAATGAATTCCTGACGGATCCCTGATAACCCTGTCAGTTGATCACGAAGTAGCAGAATCGAGTTCCCGTAGGCATTATTCTGTCACGGGATACAATTCTCTCGCTGACGGGGAACATGAAACAATTTGTGAACGGATCCTCGTTTTCCAGTTTGCTCGATCAACTCTACACTCCTACACAACGTGATTTTAACGGTTCTGACAGGGAAAGTAGTTTGCCGATATTGGACGCCTGAGAACCATAAGTTAGTCAGTGGATTCATCGTATGGAATCACCCTCGTGTTTCAAATTTTACTATAAAATCTTATAACGTATCGTTGTATACCCGACAACCCTAGGCCCTAGTTAAACACCAACGCATCATGATACTCATGCCATAGACACGTGATCGTTTCCACAACAAGTCTTTTCTACTCCCTTCCACACTTTCCTCTAAAAAAAAATTAATGAAAAATGTATAAATGTGTTCGACTTTTAACGATTTAATCGTGACTCGTTGCAAATGCAAATAACTGTGATTAAATGGGAACAACTTACAGTCAAGAATTGTGTAATTCATTGATCGTAACGCTTTCCTGCGTCAATAAATGAGAAGAAGACAGGAATTTATGTTACGGACGCAATCGCCGAAGAATGACACGAGCCTAGACCTCGTCGGCTGTTTCTTGACCTCACAGGTAAATCTGAAACGTTTAAATTGATTTCTCCGCGGTATTAACTTTCTAAATCCGTTTCCAAGAATATCGCGCAAGCTTGACTTTTCTCCGGAGAAAATAATGTGCTCGGTAAGTCTCTGATTTCCGAAGTCATGCGAATCGAGCGTTCGCCGGGATTTCAATGGCCATGTCACCGTGTTCGCAGCCACACGCGTCAGTGAACCGGTTGACGCGTATCCGAGGCCTAGGCGCCTCGCCTAGCCTCGGGATTACAGGCGCCATTCAGATTTCCCTATGAGAGCAGGATGTTTCCGCGAAATAGTGCTAGACACGTTCCGTCGCATCTCCTGTGCAACGAGGACTCATCATAGTAGGCGCGCCCGTCGAAATTATCGCGTTAATTAAGGCCTCCATTGAAATTCGACCGTTCGAGGCTGCCGAGGAATATCCGCGGAAACGACAGCCAGCCGTGAACGTATACGTCGCCTAAACGCGAGAACCTGTTTAGGCGAGAATCAATCGCGCGTCTTGCCTCGTCGAGGCACGACTCTGCACCGTTCTGTCAACATCCGTTCTGTGCTTAGAATTTCACTGCGCACAGTGCATTATAATGGTACATTATCGTCTTTTATACAGGATGCTCCATTTGTCTTGGAACGGGCCAATATTTTGTATACAACACATTTTCCCAGACACGTTTCAAATAGTTTATGACACGATGAAGGCAACGTTCAGGACAGAAAAGTTGCGTACTCGTAGAATATCTGAACATCCGATGAACACAACGAGCAGATTTCGCATCGCGAAGCTGACATTCTTTTCGGAGGCCGAGAAGGAGGGATATGGTTGCACGGGGTCGCAGAAAAAGTCTTGATTCCAATTAAAATTTTCGTGGGAGTTCGTGCTTATTCAGAACGGTTCAGAGGATGTGCGCGTTGCTCGACGGTATCTAGGGGGTAAGTTCTGCCCCGCACCGAGACCTAGATTCACCCTGCAACCCTTCTCCGGACGAATTTCAGCCCCGGAAGGTCGATTCTCATTCCGTTTCAGAGGAACCACTCAACGCACCGCGGCTTCTCGCTTGCGTTAACAAAGACCCCAAATTAGTGGTCGGCCGGCGCAGCTGCGTTTCCAGGGCTCCATTAAGGTCACGTCACTATGCACACGGCTGATAAACCGGGGGGTTGGCGAATTTACGGTAAATTTAGAAGCTTGCCAACCGTCCGTTCGTCGTTTTTCCTGGTTTTAAAAGTCCGTGCCCAGGATTCGTCACGATCGGACTTGCCCGACACGTTCGCCTCTCGTCTAACCATCCCGATTTTCTCGCAAAAAAGACAAATACAGTAGTGTCTCGGTGCACGAGCAACAGACGTGCACGATATTTGCGAAAAATTTCATCAAAAAGCTCGATCACCGAAAACTCTGCAATATGACAGCAATGACATAACATTTTCATCTTTAATCATTTCTTCGCGAAACATTTACCAACGCATTTCTGACATTTTTCGGATTAAAATGAAACCAAACATGACATTATTCATAATAATCACGTGAAACTACTTCGAGTTCGACGAACCGTGAAACTCGTCCAGTGCTGTTACTTCAGCACGCTCCGTTATCGTCCGGCTCCATGTTTTGTGAAAAATTTCAATTAAAATGAACAGTCGAGCCAGAGTTCGGAAAGAAGCTTTTTAATCGGCATAGTCGGTGATTGACATTATAGAAGAGGCGATCAATTTAAAAAAGGAGAGGCTAGAACAAAGGAACAACCGGTGAGCACGAGTGGCACTCTTTAATCAACAGAGTAACTATATTTAGCCAGTGCTGGCACACACCACGAAATGTCAATACTCCGTGTTGCGCGCCATAAAATATTGCAATATAAGGCCCTCTGAAATAGTCTCGGAACCGCGTTCACTTGAACATTTTATAAGTTCATGTTTAACCCTTCAGAGACAACGCTTTAATCATAATTCGCTGAAGATTCAGTCTTCTTGATATTTTCTCGTGGCTATCCTCAACTTTCAGAAATCGAACGGTAATGCTTGAAAGTGTATCGCACTCAATCATTTGATCCAACAGGTCAACTAATGGGAAACCTACGAGGATCCGCAGTTCAATCGTTACTCCTGACGCGTGTTCCTTCATTTCGAAATTTTGCATTGGATAATCTGTAAACTTTCCTTTTAGAATGTTACTTTTCGTAGACTTCGTTTTATGTTTTGCGTATCCTATGCATCGGGCAGAGAATTTATCAGCGATACCTTTCGAATTTCAAAGCTAAACGTAAGATTAGAGTACGTGGTTCGCCGGGTGTTCGCATGCGCATCATAACGTTCATCTATTTATGGTCGGTTCGCGTCGGAGCGCAATACCTTAATTGCATACAACCTGTTGGAAACATTTCACTCGAAGCTCGCATAAAACGATCACTGTCACGGTCGAGGAACCGACGACCGATCCGGATCATGAAATATTTATAACGACGGTAACGGGAGACACGATTTCATGGTTAATTGACTGCGCATAAGACCGGTGGGCCTCGCTGGCAAATTCATGAATGGCTTCATTTGCTTACCGCAGGTTGCGCATGGCTTATCGCTGTGCGTTGCGAATGTTTGTGCGTCCACTGCGTCCGCCACCGGGCTGAACGCGATAAAATCACGGTTACGTACGATTTTTCAGTTACTTCGAATGCACTCTTTTCAACGAAAATAGATTATCACCGGAAACTAATTTTTAACCATCCGCCACGCGGCAAGATCGCGTTTCTCCTGTTCAGCGTTTAAAACTTTCAGCTCATTTACATACAGACTCCACTTTCGGATTTTGTCAATTAGTGTCTTCAGTCACATTAAACTGAAAAACCTGACGATGTCATGCGAGGGAATAGAATAAGAGTAAAATATACGTTAGCAACTGTACGCAGTTAGGAAGCGTGGAACTTATCTTGTTGCAAGACGCGCAGATCAAGATCAGCTTACAGATTAGAAACAAACAAAGAAAGTATCCAATTATGCCGAACTACAAGAAAAGACGCAGCTAGCTGACTAATCAGGAGAGATCGAGAAGATCAAAAAACGCAAACCCCTAAGCCAGCACCTTTCAGAAACAATAGACTGGCAACATTATACAAAGAATCTTTGTTGTTCTTGTAAAATCTTGAGTACAACTGATTTAACCAGTCCTCAATTTCCCGAACCGAAGCCGGTGAATGCAGGTAGGTTCGAAACTGCGCCTTATACGCGAAACGGTAAAAAGATTGGGAGAATTAAAAAATGCCGACAGGCCTATATAGCTCCGCAATCCAGTCGTAAGCTTTGTTGGAGCATCATTTAGAGTGAATTAGAGAAATGCGGTCACGCTGCCTGGCATTTTTCGGCGTTTCACAATTTTTGATCGGATTTCCGGAAAAATCCGTGGCGCTAAAACGGTTAAAAACAGTCGAAACGCGGTTGTCAAGCTCGTCCGCGTTATGTTGTGTTTCAGCCAACCGAGAGGCTGTGTGCTTGAAAGCAAAATGACCACTTGGCCAAGGTCTCGGTGGAATGCAGCCTGTCAAGAACATCGATGCGATCGCGGAACGATGACAACATTCTTTCGTATCCGAGGGATACATTTCATTTTTGTCGCGGGCACTTGGGAAGCTATAAATTTTATATGACCAAACAAGGTAGTTCAAACGTACTTGCATATTTTGATGGTTGCGCTGGTTATGTATGCTTCTTCTGTCGAGCACGAGTCTACAGAATTTTTATAAAAAAAATTTCTTTTAAATACCGTTTCTGTTCGATTAGGTTAAGAACATTTTCGGTATCAGAAAATGCAGATATTGTAAGACACCGGGATGTTATATACATTTTATACCTAGATAGGATAGGGAACAGAACCGTCTATAATTACATTATTAGGTATGCATACTATCACGGAAATTGCCGAAGCTAATATAATTATGTTAACGAGGATATCATATTATGAGGTCTTCGGGGACCAGTCGCAAACTGCATCAAATCATTTCTACTACATTTTCTATAATCTATATTCGCTAGATCAATTTCTTTACGTAAACATTTACAATCCACTTGGAACAAGCTAATTTTGCCAGAGTACTCATTAATCAAAATCATTAAATAAAATCGATTATCATGGTCCCTCTTGGCAAAATGTAATACTTCGTATACTGCAATATTTCAATATTTTCAATTATGATTGATATTCATAGGTATGTGTTGTTTCAATCGGAAAAGTGACACGAAACATATTGGTTTAAGATTCATAGAAAAGTGACTAAACACAAAAAAGCTTTTCTCATCGGATTAATATTGTTGTCGACGGTTTCTTTACTCATTACCTGTGCACGATACAACTGACATTTTGGTCCCGAAGTTTCCACATACATATCGAGACTACACATACTGCAGTCCTTACGATTCACTACCAAAAGAAAAACCTCCGGAAAGCTCTGAATGATTTATTGCAGGTATTCGATACTCCCCGACGCATAGAAGCCAACGCGTTTCCCCCAAGTTTATTCGTTCCGTAGGTCGAACAATCGCGAGGGAACAAAGTATAACAAAGCATCGAATGTACACAGACCAAGTGGTGGAACTGGAAGCGCGCGATTTCCATCTGATCAGCTTCGCCTGCGCAGTTCGCTCGGAACTGCGGCGTCGATGCGTGCACGTTTCACGCACCTGTTCGCTACTGTTCCGCAGTGACGTAATACCCGTGAATTCGACAAAAGGGGGGAGGGAGTGTGTTCCGTCGTAAAAACCCTCTGCGAAGGGACATCTGTACGACCGTGAAGGTCAACTAGCCACCCGCCGCATAATGACCATGACCGTGATAAAAAACCTAGCATAACTTAGTGTAATGGTAAATCCGAGTAAAACTCAGCACATGCTGAACTGTAAACCATTCTAGTACCTAGATTTATAGTTTTATAGCCGTAGCAACCTTCTACTCCCACTCTTCCTAATTTTCCACCACTTTCAACACCTTCCAAAAACGCATCCTTCAATCAATCATAGACAACTTCCTAAAACCACACCCACGTCCGAGCTTTCCTGATTCCTATACGATTCTAACCAATTCAGAACTTCTTCGGAAACCGAACTGTTAAAAACACCGAGATTCTAACAGCAAGTCGACAATACAATCATTCGCCGTTCAACATTTACCTAGTCGCGATACTATTTCTCCCAATTCCGGGAACGAGGCGACACCAAACAGAGAGACAGAGACAGAGAAACAGACAGAGAGAGAGAGAGAGAGAGACGAAGACACGAAATGTTACTAGGTCAAGAGGAGCTTAACTGCGTTCAGACCTGGACTGACGGCTCGACCTGGTCACGAGACAAGCGACGCTCAAAATAAAACACTAAGGTTCGCCGCCGACTGATGTCCCTGCGATTAGTACGAACTACCCTTCTAGGAGGGTGCCACACCTACAAGTTTCTCTCACATTGGCAAAGTTAGCCTAACTCCGCCCGCTCCGCCAGTTAAAATTGCCTAGCTTCGCCTTCTGTCTCCGCGAAGGGGCGTAGGTGTTATAATTTTCCGTGATTTCTTGCAACCTGTTGTACGTCTTTAGACGCGAGCAATCGCTTGGTTAACAGGTGAAAGAATGTCAGAACCGATAGTCTATAAGGTTTCAGCTGCCTATCCGAGTTTGGCGCCTTTGCACGGTTCACGGTAAAGCGATTGATTGTACCTCCGTCTTGACTGTCGGAATGCGTCGCCACGATGTCTCGAGATATCACCAGGTCAGAATGTGTTAATCCTAGCAAGAAGACCGAGCGAATACCACGGTGAAACGGGAAGATCCTAGCTCGTGGATCCTGGAGGAGCGAATATCGTCGCGAGAGTACGCAGACGAACGAGTCCAGCTGATAAATTAGCCGGGGTCTCTCGACCGATACGTAATAAATTCTCGGCGCACGGTCTGCTTTCTCTGATCCCGTCCGCGAATCGTGACGGTTCTCTTCTCCTCTTTTTTCCTGCCGGCCGGGACCATCGCAACCCGTTAATCACGCGAACCGGCCAATTTCCATTAATCACTCGCGCGTCTGGACTCGGCCCAGAGAACGTTAGTGGGTCAAGGGAGTCGCGCAACTTTCAACTTGACAGTGCGACGCCGCGATTTTACCTCGAACTCGATCGATCGGCTACGGGAGATCCTCTTCTGGAAGATCGATTGCCGTCGCGAATGGATCGGCAGAGCGTCGCCGAAGAACCATCGTCTGCAAACGAGACCGAGCTTTTTCTCTTCAAAGTACAGTCTCGTACCACTGAAGCTAGAAACTAGCACGACGGTCGCACAGCACTTAGATTCGATCCAATTATCTGATCAAACATCACGTGTTCGTTACAGTACTATCGCTATTTACAAAAACCCAGATACCCTAGCTTCCGCCTCTCTTTCTCTCTCTCTCTCCATATATATATCTCTATCTCGAACTCATCGCCGCAGGTTTTTTGAACTCTAAGAAAAAACTCTCTGAGAAAACGGTTTTTATTGGATGATCGAATGAACCCTTTGCCGGCGTAATGATTCTCCAATAATAACAATGTTTCTCTTTCCTCAACTCTTATACTTAGCTCTTCAGTGCATGGTCTGGTTTAACTGGAGCAATAGGTCCATTAGACTCAACGAAAAGGAAGTTAGACAATGTTCGAATGTGCAAAGCGTTAAACACATTTTTTTGACATGTTGGACTTTTCCAATGGTTCGTAGCTGCCTCAAAATGGTTGACTTGTCGACTCCCAAGGGCTACCGACAATTCTTGGAGCATTTACGCCGTATTTTTGTCCAATAACTCCCATAGGTCATCACCGTCAAATTCTTTCCTGCACGTCCTTCCCGAGTTTCGCCGTAAATATGCAGAAGCAATTGGCGAACTGCATTTGTCCGGATATCAAAGCGACGAAGGAGCACATGTCGGAAAAAGACATTACGCATCGATGAAAACTGTTGGCCGGATGCCGATTACAAAGAACAAACAATAGAATCTGTAAAACTTGACGGAAAATTCCGTGCCATCTGTTCCCAATAGCCACGGATAAACGCAACCTCCTAACGAATCATGTTTCATCCGGTCTGTAGGAACGGCGGAGCATCGAAGCATCCGAAACAAGCTCACCTCGATCACTATCCGAAACGACCGCACTCGGCACAGATCCAACACGATCACCAGTCGACGATCAGTCGGCGTTGTCCCGTCCGCTTTTCAAAATACTGCGCGGACATCGCGTGGCGGATAACCGCGGGACGCACGCCACGCTGCTCTCTCACGCACCTGTTCTCGGCCAGTGACGTAACAATGGTGGACCACGGAGGTGCCCCGATTTTCGGTGCGGAGAAGTCGGACGGTTCGAACGATTCGAGCGCGCGTTCGGCGCGTAGGAACGAACGTTGACGACGCGACGGTGGATCGCGGGTTCGAGGAACGGCTGCCCGATAAGCGAGATGATTCCTAGAGGGTGGCGAAAGGTAGCCGCACGTCTCGAACACGTCCCGACGTCGGGGGCGTCGCGACGGATTAAAGGCCGCATAGGTGGCCGCCGTGTCGCCATGCGCCGCGCCGCGTCGCGCCGCCGAGGCGGCCGGCCCCCGCGGGCTATCGCAGATCGATAGAAATAAGCTGAGTCTCGCACACTTCCACTAGCTCCGCCACTAGCTCTGCCAACCCCTACCTTGCCGCCGCCACGTCGATGCCCACCCCCGCGACGCGGATCCACCTGGAAATAGGGCAACGCGGTCGAACCGCGCCGCAGAAACTACGAACCGGCTGTTACTTTCGATTTTGATTCGTTCGCGTCCGCTGATTCCCCACGCACCCATCCCCCGGCTCATTCTTCGGCTAGCGGAGGATCCGCGAACGCGCGTTCCTCCAGAGTAGGTTAGCCACCGGGCTTAACCATGTTTGATTACCTCTTTGTTGCGTATCGACAGCGTCCGGTGTAGCAGGCACGGAACCCCTTCGAATCGGCAAAACCCATTACTCTGGATCTCCGCGTGGAGACAACGCGGGCGAAACTCGGCGCAAAAACTACGAACCGACTGTTACTTTCGATTTTAATAACCCACGCATCCACCACCGGTTCATTCTTCAGGTGGTGGAAGCCTTGCAATGCCACCCGCTCGTTCCGGAAGAGGGGATTAGCTATTGCGTCAACGAGCTCTCGGTTTCATTAACCCTTGTGTCAACTGTTGAACCCGTGCGTATCGACAGCGAAAGGCCTTGCAAGGCCCTAACGGATGATCGACAGGCGCTGTCGGTGGAATAGTTTACGACCTACGAGCCTACCGAAATTACTCAACATCAAACGCAACCAATCACAACCAAACGGAGGCGAGGTAACAGACGGAACACAACCAGAATTTACAATATTAGTCAATAACGCTTGGTATCTATTTCAAAGTAGATACATTTTCAATTTTATTTTCTATTACATGATTGTACTATGTATCGTAATTTAGAAATTGCACCAAACAATAATATATTTTAAATATATCTTAATCATTTTCAATTTTATTGTAATTATAGATTTAAAAGGAACGTATGTACCTAATAATTCTTTCGTTAATGGTATTCACATAGTATTTTGCTTAGAGGGTACATCTAATTTTTATACGGTACACATGTATGTATATAGTTTCCGTGTTTAATTACTTTAGAGGGGAATGTTGGTCCACGTAAGCAAATAGTCCGGTACGCGTGTCCACTGATTTGTTTCGAACAGTTTTTCGTTTACGAGATTTTAATGTTGGAAGTTTCGGACCATGAAATCGATACCGTAAACAGTGATACAGAGAGCATTTATATTAGTAGATTCTAGGGTAATTAAGAGGATACTCTTGTTACGTACATCCATGGTAAAAGAGTAAAATCAACTCGTCCGTATACATGTTCCATTTATCTTTATTTTTGTGTGCACGTTTCGTGAACAATTAACGCAAATTAAAATATAATAAATAAAGGGAAATTTTGGCGAAACACCAGCATCACGAGCACGTGTTGCTCTCCATCAACCTCTGCAACTTCCCGCAAAAAAATACTAATGAAAACGAGCCAACACCGAAAGCGTGTGCATGTTTTCTCGACAAATTTTAGTTGGCCTCGTTTCAAAGGGAGCAGAAGTGTATACATACAGACAGAAAATGAGCGAATTCAACAGCTCGCGATAAAGCAATTAGATGGAGTAATAATTATTTCGAGCTAATTGGAGTTAAGATTAACAGCTAAAAGGGAAGGTGAAAAGAAAAAATTCACAATTTCAACTCCCTTTAATGAAAAGAGTGTAGCAACAAAACTGGATGGAAATTGATGAAAATCGCGAGGGAAACTGTTTATCCATTATGTCTCTCACAAGTTTCGGCGGTTACCTTCGTTATTGTGATACTGAATCCATGCGGAAGGAAATGAGGGCTGAATTCAGAAGGGTTGCAGTGACGCAACGAGGATGGAGGGGGGGGAGGGAGATGGTGACACGGCGAACGTGAACCGCAATCGAAAGTGACTGATTATATTCATCGCGCCTCCGTCAGGTTGCGGCCATTTGTTCTCATTCCCGTCGTAGATAGCGAACTTTTATCGTAAACCAAGAAAAATGCATTCGAATGGCTGCGCTGAGACAAGACTCAGATGACAAGAAAGTAAATTGAAATTGAAAGTGACCGATCTTTGATTTTAACGCGTTTTTCTACTTTGAAACTATCAAGTAGCTACAGCTATTTGAAAAATAAATATATTGAATTATAGATATTGAATGTATGAATTATAGAAATATTTCAATGGAAACTCCTACGTCTTAGGTGTGACATAACGCGTGGAGTGATTTCATACCGATTTCGCTAAAACATTTTACTTCGACAAATCGACTCTCAAATGACAATTCAATATCTCGGCAACTCACTTGCTCGCTGCTCTCGCTTCTCTAACTCTCGCTCTACGACTGACTGACTGACTGACATCTCTCGCATTCGTCCCTTTTATAATAAGGCCCTTTTCCATTCTTCCTCTTTCGCACTCTCATTCTCTCTCTGTCAGTTTCACATCCATTCGGAAAGCCCGAACAGTAACGTACGCCTTGCGCTTGGCGCTCCTAAACTTCCGCTGTTGTAAGATTCGCCGGCTTGATCCGGGACCCTCGAATAGACGCATCGATTCGATATTCCCCGGACAGATACACGTACTCGACCGAGATTTTCAGGGGACAAGCACGCGTAGATAGGAATACACCTGTACCTGTCCTTCCGCTTTGGGGACGAGGATCGGAGCGGCGCGGCGCGGCGCGTATCGGATTCGTACAGGCGTGGATCGCGCGGCTAATTGCAGCGGCAAGCGTAATCGAAGCCAGCCTTGCGAGAATGGAAATTTCTCTCGAACGTATCGCTTCTTCGATTGACCTAGTTCTCGCGAGCGCGCCCACGATGGGATAGGATGGGTCGCACGCTCTCCCGTTCGCCGTATTTCATCCGCAGCACCTGCCGCGCCGACGATCCACCCCCGCGAGGGAAATCATCGCGTCGATCGCGATTTCTCGGAACAAGCCCGAGCCGGTCTGCTCCACCGGAACTGCGTTATTGAAATTCGATCCGGCGACCGGTGTCGCTGCATCGATACGATTCGTGTGCGTAATTTTCGGTAAATCACGATTTCATATTCCTCGCCCCCACTTCGCCGAGAGAGACGATGATTTTAGTAACATCTGCTATCGAGAGTAGAAATCATAGGGGGAACGAGATAATTTCGGGGAACGATTTATGTATCGCGAATCGAAATGTTAGGCTGTTGGTGCAGCCGTGTCCGAAGTCTCCGAGACGTTGCCTCGTCCGGGAAGATATTTATTAGCTATTTTTTATTTTTAATAAGATATTTATTAGTAAGTTAAGCCGAACGCACGGAATAAGCAAGACTAAACGAGTCCAGGCTCGCTTTCGGACGGTGGATGAAAATTGCCGGCACGCAAACTTGTCATTTCGTTAAGCGAATGAAACGCCGCGACTGTTTGATATCGCCGAGTGTTCGCGATCCCCGTAAAACAGGCCAGTCTTCGGCCAGTTTTGTTAATTAACCGCGGAACCGGGACCGATAGCCTGTGGACGAACTTTAGTCATGGACTTGACCCAAAAAGCCTGGAACAACGCGACGCGAGGAGTCACGGCCGCTAGCAAGGAGTGCCGTTCGACCCTGCTCTTTGTAAAGGACGTCCGGCGACCGCGCACACCTTCAGCCGATGTCCTTGAAATCCTCTTCCTTCGTCGAGCCGTTCCTACCCGGCTTCCGATTTCGTGTTCGCTCGATGGAGCACACATGGTGGCTCGGTAAAACGCCTGGCCTACCGTGTCGAACGGCGCGCGACTTTTCGACGCCAGATGCTCACCGATTTCGAGCGAACATCGATCAACCGCTCGCCGGAAAATCTCCGAGGAAGGATCCCCGGGAAATTCTAAAAATTGTGGAACCTCGGGGGATGTACCCCTGGAGGAATTCCTCCAGAAGCTGGAGTACCCTCTTTAAAACAGAATACCTTTTTCGAAAGTGGACCGACCGAACCACTGCAATTTTTCCAAAATTTCAGTTGTAGTAAACTAATAGCTTTAACTACTCAAAAATATATAGAATATATAAGAGATTGCAATAGATAAAACATTTTTTTTTGTTTTGCGTTATATCTAATTTCGTTTAACACACGAATCGGAAGAATTTCGATTATCCGAATATTTGAACACGTAGGAATGTTTCACATACGAGCGGTCCAAGTTAAAGGGATGGGTATACATCAAGATTTATTATACAAATCAGTAGTAAATTAGAGAAAAACGTGCTATATTGTATTTCCGTAATACTTGTGACAACAACCAAGAGCTGTACCAAAATAAAGTGTAACAGTTAGAACATAAATACTCTTACAATACTGTTGCAATTAACCAATTTCTTAAAGAAAGCATCATGCAAATTAACTACAACAAGACACAGTAACTTAGAAAAAATAGTGTTTAAAGAAAACATGCAGTATCGTTCGTAATTATTCCAACAAACGGAGTGTTCCATTTCACCTCTCTTCTCGGATTGTTACGTATAAATGTTTCAGTTTATACAACAATAAAAATTGTTATCATAATGTATCGAAAAGTAGAAAGTGAAAAGGAGAGTCATTCGAGAGGAGTCTTCAGCAGAGTCACAAGTTCAGGGGAATTGACTCGAATCGAGGGGAAAAAGTTAAGGGCAAACGCGTCACGTGTCCGCCCGGGCCGTGGCGGAAGCGTGGGGGAAATAGTGTCGTAGAAGGGGAAGGTAGAGTGGGGAGACAAGTCTTAATCTGGCGACTCTGGTCTCCTCTGTGAAAAAGTTGTAAATTTATCCAGCCGGAATCGATGATTACTGGTTTGCCGTGGACAAACTACTTTTCAGTAGCGAAAACACATTTGGGGCTTGTGTACCGAAGAAAGATGTCGGTTAAAAGGCCACTCGAAGTGGCTTGAAGAAAGTCGGCATAATTGTTCCGCCGAGTACAACTCCTTTCTTTCCCGGAGCTCTGTTTGTCAAACATGGTAACGCACTCGAGGGATTCGGTATTGAGCCAGGCAGACGAAAAGGCACGTACACAGAGCGACGCGGCTCTCTGAAAGACCGGAATAGACAACGCGCGCGCGGCGAGCGATGCCCGTCACTTCCGGGAGCGGGGGCGGAATCCTTTGTTAATTGCGGATGGCACTTGACCTTGTTCCTGCTGGAGCACGTGGCCCGGAAAAAATGATCTCCGTGTTAAACACGCCGACCGGGGAAGGTTTAATTAGCGAGTCTCGCGGCGAGTGTCTTTCATCCGGGACTGGTATATCTCGTCGCGCTTTCAATTTCGCGGTACACGTATTATTCGATCAAAGAGATTTTCCTCGTGTATCATCGCCGCGAATTGAGTGCCATTAACTAGAAAGCTACAACCAGAACGCTACAACTACCACGAGCACCGGCTTCCCAAAAATGGTCTCTAAAAATTACGCGATCTCAAACATTGAATTCGAAACGTAGAAGATAGAAGAAAAAATGCTTGCTCATTCTTGACCCTACATGACCCTAAAGATCATTGTAGCGTGTACGATTGAATTTATCTTTCACACGACATAAAAAAAGATTAAAGATCACCTTCGTTTCTACGAAAATAATCAAAAAACGTTCCGCAGCTATTATGTTGTTGGCGGAAAACAATGCGACCTTCTCCCCTTTCGTTTTTTTTTTCTGTATACTTATCATTTGCGAGAAAAACGCGGACTAACGAGTTCGCGAACGCACTGAATATTTGATTTCGAGCGTGATTAGAACGAATGTCGGGAGAGCGTACTGGTCCAAATTCTAGGAAAATTCGGAGAACGGTTTCGAATGACAAACTACAATTTTGCGGGACCACTTACTGCCGTTTAAAGGTTCACCGGTACGTTGACAAACGGCTAACATACTATTTCTCAACGTCAGCTGGGAATCACGGAAATAATTTAATCGCACGACGAACCGACGCGACGGAACACGTCTGCCAGGTAGAAGATGGAAATAGACCCGAAAATTCGAGTTCCGTGCCAGTTTCGAGACTTTAATAGGATTACAAGGAGCGGTTCCCGAAGTTCCGAGCACGAAACGCTTTGGCGATCGACGAGCCCCAAAGGCTGCCGACAGGAATGGTTCATGTCCGCACATGAATTATTTCGCGCTTCATTAAAAATCTCGTCGCGTCTCGAAAACTTGAATATTGATAACTTCTGGCAGGCAGGCTACATAAGAAACCGACTCTAACGCGTCGCTCCGCTTTTTTTAGAGATAACGAATTATGGTTACGATTCATCCGTGTCGCGAAAACTCGGGTTCACCGAGTCATCGGTACCAACTGCTCCATCGTGCGACGTCATCGACCACACAGTCAATCGTATCGGAGGTGCGATTTCATACACTGAAATAGATTCATGCTGCAAGCGGCAAAGCATCAATTAAGGATTGCAAACGCTCGGCTGTGTCGTGATTTTAATTAAAATAAAGCGAGAAAAACGAGCAAACTCGCGTTCCGCGGACGGGAACGGAAAAACAGAAAAAATGCCGAATAATATAAACGAAAAAATATTTGTCGGTCGTCAGCGACGGATTTAATTAAAAACTTTGGCAATCGGGGAGGGGAAAAAAGCGAGCGCAGACACGCGTAACGAATTTTTAAAAAAGCGAGCACCAGTAGAGATCGGTCGCGCATCAATATCCACTGTTGTGGAGCTTTGTAATTAGAGTACAAAGGAAAAAAAAAACAGATTCAGCAAACATTGTTGCCGCGACTAGCCGCCAACGATGCAATCACTAACGCGAACGTGCTAGTAAATCGTTAATTTGCTTTTCCGGATGCTTCGTTCGAGCAAGTATCAAAATAAACGAAACTGTAAAATGGTGGAGAGATAAATAAGAAGTTCCATTGAGAGAAAGTTTTCAATAACTCACCCGTACAATATATCAGGAGTGTACGAACTGAAAAAAGTAATTAACAGAAGTTGTAAATCTGGTATCTGAGGGCAGAGAAATCGAAAATGTTTTCGTATCCTATGTGGAGTGTGTGCGACCGTGTGCGTGAGTGTGTCGAAGAAGAAAAACAAAAAATAAAAATAAATGGGGTGCAAGGCAGAAGGAGGAGCCTAAATCGAGATGTTTTTCTGTGCCAGTATGCTGATGAATAACGCCCCTAAAATCTCACAGAAAATCGTTCTTCTTTGTCCACCCTCGGTCAACAAGCTTTTACACAGCCTCACATTCGAGCTGTTTCCTCGATTAAAACGTCTTACAAAACCTCCCTTCCCGACCAGTGTCTGACCTACATTTTTCTAACGGGCCGAGGAAACGTTTATACATACTCCTTTTGTAGGAATATGTCGAGTTCTCGATCCGTACTCAATTTCTACGTAGCTATCCGAACGTTTCTTAGTAAATATAAAAGCTGGACATTATGGTAATTAATCCCTTAAAGATACCCCTCTAAATAAAGAAAATGTTATTAATGTTGGACATGTCCTTTAATGGTACGTTATTCAACTGTGATATGGCCTATCCCCGCTCGGCTAAGACGTAACTTTTTCCCCTCAATTCGCGTTCCCTCCCCTCGGGAAGTTCGAGAGTTCGGAAATGTATCACAGATTTTGGAATGCTCTGTGACTGCTTCTGGAATGTCCTGTTACTAATCTAGGAATGCTTAGTAGGAATGCTGAAAAATAGAGGCATGGTTGACTGCCCTGGGGATGTCTTATCCTGGATGAGTAAGGCTGGTGCGTAATCCCTGGTGTCTCATTGTAGGCAACCGGACAACCGTTGCTAGTTGATCACTCAACAATTTCTCAGGAAAACATTTTGAAAGCGTTTCAATAATTGTAAACGAAGAAATCCGTCATTTTTCATAAATATACTACCTCCTTCCGTGAAATTATTGAGGACAGAGAAATTCCAATTCCCATTATTATAGCTACGAAGAAAATCACACGGGAAAGGGTTAACACGCAAATTATCGAATCACAAGAGATCGTTAATCGTTACAGTTTACGTTCTCGCGATAACACATAACTGAATCCAAAGGGAAATTGTTCATATTAATTCAGGTAAATATTGAACCGAGTGTTAAATTACGTATTGACTAACTAAACCACAATCATTGTTATTCAAACCAGAGGTGTTCATGCACATTTTCGTTGGTTAATTCGCGACAGTTGGAATCAAACCAAAATGTACTTTCCTTCATTGCTCGATTCGTTGAGCTAAAAATGGAACAGAAATTTCCTAGAACAACCAAATCGTTCAAGGAATCCTTTAGATATTTAATAAAATTCGATGAAGTTTAATTCCGATTCGCGCGTTTCGTCCGACGTCGAAAAATGAGTTTCGGAAAACTGTTCCGTCGATTGTAACGGTAAAGGTAAAAGGTTTACGAGTCTCTCCCATTTCTCCTGGCCGAAAAATATAGTCTTCCATCGGGGCGGAATGTTTCACGATCGCGGGGCTCGTGAATACAGGAATTTTCCGGTCGAAGGGTTCCGGAATAAAAGACTCTCTTTCATGGTCATCGATGTCGTAAGTACCGAGTCTGTTGATCCGGAATGGTGGCCCGGATCCCGTAAAATCACGGCCGTGACCTTACACGAGATTAGGGGATCGGGTTTCCTCGTCTTTCACGTCGCTCGCCTCTGCGGGGGAGACCTTTGCGCTTGACCTGGGCCAACGGATACCCGTTGCCAATGAAACACCCAAACACTGTTGCAGCGTTTCGCATTCAAACCTTTTGCTAGAGAGTTCTCCATGCGACAGATCAGGGTTTTTAAAGATTAAAGGATTTTTATAAAATTATGCACACCCCTTGGAGTTTTTCTTCGCATTAAATTGTGTCACGTCCGGTGGTTCGACCATAAACGAATAAACGCGTAAAATAAAGAATTAGAAAGAATTAGAAGAAAGAAGAAAGCATTTTCGCATTATTAAGAAAAGAAATAATGATTGTAAATTACAGTTCCTGCACGTTACAATCGACGCAGAGAAATTTTATTATCTCGCATTAGGATCGCTGGTGTAAGGCGGTCGCAACGAATTTTCCCGGGCACGAAATACATTTAAACAATAAATTGTGGGTGCAGTGGCATCGATCGACATCGATTTGCGGATTCGTCGGGATCCCTTCGCGTACACGTATTTTCCGGGGACTATCGCGTAGAATTAGACGAAATGTCGGTGGCGCTAACGTTTAATGGCCGTGGTCGACCGCACGCGCTGTAATTTGCATCCTGTCGTTTTCTCCGGTTGTCCCGCGTCTCTCTCTCTCTCTCTCACACTGTTCACCGGTGTCCCCGATTCCCGTCTCTTTACCGAACCTGCTCGATCGTCTGTCACAATTACGTTGCCATTTTACCGGCCGACGCGTACCAGACTTGTCCTTTTTTAATGTCTGCGCGAGATCCTACTCTATGAAGCAGATACACACGCGGTTAGTACCCATACAACATCGGCCCTTTTGTTTCGTTAGCATTGTTACTCGAGAGCATTTGTCTCCCCCTCCGCGGCTAGAACACTCGACGAGCTATACGTCATCTTGGCCATGGAACGAAGAGGGGTCAGGGATTTTCCGGTTTGTCACGATTAATGACGTCGTCGTGCTCCCGGGTCGCTTTTGTTGCTGGGACCACCTTCGTATTTGCGGTTGCCAGCCAGATGATGCGAGTCACTCCATTTCCAAGATTTCGCGATTTGTCGCTTTTATATATCTGGCAATTGTCTCGTAATTTTTTTTAGTCTATGGCTAACAATTTTTCGGTAGATCTTTCGACACCGATAACGATTTCAATCGTGAACCAACGAGTCGTTCCCAGTAAGGTAATCTAATAATTTCGTTTGAGATTATTATGTAAAAAAGAAAGATTTATCAAACGAGAAAAAATATGTGATGTGCTGTCTTTTTGTCCCGAAGTGTATTTCCCGAAGCTACGTGTCCACTTGAGAGTTCCGCGTCGAGAGTTGCGGAACACGGACTCGGGGGACATTCTCCAACAGTTTACTCTTCAATTACCGTCGCATCAACGAGTGAAACTTGCTGCGGCTGTAAGTTGCTTAACGTACAGATTAAAACCTCCTTCAATTAGGTAAACAGCACGCTACATCCGACGTTCCGTTCATACGGCTATTTCGCCTGATTTATTGGATCTCTCTGTTTTGATGTTCTTCAAACTAATCCGTGTAATCGAAGAGAAACGGCGAGACAACAATTCGAAACAGCGACCCGACTTCTATTTTCTCTTTGTTCTCTTATCGGAGTAGCTCGACGAGATAATCTATGTAAACTGCACGGTAAATGAACCACATTTATTGAACGACCACCAGTCGTTCTGTTCCGCGTACACGATCACCGGGCGGAGCGAAATCGATCAATTAACTAACTGTTATTCTGCGATGACTGTAAACTGGAAATCTAATTTCTTTCAATTACCGCTGAAGAGGTTTATTCGGTTGTAATTGTTATTTATTTCTAGGTAATTACCGAGCCGAGGAACATTTTTATATTAATAATCGTGGTACGAGCGACGCTCAAAAGGATTAAAAAATCGCCTGAATCAACCTTTCATTACGAATAATTAAGCCGCTTTGGAACAAGGTGTAAACATTTTAATTATTAGTTGGCGATTTTAAACAACTAAACGTTCAGCGTAAGTACGCGTAAAGTCCTCGGATCGTAAACTTGTTTATCGCCTACATAAAAGTTATGAAATCAACGGTAAATCAAAGCACCACCTAGCTTCAGCTTCACACCATAAGCATCGCGACCGAGATTGGTTGGATCTGATTCAATTGATTCAATGAATCGTAATGCGACGTGATTAGATAATTCAAAGGGTACAAACGAAACAATAAACGTGAAACGACGGTGAACGAGCTCACCGAATAGCGGTGCTAACAAGCTACGAAAAGATCCGAAGACAGCTCGGGAACGATTCAGCTGTGAAATTACTCAGTCTAGTTTTTATCGGCTGCCAGTCTCGATCCGAAACGTGATGAGCATCTCGCAACACGAGCGAGACACGTCGATCGCCTTTCATAAAGTGCCATTGCACACGGAATCTGGGTTAAACGATTGTCCGTGAAAGGAGAAGGGTTATTAGCGGCGAATTTTCTCGAAAGCGCATCGATCCAAGATCGTCACCGGTCCTCCCGAGAACAACAGTTTATGGGAGAGTTTAACTTACAGATTCAGGTAGAGGCACTTTCAAAAATGATAATTTCGCGAGACATAACAGCGCGGTGATTAAGCCTAGATCACCCACGTCGCGGGACATAGCTCGACGGTTGTTTCGCGTTTTCTCGGATTTTAATGAAACATAAAACACATTTTTATGCATTTACGGCTTCTAAAATTTTTCAGAAAATGCTACAAATTCCATTCGTACATGTTATGTGTTTGAAGCGATTCAGGTATGATGGACAGAGCTATTACGACCATTAGCGTGTCTCAGACTTCTTCTTCCAAAGAACAGGTTACCGATAACTGTAGTTATCCTCGGAAAAACAAGTTGAAATTCTTTGACTCGACGCAACGTTAATAATTCTGTTCTACAAACGACATAATTTTGATAATACAAAAGTTCTATTTGCATGTTCTACTGATTACTAATACAACGAGTCGCCATAGATTGAAGATTGTGCCCTAATAAGAAAGAACGTATATGCTTCGCAAGCGCATCCTTTCGCACAAAGCCACGGTGACCCGGAATTCATCTTGCAATTCCGCCTATTTGCGAATAAAACATCGCGACAAAGGTAGGTTACCTGAAGAACCATCGCGCGGACAAGAAACCAGGTAGCAATTACACGGAATAAAAATGCGATCTGTCGTACAGAAAGTGGTTCGCTGAAATCGTCTCGAGTAGCAGATGTGATTTTTTCCTGCGACAAGAAAATAAGTACCTAATCTCGCTGGGCTCGAGGTAGCCAGCTCGACGTACCTTCTGTAGAGCTTGTCCCTGAGGATTCTGCGCCCCAAGGTGGCGAAAGGACGCAGCGGGAAAATCTGTTGCCTGTTCCTCGTCATGGTTGCTCTCTCTCTCTCGCTCCCTCTCTCTTCGGCGTTCACGTATCCAAAAGGCACTGTTCACTTCGGTTTTCACCCATCGCGTTCCACTTCTCTAAACTTCAAGTTTCCCAGGCGCGGATCATCGGGACTGGGTGTACACCTCTGTTCGAACAATCGCCGATCGAGGAAGCCAATTACAGTCCGGCAGCTTTCTATCGGCCATTCGTTCAATTTTTCGAACGTAAATGTCGCGCGCGTCAACCGGCGAGGCTGACTAATCGTCGAACGCGCGCACGGACAGGTTTAATTGATCGATTTATGCCGTTTCATTAAGTCCTCCTTAAACGTCTAGCCCCATTGAATTTCCCGGCTCGCCTCTTGCGGGTCACTTCTCTTGCTCTCTCTCTCCCTCTCTCTCCAGTGTTTTCACCGTCTCTGTTTTCTCCTTTCAAGATTTCTCTCTCTCTCTCTTTCGCTCGATCGTTCGCGATCTCAGGCCGCGTGTTCGGCGCTCTTTTCCGCCGGCGAACTGGTTCGTCCGGAATGGGTATTTTTAGTTAGGCGACCGTTCCGAGCCTGTTTACGGGGTCAACACCACGCGAAACACGCGAGCCCGACCGTTCAACAGATTTCGAAACGGGAAAATATTTGACGGTGCAGACCAAACGATCGTTCGTGCCGGGACACCCGCCACCGGAAGCCAGTGTTCACGGCCAAATGGCCCGATAATCACCCGATGATCCTCCTCGCTGCGTGCTACCGAATCACACTACGCTCTCCTGCTGGTGCTGCTGCCGATGCCGATGCCAACCGAACTTGTTTCTTTCACTTGGATTTTACACTTCGGTTCGCGTCGGTGCGTTAATCGCGAGTCTATGAGAATTCGAGGTGCGAATCTCCTTTTCACTGTTCGTTTGACTCCGCGGTTTAGACTCTGGGCTAGCGTGTTAAGTCATTTCGTATTACGTCCGGGGTTTTCACGAATTCTGCAAAAGGTTCAGATTTATGGAGATTGGTGTTGTTCTTGGTTTCTTGGAGAATATCCTGCACTTTTGAGTAGTTTAAAAACCAACGAGAATATCATTCTTTTGCAATAGTTCGATCAAACTGTTCGCTGAAAGGAGCTACAGAATTTTTCTATACTATAGATAGTACTGGATCCTCTGCTCAAGATTATATTTATTATTTTTTATAAAAATCCGCAGCCTACTGATAACGACTAAATCACTTTGGATTCGTGGGAGTTTTTGGTGGTGAGTGTTTGCCGGTGAGTGTTTGGAGTTCAGGCTAACGAAGTTCAGTACGGCAAGGTGTTAAGAGAGCGTTTAACAATCGTGTCGCGAAGCGGTTGTTCAAACGAGCTTTGTGTATCAAGTGCCGACAAGGATTCTCGCGTATGTAGATCACGAAAGGGAGCAGATTTCGTCGCGAGCCGGCAAATATCGACCAGATCGACCACCGGCCAGCCGTTTAAATAAAAGATATACGCATAATCGTTGTAAATTTTTCAGTGCTCGACGGGGGGAAAAACAATTTCAACGCGTCGATCGCGGAGCCGCCTGGACTGTGCAAACAGAATGCAAACGCGGGGGAGGAATCCGAATTGCAAAGCGACTAAGGCGATACTTCCGGCGTCGGGGAAAAACGAGCAACGTAACCGAGCGAACAAATTGAAAAAGTAAATGCGTCGCTCTCGTAAATTCGTCGGGAGTTTTGCGGCTGTGTGTCCGCCGTTCGGGGAAATTAGCTGCATCGGCGATCGGCCGGGCTAAAAAACGCGGCGCAAAAATCCAAGAAAAAAAGAAAACATACCGAAATATAAACAATCCGCGGACGGGTCCCGGAATTAATCAACGGTCGTCGCAACAGCGGCGGCTCGATTTCACTTGGGATTCCGCGTTTCGCCTCGGCGCGGCACACAGTGGCCAATTTGGACAAAATCCGATTCAAAATCAAGGAACTTTCTTTTAAAATTAAAGCTGAAACTTTGTAGAATATGGGAAAAATAGGGAGATTGTGGTAAGAACGTTTTTTAACCTTGAGAAAATTCGTTAAACGTGCAGAAATTCACGATGATAATGATCTCCCTATTTTTCCCATATTCTACAAAGTTTCAGCTTTAATTTAAAAAATTTTGAATCCGATTTTATCCAAATTGCCCACTGTGCGGCGTTGCTCAAAGTGTCGTCGATTCGATAAAAATTCGAACTTTCTCAACAGATCGACTGGGGACGGTCGTCGATCGTCGATCGGAATGATTAAGTAATTTCGAAAACGTTAACGAGCTATTCGAATCAATCATCGCCGCCTGGTTGGCAGAAATCCTCGACGGTTCGATCAATCAATCGCGTGGATGAAACGGAAAAATCTTTCGAATCGATTAAGATATTCGCCGGAATGCTTTTGCAAGACGTTCTTCTCGAAACGATTACACGCGCCGTTGCTCGCGACTATTTGCTTGTTGGCGAAACTTTTTAGGATTCCCCGTAATCTACTCAAACTTTTAAAGGATAACGGGATTGTAATTAGACTGTGGATTTTTGTGCAAAATAAAAATTGTTTGCATCAATTACCGTTTACTTTCTTTCTATAATAATTTTAATCAACTGGGACTAATATACATTGAAGCTCCGAAATGCTTTTAATCTATGTCTTAAATTCGCTGTCCAATAGTAAAAAGTAGCTCGAAGATTTTATATCGCGCAATGCATGCAACTGTTATTGTATAAGTTTGAATTTTAGGATTTTGCTTCTATCAAAATCCTGTAATGCATATTATACATGCATACGGCATATTTAAAATTACGCTTCCAAAACAGATGGAGGTCGCAGAAAAAAGTTGGTAAAAGGTAATAAAATACTAACACAAACGTTAATAAAACCGGTTCAACGAACGCCGATATTTTGTAAATCAATAATCGGAGCAGAAGGTGGGCACGTAAAGTGTTCCACTAAAATGAAAATTGATAACCGATTGTTTAACTAGCCGCAATTACACCGAAGTCAAGCGTACCGTGTGAAACAATTCCATTTCCCGGCTGCAACACAACCTCGTGTTACGAACGTTCGAACACGTGCAAATAATTCATACTCGAACATAACCTAAAACTTTTTTATGATTTCTCAATGTAAAATAGTCTGTGAAGGTTTACATTTTTCTATTTAATATGGTGAAGTTTACAAACGAACAACGGTTGGAAATCGTCAAATGTTACTACCGAAATTCCTAATCGATAATCGCAACGTTACGAGCATCAACTTCGATTTTTGGTCGCAATCACCGTCCCACTGGACAAGTTGAAAATTGAATACACAGAATCGAATGCTGCCGTCTTTGACGGATCGCCAAAGCCAATTACAAGCTGCACGGATTCCCAGCCACCGAATAGGCGCAAGAAAGACTTCGAGGCTGCGATCGCTTTCACAAATTATCACATCACACCGGCCGGCGCTTTCCTGCGGTTTCGTAACGAGCGGTCTCTCTCGTGGATTTGTTCTGTCGGCAGAACAGCCGTCGCGGCCGGGAAAACTCGATCGGAAACGCGTATCGTTCAAGGACCTTGGCGCGTCTGGTTCGCTCGTTCTCCGAATGACAGATACCATCCTGAGGCTTTCCTCTCTTTCTGCCCCCCTACCCGGCGTGTCAAGCGCCGCGAGAGAGGAGATGAGTCGTACGCGATTCGTTCCCTTCGTTCCTTCTACTCGAACGACTTTCCTATGCGTCACCGGTGCGCACAGTCCTAACCGATCTCCACCCACGTTAACCGGTCCCGGAACGCCTAGCGTTCCAAACTCTGACCAATGACTCTTTGTGACTTTGTTACAATGTTGTCGACAGCCCCGAACATTCTTGCGGTCGTTGCGACCGCGATGGATGCGTTTACCGGCGAAGACAGGCAACCGTCTCGATGCAAAACAGCACGCGAAACCGATGCGAGCGGGGTCCGGTGAAAAATGAATCCTCATCGACGGGGCCAACGAACTCGAACGCCGATGATCAAGTTTAGGGAAAGTTCGAACGGTTTAAATCATCCTAGCCGGAGAATGTCGAATCTCTGTGACACGAGAACGAGGTTGACGGTAGCGCGTCAGGTGCGATGGGAAGACTTGCGATTTATTTTACAGAGCTTTGGGAACTGCGTAACGAACGAGAAACTAATGCCATAAATTTGTAACCGAGTCGCCGGTTTGTGTGTCGGTTGATCCCTCTGCCCACGTTAACCGCTTGGGCGTACGCCTTGTGGATAACCTTCCTCGCGGTCGTTAATACAGGAAAATTGCACGGAGGAGTCGAGGAGTTTCTGCAATGTTTCTTGCCCGTCCCCCGTGTGTAGCTTCTTTTTAGCTCGGGTCGCGCGACATAAACGTTTTTCATTTAATTTTAGAGCGAGGCGCTCTCACCTGTCCTCGGCGATTACCGGGGGAATTAATATTTTAATGGCGAGCCGAGGGTCTGCTCAACTTTCCGTCGAATCGTTCGCTTTCCGTTGATAGAACGAAATTGGAGTCACTTGGAATAGATACAAATACTGGACAGTAAAAATGAGAGAGTGAAAAAAAGAGTTGAAACTTTTCCAAGTTTTTCGCGTTTCTGGTGGAAAAATCATTATCGTGCTACGTGAACAAGAAGCAGAAGCGCATCGAGACGCCTTTTACGGATCAGTGGTGGGGCGGATAAGTATTACGCCAGTTGGTGTAACCGTCCGGGTCAAGGAGAAACGAAACCATCCCGTAATAAATGCGAAGAAGAAGACAAGAGACCGAATACTTGAGTAATTAGGCAGATTAACATAGAAGCCTCCTCAGGAGCCATACTCATCAACGCGATGAAACACAAGTGGGTTATCTCTAGCCAGCGGATCTTTATGCTAAGTAAAAATTGTCTGCACCAATTATGTGAACTCGGGGAATTTTCTCTTAACGATAAGTTGAAAATAACAGTGTTTGTTAATGTTTCTGACTACTTTCATCGTTTCGTATTTCAACTACGCGTATTCTGTTGTAAACGCAGAAAGACTTTAGGATAGTAAAAATCGAATGAGATCCGAATAAACTGAATTCTTCGAACCTTCTTCGCCTGCTAATCTTTCGCCACAAATGCATAAACATTTGAATTTCCTGCACATCAGGAAATAAGCTCGATTCGTCGACCTTAACGCTGTAAAAGGAAATTTTGTGGACGCACACCTGACAGCCGCAAAAATAGATTGATCGTCCTAACTGGTTACACGGGAATGCCGCGTTAATTTGAAATGCAAATGAGGACAGGAGCGAGCCGTCATTTTCCTCGACAAAGACATTATCCGTTTCGAATCGCGGCGGTTCCGGCGAGTTAGCGGCTCGTCCCGTGTGAAACATTTCTCGCGCAGGATGAGACGCGAAAGTTTTGCACGGCGCGGCGTTCCCGCGGAGAGTGAAAGTGATTCGCGAGCGTAACAGAACAGAAAGAAACGGCCACGGTCGAAGGCGCGTGAATAATTTACAGGACGATCTCCAGCAGCCGCGTAATAATAATTGATAACGCGTGGTTCGCACGCGTCACGGAGAACGGCGCGCGAGTCATTGCGAATTTCACGGAGCGTATAATCGCGAATCCGCTCGTTTCTCGCGGCCACGGCCGTCGCGAATCGCGAGCTAACGAGACCATTAGACGCGCAAAATCGAGGAAGAGAGCTGCCCGCTCGTAATTTGACGGGAGAAACCTGGAAAGAGTAGAAATCCGTCAAGATCTCGTTCACAGAATCACCTGGCTCCGGTCCACTTGCGACACTTTGCGACCAGACGCGTAACTCGAACTTGTTCGAGTCCGTCGCGAAGCCCGCCAGGAAAATTTCTGAATTGCTGCGATTCGATACGGGGTGTTACGTCCGGTGGTTCGACCATAAACGAATAAACGCGTAAAATAAAGAATTGGTATTAGTTATTACAGAAAACCTGAAGAGTAAAATATACGTTAGCAACTGTACGCAGTTAGGAAGCGCAGAACTTATCTTCTTGCAAGACTTTACATCAAAACACCGAATTGCTACACGGAATTTTTCACTATTCTTTTGGATCGATGCTTCGGAGTTGCAAATATGCAGTGCAAAGTACAGCACCTAATAAAATTAAAAATTCAGCGTGCCAAAAATACTTTCTGGAACCACTATACGGTTGGTAACGCTGCAGGTAATATTGTTTGTCACGCGGAGAAGAAATATGGTTTCCGTACTGTAGTTGGAATAATTTGACACTTTAGAGAGTAGAAAGACATGATTGATTGTTCCATTGATAAACGACTTGCTTCTGTACGTTTGAGCGATTATCGTTTTATTAATCGTCGTTGGACAATTTTTGTGCGTTCGACGCTACTGTTTGAAAATTTAATTTAACGTGTTCAAATTAATTCCGGCAGGATAAAAATATTATAGAAAAAATTGGGAACCGATTGTATTTTCTTCTTCGCTTGAAATGAACCTTCGATGAAGTAGTAAAAAAATAAAACGTTAATTAGGTTACCGTTTTCATTTCACTCTGTTATCTTTCAAAGAAAGTAATAGGGTATTGTTTAGAAGTATCGCTAATATTGTGAAATAAAAAGATTAGCAATGAAACGCTAGCGATCGTTACAACAAGAAAATGATGCGCACGATGCCACTATAGCTTCGAAAGAATTGAGCGTGTATTAATAGTCGTCGTTTAAGCGGATGTATACCCAGGAAGAGCCACGAAGTTCGAACGACTCATAGTTCCTGGTTCGTGAAAGATACATGAATGTGCTAGAGGTAAGAATCGAATGATACAGCGTACCTGCCGTTCCATGAATTTCCTACTTTTTGCAGCGACGTACCGCTAAAAGGAAACAGCATTGCTTTTAATTTTTATAGATAAAGATATGGCACAGCATGTGGCAACCAAGGTACTTTCACTTTGCAAAGTCTATTGTTACAAACGTTTCTAAACACGACTGGAAAATCCCAAAATTGATAGATACGCGATACGCATAAAAATAATATTGTACTGCTAAAAATTCGACTCTTTCCGAAGCATGATTTCATCGCCTAAAATCGTCCCAACCGAAAATAGGTTGCGTGACGAATCAATTACTCTGGCACGGCGCACAGTGGGTAATTTGGATAAAATCGGATTCAAAATCACAGAACTTTCGATAGAAATGAGGTAGAGCGATGAAAAACCAAAATTTTCTTGAATTTCTGCACGTTTAACGAATTTTCTCACAGTTAAAAAACGTTCGTACCACAATCTCCCTAGTTTGAGCTTTAATTTAAAAAAAATTTCATCGCTCTACCTCATTCCTATCGAAAGTTCCTTGATTTTTAATCCAATTTCGTCCAAATTGCCCACTATGGGGCGGTGCACGAAGTTTCGCCATTTTCAGCATTTTTCGGGGCCCTTATTTTCCCGTCAGAGAATCGCGTAATATTTTCCTAATAGCGGGGAAGATACGAGAGACAACGCGTTTAATATTCCAGCGGAGCCATAAACATTTTCGGCGCCAAAAAGTTCAGCCATGCAGAATCACGTTGCGGATAATTCGTGCGAAATGGCGGCTTAAACGGCGCGCGTGGTGTCGCGTGCCGGGCAAACTGACATTTTTTCGCGGACAAAAACAAAACCGAGAGGAATGGAGATGGACGGCGCGGCGGTGCCCGAAATCTTTCGTTGCCGTTTTTCGACGAGGCTCGCGCAATCTTCCCCGTTGATCACGTACGGAGCGGGTTTCGCGATCGCGAAAAATCCAACCGCGCCGAAGGCTAAGCGAACCGAGCTTTGTTCCGCTCGTAGACCGGAATGCGCTTGTTTTCTGCTATTTTTACGATCGACGCGCGCAACGCGAACCTCTAGCGATCCGGAAAGTTTGCGACCGCGATTATTACATCATTCGCAGAGATTCGGCGGGAAACGTTTCTGCGAGCGTGGCCTGGATTCGGTTCGACGTGTTTCGCGTTGCGAGAGAGACTCTGGCGACCAACGATACGTATCGACGCCGGCTAATTGGTCAATTAGGATCGGTTTTCTACTTTTTTCTTTTTTCTCTCCAGCAAAATAATCCGGAGAACCTGACGAAATTCCGTTATATCACAGTATCTCGCAAGAAATCCCGGTTTCCCGGAAGAACGAAAGTTATCAACGAAGCGAGAGCGTTCGTTTGCGAAAGAAAAGCGCATTTTTCACGGTGCGCGTAGAAGATCGGAAGCGAAGTAATGCGGCCGGTGTTCGAATAAGCAACCGGTGAGAGTTCTAGGGCTTCCTAGAACGCGGAAACCTTTCGAAACGTTCCCGTTTGCGGCGAAGACCGTCGCGAAAAAAGAGCGACGCACACGGCGAAAGGGGAATTGTTATCAGACGGAAACATTATTCAACGCTTTCATTACTCGCTCCGAGACGGATCCACTTCCCGGCGGATCTGCGTGGTTCGCGTTCAATTTACGACCGGGCAAATTCAAGTCGAACTATTTCGACGGCTTCCCACGGTTACCAGACGCGAAATTAAATTTCAACCTTCCACCGCGGCGACCACGGGGGAAGATTCGAATAACTCGCAATATTCTTACCGCGAACCGGCGCGGCGCGGAGCGTCGCGGCGCAACAAAGGATCCTGCGTTGCGGGATCCACCGAGCGGCCCGGAGAATGATCTACAAGACGATGCCCGTAAGTATCCCCGCGACCGGCCACAGTCTTTAAATAATCCGTCCACGAATGGGAAAGAACTTTCGCGGAACGAACCAGGATTATACGGGATTATTGCATTCTGGCGCGTGCGCACCGACCTGTCGGACGAGACCTCGACGTCTCGCAACCATAATTCTCGTCCGTGAAATTATCTTCACGCTCGACCGACCCAAACTGGCACATTCTTGCCCATGCAGTAGGTTTTCGAGCAACGTTTTTATTTTACGGTTGTCGAGGCTGTTCATTTAGTTTCTCGGATCCATGTCAGTAGACTGTGGATATTTATGCAAAATGAGAATTGTGCGCATTAATTTTCAAGAAACAGAAGTCAAATAGAAATTTCGTTCTCGAATAATAAGCTTGCTTCAACAAGCTGAAACCAAAGCATTGAATTCCACAGACTAGTCATTATACTACGTAAATCCTTTCAGCATTCCGTTTACAAGATTCGACAAAACAAATCCTGAACGCGATAAAGAATTCTTAATGCGTTCACTGAACTGAAATCGACAAGAAATTCCTAACGTAACAAAGTCATTTCTCACAAAAGTCGAACTGAATATAGTTAATCCATACTAACACCGTATCTACCAAAAAATTCCCTCTTGTCTCATATATTTCTCACCAATTTTCAAAAAACCATTCTCAAGCTTATATACAAAACTTTTTTTCTACTTTTATTCTTAGCAGTGTAGGCACCGCTTCGCGAAAAGCCCTGGCAGTTAATAAATTGTGGGGCCGATCGAACTCTTGTCACTAACCGCTGAAATTCACATGACGCCAGGATGGCGTCAGCGGTCGTTCCAGCGCTACTATCCGGTTAACGGTTGCGGGGTACACTGTCATCGCCACTGAGAGACACTCGGACACGGGAGAAGTTTTGTTGGGAGCAACAAACCACACGGGGCTCGATTATTATAGCGGACTGCGAAAGAAAACCGAACGCGCACCGCTCGATTCTGTTTCCACGGCGAGACTGCGTGTGCAAGCAGCCGACAAATAGCCTTCGTCTTGTTCCATCGCACTTTCTACCTTCGAGGCGATCGAACACGCTCGCGTTGCCGGGACTCTCGCTCGTCATCGGCGAGCTAACAAGTCGAAAACCCGCTAAACAGATCTCCATTGTCCGCGCACAATGGCCGCACGCGGTTTTATCGCATACCTTCCGCGGAAAAACCAAACTTTTTCTCAATTTTCATATACAGCACGCAAACGATCCCGCACAAAACGCCGGCGATCGGCACCGCAATAGATCGGCACGAACGAATAATAATACATTGTTTTCCTGTGCCGGCCGAACACGAAATGGACTCGTTCGTTCGATGAAGATTTGTTACTGTCGACAAAGTCTAAGGGGTCTGTTTGGTCCTGATGATTTAAGGGTTTTGGCTGACGTTAGGGTTATCGGGTATACAAACTGTTTTTATTCGTCATTGATACGGGTGTACGATTTCGTCTCGACTATTTGCCGATGAAATTTGATTTCCGCGAAAGTGTTCGACACGAAAGGTTATCGAGCGTTCGTTCGAATACATTCACGCAACACGGTGGTGTTTGTTCAACTGCGAAAACCGAGGATTCCTTGTCGCCGCGATTGAACAGCGGATTATACCAGCCACCGTTGAATATTTATCGAGTGTCGATAAAATCGAGAAATCTGTTATTTTAACAACAATTGCGTCGAGCATTAGCATTCTCGTTTCGCCGGTTATCGCTGTAACGCAGCCGCTTCGTTTCGCGAACAAGTGTTCCCGAGCAACGAGTGTAATTCGAACGAGCAATGCCCTGCAATTTCCAATTTAATCCGAAGCTACTTGCACGCATTAGCATTGAAAAAAAGAAAGATAGCACGCGCGAAAACTTCTTCCACGGAACGTTTGCCGATCCATTTTTTAACCTGTGCTCGGTTCATTCTAGAAACGGTTCCGTTTCACGAAACACGAGATCGGTGGAGCAGCGGTACCTCGAGTACGATGAATAATTAATTTTGTAACAGAAATTCCATTGGGCCAGAAGCTGAAGCGTGCCGGTAGGGGTCCGTCGAGGTTCGCGGAAGAAAATCGAAATTATTGGAATGACCGGAAGCCACCGGGTCGCCGAAGAATACCGTAGACACGAACGGGACGTAACGGGCATGACGTGGAATACCGTACGCGTACGTGTGCCGGGAAAGTGCGGTCGCAATTGCAGCTGACGCCTCGAGTGGGCATCGAACAATTCCCACTGTTTCCACCGGCGCTGCGCTGCGCTGCGCGGCGCGGCGCGGCCGGAGTCCGTTACAAGAAATTACACGGTCCTCCGAGCACTTTTCCATCCACGCCGGCGATCGTATGATTTGCATTCGAAGAACTCCCTTCGACGTTCTCGTGACTGAATTCATTAACGATTTTTCCACCACCGATCGGCCGGTAACGCATTCCACGGCTCGCCTGTTCCACTACGATCGTTTAAAAACTTCTTAAACGCTGCCCAACAACTAGAATTGCGCTAGCAAATTAGCTGTTGCTGCATATGTAAACGACTTCCGCAATCGACGCGGAAACGGACCTGTTATCCGAATTACATTGAATTTTACAAGAGTTACAAGAATCCTTTTCAATGAAACCACAGTTCTAGCCAGAACAAAAGGATATTAACATAAGGATCTTTTTGCCTGTTCTAACTCCGAGGTGTTTAAGAAGGCAACGAGAGTCGCCAGTTGATCGTAAGTCTCCGAGACTACAACGCCAAGACTGCACTGGCATTCGCGCTTACCGATATTGTTAATAAACGAAGCGGGGATAATCTTTATTATTTTATACCACCTTACCCAACTCAATTCATCTAAGCGACGCCCGGTATGTGGCTCGTCGGCCGGTGAAAAATTGAAGGCGAAAAGAAAAAACATTTCTTCCCGTAATAGGGATTGTTTCGCGATGAAACGCCGGTGACGCGTACGCTTCGTATTTTCCGAGCGGCCGCTGGAATAAGTTAATTACCGTCGGGGAAAAAGCACGGAGCGTCGGAAAACACAACCGGGTGAACCGAGCGGGCGCGGTAACGATTTTATATAGACGGCTCCTCGCTCTTTCTGTACCGATACGTAACCCCCGGGCAAAAAGTTAATCTAATTTCGAGCAAATTGCGATCGACCGACGCGCGGAAGAAGTGCCTTGATTAAACCCGACGAGTGCCCCGCTCCGTGTAAAGTGACTTATGGGCTCCCGTTTCACTTAAAAAAAAATTTACAGACCCTGGATTTAGGGGTGGGTGGGGCAGGGACGAAGAGTGGGCGAGAAGGGGTCGAGGCAGAGTTCCAGTGTTACGAGTAATTGGGATCTGCAAAAACCCCGTTGAATAAACCGCGCGAGGGGTGAGATCGCGGATTCATGCGCTCCTCCCCGCGGAGACGTAATCAGCAGTGAGTTATTATTTAAACGAGGTCGCTATTAAACGCGAAACATCCCGCAGTCACGACTCGTAATAAACTCTCGAAGACGTCTCGCGGGGTTGAAAATCATTTACTTCGAGAGCACGTCGGATGCTAGTCTTTCCACGACCGAGTATGACCGACCGTGAACCACCATTTTGAGATTCGCCGAGAACAGTTTTAATTTCCCCAAACTATATTTATATTATCGAAACGCTATCCAATGCTCTACCTTTTTCTAGGGTAAAACTGTTATGTTTTCTGCGTCCGAGACAATTTTGTTTGGATATTAAAATATCGCAGATGCACAACAAAGCGTAGAATATTCCCAATCCACCGCGATTCCTCCGAAAGCGAAAGAAGAATTATCACTGCGGACAAACCGTTTTGGCGTCGGCGGGTAAATAAATGAATAAGTAATTCGCTGGCCGGCGAAATGGCGAACAAGAGAAACGAGAGAAGTCTAGGTTCCCGTAAACACACTGCACCGGAGGCTGGTGCACACTGCACATTGCACACTGTACACTGCACACACCGGCGTTTATTCACAGCGCGCGATGCGACGCACTTCGCGATAAACTCCGGGTTCAAACAAACGATCTGAACGAGTTTCGCCAGGCCGCTTTATGAAGCGCGGCTACAAACTTTCGGCCGAGTGTTACCGACGAGCCAGCCGCCACTAACGTGCACGGCCATTCGAAAGATGCACAGGGGTTCTGGCCGGGGGTTTCACCCTTCGTGCAAAGTCGAGGGGGGAGAATATTCGTTTCAGCATTGTGAACCCTCCACCCTCGGTTCGTGTGTGCGCGCCGGCAGCCCTACGACAGACAGACCCGACCTTTTCACCAGCCGCCGTTCCCCGCCAGAAAATCTGCTAGCTCCAATGGCTTCGTGTTGCTCTAATGCGCCGCTGACGCTGAAAATTGCGATACCGCCGCCGAACGATGTAACCAGCAACACAACTGGTCGACACGAATGTTCTCATCCTTGTACATTGTACGGTGAGTAGTATTGTTTGACCCTTGAACGGCTTACACCGGACCATGTAACGGAGTAACCTTACTTTAACCACTTTATTAATCAGAGTAGACTTTTAATTGGGCGGCCGAACAATAACCAAATCTTCCGACCCCCTGATGAAGCATTCTCTGCTCGTGCAGAATGAAAGTAGCGCGTTTAACGAAAGAAAATCTATCGAATTTGTCCTGATCGATGGCCTTGTTTTTCAAGGTTCTCTGGCACAGTGTAATCGCGGCGAATTCGTGTGTTGAAAAGAAGCGTTTCGCGGGGAACGGCCTAATACGGTCTCTCTCGCGGAAACAGGGCTGCCGACAAAGCCGCGAACGGAAACATCGATCATTCGGATCGTTACGATCGTACGTACGCGTGATACCGTCGCCATTCAAATGCTAAATACACGTAGCATGGCGCGGCGTGCCGTTAACCTTTCCGTCACGTATAAAACGCCACGAAGTCATAACGGTTACGGGGACCTCTTCCACCTTGTAGAAGCGGAATGAATTTCGCTTCGAGGAGCCACCGAGGGGTGTGTTCCATCGTGCTTGCCCTTTTCTAAGTGTCTCTTTTTTTCATCCTTCCACGCCGAGGAAACAGGAACCGCCTATCTCGTTCTGCCAGCTGCTTTCGTCACTGGTTCGGAAAATCGATCCGGTGTGGCGCGGTGCGGCGTGCGGTACCGACATTTTTAATAAGCGAGTCAGACGCGACCTTCGGCCCGGCCCGGCCCGGCCCGGCTGTAACAGCTGAACCGATAATTACCGGTTCGAATGTTTCCCGTTTCCTATACACCCTGAATAAAAATGCGTAAACCCTCGTTGGACACGCGAATCGGATAGAGAGATTGTTTCGGTGGGTATGAACCTTTAACCTACGGCTTTCAGGTACGGGTAAAGAACGTAAACAACGTAGAATGAGAGTTAACAGAGCACTCGTTTCTAAAATGTTGCGAAAATGAACAATTTTAGTGTGTTACACGTACAATGATAAATCGAAGAGGAAAAGAATGTTTTGCCCACCACATCTTTCTGTATTATATTTAAATCTGTCGATGCGTAAATGATACACGGTTTCCTGGCTTCCCAAGCGAGCACGACTTTCCAATCGATAATTTTGAATCCGAACGTAAAGTTTCACGTTCACAAAGCAATCGTATTGTGCGAACTTTGATTACCATGTAACACCATACGTTATCGATAACGAAACATCGGCGAGTAACGAGAAATTGATAGCGATCTTCTATCTCGGGTCAGATTTGTGTCCATACTGTAAATTTTAATTACAACATGGGCGTTGTTTGTCGTGGTTCATTAGTATTTATCTACGCCAGGAATTATTATTTAAACGTACCGAACGTACAAATCATCGCCCACTATAAAACAGGTTGTAACGAGGCTCGATTTCGTAATGCATAGGCAGCAACATTGCTGCGAGTTTCGCGTGGGATGTTCGGGCGAAAGGTGACAATAGATGAACCCCTTTCATGTTTTCGCTAGCTTTCCCGTCGTAATGCGTTATTAATATTGAATTAATTCGATGGAAACACGTGCCGCTGCTATTGCAGACTCTGAACGCTGAATTTTGCATGAACTATCGCCCGAAAGCTGTTTGTCGAATTATTGTACACCGTTTGGAAAGCCACCGTTTGCAAAACATTTATCAGCGATGTTTAATGTATACGATGAAGTGTTGCATCAACAATTCACCCACAAAAATAATTTAACGCGTACTGGTAGCCGACACATACGAAGTAGAAGAGAAATTAATTTGATTTTCTTTAAATAAAATACGAAAGCGTGCTGGTCTGGCACGTGCGACACCGTTGGCGAACCTAACAAAAGGAATAAGTATAGAAAAAGTAATGGCGGCAGCTACCGACGAAAGGGCGCCTAGCAGTTGCAGCCCACGGATTCCCCACCGTGTATGTATGTATGTATGTATGTATATCAACGGCAGTGATCTCAAAGTGGCAACAAACAGAGTCTCCCGACTCCAGACCCATCGCTCCGACAATAATCGCATTCCGTGCACGGCATACGCCAGAAACCGGCGGACCAAGTGTGCGGCAGCAGCCATCATTCAGCTTGAAAAACAGCCCGCGCAGCCAGAGCAAACCCTCGAGGTTAGCAGCTGACTCGCGCGACATTCTCGCCGCGAGAGAAGCCGTCCCGGGGAAACTCGATATTCGTTGTTCGCGCGTAACAGACCCGGCTGAACAGAGGGGGAAAAGGGACTCGAATTCCCGTCCAATTAAACGGGTTGAAAATTATGTCGTGGAGGTCGCGGGACGGGCCTTGAGCTGCCTCCTTGTCTGGTTCCTTTCTCGACCAGCCACGCTTACGCGCTCGAGCCGTGCGAGTAACGCCTCCCTGCTGCTCGATTCTTCTCGAAATCTTGTCAAAAAGTCAATTTTATTAATCCTGTGCCGTCCAAAGTGCTGTTAAATCTACTGCTGAAATTGAACCATTTTCTGAAATGTTGAAATGTTTCTAGAGGTAAAATGGTTTCGAAGTGCGAAGGATTAATTCCAAGATTGGTTTCTGTCGGATTTTCGAGAAAAATCGACGGACAGTGCGTGCTCTCTTCACGACGAAGATATTCCACGGAACCAGTTGTACGGCTTTGTCCGCGGCCCTTCGGGTAACAATGGCTGGCATGCAACACAGGAGCAGTGCTCGGCCGCGCAAAGCGGACGCACGCGTGCGTAAGCGTACACGCAAGACTTACGTTTCGATCGCGGTCCCACCGGTTCCACGCCGGAGAAATGTCGCGGCGAATATTTGAACGTGGGAAACCCAACCACGCGGAGAACCATCGTGAAGAATACCGTGGAATCGATTCGAGAGATTCCTTCTCCCCTTGGCGCTCTTTCTCCCTGTGTGTGAGAGAGGGAAAGAGAGAGAGGATTGCACGCGATATGCGTACCACCTTTTGTGCAACTATTCCCGAGTTTGTACGCGGATCAAAGGAATCGAAATTTTGTTGCATTTGCAAACAAACCAACGGGTCTGAATAGGAAAAAAATTCGATTCAAAGTGACCGACGTATTAGGTTGATTTGTATTTAGAATATTTTTGAGCAAGCAGATGGTCAAATCAATGGAAATTTAGAAAATAGTGAAATATTGAATGAAAAATGAACGCACTGTCGGTACACAATATTATAAATAAAATATCAGAGCCCAGAGATATTTAGAGATTAGATTCCAGAGAGGCTCGGTGAAAGGTTAAAATTTCGCGAAACCATCCCCTAGTTGGTTTCCAGGGCGTTCCCTTTGTCGTCGGCTGAGACCCAGCCCCGTCGCCGCGAATTTTCGATCGACGAAACTCCCTAAAACGCTTTTAAATGCGGCGTCGCCTGGCACAGCCTCAAGCGCGGTCAATTTACAATTCAAATAGTCGATACATTGAAATTTCGAAATTTAGTTGGCTGAACTTATATGTGTATAGCTTGGGGCGAGGCTCGATTCATTCGCGCGCGAGGCTATGAGCCGCGATTTTCTGCGGTTAACTTCGCGACGTTCCTCTTGTATTATTTTTAAGCCGCGGTGATCGTGGCTAACGTTTAATGGAGGCCATCGGGCAGTCGAGTTGATGATTCGATTAAACTTTGTACAGGATATGTTTTGGAGACCATTACGCGCTAGAATTATGTGAAAATCTACGGGATACCTACATAAGGCAACAAGCTTAATCGTAGATGGATGGAAACAGAATATTTGTTTCTAAAGAAACCGGTGTAAAATTAGTTTAAAAATCCGACCGTATTACTCCTAGTATCGGATGCACAAATAATTGTTTTAACAGCTTCTTACCGAGGGAATACCGAGTAAACAGAATAATTGAGATTCTAGCAAGATCTCAAGAAGACTCCGCGATGAATATTAAATTCGGTGAGAAATAATTGATTGCTCATTGCTAGCTCTAACGCATTCGAGAGGCCATTTATTTCTCGGCAATCTAATATTACTTTGAAAGTTTAGTTTTCTTCCAGAGAAAGAGAGAGGGAGAGAGAGAGAGAGAGAGAGAGAGAGAGAGAGAGAGAGAAAGAGAGAGAGATTCAAAGTTCGAAAGTCTTCGAATTCCGGCGCTCGTAGCGGCGCGAGGCATCCAAGTTTCCGATACTCGGAGAGCAGTCAATTTCCGTGAAACATCGAAATTAACTTCTGCCGAGTCGCGTGTGCGAAACCGCTCGGGCCTGAATCGCGTGTCAATGTATAGGCGGCGAGCGTTTTCGCGCGTCGTTCGCGTCTTCGTTCCCGTTTCGAAACCTCTCGTTCCAGCTTTCGCGAGCTTCCGCGAGAGTGCAATTAACTGCACGGATCGCCACTTACCACTCGAGCATTCGTGAGCTGAAACCAGGTAGAACGAAGCCGACCTCTTATCGATGCCAATGACGTGGAAATTCTCCGCGACTCGACAAAACCGGGCTAACGACCAAATTACTGTGGCTTATTTTGTTTAACCCTTTGCGCGCGCGAATGCCGACATAGCAATACAAAAATATTTATTCTCGAATAAAAATTAACCTTCTCACAACTTTTGCACGCTGTCTGACTAAAAACAGTCAGTTACGGACCAATAAATTCATTAGAAACGAGTTAAAACGTATGTCTGTATTTTCCTATTTAAATAGCTAAATCATTATACAACGATAAAATTGGCAAGTGTAAGGCTAATTAAAAGGATGAAGGAAATAATGTTAACGGAGATTAATATATCCTGTTGAAGGATTCACGGTTTTGATGAAATACTTGATGCATCGGTGCGGGGAGCGCAGCGTTAACGAAACCCGAGAAGCCGAGGAAGATTTCGGAAATGCGTTCCGTGGGGGTACAAAAAGATGCCCGAGGCCATGTTAATCCTTTTTCAGTGGCCGCATAAATTTCAATCCGTTGGCGCGGAAATTACGGAGCGAGGATCGAAGGCATCTCCTCGTTGGGAAGTCATGAAGTTCCGGCCACCGCGAAAATTCGTCCGCCCGCATCAGAGACGGCATCGTCCACCCCGGCCAGAGGAATTTAATTATTAGTTTCGCAGCTTAGCACCGCTGTTCGCAGCCCCCTTGATTCATGTTTATGTATGCATGTCTAACGCGATTTTCGACACGTATCGTCGGAAGTGTAGCCACGATGCTGCTCTCTCTCTCACTCTCTCTCTCTCTGTCTCGCGCGTTTCCGCAGTTTCTCCTTTTCCTATGCATTTTGCTGACTTCCATTGAGTTGCATTTGCCGATTCGATTCTACAATTAACAACCGAGTTCGACTGACGGCGCTGATTCCCGCATACGGAGCAGATTTTCATGCAAAATAAAAATTCTCAAAGAACCGAAGCCGGTGAATGCAGGTAGGTTCGAAACTGTGCCTTATTCCCAGAAACTATAATCCGTCCCATCTGGGACGTAACAATCTAAAACAGTGTAGCGATATCCTTAACACTAGGTTTATAAACTTTTTGTGTTGTAAAAATTGGGACAGACACATTCCTGTTATTTTTCTAAACTATTGCAGAATGATCGCTTTCAGTGCTCCGTAGATCTAGCGTTAAATTCTTTTAACTTCTTCGCACTGAAATTATTCGTTTCTGCCGTGAATGCAGAAAACCCGCGGTCCATTAATTACATTCGAGAAACGAAAAATTAGATTATCCGCGGCATAAAAATTCAAATTCCTCTACCCGTATATTTCCCAGCCGGAGTTGCTGGCTGGAATTCTCAAGTCCGCGATCTTCCTAGCGGCGTAATAACGATAACGAAAGGACGGGTTTTTTAGCATGAGAAGGCGTTGTTCTATCTGAGGAGGCTAATGGAATAAACGGAGACTATCTCCTGCAGGTGTTTGTTACGGAATCCGAAAACGATATTGAGGCGGCGAACGACCGTTCAGAAGGGGTTGTGTTAACGTAACCGCGCCGGATCGTTACGCGGAGGGTATAGTTTCAGCCCCTGCGGAAACGGTTATTTTTTATTTCCGATTAGTTAGGCGATTCTGCGGCGAGTTGGGCCGCGGCGCATAAACGGTGCTCGTAAATTAATCGGCAATTTGATAGGCTGCGGCTTTAATTACTCGGCCGCTTATGATCTCGCTAATAATGGAGATATTTGATAATTTTCCGGTCATTACTAGCCGTTGCATTATTATATCGATGGGAATCATTCCGGGCGTGATACTTAAAACGTATCGGGGCCCCGCTCGCAGTCGACTATAACAGTTTCCCGCAATGACACTAATTAAGTACGGGTGATCATTAATTTGATGTACAGTCGCTGAGTCGCGCAACACGCGGCGCTCGCCCCCTCCCCCCACCCCTGCCCCGGTTCCACCACTGATTAACGGGTTATTCATTTCCCCAATTACCCCGCGCCGCGTTGCGTAGATACGTTCCGTCACTTTTTCCTGCCGAATGGTTTCTGCACGATAAATTCGCCCCGCTGGTAACGATGGCCGCGACAACGCCGATTCGATTCGTCGCCATTTTCTCACGGTGCAAGCGGCCTTTTACAAACGATTCGAACACCGCTTCTTTGTACGCCAATCTGCCTTTGGGGGGACGAAGCGACCCCTGAATGGAGATACAACGAATTTATCTCCTGCTTGTTCCCTGTCAATTAACCGACGCGTCCGGTGACTCGGCGCGGCCTCCTTTCTGTTTCACGCGGCAGAAAATGATATCAAAGACATAATTACACGGCCCTTGAAAGGAGCGGTAATCTACACTGTTTTGTATTTGGATCTCTGTCGTAATAGCTCGAAAGAAACGCGCGTGGTATTTCGAAAAATTGATTCTCGCCAGCGCAGGATATATTCGTCGAGAGGCCCGGAAGCACGTAACACGTAACAATGTATCGATTAGCTATTTCGTCGAGGCAATACCGATGCGGTCACAGAACTTTTCCGTTTTTAATTATTTCTCAAGCGGCTAATTCTCCAACCATGGACAGTCAACCCATCGATACCTCCATGGAAGATCTGATTAAAGAAGCTAAAAGGTGAAGAGAAGGTGATAAGAGAAATTACGGAAAAATCTGATTTTCTTTGTCACCCCACTACGTACCCCAAAGTAGTTTCTTTGGATAAGCTATCGAACGGCCTGCCACAAATTCAATTTGGTTTGGGGGCAAATTCAATTTGGAAAGGATCCGCCTTTGGGAAGATGGTCGAGGATCATATTTTCTAAGAGAAATGCTCGAGATAAAATTTCGCAAATTAGTAACATCGACATGGAACTTTATTCTTGGGACTTTACTGCGGAGAACACCGTTCACCGTTGTATCGGCGTTTTCGCGGAACGTTGAAGGAGCGTAACATTAATTTTTTTACGAGCGTTTCTCGAGACTTCGCAACTGGAACAACCGAAGCCCCGGCTAATGACAATCCGGTGAGCGATTTTACGAGCGTGCAATGAACAGATCGACCGTTGTTATGGCGCGAACAACAGTTAAGAGAAGAGTTGTCGATATCCTGAACGAGTGCTTAACGGTACGTCAAATCTCGACAGCTAAAAAGATTTCGTTTACAACTTTCGCGGACTATTTCCTTCCCTGGTACTCTGAGTAGGCGCACAATCTCGCAAGAGTATGGTCTCAGGAGCGAGACTACATTTTCATTTAGCTATCAAAACAATTAAAAATAAAACCAGTATTAGCAAAATTTAGTTCGAACATCCCTACTTGTGAATATTAATATTAGACCGTATTGTTTTATCAAAAATGAGCTAGGAAATATTCTTGTAAATATTAATTCGAAAGGAAACTGTTACATTATGTTACTGAGAATGTTCTTTTTTTAACAATTAATACGGATTTTCATTTGGACCGTTTGTCGAGTGGAAACGCGAGGATGGGACAAGCACTATGATCGATTGAAATTGTCGTCCATTGTCTCCTACTTGTATTCAATTCGCGAGGTTTCCGCGCGAGCTCGGTTACACCCCGGCTTCTAAAATGTAATGAATAATTAACGCGATGAAATATGATACGGTGTCAAAGGTTGCGGTTTCTTGCGCGAAAGCGGATCGAATCAGGATTACCGGGAACGTTAATTCCAGCGTCTCGATGTATGTTTGCCTTCTTGCCGGTGCAAACGCGTAAGCAGTTAAACTAGATCTGCCGCTAATGGCCAAGGCGTCTAATTGCAAGAAGGAAGCGAAGTGTCGTTAGAAATGCTCCCGGATAACCGCTATGATGTCATTTGCTACCTCGGCTACCCCGGCTGCCGAGATTGCTTTCAACCGGAATTCCAGCTCGCGTCGAATCTCGTTTTTTTTTCTTTTCTTCCGCCGATCAATCTTGATTACTTCGAAAAACGGCCAATCGGCCCGACTTCAACCGTTTAATCCAACCTGTCCGCGATGCTTCAACGAAATGGGTGCTCGAGACGTAATTGCTCGATACATTCATTATCGGCGGATTACGGATTATTGCGGAAAAATTTGTTCGTCGCTGACTAGATGCGAAGACACGGAGTAGAGATGCAGAAATTCTGCTCGCGATGACAAGGCGTTAACAATTCAGGAATAATTAGATACGCGTCGAATAACTTCTATGAAAATCATACCGCGACGCAGTGTCTTTGGTACGGTGTTTGGCATTGAAAGTGTTCGCATGTTGCAGAGTTTAGAATTCAACTGATCAGTTGAAAAGAACCTGTCTGGAAGGAAGTTGAAGGTTCGGGGGTTCGAGAAAAAGTTGGAGAATGGCTGCAACGAGGGGATAAAAGTGGTGAGGGCAGGTCGAGGGATGGGTAAAAGCGAGAGATCCGAGACGAAATGGGCCGCGGAAAGAATATTGCTTGTTTTCTGGCTTCTGGAAGTCCTGTCGTGCAGAGACCCTCCGAAAACGATCGTTTCCTTCCAACCACAAATCCCTACAGCGTCTTCTCGAGGGGATTCGAAAATACGTGTACAAACACGTGCATGCGTACACGGCGGCTCGGAATAGCCAGAGTTTCCACTTTCCGGCTTTCCCCTGACCGAAAATAATTTCTTCCCCTAGGAACGATTTTCTAACTCCTACACCGTTTAAACTATTCCGTGATACGACGCCGAACAGTTTCGTTTCAATTACGACCGGGGATCGAAAGAGTTATGAAACTCTGGGATAGATTCTGTTTAATGCATTCCCCGCGGAACATTTTTAACAAAACGTTCTCGTGCTTCGCAAGTTTCGACGAGAAAAAGAAGCTCTTGAAAGTAACACTTTTTTCCTGTACGTTCGAGCAAAATTTCTTTAACACTAGATTTACGGGACCCGTCAAAATGACGGGTTCTAATATTTTTAATTTAATATTATCAAGATTCTAAGGATGCATTCCTAGCGTTAAACGCGTAACTACTGTTCGTTTCGATCCCTGATTACTACAACCGTGCAAGCGAAGGAGACGTCGAATAGCAATTAAATCCCGAAAAATTAGCCTTTTTCTTCGAACGATTGATACAGATGAATTCTCGATTCTAATACAGAGATACATGAATACGAACAAGTAGACTGCAAATTTGTATGGATTTACAAATTGCAAGGAAAGTACGAAAGAAATAAAGTTGTGTTTGCCTCCAGTCGTTGTGGTGCTTAATTACAACAAAAAAAAAAATTGAATTTTCCGTACAAATCCACAGTCTACAGATAAGACTCACCAAACAGGACAACTAGTCTAGGGTTTCTATGAGCTGTTAACAAAGACGGGCTCTTACCTGTAACAAAAAAATAAACGAACAATTGTAAATTTTATATTTTAGGCAGTATCAACTGCTGCGGGAAAGTGTAAATTGTGGCAGGTATATAAAAGCAGATTGGATTAAGCAGAAAAGGTAAGGGATCGGCGTATACGGAAATGTTCGAATAAAATTCAAAGATTAAATCGCGGGCATTCGCGTAAATTTCACAAATTGTTGTACAATATTCGATGAGAACTTTATTTAATCAGTGGAGAATCGTGCGGAAGGTGGAGCGATCGCTTTATTAATGCTTGTCGAAATGTGTTTTCTATATCCGTAATGAACACAGAAAGTCTATAGCCGATCGATACCTCATCGGCCGCAATAATTTGTCGCAACGTTACAGGTATTCAATTCCTTTCAAAACCGTTCCATCCGCCAATCGATTCCACTCTTTCCAATAAAACTCGACTTCCGATTCGCGGCGATACGGTATCAGAACATCGCGTTACTTTTTACGATATCGCAGTCGTTTAATCACAGTCCCTTTGACGAACACGCGTCTAGAAAAGTCGTTCGATCGTTCCCGCTGTTCCAGGTGGTCGTGATCACCGATGGGGAAATGATCGAGCGAGCGTGTCGCGGCCAGCGAGCGTACCTAATCGCGTGCTTCCTATTAATTTCGATAAATGGATATGCCCGCGCACCCTGCCTCGAAAAATATCACGAACCGGTGCAGGTGTTGCATGGATGTGCCTGCTCGCCGCGGAGGAATTCTGTTGATTTTCCGGGCCGGTATTGGAATTTATAAAAATTTTATCCTGGCACACCCCCTCCTCCCTTTTCTCTTTTTCTTTGCCTGCTTCGTTACGGAACGGATTAATCCGATTATTCCATTTTCAAGAGAACGTCGTCCGGAACAATCCCCTACTACTCCGATGAAACATGCATCGAATAATACGGGACGCGAAAATGTATTCAACACACGCGAACAAAAGTATTGACACGGCTTCCTTTTAACTAGACTTGCGCATCCTCCTGCAAAATAAAAATATTCCGAAAATCTTCATTCAAAATGAAATCTTCACAAGCTTCCTTTAGACGCAATTCGGTTATTAAATAGGTTCCTGGTAAGTAATGCGTCGAGAGGAATTTATTTATTTCGTATTCCTCGATAATTGAACAATTCTCCCTGTCCAGTAAAATTTATCCGATAATCACTTTTGTAGGTTTGAATGGATCCCGCAGCACGCATAACACCGAGTAAAACAGTGTGCGCAGCTTTGAATAAAATGGAAACAAGCGTACAGTGAAACGCAGATTTTCCTAAACGAGTATCGCAGACGAGAGAGCGGAGCTACCAAATAAACTGTCAGGCTAGGTGCTATAGAAGCACGAGAACGTGTCCCGCGTATTTTAATGAGACACGTTTACATTGCTTCAAACGTTCATCCCGGTAATCCTAATTGTATCCGCTTTCGTGCCCTTTTCAGAATACTTCGCAATTAATTCCGCCACCGGGAATTTAATAATTTCAGAGAAATATTGCGAAAAATTCACATTTCAGTGGCCGTATGTGATATAAAACGTGTGTTATATGTATAAAAGGGGAGGGGGAGGGAGGGAAAAACGAGGGAAAAAGAGAGGAGAAACCGATTTTCCCGGAGTTCGTCGGAATCCTCCATGTGCTCGGCGAGTCGGCCAAGGACGGTCTCCCGGACGGTAATTCTCGAAATTAAAACGCAAGTTTTATGGAGATTGCTGGTATTTGGTTAATTCTGTCAGTTCGCGGTGCTTTACCGTACACGCCGTGGACACTCTAAATGTATAATGCGCGGGGCCGCGCGCATTCGGTCGACTTCTTCAGAATTTGCCGCAACTCCGACGGAATTCTCGCTTATGCAAATTCCGGATTAGATGCCGCCGCCGCGAAACTTCGGAAAACTTGTTACTCGCTCGCTCGGACGGAAAAACAATCACTCGGTATGGTTAAAAAAAATCAGAGAGTCTAATCCCTTCCGCTTGAAGTAATTGTACTTTATTTACTTCGCTTGTTTTCCCCTCTTTCCGAAAACAAAATCACACAATGGGCTAGACCCGTGTTATGGTCATCTATCGAGTATACGATCGACTACCCTCGATACGTGGAAGAAACTGAACAAATTCGGGAAATCTCGAGGAAAAGGTAATTAAACGGCGATCAGAATTACCGGAGGCGAATTCTCCCGCTCCGCAACGCCGGGGAAGCAACTCGTCAAGGCGACCGTTGCGTTTACAATTAAAACTATTGTAATTACTGGCTCGTTGGTGGAACATTCTCGCGGCGGGAACGTGGCACGAAGGCGGGCGAATTAAAGGCAACACGGGCAAACAAGGGGAATTAAAAAGTTTGCGGATAAACAGGCTGACGAAAAAACGAGGAAATCGAGAAGAGCCGGGGGCGCGGAATCCACGGTTTTGAAACTGTCCGAATGTTAAAAGACGCACTTAACCGGGGAGAACGAGGTTTTCCCGTTGCGTGATTTTCTTGCGCGCCGGGCAGCATGAAGGCCGCGATTAGGGGTCGGGATCGTGTCCTCTAATTAAAACAATTATGAAGGTCCGTTTACTCGGGTCCCTGAGGCCACCAGCCATCGGCCACCGGCACGGCCGTACGGCGAACGAAATGCAAAAGAAAGATAATTGACTTCGAACGGGAGAAATTTAATTGCAATCGTCTCTCCGCTGTAATCTGCCGACGGATCAACTTAACGAAATCGTGTGCTTCGACCTAACCTCGAACGATTTATCTTTAACACTAGGTTTAAGGAGCATTAGAAGTGAGTATTTTACATTACTTTATAAAACCTAGTATTAATATTTTACAAACCGGAGACAAACATAATAGCAGACCTTGTAATGTCCGACAAACTTTTTCCTCGACCATTAACAGGCCAATGGAGAATACGATTGATACTCGGTAGACTCTGTTTGAAATATGCATCACGAGTTTGACTCGGTGACGTCCGGGAAGGGGTTGATAGCTCGACAAGATCGCGAGTTTCGTAGCGCATTTTTCACGTTGAAGAGCGAAACCGTGGAACGTTGGTGTACACTATAAGACGATACGGTTGCGCGGGTATTGGTACAATACATCACGGTTATCATCGATCTCTGTTTTCTATCCACGGGAAGCCGCGCACGTTCTCAAGATTACTAAGAATTCCTGGGAGAAGATCTCTGTGGCTCGTTGTAGGCGCCAGATACACCCGACGGGAATTAAATCTAAAAGCAGAACGCGCCGGGAATCGGACGAGAGAAAGAATGAGAGAGAGTGAGATAGAGAGAGAGTTTCTTGAAGCCGTGGGCCGAAACTCCCGCGAGTTGGTCTCTGGTTCGAGGGAAAAAAACAGGAACGGAGAACTCGAAAGAGTCTCCGGCTTATTTTAATAAGAGGCGAAGGCAACTCCGGGGACCCGGTGAGCATCGTCGACGGGTAAACCGCGGGTACGAGTGGAAAAGTCGTGGCGGAAGGTAAACAGAACCTTGGCTGCATCGCGAATAGAAATTTCCCGGCGCGACGCGGCGACGAGCGGGCGAGCGGGCGAGCGGGCGAGCGAGGACTGTTTCCGACGCTCGTGCAAATATTCGACGGCGTTGCCCGGCGTAAGACGGGAATGAAAAGCCGATGAAAGCGATGTCAAAAACTCCCGGAGCCGTAAGGCGACCATTATTCGACGGGGGATACGCGCGCACGGAACACTCGCAATATCGTCGGGATTAGTTCGCGTCAAAGATACCGTGCTCAATGGAATGATACTTGCGTGCCACGCGCGATGGGGATTATGAAAATCAAGGAAAAATGTACAGTCGTTGAAGTTGTCACGTCCGGTGGTTCGACCGTAAACGAATAAACGCGTAAAATAAAGAATTAGTATTAGTTATTACAGAAAACATAGCAGTATTGATACGCTCTGATAAACATTCTATCACTACGGTTAATTATAGAAACAAATAATTGTCAGAATGCTACAAACTGCGATTTATTCACAAAGAACGAGGCTTTACTTTTGCATGCATTCTGTCCGCGATTTATTACTTTTCGCAAGATAAACACGCTAATTAGTCTACACCGCACTGCCTTTACACAAAACATTTCCGGTGGCGTTACAAGATTCATCTCACGTGAAGGTAGACAGGTACATGGTGTAAGTAAGCGTGGTATGTAACACAGGCTAATTCAGAGTTTCGCTCGTATAAAGAGCAATGAAGACTTTAATTATTCTTAATGACAGTACAAATTACATATAAATCACGTACTACATGCAAAACTAGTTGCCCGGCGTATCTACACTAATTAACTGCTTCACAGTTACTTGGGTGAAGTGTACGAAGATCAAATTTCATGTAATGACACGAAGATCAAAAAGCAATAAAACGTGTTGTGCAACTTTCGAACAACTTTGTCTCGAAAGTTACACTAATTTTTTCGCACCAATAATTTTATTTATTTAAAATTTATGAACTTATATTACAAACTCTTGAAGCTACCTTTCTGCTTAATCCGATGCAAATAAAAGCTTTACATATTTACCAAAATGAACTTTTACAGTTATTCAGATTATTCGACAGCGGATTTTACAGAGTTATGAGAAAACTGAATCGAGGAAATACGAAACGGTTAAAATATCACAGAAATTTCAGAACGCCGTTATGTTATTTTCACCGAACAAAGATAATTATACATTAAATAAACGCGTTATTAACTAGGCATTACTTTCGATCGTCGGATCAAATGGGTGCAGCGCGAAGGATTAAGCGGCAACCGGATTGGGAAAGAAAGTGAAAAACGTCCAGAAAAATCCCATTATTCCCGCGACGCGCGAGGCTCGATGATGTCCTAAACGATAAGCGAGCGTCAAACCGGGGACGTTGTATCTACACTCATTCCGGCAAACAAATTAATGCCGTTCCGACCAATGAACGACGGGCGCGGCGCCATAAAAGCGTTATAAACCCGGGCGCATTCATTTCGTTCAAGATGGACGCGTGCGATTTTTAATTACGCTGTCGGCGCGCGTCGGTATTAAATAAAACCAGCGCATTTCGAATGTTCAATTTCGACGCGACTTCGGGCTTGTTTGTTGCAGGACAATTTACAAAAGTGGACGCTCGTGTTTCGCATGATCAATCCGGATAACGAGGATCGCGGCGGTCGAAAAACTTGGAAATATTGCAGGACGTGACGCGGGTCCTCGATAACGACGATCCATCTGACGTCGCCCCCGAAATTCCACCGAGTACCCCTGGTTCTCCTCCCTTTGTTTTCCCTCGTGCTCACCCTTTATCGGGCGTCGCGAAACGCGGCGTAATTGAGCACGCTAATAATTTCATTAAAACACGTGAGCTCGCAGTTAATTAAATAATCAAATGGCCGACGTCCGATAAATCCATGATATCGGCGCGTCGCACAGTGGGCAATTTGGATAAAATCGGATTCAAAATCAAGGAAAGCTCAAACTTTGTAGAATATGGGAAAAATAGAGAAATTATTACCATCCAATCATTTCGCAAAATCCTGAGGTCGTAGACAAATTTTCAGACCAGATTTGAAATCAGCGAGAACAAATTTATGGGAAATGATGTATAGCACGTAAAAAGAAACATTTTCCGCGCGTGGTATTGGAAAAACCAAAATTTTCTTGAATTTCTACACGTTAACGAACTTTCTCAAGGTTAAAAAACGTTCGTATCACAAACTCCCTATTTTTCCCATATTTTACAAAGTTTGAACTTTAATTTAAAAAAAATTTCATCGCTCTACCTCATTCCTATCGAAAGTTCCTTGATTTTGAATCCGATTTTGTCCAAATTGCCCACTGTGCGGCGCGGTGCTGCGAAAGAGTCAAAAAACGCTAATTAATCCCGCGCTCGCGATTCCTGTGAATGGCTAATTGAAAAAGGCTCGGTTTCCTTTATTAATGTTCCTTACTCCGGGGCGGCGTTACCAATGACGAACGGCGAAATGCGTTCTCGTTATCGCGGAATATCGCGTTTCACACGTGCCGCGTGGCACAAATTTACGTCTATACACGGTAATTGATATTTCTGGCGAAAGCAGGCTGCAGGCACAAAGTCGGTACGCTGTGCGATTGCTTTCTTTGGCCTCGCGGAAGTGCAGGTAAATTCTGCTTTCGATGTTTAGAAGCGTTAATCAGAAATACAGGCATCAAAGGGACGCCAAATTTTGCTTTCCACATGCTCCTGTTTCTCATTGCACGATTGTTTCTTGATTAAAGAAGCATCGTTCAACTTTTCATTCTTGGTTATTTCTCGTTATGAATGCTGGTAAATTTTGCTTTCTGTATTTAGGAGCGTCGCAATTTTAATCAAAAATGTATCTTGAGGCTCAAAGAAACGCCAAATTTTGCTTTGCAAATTTTAGCTCTTGTTCTACGGTTCTTGATTATTTCTCGGGTATCCAATTTAGATGATATAATTGGTTTCTTTGAGCTCGCAGAGCAGCAGGTAAATTCTGCTATCTACATTTAGGAGCGCTGCGATTTTAATCAGAAATGTAAGGATCAAAGAAAAGCCAAATTTTATTTTCCACCTGCTCTTGTTCTTCAAATTCTTGATTGCTTCTCGCGTCTCTCTTATTCCAGAGATGTAATTGCTTTCGTTGGGATAGCAGAGCAGTGAATTTTGCTTCCTATATTTACGAGCGTTGCGACTTTAGAAATATAAACATGTATTTTTTTATTTGATTTTCATGGTTTTTATTCCTCGATATTTTGCAATTCGAAGAATGGCCACACGTGTACATAAAAATTTTATATTATGGAACTTTATATCGTCGAAGAATACGGACAGAAGATACGTGTTCGGTAGACTTTGTTTGAAATTTTCATTACGAGTCCGATTCGTTATGATAAGGCGAGGGGTTAAAAACGTAGGTGTCGTAATTCAGAACGGTATAGGTGGTCCGGTTAAACAATGAACCGAGAGGAACCTAAGCGACGTGCTAGTCGATACCGCAGAATAGGTATCGCACCTGGCTCCGAAGCTCTTCGGGGATCCAGGACAATTGTAATTTCCCGAAGGCAGGTGCGCCGCTCCGATCGCGGATCCACGATGGCCACTTCCGTAGCCCCCGAGCAAATATCAGAGCGTAGTTTCGTCTTGTTTGCACGGCTTCCGGTTCGTTACTACGCGAGATTGTTCGCGGCATTATTCAGGATATAGACATTACGCCGATGATGGAATATCCAAGGAACGTCCTTGTTTGCCGCATGAATTTTCCATGTGGCTCGCAGATATCCAACGCGACCCGACCTTGCTCTCTTTTATTATCGGCTGCTTTCGCCTGCTCGCCTCGCCCTGTAAATGAGTCCTTCGTCGCCCCGTCTCAAAGTGGTCCGGATCGCAGAATTTAGGGACATTCGACCAAAAACTCGACTGTTCGAAATTGAAAACTAATCGATTTCTATCGCTTTGTAAATGTCCACAGACCTCGAAAATGAAGAAATTAATGAATGTATGTATAAAGAAATTAATGTACAACCAAGAACAAAATTATTCTTTCATTGCAACGACCAGTAGTCGAACGGTCGGCAAGCCTCGTGACGTTTGTACCATTCGTGCAGCAGCCTCCTCGAAGAATGTTGCGACGTCTGGCAACCGGTTATGTTAGCGACTAGCGAGAATCCAAGTTGAAACGTTACGAACGACTGGTTATTTTCATGAGCATGATATTTATTCATTAGTTGCGTATTTCCATTCGTGAATTCGTTGAGTCAGTTACACACATTCTTGCGCTCATTTTTATAGCGCAGACATGTTCGTGTGCGTTTATCTTTGCACGATGTATTCGAAATTGTTATCCTTGAATTGAACACTAAATTCCCAACGATATCGTTGCTCCAGCGTCAAAATGTTATAACGCAGCGTACTATGCGAAGCATCTCGGTGGAATCGAAAGCTGTAATTAGGACACTGCGATGGAAAATTAATTGGTCAAAAGATTCGATTAGATTGACACCGGGGTCTCCGACGATGGCGTCATTCAAATGCCTCTAAAATGAACTGTTCCCACTGTTTGCACACTTATTATCCCCTAAATCCTCAGTCCTCTTTCCAGCGTCGCAATTTACAACCTCAGATCCCGAATGTGTTTCGAAAAGGGACCAGAACCTCTCAAACGGTGGTGGTTCCTTATGTTCTCGGCAAACATCAGGAATTGTCAAGGCAGCTCGGTCAGCCGCGCGTCGTAACAACGTTGTACCGTAGGAATTCTCTGCTGGTAGGTGTCTTCGCGGGGCCAGGAATGCAGATCTTCGGTGGCCTATGCATCCTCCGAGGCATTTGGGTACAAGCTCGCGAGCTGGCGAACGTAATCGGCTGGGTACACGTCCACGGTCTTGTTATTACCGTTAACGACGGACGAAAACAACGGTCCTCGTAAACGAGCGCGTATGCAACGAGTTACCGGGCCGGCAAACGCCGGCGTGTCGTTAGGTACGCTTCATAAAACGGACCTCTCGTGAGTCCTCGTTAATGCCGAACATCTCCGGCTGTTAGTTTCAATAGCGTCCCGCGATCCCATCGCACACTGTACCGCCTCGCTATGACACCCGGAGAGGACACCTCCGCTCCGCAGCGCATATTCGCTCGAGGCGATTGCCTCCAGCGCAGCGCGGCGACGGCGCGACGGCGCACAGAGGGCAAGTTGGACAAAATCGGGTTCAAAATCAAGGAACTTTTTTTAAATTAAAGCTGAAACTTTGTAGAATATGCGAAAAATAGAGAGATTATTACCATCCAATCATTTCAACGAAAAAATGATTTCATTAGTTTTTCTCACAGCAATCTATTTTTTACAAAATCCGCCTTTCCGCGCGTGGTATTGGAAATACCAAAATTTTCTTGAATTTCTGCACATTTAACGAATTTTCTCAAGGTTAAAAATCGTTCGAACTACAATCTCCCTATTGCGTGTCGTTTTTTAATGCCGTTCCCATTGATACCACCCCGGTCGACGATCTTCTCCGATTCTATCCGACCGTCGATGCCCCCATTCTCAGCGACATTGTCTAACGGCGGAAGTTTGTTAAATGATCCGGTGATCGTCGGAACGTCGAGATTTCAACGATCCAGCTTCCTGATCGAGCTCGAAATCTTCAACAGAGAGGTCGCAGTGTTTCTCTTCGAGGGATTGGGTTTGCACGTTGCCTGAAGCGACGCTGAACACTACGTACATAACTTGCGCGAACCAGCGAATATCTAACATTAAAACTAGGATTTTCTATTAGACAATGATGCCGGCAAAGTACATTTTACAGGGACACTTCAGATTTTGAAATGTTACGCTTTACTCTATCGAATTGCTGGTTATATTATGCTATCGGAGCAAGTTCGATTGAATATCCCCACTCGCCAGATAACTGCAGCACAGCTAAAGGAATTAACGGAATACCGATAGAACGGGGCGTTTCATTTCACAGGCACCCGGTCAGAAAATTCAGTTAGAGCGTTCATTCCACCGTTCCTCTTACAAGGTATTCGACGCGTCGTATTTCTCGCTAATTCCTTGTTATACGGAGAATCAGGCTTAACGAGACAGGATCACCGTGATCGTGGACGGTGCTACCGGTGCGGAGCTTAGCAAGGTGTTATTACGGTGATTCCGTCACGTCGACAACGGCGAATCGTCATTCCGGAGGTAAACGCCTTTCTCCAAGCTCCATGCGAACTATAGACATGGATTCATCGGAAAAATCTCTCTCGTAACACTAATTTATTCCCAACGCGATAGAATCGGTCGATCGATCAATCAGCAAATTTAAACGGACACGTGCATAGAAACAGATATTTAATTATTAAGCAGACAAGGGGGACGGCTATGTTCTAAAATCAATGTACAGTTCTATAAACTAGATAGTGCGGAGTCGAGAAATGAAACGCAGGTGAACACCGCGTTGGAAAGAATTGAAAAGAATATGCGCAAGGATTTTAATATCGTAATGGGCAATAAATATTGTCGATCGAGTAGATTCGAGCCGATTCGAGATCGCCGTCGGAAAGATAGGGGCCGTTCGTTCTCTCGGTGTCGTAACGGGACGTCAAGCTATTTTCTAATCTACGGCGAGCAGAAAATATCTCGACGTTTCTCTATTACGATTATCGAGCATCGAATCGGAACAGCTCTGAATCAACGGAAGTATCGAACGATACTCGCGTTCACAATCGGGGACGCGTTTTTACGCGATCGATGTAAAAGAATCGAGTCACGGCCCGTCGATATATCGTTACTCGAACACGTATCGAATAAGAGATCTTAGCGGTTTCCCAAACAACCCTTCGCTCAACATTCTCTCTCCCTTTCCACCCCCCACCTTTTCAAGTAGGCTTTCATTTAATTCGCGAATGACTACCTATCGACGTTCCTGTTGTTTGAGAACCGAACCGTTGATTGCCTGTTTTGTACGAATTACATTTTTGAAAAAATGGAACAAATCCAGTTTACACGTTGAAGGGGTAAAAACAATCCTTTACAGTGAAAATGGATTAAGTTATATCTTCCGCAACCCTTAAGCGATGAAGGATTTTATTTTTGGAATAGGATTTCTGGAAAAAAAATTCTAAAAGGTCTAAAAATTGTTTCGAGTACAAGAAAAAGGAAGTTATAAGGCTTCGCTGAAAACGAAAACTGTTATTGTCTTGATTTTGTAGTTTTCGCAACACAGGAATGAAGTTTAAAACTTAAAATTTCGGAAAACACGCAACGTCGCACCGTCCGCGCAACGTGATTACGCCGTGCACGAGAAATTGGCGGAATGTATTGTTGCCGTTATAATCTCTGTCCTTTTTTAATCTTCCGTGTATCGGACACGCATTTTCGGGTTTTACGGGCGTGTACGATTTTCCCGTGAAAATTCTATTATAACGAACGGCATAATCTCCGTTCGATCGATTGCGGATTACAATCTGCTAAATTAACGTGAACTCGCCGATCGTTGTCCGAAGCTGCCGTTATTACCGGTAACACGCGTATTTCCAGGGGTTTATTGATTTTCCAAATATTCAAAACTCCAGCGAACCGTTTTTTATATAATAACATAACCACTGAGTGGACGTGGCGTTTTTTTCAATTGTAAAACATGATACAGTCGTGTAGTTTAAACGAGAACACGAATGGTTAGACTGCGGATTTTTATTTCAAATGAAAATTATTTGCATTAATCGCAAGACATAAGAAATATACATATCTGTTTCATCCCGTAATAGTAAAAAAATTTAAATAATTATAACTCCTTAAATAGTTCTACACTTTTTCATTTGATCTACTCTTTTTACATTTATCGTTTAGTTTTGCCTCCCCGTTTTGTCGCTGAAAATATTTTTGCGCGGCTGAACGATTTAATTTCGACGAACGTACTCGGTGATTTTAATTACGGCGGATATTAATTTTTAAAGGGTTGCGAAACTTCTAAGTTGATTATTAATTAGTAGTTTAGTCTCATCTTGCGCTTCGCTCGAAGTCTGCCGCGAATAACCGAAGGTAAAATGTGAATAATCTTCCTTTAAGAAGATTAATATGATCCATACTAAGTTGAAGGGATAAATGTCTGCGTCTCCTCCCACTTCCTCCCTCTGGCTTCTATTTTTCACGCATTTCCGACACACAAGTGGACATCGGAATAATCATCCGAAGAAATAAATTCGGCCGAGAAAGATGAATCAATTATGACTCCCGATTTATTCTTGGATTATTACGCAACGAGATACTTGAGAAAAAGTTGCAATAGTAGAGTGACTAAGAATGATTCGCATCTATGTACGTCTTCTCAAGGCTGCGTTGATTTTTAACGCGCAAAACCAGGATGTTTTAAAATATATTTACTACTTTTCTATTCGCTTCGTTTCACAATGGAAAATACGCATATAATAGGACGCAATAAATTATTTTGCTACTCGGAACAACAACTGTGAAGTATATAAAATCTATTAATTCCAATAAACGTGGCTCCGATACACATTAAACAAGGACTCCACAGTTCTTGTGGAGCCCCGCTTGCATTTTAAATCACGTTCCATGAATCGGTATCACAATCATCGCATAACTAGATGCAGAAAGATTACAATTCAACATGTCATTTTCTAATCCTTTATCCTGCCACAACGTTTCCAAATATTAAGTACCAACGGTTGTGTTTGTTTAAAACACTGCAAAAATAATTCTGGAAAGGTTAAACAGTTTTCGAAACATTATTTCCCCAAGTTCTATCCGTTTCCACGCGAAATACGCTCTTGACCGTCCACGTCGACGTAACGCTATATTGCAGATACTCTAATTCAGACACACCGGAAAGATTCCGAAGTACGTAGTCCTCCGCTAAAAGTCGGCTTAGCCTTGAGAAAGTTAACGCGCTCCCGGAATCATATTCCCGTTTCTAGGTTGTAAAGTCTATGCGATTTCCGCGCGTGCCGGAGCTTTCTGGTTCGCTTATTTTCGAGGAAGAATATCCGAGAACGATTCCGGTGACCCAGTTTCGGACTGGCAACCGCTGTCGTTGCGTTCTTGCGGGCTGTGTGCAAAGTTTTTGCGAAAGTTTCAAGCACCCCCTCCCCTGCCCTCCCCGGGGAAAAATCCGCCGATTCGCGGCGACCATCCGAAGGTCAGGGCCGAGGAAGATCTAGTAAATTCTCTGTTCCTGCGGCAGCCGAAACAACGACAGTCGGCGACAATCTATTTTCCAGCGTTGTTCGAGCATTGTTCGCGCGCGCGTCTGGAAACGTGAGTCGAGCGTCAAATTTGTCCCCGTTCTTTCCGAACCGGTCCAGTGGTAATGCCAGTGAGGGGAAATTGAGGGGAATACGGTTACCCTCTCTCCGTCAGTACCGTCAGTCGCCATTCGAGTGCTAAGTGTTAATCTAGCGGCTCTGGCCCAATCTGCTCGATCAACAGTGACTTCCTCGGCAATGTTTACATCGACACAATTTTATGTATATGCTTTCATCGACATTCTATTGTCTCACCGACATATACATATTGACTAATACCAGAAGTTTTGTTCCCAGTAGCACCGTGAAAGCACGCGAATTGGATACACACTGGAGAACAGTAGTAGAACACGAAATGTACACAAAAACATACGTATGTTGGTAAAATAGCGTTGACGTAAACATTGTCGAGGGAGCCACTGTCGGTCGAGTGGAACGGACTACGAACTTTCATTCGGCCCCGTAACTTTTTCGTCGATTGCGCCGAATCGATGTAAGCCCGGGACGTTAAACATCCCCCTCGGCGAACTTAATCTTTTCTTTTCCGAGAGGAAGCAGTTTCGAGAAAGCGGGGCGGGGACCGGCGGTTTTTCAAACGGACAGGTTGCTCTTCGCGGGCAAACTTCGCGTCCTGAAATTTCAATCGCCGAGAAAATGCAACCGACTTATGTAAATTTGCTCGGTGCCCGCCGCGGAGAGTGTTTACCCTCGGCTCGTGTACCAGACGTTTTCCTGCGCTGGAAAAACCGCGCGATGAGAGCGTCCCGATTTTCGGAACGGAAAATGTCCTCGCCGCGTCCATTAACGTCGTCGCGCCGGAAAAGTTCAGATTCCCCTTCTCTATATCGCTAATGCTACGTAACAACGTTTATCGTCTGCAGAAACCGGCACTGACCTAAATATTGCAGACGGTTATGGATGATGGGTGTAGCTGGGCGATCTTCTTTCAGAATGCCGGAATCTCTAGCTTAAAACTCTCGTCACTGTTTCAACAATTATGATTATATAGAGATATTTGGATCTCTGGTGATGTACGACTCATTGGCAACAGAGCTACCAAGGAATTTCAATACTAGATTTACGGTATCCGTCAAAATGACGGGTTCTAATACTTTTAATTTAATATTATTCGGATTCTAAGGATGCATACGTGAGAAATTATTTAGCAAATTTATTTCTTCGGGTATATATTATTTTTAAAATATTGCTAAAAATGTGGGTGGCACGCTCTTGTTATTTTGATGGAGTAATGTAAAATAGTCGCTTTTAGTGCTCCGTAAACCTAGTGTCAAGAAATACTATTACGTCTAGACCTTCTGGTTTTAGCGAACAGCGAAAGGTCTGAAGTTTTAGCGGACGAATCCGTCCAACCGGAAGCAGAACGTAAAAACCGAGATAGAAGACGGGCCCGGCAATGATTAAACGAAACGACGGACGGGGCCAAGTTACGGGTGGGCAACGATGAAATCAGTATCGGTGTAATCGAAGCGTTAATATCCGCGCGGAGATAGCAAACTCCTCGTGACGAGTGCCGTTCCAGGGCTGCGTACTTTCACAGGGCTGCCCTCCGCCCTCGCAGCCGTGGCTTCCGAGCTCTGCGGTTACTATTATCGGACGAAATATCACGATATTTCGCAAGCCCTCGGGGGCAGCTGCAGCTGCGCCCAGAGAGATTGCGAGGCAGTTTCGCGGACACAAAGGCGAATTCGCAGGAACGATGCGCAGCATCGGCCGTGCGATTCATTCCCCACGAGACGTCGCCGTCCCTTCACCATCGAAAACGTCGTTCCAACTGTTATCGCTGGACGAACCGACTACCGTCGTTTCGCACACGCGAAAACGTCGACGCGTCAGTCGTCAACGTTGTGCTTTTTATCCTGGACCCTAGACGCTGCCTCGTGTCATCTTTTCACCGTTCTCGTTCAAGACGAATAGCAGAGAAACGAATATTGTTCATAATAATCGGAGACTGATTCTTTCTAACGCAGCTTTTCCCATCAAGAAGATTGAACCTCCGCGACAAATGAATTCGTTACCCGTGAATTCGTTTCGGAGCAGGCCACGCGGACATTTTCTTGCAAAACGGATCGTGAAAAATGTTTATGGGGAGAAGTTTGTCGCGGAATGACCATTACTTTTCAATATTTCTCATCATCGCGGCTCGTCGGCGTCCGTGCAGGTATAGGAAAACGCGATAGCGAGAAATGCTCAGACGCGGCCAGGACGTGGTTGATGACCCTCGTATTCTTCGACGACGGGCGCAACTTTTCTCGCATCGAGGACGTGCTATCTCCTTATCGATTCTCAGTTCCCCCCCAGATATTCGTGTCCCTGATTTTCACCTGGGAAAATTCATTTCAAAGAGAATCCACCGTCGTCGTGAATACCGTTTGCCTTCGGCATCCGAGAACTCGAGTCTCCAGAATATTAACCATTTTCTTTTGAAAATGGTAAAACAGTATTTACATGCAATGCACAGACCGAGTCACCACACATTTAACCCTTAGCACTCGGTGTGGCGACTATAAGGCGCTACTAAAAATTCCTGTATCGTTATTCAAAATATTTTTTACATTATTAAATTTGTTTGCATTTAATCACTAAACATTTCAGTACTGTACGAGTAAATTGCATCATTTTCGTATGTATAGCATGAAAAAATATATATAGAAGGGAAATATTCTAGGTCGGAAGAAATCTTTCGTTTTAGAGTTAAAATGCCTTCGAGTGCAAAGGGTTAACACTCGACAAGGCAAGCAGAAAAGCGGTATATATTGTTTTCTGAAAATTGCGGGATCGAATTTATTACGATTTGTGCACGATTTCGACACCGAAGAGGGTATGATAAATATTAGTTTTTCATTGGATACGAGTCGTGTTCGTTCGCCGGACAGGTGAACGCGTTCGTTTCCAGTTCTGATCAGAAGTTGGTCGATTTTTCTCGGTTTGCGGTGCGCTGTTGTCGTTGTCATCGAATCGACGTGTCTGCGCGGCATTTTCCGGGGGCCGCGTAAAAGTAAAATGACGGCGGAGGGCTAGAATGCAGCGGAGGAAAAAGCAGACACGACAGGCAACAAGCTCGCCGCATACATCCCGACAATGCTGGACGGTAGCCAATAATGTAAATCACGATGTCGAACGTGCGTGTCGCACGCACCCACTCGAGGCATGCAAACGAATCGCGTCGTCAAAGCGGGAACCGCGTATTTTTCCAGGCTGTCAAGGGCTTTTTTCCCCGTCGATTGTCGATTCGCGATGGCCCAGCCGACTGTCCCGGCCACATCCGTTGTCTTGTTTCGCGGGAAATTAAATACACTGCTGATTTTCCACCGTCGCGACGCTCGTTCGCTGTTTTTTTTTTGTTCGCCGCGTCGCGCGGACATTTTTTTTTTGTTTCGCTTCCGATCGTCCAATATAAATCATACGCACGGAGGAACATTGTTACAAAAATGTCCCCGCGGTCCGCGCGTCCACCAAATTGTTTCCCATGCCAGAATATTGTTGATTTATTTGTGGAAGCTCTGTCGCGCGTTCCCACGTTTTATTTTGTATTTTTATGAGGGTCTAGACGTGGGAACGTCGCGTGACGTATTGCGTCGCTCGATGTTCTATTAGTTGTAAAAACAAGAGGAACGTTGATCGCGCGCCTGTACGCTGTAAACAATTGGATTCCCGTCGCGAGGTACGCTATATAATATTTATACGTTCGCGTACTTTGTTTGGATTCTCTAGAATCGGCAAAGACATAAACATATAAACAAAAGACAATATTGCTTCAATATTGCAACGAGCAGTTTAGAAGTGGTCAATTGTCTTTCCTAAAAGTCCAATCTATGTCTGTATGGAACCCAAATTGCGAATTTCTAGCTGGCGAATTTCTTCGTGGAGTAATTTGTAATATTCGGCAGAAAATTCGAATATCTGAAGCAAGTATGACGTCACAAGATGGATGGATGAAAAAAGGCTCTGGACAGACGTAGCAAAGACATGCACAAACACGGTGGTATGCATTTTTAATTGATTACTTACTTATTTAAGACGTAAAATGTCTAGAAAAAGGGCACAGCGTAACATAGCGTGACAGTCAAGGCCAAATGCCTGCCGGCCCCCTTAATACAGTCCCCGAGGGCTCAGCAGTGATCACCATGAATATTCGGAGGGTTTAGGAAGGCAAACAAGTATCTTCGGCTACCTTGCTGCGCTGTACCCTCAATGTCCACAGAAGCTTTGAAAGGCAACGACCAGTTTTCTCGGGTTCTCCTCAAAGTACGGGTCTTTCGAGGTCTTGATGTCCGACCAAGGTGCACACACACACAGAATCTTTAAGGGCTTTGCAATGATCATCAAAGAGTACCAAGCGCCAGCAGAGGAAGTATCGATGTACCGGAAGTCCTTGCAGCCAACCAAGAATCACAAAGGATTCTGAGACCTTCCCAGTAGCAGTATAACCACATGTGACTAGCTCCGAAGGCTTGTTAGAGGATGACTAATGTTCAGCTCCGATGAATGGACTGATGCAGTTCCGATGAAAACGATTTTGTACGAAAATTGTGAAAGTGGCTACATGGCGAACGTAATTTTTAAATAACGCGCATAAAACAATACGAGGAAAGATGAATGGTTTTGAAGTCGAAAGGAAAGTAAGCGGCAAGCCGTTTTACTCGCTGCACTCAGTTAAACGACACACATCCTAGAGATTGTATTACGCATTATGCGGGGAGTATCGAAAGGAAATGACGAAGAGATTTTACGAGCCAGATACCGGCTCCGTGACGTAACGCAGACAGAGCGTACTTCGCAAGGCCATCGTCCGCCCCTCTAATTGACTTCTGACTTCTCCTTAATTACGCCCATTATTCTTTTTCCTGATTGTGAATGGATATGTTTGTAAACACTGGCTGAATCATCGTAGCTCGATCGTGAAACGATGCTTACCATCTGACGTGTCTAACATTTCACGAAAAGATTCGCGATTGCTCTAATCGATCGCAACGAGACACGAACAAAATGAACGGTGGCATTAAACATCTTCATTGATTAGATATCTAAAGTGCAGTGAATATATTAAGATTAAAGACGTAGATTAGACTTTTAGGAAAAACAAACAAACAATATCGATTTCAAACGATGCCCCGGCCCCCTTAAACAACAGAAATTCCATTTCGATTCTTACCGACTGGAAACCACCAGGAAATCCCACCAGGTAAACCAACTTCCTCGTAACCCAGCACGGAACGATCTCTCGACAATGTCGATCGGCACACCGCGAGCACGATCCGCGGCGCGGCGCGGCGTCTAAAAACGCCAGGCTATGGAAATCATGGTGTCGTGGACGCGTGTCGGCCACGGGAGGATTATGGGCCACAGCGAGGATCTAGCGTGGATTTGGCTGACAGCGGATCCGAAATTCACTTCGCTTCGTTAACGGCCGCGCGAGTAACACGATCGCCGTTGCGCGCACACCCTCTCGTATCTTCTGTATCCGCTGGTATTTTCGCGTTATGACATACACGAGGATAATTCGATCGGGCGTCTATCGACCTAATTCGACTCACCGGGAAGAGGGACACGCGTGAAATCGGATAGCGGGCCGTCCCCGGTGTGTGTTTTACAGATAGCCGAAGCCGAGGATGAGCGATCGGCACACACGCCGCCGCGGCCGTCTCGCAGACTTTTCAAGAGTGCATCTCGCGTGCAACGAATCGACGCCCGTGACGCCTCGACTTCCGCTCGGCCACTGCTAATATTGACACCGTCGATGCAGGTGCACACGTGCGTCTCCACGGTCCTATCTCCCGCCGAGTCTGTTGCAGCTGCACTCTCCGCGATGCAACTGTGCAACGATATATTCAAGTGGCTGGCTCCGGCGATGCACGCGGGGAAATTGCGGCTCCGCGGAGCAACGTGCCCGGACGTTCTCAAGGCAGCGTCGTTGTCTACAGATCAGAGTCATCGATTACTTTTTGATACTACTGTAATTTATTACGGAGAGTAATCATGGCAATTGTAACCGTTACGAATCGGTAATTACATTTGGTGATCATTTGGTAAGCGTAGAACGAGCGATTACTTTAATTGTTCACTAAAACGAACGTTTCATAGAATCCTTTGTTTCTTCGTTGGCGTTCGCGCATGGAATGTCTTATTCGGAACCGCTCTGCTGAAGTGCGTCTTGTTTAAAATAGCGCCCGGATCTTTCATTCTGTTTACTAAAAAATCTATGGCTCCGGACCACTCTCCTACACAATGGAATTTCTCGTCGTCCCAGTTTCTCGGTCGCCAAATTCTTCGGCACTCGAATTATCCCTCGCCGAAGGGAAGTTCTTTGATAGCGTAGTGGCCTCATGAAGTCAAAGATTCTTCGAAACTTTCGGTTGTCTCAAAGTTTAACTATCAATTTTAAGCTTCTTTGCCAGGCGAATCTACAGAAAATTGCACCGTTGCCTTCCTCACTGGGTTCACTCAATTTACAATATCCTCTCTGGGTTTGTATCGAAGAAAATGTTGGACGATGTTGAACCGCGTCTTGGCGACTTGTCCCCTTTGTAATAGCGGTTAATCGAGGAATAAAATTCCACGAGACTCGTGTAACGTTACGTTTTTCCTCTGTGTGTTTTTAAATAATATGTACCCAAAGAAATCAATTTGTTAAATAATTGCTCATGGATGCATTTTTACAATCTCAATGCTCGCAATTTAAAAACATTTTGACGGGTCTCGTAAATCTAGATTCGACGAGCCGTACACCGAATTACATCCAGCAATTTTCTATTTCCAAAATGCCATCTTCTTGTTCAATCTCTTAAGAAACACGAATCGGGTCAAAGTCCCAACTCTAATCCATTAGGTCCCAAAGGGGGGGCTCGCACGACGAACTTCATAGAAACTTCCGATGAGCCTTCAACTTGATCCTATGCCGATTACTCGCGAGCAACAAGAACCACCGAGACGCTTCTCGGACATCCGAGTTCATCCCTTCGGCCGGCAAAAACGTCACTGGCAGGCAGTCGAAACTGTCGGGAAGCGACACGAACAAGGTATGCACACGCGCCGATAATTCGAGTTTAACAAGCGGCGACCTTCCGGATGCATTCGTGCGTCCTCGCTCGTGGAACGGATAACGTCGATTACCGGCGACCGGCGAATTCGAGCGTAAACTCCGTCGGGTATCAGCTGGCAAGACGTGTCCGCCGGGGCATTCGCGTGGCAGGTATTAATAAACAATATTTGCCCTTATCGCAGGACGCACGCCGAGTCGTCGGCAATGATTGCACCGGTGCGCCACGGCTCACGTCCCTCGTTTATCGCGCGAATAACCACACACGCGTCGAGTCACCTTCGACGAAGACGTTTAACCTCTTCGGTACACTTGCTGCTGGCAGCTGCCATAAATCTCTCGCGATCGAGTACTATCGATAGACAATTTCTTTCGTGAAACATCCAGAAAACTATTGGAAGGGTAAACGTCCCTGTTCGTGACCACGAAATCAAATTCTGATTACAATTATTATCAGTCCTTTATGCTCGTTTTATCGACAACTACAAATAGACTTCTAAAGCACTTTTCTTTCGGATTCAAGTAACATAGCCTTTTCTACTACCTTCCACACTTTCCTCTCAAAACCCACATATATAAAGCAGCCCGTGGAAATAGAATCAGAGCTTCTTCTCGCATATTTCAGTGCAGAAGGTTACATCGTTGTACCTTAAACTCGCCACCGTGTATACACTTAAATAAAACTCTTCCCGATTTTATTATAAACAGTTGTACTCGATTTCCAAACGCGGAGTCCGACAAAACAATCGGAATGTTACGTGGTCAGCGAAAGGGTGATTTACCTTTTCCCTGTGACTGTTTCTGCCGTTTCGAATTCGTAGACGATTGCGGACGGTGCCGAAGGGGTTGAGGGGATGCGAACTTGGATCGAATGGTGCGAACGGATCGCGAGAGGTGCCGGGAACCGCGTGTTCCTCTTCGGAACCGGAGAAGACGAGAAAACGCGTTCCTTTCCGCCTCGCCCGCGTCGTTTTCTGACTCGCGCGTAAGCCTGACACGCCTCTTAACGGCGAGACAGAAATCGTGGAAAGGGAGAGGGAAGAACCGCGGCGATTACCGATGCGATTCGCGTGACCCGCGATCGCGGGGCGATGATCGAGCTCCTAGATCCTCGACCAGATCCCCGGATAGACCCTCTCCCGTTTCGGGTTTTTCGCGGGGCTCGCGAGACTCTCGTTTCGCGAGGAAATTCAATCGAACGGCCGATCCTCGTCACGCGATCTAGGTTAATGCCGTTACGCGGGTTCGTGTGGGTGGGTTCCATTGAGGGATCGCGTGTTGATGGGTGCCTCGAGGTTCGTGTTTCGTCGAGAACGAGTGCAGATTCGATTTGCCCTTTGAATTGTTGCCATTGATGCGCGCGTCTTCATTGTTATTTCGATGGGCAAGCGCACGGATTGTTCGGATCGGACGTGGGAATTTGTTGCAGTCGACGATTTCTAATGTTTAGCGGATTAGATGCAGCTGCGACAGTAAGCGAAGTTTCAAATAGTAAGCGGAATTCTAATATGCACTTTTACCTAGAGCATGAGATGATACAACAATGGAACACAGAATTTGAAACTTTTACTCGCTAATTTTGTGTATCCTAAATAATGTAGCTACCGAATAATACGTATACAGCTGTACCTATTCCTATGCCTAGGAACTATTGATGCATATAAATGTTTCAAACAACCCATTTTCAAAGCGAAAATTTATAATAAATCACCCAGTTTATTCCATTAAAAGTAGTTAGCTATTCCATTTAGTATTCCATTCACCCGTGGGGATGACACTAAATAATAATAGATACCGGCGATATTTTGAGCAGCTTAGAGATGGCTAGCAAGTAATAACCAACGAATATTCCATTTTATTTTGAATCCGATGGGAACAGGATTTTGTTTAAACTTACACTTTATTCGAGCAGTATTGGCAATAGCAGAGAGCTCTGTTTTTTAAAAACATTTTTCGCTTTCAATCCAAAAACTAATTCCTACCACTAAATCCACCGTGAACCAAAAGCAACTGATTCTCATTACAGTGTGTGTTTGAATAAAAAAAAATAGGTTTACCGAGAAAAAGCTGTTCTATTGTAAAGAGCGTTCGAATATGAATTCCGGCCACCGTGTATAGCCCTCGAAACATTTTTCCCCGTAAGTTTCGCCCATTTATGGTGTGGTCCCAATTGCGCGGTGCGCAGTGCACGCTCGTCGCCGCAAACGACAGAGAAAAAGGCCGTGGCTCTGCTTATCGATCACGTCGTAGAGACTTTGATAAAAATCCTGGAATCGACTGTGACATTAGAGGAATAGGGAGAGAGGGAGAGAAAGAGAGAGCAACTTTCTACTGTGCCGCCGTTATAATAACGGTATACCTAACGAGTGCACCGGTGGCATGGCATGGCTCGGCAAGGCAGCGCCCCGCTTCTATTTCTCCGTCTGCCGATACTGGAAGAATAGCAGGAAGTCGACAACCGCGACGGCGGTCAAATACGAAATACAAGCGGGAATGGCAGCCGGCTGAGTGTGTACTCGCGAGATGATAAGCATTCCGACGCGTTCTTTGAATCACGTAACGAAGACACGTAGACACCGGCCAACGCCATTTCCCATCCATCGACGACGAACCGTGGCCTACCCGCCACGTTGCGCGTTTCTCTTATGCAAACGCGCGCGGACGCGCGGAATGATTCATTCAGAAGCGAATGCCAGGACCCCGTCGCTGCCCCCACCAGCGGAACGGAGGATGCGTTTTATTAACACATTGTTGACCGACAATTTTACGCAGGAGCTATCTAACGTCACCAGATATTATTTCGTAATTAAATGTAGAACTAATAATGCATTCAAATAAAACTTTAGACATATAACTTTCATCACCGAGGAGCGACCTCGGATTTAGGACAAACGTCCTTTCACAAATTAACCCCTTAGCTTACAATGACGTGTCAGAGATGTGCTAAGTCTACCGGTCCAAACATAAACAAGTAGTATCAGAGACGCGATGTGCTGACCGGGGCAAACATCAATAAGACGCGTCAGAGACGTGGTGGGGAGGCCGTGCCAAATGTAAACAAAACGTCTCAGAGACGTTGTAGAACATGTAGAAGAGGCATGTATATACACATCATAGGACGTCTGCGATTTGTCCAACTTTGAGCGCTCAAACAAACCGTGAATGTCCCGATGCGTGACAGACCTTGTGGTTTATGGCACGCGCTATTGGAAGTTAAATCGTAAGGCAAGGGATTAATTTATCGTTTTATGGGTAATTAAAACAAACACGAACTTACGGAGACATTCTGTCAAAACAACTTAAACCGAAGAACTGAGAAAGAGCAAACGCAGGCTAGCTCTTAGAGCGAACATAGATTCTGAATATAGCATACTGATTTCCGCGACGATGATGCTAGGAGAGCACGTGCGATTCCGATTAGTAAATGTCACTGGACACGCTCGATCGTTGGCCGAGTGAATCAACGAAACGCCGTGAGTCATTGCCACGATCAGTAAACTCGCTAGACGCACGGTTACGACACTCGCGGAATCCGTTCCCATAATTTTCTTAACCTTTACCGAGAAATTCGGAGGTGCGAATGAGTAATTGCGTATCCGAAAATAGCCGAGTGTCATGTACACGTGACGTGACGTGACGTGTCTGGCGCCTGGTGATAGACTGCCGTTTCGACAGATCTGTTTCCTGGATTGCCATCCGTCCGGGTGCTCGGATCGATGCGATTTTAAATACAAAACAATTGCTGCCAGCACAAATTTCCTTCTATAACAAACGTCTCGCCGATTCGATCGCCCGAACAATTGTAGCAAATGTTCAATACGCTTTGAAAATTCGAGGGTTAACAAATTAAGCGGCTCTATTAGTCTGGAACGAGGTAACTTGGGTTATCGAATTGGGATTATTACACCTGGATCGATTTTTACGCAGCACTACACTTTTTAAACGACATTCACACGAGTTTGTAAGACGACTTATTCGAAAAGGTTTAACCTCGTAAAAATGGGTAGGGTGCGTGTATGTAGAAAATTCGTGTGAAGTAATTAAAGAATTCCCGGGGGTCGGGGGTGAAAAGACGGCGGAGGGCAGGGGGTGGGATGCAGTTTTTCGCGGAGAATGGTTCTTTGGTGTCGCAAATAATTAAGATGCTCGTCGTATAGGGACTGTATCCGTCCCGTTGCAGCGCGCTCGAACGCCCGTGTCCCATTCATTATGAAGGAAACCTCGGGATTCCGGTCCAGATGAGCCTCCACGGAGCGACGAATTATAATTAGAAGGGAACAGAAGGTCGGGACAGAACGTAACACGAATCGTATTGTGTCTCTCTCGGTCTCCGGTCGGAGCCGTTCCCGTCCGAAGGAATCATCTGCGCGCCAGAAACGACACCGACTCTGTATGCACAGTTCGTGACACAGTTTGCCGCAGTGCTGCGCATTAATCGCATAACCGTTCTGGTTGCGCAACTATTCCCCTCCCATTGTGCCCACGAATTGCCGATGTAACTTGGTCTTTTGTCTTTCTTCGGTGCCCGGCACGAAAGTGCGAACGATACGGGGACTTGTTAGACACGCGGCATCCAGAAGGATACGCGGAACGTTTCCACGACGGTCACATGGCCTCACCCGTTGTTCTCGTTCGCCATTGTGCCCGGAATAACTGAGTTACGAAGACGCGTACCGCTCGCGCGAGCAATAAAATGCTCCGTAAATTCCATTGTGGCTCGCATCGATGCCGAACCTTTTTATTCGAAACACCGTCGAGCATTGTGTAAGGTGTTGTACACGTCCTCGAGTAGTAGACGGACGCCGCATACTTTTTTCAAAACCATTTACACGGACGACACAACGATTTCTACCAGTATTGTTGAGACGCAACGCAATGCGAGACGGTAACGTGAAACAAACACAACTTTTTCCCAAATAGAACTTGTTGATTAAACTTTGCCCACTAATCGACACTTTCTCGACTGCATGATTGAATTTTTTGGACAAGTTACATTCACAAAATGTTCGTACAATAAACATACCCAAACTTGGTGTTTCCATCTATCGAATCACTCGACGCGGATCGCAGTCAATCAAGTTCTGCTTAGCATATCGGTTGCTCTGGTTTTTCGGGTAAATCGTCGAGAGCACTGCCGCAGATTTTCTAACGACTGCGCATTGATATCGGTCGCAATTCTGTAGCTGATCTCGAGAGGCCAATTAAGCTCACCTGTGTGTCACGGTTGAGCGAAGGAAAATTGAAGTACGTGCTCGGATGACTGCACGAAGCAGATCCTTTTCCGATCTCTGACGACCATGCAGCCTTATACTCTCCACTATGCACAGTCGTTGAAGTTGTCACGTCCGGTGGTTCGACCGTAAACGAATAAACGCGTAAAATAAAGAATTAGTATTAGCCCCAGAAAAAACCAGCCGACTACCTCTTGCGTGCGTCCCCTCCAAGAATACATCAACTCGGTAAATGAATATTATTGTGATAAGCGAAACACTTGTAAGCCCTCTAGTATATGCGCTAGTTATATCAAATCCTTGCTCGCGAAATCAACCTCTAAACGTCCGACTCAGACCCAATTTTCGAATAAACAGTATCTTTGTTGTTTTTATAAAATCTCGAGTGATTTAACCAGTCCTCAATTTCTCGAATCGAAGCCGGTGGATGCAGGTAGGTTCGAAACTGCGCTTTATCCCCAGAAAACTATAATCCGCCCCATCTGGGACGTAACAGTGTATAATGAAAGAGTCGACGGCGGTAAAAGAGGGTTTTAGTTGCGCGGGTCTCGAGTTTTCTTGGTACGTAACAAAGTTTCGACGGAAGGGGTTGTTTCCCGGCAACAGCCTGTTCCAGTTCGCTGAACGAGCTGTCGGGTCTCGCAGTTATGCCCGAGCCAAATCAGGATCTTCTTGCCCGACGAGGGTTAATTTCGTTATCCGCCAAGTGTTTGTCCACTAGGGTCGTTGTCGCGGAGATGAACGAGCGTCGAGGTGCGACCAGGAAACTGCGGGTCTCGTGTTCAACGAAATTTTAACGTGATTCCTGGTTGTTCGCGCACGGACGGACACCGCGCGAAGGTAACAGGTACGGCGATTCTATCTCGATCAACTCTTTGTCGTGCCGTTTGAAATAACAAAACGCGTAACGAGTTCCGCGGTCTCCGCGGAAAACGAATCGATTGTTCCAGCCGGATGCCAATAAACGCGCGTCAAAGGATCTAACTGCGAGGTATCACGCGCAACAAGCATTCCGTTCGTCGGTATAACGATAACGTTTCAAAGAAAAAATCCATGACGGGCCGGAGACTCGATGTACAGACTCGTCGAACGCCAAACTGCCCGGCGACAACAAAAAAAAAAAAAGAAAGAAACAATCACGGTAGAAATAAATCACAGTTACACAATAGTCGATCAAAATTTCGGACGTTACGTGTCACTGTTTACGCTTTGCTGGATTGAAAGGGCTGCGAACAAAGCCCGCGAGCGATACAGTTCTTTCTATAGGTATACGTTTCAAGCATTTTCAATGATCTTAATTTTCGTTAAGACAGTTAACAGCTTTTCTGATGTCTTGAAAAGAAACCCAAAGCGGCCAGAAAATGCCACCCTGGGATACGCCCCTGGGATTAATATTTCAACGGAGGAGACTGCGTTTCTGTAGCAGGGTCGCGATAGCACCCTGCAAGTTGAAGATTAAGTATTTTTTTGGGGTGGGGAGGGGGGTCCAAGACGGCGAGACATATCTCATTAATGGTAATCCGCAGCTGACATTTTCTTGTTGACAAAGTTTAACTCTCGGACGAGCCGAGTTGTCTGCAACATTGTCCAACATGTTCCAGGAGCCGTGCTCTCCGGAGGGATAGACGGGGAACTTCTCCACGAGTAAACTTGTTTAATGAACGAGCAAGGAGTGTCTGTCCGCGGCCTGGCAAATCGTCGCGTCGGCCAGCTATGGGAGCCGGCGCGGCGCACGGTGGACAATTTCGACGAAATCGGATTCAAAATCAAAGAACTTTCGATAGAAATGAGGTAGAGCGATGAAATTTTTTTAAATTAAGGCTGAACCTTTGTAGAATATGGGAAAAATAGGGAGATTATTCCAATCATTAGTTTTTGTTGCAAAAATCTATTTTTTGCAAAATCCTGAGGTCGTAGACAAATTTTCAGACTAGATTTGAAATCAGCGTGAAAAAACGTTCGAACCACAATCTCCCTATTTTTACCGTATTCTACAAAGTTTGAGCTTTAATTTAAAAAAAATTTCATCGCTCTACCTCATTCCTATCGAAAGTTCCTTGATTTTGAATCCGATTTTCACCAAATTGCCCACTGTGCGACGTGGCGCGGCGCGGCGCGGAATGCCGACCAACGAGATTCCGCTAACTTCGCGCGAATCATAGTCGCCGAATGGATCTTTTCACCCCTGTGTCACGACCTGCGATTCCTCGTGTCCCTCGCAACTGCGCGAAACTTAGCTAACGTAATTTCGGCTCGGCTTCGGTATAGGGAGGACGAGAGCGGGTCGTTGCGAAACGGTTATCTCGTGGCTCTCGGGTTGTTAACCGCGTGTAAGCGTTCGTTGTCGTAATCGGAAATTGATGCTCGGATAAGGCCGACTCTCGCCCTTTTATTTTTCCGCTAACCTTTATGCCCTATGTCGTCGATGGCGCGGAAAGCTGCAATTCGAGGCAGGGAATGCACCGACGCGTTCGAGGACATCTAGGTGCTGTATTGTAGGGTTATGAATGAGACACTGTATTAGAGTGATTGTTTAGAGTGACTTTGGACACGACATTGTGGAGCCAACGCGTTTGGATCCTGCGTGAAAGGAAGTCTGTTTGGGCCGAAGTGTGAAAGAAGAGTGTTTGGGTTGCTCGGTGACAAGAGTACAGTGTTTAGGGGCGCCAAGCGCAGGGCGTACGTCACTGTTTGGGTTTTCCGAATGGATGTGAAACTGATAGAGAGAGAATGAGAGTGCGAGGGAGAAACAATGAAAATGGGACTTGGATAAAAGGAACGAATGCGAGAGTTGTTGTGTCAGTGTGTCAGTCGACAGAGAGTCAGTCTGTCCGACCGAAATGTCACTTATGCCGTAGAAAAGAGTAGTAACAGGTGAACAAATAAAACAAAACTCTTTTCATTTCCGAGAACACAGTTACGACACTTCTACCAATATATTTCCAACGTTTTTCCGACTAAAACAAGATGAAATTGATTGATCAGTAAAATTGTAGAATAAACAACCGGTCACCTGACCCGTGGTGGATTTAGCGCTAAAGAATTTTATTTGTGATCGCGACGATGGAGAACTCTCGAGAACTAATTGTCCTCTGTCGACTCCTCTAATTTTCAATCAGTCGATCGCTTCTCCCCCACAACCAGATTCTTCGACGAAACTAATCAGTCTTGATGCAACCACAGGTACAAGTCAATATGCCCAGACCCCGGAATCAATATTCATTCAGAACTTGAACAGATCCCAATTCGAATTCAAATCCAAACATGTATTCATCTGAAACTCAAATAGTTTTGGTCGTATCTCGAACAACTTTCAACAAGTCTCGAACAACTTCAAATTACCAGGTAGTAATTTAAATACGTTCCTACACCATGTGCCCTATTATAATGGATGGTTTTTAATTACTTCGGCGCGCGTGAAATGTCGTTCCCGTGCAGTTCCAAAGTGAAATTTCCTATTTTAGTCGCCGCGCCGGGAGAATTTTCTCCGTGAATAGCTACGCTTCGAATCGACGGAAGGGAAACTGGAATAAAATACAGCGAACTTCATTTTAATCATCTTCTGTCAACGAGTTTTCATTTCTTTCCGCACTTCAATCGTTTCAAATTAAATAGATTGGCCTTTATAATTTTTCGCCTCTGTCATATTAAAAACGGGCTTGATTGACTTTCCCGATCCATACGAGAATTGCGTGTAGTCACTTTCCAGAGTTGCAGAAAATACAGAAAACGGCCGAATTAATAATATTCTCGAAAGTGGGGACACTTTAAAATAACGTGCAAAATTATCTAGATTAGTTCATATTCTGTTTTACAAAGCGATGACATGGCAGAAACTAAATATGTACATTAACTATAGATAATCACAGCTACGCGGCCTGTGACCAATATACTGATAATAAACGAAGTTACACGACTGTATTCCGAAAGAATACGATTATCGTAAGACTACATGATTACAACTTTTATCGTATAACGTTTGTGATTAATCGACGATATTTCTGCGCCCGCGATTACAGGTTAAATAAATTATTAATAATTCCTCTGTTAACGGAATTTATTTCGCAAACAATCGTTTGCCTCGAGGGACGAATAAAGCCAGCATAAAATGCGAATGAAACCTTTCTATTGTGTCGTTGTACAAGCTCGGTCGAGTGCACATGTAGCCCGATGTACACCGATTATTTTCTCTTTATTTTGACAACGAGATTATTAACCCCGGCCCCTTCCCTTCCCGGTGTTTATGTGACGTTTACGTTCTCCTCGAAGGCAGGAAGAAAATAGTCGGCGACAACGGGTCTGTAACCGCGGTGGAATGGAATGAATCGTCAGCAGTAAAAGGATATCCGCGTGTCCTTTATTTCAGCAGGAGTGACTTTACGGGTTCACGGTTACGTGCGGAACGTACAAAGCCGCCCGCGACCTTAATAAACGCGTAACCCTGCCGCAGTTTCAATTTTTACGGTGTTTCGGTTTAGAGCGAGCGCAATAACAGCGCGGCAAGCGGCTGAATTATTCCCGGTACCTTTAATCGCAACGCCACCGTGGAATGCTTAAATCGCGCTTTCGTCACAAGCTGTGCACGTCTCTATCTCGGCAGAACACCGTTACCATGGCTTTTGAGTTACGTGAGCGAACCACGAAACGTCGCTTCCCTCGGTTATGCTTCCGGGGATTACGCTTCCGGATATTTACTGAATTTTCTGAAATCTTGTATTTGTAACAGAACCTTACACGCGCGTACCATACAATCTTTCTTCTTTTTATGGAGCCCGTGCTTTTTAAATTTTTCAATCAATTTTCTTGGCAGAGCTTCGAACGTTCGAGAACCTCGCGAAAGCAATTTTCGTGCTGTTTTGTTCTACTTTGCTTTATACAGAATTTGTTCGCGAGTTGTAGCTGCAAACGTTTGCAACTCCACGTACAGTAGAGTTCTCAATTTTTTTCTTTTTCTTAGCTGGAACGGCCGATCTTTTGGCTGAAGTAGGATTTCAGAAGTTTGCATCAGCTAACTCATTACCTGAAGTAACGTTCAAAAAAGCAGTAGAGAGTACTTTGTTAGGTTTATCGGAGATGTCGTGTGAAGTATTTGACGTGGTAAAGGAGAGAGGTTTTTTACTAAAGCCTTTGGTTAACCCAAGATTTTTAGTTTCATTAAGATCAGGAATAGTTTTTTGCGATTCTTTTGGGCTGATTCAAAGTTAACTGGAATTCTTTGTCCCGTTATTATTATTGAAACAGCCGCTTTTGTCCCGAGAGGATAGTTTCGCCGCGGAATCCTAAACTAGGAATATCTCGTCCCAACAGGCATGGCGAAGTGAAAAACGTCAGGAGCGGTTCGAGCAAAATTTTTCGTCGCGAAACGTATTTAAACGGGTCGGGCGAGCCGGGGACAGGAACAAGAGGAACGAGAGGAGGGAAAAGTAGGAACGTATCAAGCGTCAGAGAAGAAATTTTCATAGCTCATTACCGCGTGTCGACGCGTGCAAAAGGGGAAAGCGTGGGTGGACGGAACCGGGATGGAGGCGGGAAAAGAAAGAAAATGACCATCCTTTGAAGTCGCGGGCCGGATCTACGGGGCTGCTTTTCAAATTATACCGGGGCGAAAATTCTCGAGACGAAACCGGATCCTTTCACGTGACAAAACCAGAATAACACTTAACAGGCGTGTTTATGGTGAAGAAGGGGATGCCAGGGAGCAGGGGTGGGTTGCCGAGGGGTTGCCGGGACGAGTTGGAGGGGACGGGGGTGGGAGGAATAGAGAAAGCGACCTGTCCGTGGCAAAGTTCTCATTTCGCGGGTATCAAAAGGGCCGCAGGTGGTGTCTGGGCTTGCCTTCTGCGCCATTGACAGGCCGGATCCTTTTGTTTCTCGCTATAAATCAATATCCACAGATTGCTGCTGTCGCGGCGCCGCGTACAGCACCGTGACGTGGATTAAAACGAGGATGTTGATCTTTTCAGATATCGAACGCTGACGGGACAGCGAAAAATTGCCAGCAACACGATAACACTGGCCCGAACACGCCGGGGTTGGCTACTTTGGTTTGGCCAGTCAATCTTCTAGTTCTACAGAGAAGTATTAAACCTTCAGGGACGACTGTGTCGACTCTAATCGTACCGCACTATACACTTTCATCTGTTAGTGCTTAGATTTGACAACAGACGTGACAAATATAACGAGGTCTAACTAATCGAAGGAACCGAGAATGAGACGTCGTCCCTTGGGAAATCTGACCGGAAATTGAAACCGTGTTATCACGTCTGTGGTCCTTAAGAGGTTAATGATCACGGTTGGAGGAATTCAGCTCAATAGGATTTTGATGAAAGATGAATTGCAATGAATACATTGAGATCTTGATGCAAGTTCTCGTTTTCGAGTATTACCTTATAAAAGGCGAAATAAGGAAAGAATTTCCTTCGTGATTAAAGGATTCGCGGCGGTAAAAGTGAAGCGGAAAAGTGATTAACACATCGATAAAAGACCAAGAAAATTGAAGCATGTAATTCCCCTTGGGAGGCAAGAATCGGAAATTCGAAGTTAATCTTCGGAACGTTATCTCGAAAAAGTAATTGTACTGCCTGCTGATTTGAAAGCATAAAAGTGAAAATAAAATGACCTGCAGGTTGCATGGTGATCTGAAGATGATCGGAAGCGTCACAAACAGCTGTAACTTGGCAAGAAGCTCGTTGCATTCTTTTCTTACTCTCTGTGGAAAGTTGTTGGCATAACTTCGAGTTAATTAATGAAGCACGCCAAGGACTTGCCACAGCCACAGCCGAGAACTTTGACAGCGTCGTTGGGTACTAGTTTGAAGCCTTTATCGAACAGGCGCGTGAGAATATGCACGCTACAGTCGGTGACCGTAAAAGACTCGATGAAATTAACCCATTAACGCCCAAGAATTTTTTTCTAAATTTCAGCAAACGATGGACAAAACATCTAGTCAATCTTAGATGACGCTAGAAGCGAACATAGGGCTCGACATAGGGCCGCAAAGGGTTAACCATGCAAAAATCCTTTCTCAGTGAGTTTTCGACAACTCGAGCGACTCTTGTGACTCCAGTCGCTTTTCACTTTCGCAGATTATAGATCCCGATTTCATCGGGCAATTCAGCTCGAGTAGTTGATACTCAAGAGGCAGGGAAAGACGCAATCCCTGGTCAAGGATAGCGGTCGTTCGAAATTACCTCGCGGCGGTGATCCATCGGTCTCGGTCGCGCCTATAAACGCCATCGGAGCATTTACCTGAGCTGCGTATCAATGCCCCGAAATCAAGATTTATCGCCGGCTTCCGCGAAGACGGCACGAGTTTTCCGACACGTTTCACCGGCTCAGCCGCGTGTCACACTGAAAACATATTGATCTGCGGGACAGAGGGCTCCTAGAGAATGTCGTCGGCCAACTCGTATCGGCCGTTCAGACTCTCGAACCGCTCGTAAACAAGTCTGTTCTACCCGGTCGAGGATTTTCACGGCTCGTACAAATAAAAATACACGTTTATTGTATGAAAATGATATAAAATATCTTATTCGAAGTATTGCCGATCGGTAGCTACACATTTTTCCCATCTCTCAAATTGAAATGGGGTCCAGGCGCAATTCGGTTTGCAGGATAAAGTCCTCATAGTTTTAGACACGAGTATCATTCGGAGGGCCAGAAGCAAATAAGCATCAAGACCGCGAGATAATTAAGTCTTAGTTGTAGGCAAGAGGGTATCGAGAATTATCCAAACACCGACACTCAAGAAATTCTTGCAACTCGATCCAGTCTCCCGAAGATCGATCTCGATCCACCGATTAAGGAGCTCGCTCGGGAGGAAATCTCCCGGAGACGAGGCAATTGTACGTCGGAGGACAAAGGTGTCCCGAAAGATCAGAAAATGAAACACCCTTCCTGCGGCTGGTGTGTAACGGTGGCTGGTCGCGTCGCCGACAACTGTGCCCGCTGCTGCGGGCGCAAAGAGAAATGGCGAATGAAACCTCAGAGGAACTAGAGAGCCCCGGGAACAATAGGCCGATCCGGGTGTCGCGTTTCGAAAGGCCAGGGGCACAGGGGTACAGGACGGGTCGGTCGCCGGATAAAAATTCGCCGAGCTTTTCTCCGGGGGAAGCCTGCGGAAAATTCTGGCCAGTTCAACCCGTCCGTATAATGGAGGATCATCTCGCGGCCGGGAAGTCCATTATTCTTCGATGCAAAGTACCCTTTCCTCCGTAGAAATTGCTCGGTGTGAAACCGGCCTTAGTCCGAGCTACACATGCTCCCGCCCGGCTATTATTTCTCGCGATTTTAATGGAAAAATGCTTGTCCAAGAGACGGACATCATTTCCCCCGAACCCTTTTTCATCGTTGCTTCTTTGGGCCCGCGAGAACTCCGACGCTCTTCAATATTCATGAGGATGGCTCGTTAAACACTTTCGAATATACGTATTAAGCCGTCGGCGAAAGTCTCGCTGGAATTTCTATTCTTGTTTGTTGCAGAAACAATTCGAACGGGTCGACTCGTCTCGAGGCAGAGTCTCTGTTTTATCAAAGGGGCTTTAAATCATTGAAAATAATCGGAATCTTTCTGGTTGATAAATCGAACTTTTTCGCTGTCCTGAATTTTATCAAACAATCTTCTTAAGACGAAAGTCTTCGTACAACTTGACTCGCAGTGAATATTCACCGAGGATTGCGCTTCTTCGTTCCTCGGAAAGTGATCGTTCGCATATTTAAAAAGAATATAAACAGTATCGGCAACGCGAGTCCTATGGAACCGGAAAAATCCCATAGTTTTGTGCATCAGGTAACCCAGAGCAAACACGTCCGAATTTTGGAATCTGGGATAACTGCTGGGAACAGCAGAGTTTATGTGCCGAATAAATCTCGTCCGTGCTTGTGTTTGGCAAGCCGTAATTTCTTTATCGATAGCTGCAAACAACAAAGTTTATGATGCAATATTTCTTTACTGTAAACGTATAAATATTTATGATAGTTCCCGCTAAGAATCAATAGCTCGTAGCGAAGGCTCGAAGGTTCTGCTGACGTGTTTGTTAAGTTTCCCTTTCGGACAAAAAATCTCGGACTGACACGAACGGCCTCGTATATCGAGGCTAATATCGGTCGACCTAAGCAAATTGGCCGCAATAAAAAACGGCTGCTGAAAGATCGGAATCGATTGCCACGAATCTGCATAGCCAGCCGACGAAACGAGGCTGGCTGATATCGTGCTGATTCCGCGACCCCGAAACACCGCTGACATCACAGCTACGCGATGTCTGTCGTTCGCAAAACGCCGCTAAAACATTTAACTAATAAAACATTGATTCGCGCAAGGTTCGACGACATCGATGAAAAACTTCAATTTGATTACGAATTGTGAGTACTATCAGAACTATAAGTGTAAAATATTTTTTAACTGGTTCGCGAGGAGTTCGAACATCGAGCGAACTTTTTGATTAAATCTCGTAGTTCGCTGTTATATTGAAACGTTACGATCGACAATTTACGATTTATCGAATAACGCGAGCGCCGCAGGGGGTGCGCGTATGCGGTCGCTATAAAATATGAAATCATAAGGAAAATGCGGCATTTAATTACGGGTCGGGTAGTCGAACACCCCGGTGCAATTAACGATTTTGTCAAAATGCAAATGCCTGTTTCGACCGGTTGATTGCCGTGTCTGTTCCCCAAGCGGTGCATCAATCTCCGTGTCAATAAAGCCGGTTTGACGGCGTCGGTGTGCTGTTGCGACTCCCTGTACACTGTGCTCCATCATATCGACTCGAATTTCTAATTGGAATTTTTATTTCTCTGTTTCGTAAATCGATCGAGTGGAATTATCAGAAAACAGTTAATCGAAACCATGAAACAAATAGAAATGTGCGCCAATTAATGTCTGGTTTAATACCACATCTCGAGGGTTTAATCGCTATTAACACTAGGTTTACGGAGCACTAAAAATCACTAATTTACATTACTTTAGAAAAATAACAAGAACGTGCTGCCCAAATTATTAGCCATTTCTCATTAATAACATATACCCAAAGAAACATCTTTCTATACTATTATGTTTTATAAAACTTGCACTCATTTCCTCATTATCCAATGATTAACCGTTTTGACTTGTATCATTTTGTATAAGGTAGAATTAAGTTTATGCTCGTTAGACCGAGCATCTAGTACAGACTTACAAGCTTCAAAGATGCAACTCCTGCGTACTCTACCTAAATCAGAAGGATCAATATACATATATACATTTAGTAACACGAAGTTCCCGCTTCAGTCGAATGCAGCTTTCGCCAAATTAATGCTAATGCGTAGTTTGAAGTCCGACCTAACGAAGTCAAATTTGGACACAGTCTTCAAATCTGGAAAGTAAGATTCAATCATGGCGATCGTATTCTATAAGCTGCGTCAACTAATTATCCAGTCGATAGGAACGAGAGGTTAAGCCGCTTCGTGTTAATTAGCGCGTCGCGTGGATCGTAAGATCGGCTTCTAATAATCCAATCAGGTTGAAACACCGACGTCCGAGGCGGAAGAGGTTTAGTCGGCATTCGGTATTATCTCCCGGTCGGAGATGCAACCAGACGCGAGGAAATGTATCTTTCGGTGGACCAGATCGATATGGACGATACCGCGTATTACGTAAGCGAAACCGTCGAAAGCCAGCTTGCTCGTGACCCGGGCCAGCTCTGACCTTGGCCTGCATTCGGGACTGCAGCTGCAGATGTACCCACACCAGCGCGCCGAGTGTCGCGCACGTCCGAGAATGCACGCGTCTGTGTACGTGCATTCCTCTTTGTCAAAAAAGGCTGGCTACCGCGCACTTCACAATCCCGATCTCGAGAATTATTTGGCGCACAAACGGTTTCCCTCTTTTCCTCAATTTATTCGTTACTTGCACGTATATAGACTGCCGATTTTGCGACTAAATAAAAATTATCTGCATCGACCGAAATAAAAATAATTTTGGTATACACCTAATAGCTCGAATTTGACTAGTTTATCGGTGTAGAATCCGAAATCTTCTTGGGAAGTGTCCTGCGAAGTTTGGTGACACGAGGATTCAAGGCGAATCACTTTTGAAGGCACCTGTATGCCGAAACACACAAACATAGCCGCCGAGGTTCTCCGAGTTTATGGCAGCCGTGTCGGTGTGTGTGTTACGAAGCGCACGCGTGTATGGATCGCTGGTGGTTGAGCTACTGCGACCGTGCCAAGAATTCGCCTCTCCTTTACCCTCTACCCTCTACCATCTTCAAGGGGGTGAGGCTGACCTCAGAGCGAGGCGCCACTACTTCCTCAACTACCATGCAAACCCGCGGACAAGCTCTAACCGCTGACACGTAGGGAAACTTCAGTACTTCCGGTTCGAAGAAAATACTCGGCTCCATTCCCCGGCTACCATTCAAGAAATGTTTTCGATAAAATCCCGAACAAAATCATCTTTCTCGGCTCATTACAGTCACAAACGATGGTATAAAATTTACACTGGATGATTTTAAAACTTCATGTAGGTGTTTAAAAAATCTGTGTATGTACAGTAAATGTGCTAAAGATGATTTAAAAAGTCTGCACACTTTTCCGCCACAGAAGAAATACAAACAAATTTTTTCGTCTTGCATCTTGCAATTCGTAATGCCACGACCGTACACTGGAGCCCTCTACACGGTGACGCTCAAACATCCGAACATTCTGTTGGACAAACAGTGCAGTCTCGCTTGAGAGTAGTACTTAAAAATAGGTGTTCTCCTCTTTCGTGAATGTATTCTTTCGTAGCATTTGGAAAAGTGTTTTAGCAATTGTAGGTATACAAAAATTTTAATTATACGCAGTGGCTCACAGTGGGAAATTTCTTTAATTAAACACCTTATGACCGGAAGGTATTCCGAAGTAGCACTTTACAAGAAAATTAAAATGGCACGAAGATTTAACAGTGTGAAAAACATGTACTAAATTTAAGTTTAAACACACTGCCATACATTTCTATTTAAACAAAATTCCCTCTCAGTACTGTTCAAACATTCGTACAATTTATTCATCCCGTGGCTTGCCTCTTTCCATTAATTTCGATTCGAGAAATTCTATCCGCGCAATGCTTGCAAAGTTTCGCAAAGTTAAAAATACTGTACGTTCTCCCCTACTTCGTGCGACAGAAACTCCGCAACGCTGAACAAAGTTCGACAAAGTAATAAAAAAAACAGATTGTATTCCGTCACAATCCGTGTAATCGATCCATCGGTTTCTCATTCGAGTTTCCAACGGTGTTCGCTTTATGTGTCGCACAGCGGAGCACTTGTCGCCAAAAGCTGACCAAAATTGTTTTATTCGTTTCTATGTGGCCGAGCGCACCCAGAAATGAAGTAGTGCGATCATTTGACACAATTCTGCAAAAATGAAATGCACAAATAAGATTCTTCAAGAAGAAGTATAAAATTCTTGGCTTCGTAAGGCTCGTAAGGTTTCGAGATTTAGGAATGTTTTCGGCAGCCAATCCTTTCTCTTATTATAAAGAGAAGACTTCATTGATTTTCTGCCTTCTCTTGGAGGTATACTAAAATCGTTCGGAAAGGCGAACTAAGATAGCTTAGCTCCGTTCGGCTTAGATCAACAGATGCGACAGATGCGAGAAAAGTTGATCTTTTCCATCTACGCAGGTACATATACTATACGATGTCGAAGCAAGGTGTAAAATGAAAGAGGGAAAATACTTCGGACCACAAAGGGTTGAAAGAGCTTTTTTGCGAAGTGGTACGGGCATCGTGTTATTTTTTTCTGTTAAACAGGAGTTAAGTTCGTTCACTGGGAGGTGTTCATTGAGTGGACAGGTCAGCCTATGTACTCTCGAGAGTGCGCTGGTCGGAGAGCAGAATCTGCGAGATAAACGAGCAGTGGCCGTTCGAAAATCGCAATAAAGCCGAGACAAACGGAGAAAGAAACCGTCGCGTCGGGTATTAAGGCGGAACGAAGAGGATGGGGCCGATCGGAGGCAGAAGCGTTCCAGTGCTCAGGTGCGTCCAGGATTTATGAACGCGTTTAACGAGCTCGGCCGGCGTCGGATCTTTCACAGATACTGCAGGGGATTAGGAAACCATAATTCCCGATGATTAAACGCGAGTTATTTACCGAAGGGATTTGCCGGCGTGTCGCGCGTGCGAGCTTAATAACGCACCCGCGCGTTCATTTTGATTGCCGAGCGTAACCGGCTTCGACGCGGTGAAATTAACCCGCGTATCGGCTACGTACCAAGAAAAACATTCGATACCGCCGCACAGTGGTCTTAATCGATGAATTAGGAGGAAAAAAGTTCAAAATTAAAGGTAAAGAAAAACACGTATCAGTGAATTCTTTATGTACTATACGCAAATTGACCTCTGTCTTAGTCTCGTTAACAATGAAACAAATGACTTCACAAATGATTTCAATTTAGTATGAAAAAATATATAAATAGTGGTACTCTGCTCAACAGAAAAAATGATTTTAGTATTTTTTCCTCCTTTTGATTGGGACGTTCACGAATTCGTTGATTGGGACCACCGTGCGCCGGCTACGAAACCGTCGAATGAATCTCGACGGATAACGCGGCTCGCGCGAACAGTGTGAACGTATAACGTGAATGGAAATTCAACAAGTTGACGTCGAACGTACCGCATCCCCGAAAATTCGGCTCCGGAGTACGTGCCACGGGTCACAGGGCCAAGTTACAGGTACTCTTCTTCTTTCTTGATTGAAAACAAAAATTGAACTACGAATGCGACATAGAAATACGAGACATCAAGGTTTTCAAGACCTCTGGTCCCAAAAACAAGACTTGGTCATGAAGTTCCATTTTCACTGTTCGCAGATCGACTAAATTGTTTTCGGTCATTCGAGACATGGCTCGGAACACGAGACGTTCCCCAGAAAAACCCAGCGGAAATGCGGGGAAATCAATTCGCCCAAAGAAAGTGAAAGGAGAGAGAGAGAGAGGAACTGCGATTCGAGTTACCCTAAAAAATCGGCCGGCTATTTCGCCAACTCTTCCGAGCTTTCTGTAAAGGGTTTTCGAAGCTCGTGCGAATCTGTTTCGTCCACTCGATACTCACTTTCAATCTCGCGGGCGCGCTCGTTCTAATTCGTTCTGCTCTTCATTTTAATCCCAAGAACATTCTCCTCGCAAGAACGAAAGAAACCGTGGAAAAGTTCCGGTCGGTCGACTACTAAATAATTATCCTAGTTCCTCTTAAAGTTCAAGCGGCCGGTTAGGCGAAACGCGATGGGGGCTCGCAGCCGGAGATAAATTACTGCTGCGGCATAATGGTTCCGGCTAATTTACGGGGGTAGAAATTAAAGTTTTTTGCGTACATTTGCGCCGATGCCCGAGCACCGTAATAACTCGTCTTCCGTGCCCCCCTACTACCTTCCAATTCTTTCCTTCCGGTTGCATCCCTCATTAAGGGAGGATGCCCGGTGTAAACCGTCGAAACTGATGTTTCGGCAATTTATTGTAACCAATAAGTTAACCCAATCTTCTCGAAATTTCGAGGCTACTTTGCTACACTATTATAGTAATTAATTAATAATTATTTCTACACAAAAAGAGCTGCACACAATTTGTGTTCGAGCTACCATTTCCAAGATCGCGTTTAAAATGAAAGTCTCATCGCTAAATAATTTACAATATCGTTAACCTCTCGAATACGATTGCAATATTTTAGGAGCGAATGCTGGAAATGCTGTGTTTTCGATGTGTGCAATAAAAATTGATTTTTGTACATCTATCGGGCAGCCTTTTAACGGTGCCCGCGCGCACGGGAGCCCGTCTTCCGTCTTCTCCTTTTCGAGTTAGAGACGCGAGCGGAATCCCCGCGGGCAAAATCCAATTCTTCGACCGCATTATGGGGGACGAGGCTCGAAACTTTACCCGGGAACGAGTCAGGATTGGGACAAAAGTAAGAAGACCGAGGACCAGAACGGGAACGAACCACGTCCTGCTCGGAGAAAGAGTGGAACGACGGACGGGAGGACTAATTGCAGTTTTGACTGCTTGGAGAATTGTGCTGGCTGGCCGCGGTTAAATATAGCCGTAAATGGAGAATTTCATTAAGTACCGGGTCGCGGAAGTTTCGCCCACCTGCGGGCAAGGCGAGCCACTCCGGATGATGCTTTCGATATTTGACTCGCCTAATGCGATTATCCCGTCGATGCGGCGCAGGCAAGTTCAGCAGAAAATTCAGTTTTGCGTCTTATTCCCGGGCAACTTATTCGAGCTCCTGGCCAAATAGATTTATGCAGATGCGCCGGATAAATCGGGGCATTGAAACGGTTCTTATAATGTCTGTTTAAAACTGTTTATTATCAACGCTCTGATTAACACGTTGACTGCTACGTCACCCATATGTGGGTGACAGAATTATTCATTCTAGCAAATTTGATTGGATTCTATAAAATGCAAGAAAGTTGGAGGACAGCTCTGTATCATACATTCAATTTTTTTCAATTTTTATTTCGTTAAACATCTTACTACACATCTTGCTACACTGCTACGGCAACACATTAGTACAGTTTGTAGGTGCTCGGCAACTTAGGATCCCTGCTCGATACCTGTATCATCAACTAAACTCAGCATAGCGAATCGAGACGACCGGGGTCGCGATGCTATCCGAAAGCAAGCGGTTCGCGATAACGCTTACCGGGGCCGAGGGCAAAATCGGCCGGTACCGGCATAACGCAGATAATCTGCCTAACCAGCGTTCTTACGCAGCCGTCCTTTGCGATATCGAAGTCAAACAGCGCCGGGTGCTGCTCGAATGCTCGAATTACATGCTTCACTTGCGAAGCGTCGGCTGTTTCTCCTGATGAAATCTCGGGGGTGTCCCGTTCTAAGGGGGTGTGCGTGGGAGGGCTGGAGTTCAATAGCGCAATTCACGTGACGTTCCGCTGACCTTCCGTGCAAACCGACGCCGGTGCAGCGTTGTGTTGTATCCGAAAGCAGGATGGCGGAACCGGACCGGGGTTTCGCAAGGTAGAGAGAGGGAGAGAGAGAGAGAGAGGGACAGAGAGGGGGGGGGGGGGGACACATAATGTGCCCGAACCAATCCTGTCCCTGGCAGGCAGGACCGATTCGATAAGCTCTTAATCCATCGGCAATTAGTCCGCGCAACCGACCCCCACCTGCCCCCCTGTGCCTCCTAAAGCTTCGGTCCCCTCGTAAACGATCGGTGTCTCTGTCTGTCTCCTCGCATCGCTCGCTCCCCCCTCCCTACCCCTGTCCTCTCTTTCTCTCCAATTGGCTAATTCAACAGTCCCTCCTGCGACTGTATAATTAACCACCGGTGGCTGGGGTGTGTTTATGCACGGAATGCGGTCGCTACTCGTGCACGATATTCACGGTCCGCCGACTCGGACAATGGCGGAAAGATACACTGGCTTATGTTTAGACAGTACAGCTTTTTTTTGTCGGTGGCGCTGCTATTGGCGTTCTTCCTTCCGTCGTTACCAGTCTGCTTCCAAACATTTTGCGGGCTGTTTTTGACATTCGAAAATCTGAATGGTCAAAATCGTGAAAGCCTCGACTCTCTGAATCGTAAGTGGTACAGGCAGATGGCGAGATCGGAAATGTTTTTAATTCGAATGAAATCGCAGATGTCCCGTTCGATAGCTTATCGAGAGAAAACGTTTTGTGCCTAGTCTGAATCCTACCTTGATCGAGAGGGCAGTTATAGGGGAGAATCGGATTATCGGTTTTTGGTCCATTCCTGATAAGCTATCGAATAGAATATCGGCGGTTTAATTCGGTTCAAGGACATTTTGACTCCCATTAATAATCGGATACTCCAAAAAAGACGATAACTTCTTCGATATTGGACCATACGACTTGAATTTCTTTTTCGAGAAGTTAGAACAATTGGTTTTTTATGGGCCTATCGAACATTTTGAAAAACACGTTTAGCAGTTCTGTGTCATTGCAGTGTTTACTCGATATATGTCCTGGGACTTTTATCGGCTAGGCATTCGGGATATACACAGAGTACACGCTGTATATACATTGCGAAAATTTTGTCGAAGTTACTAGCAACGTTTGAAGCGAACGGACAAATGTTTACATAAAGAGGTCTGCCGTGAATCGAAATCGCGGGTCAGCGGTCTGTGTCTTTGAATCGATTGTCACGCGAGACTGAGACTCGACGTTCTTTGAACATTTGCGCCGCTTTGTCGGGCGGGCTCTGCAAGAGTCTCGGTAGTCATCGACCGATTCAGGTGCGATCGCGAGAAAAGAAAAAACAGCTACACAGAAAACCAGAGAGGGGGTAGCCGGATAAAAAGGTTGGGGAACACTCGCGATATTCGGGCGATTCGTTTTAAAAGAAGTGTACGTGACATTCTGGCTCTGTATTTTCCGGGTGCTCGAAGGAGTTTCCGCGTGTCGAGAGAAAGATCGAAGACGGGGGTGGGACAGATAGAAGGGAGCGTGTTTCGTTCGTTCGTTTGCGCGCGCGCGCGCTCTCGAAATAAAACGAAAAGGAGACTTCAAAAGAGCACAAGAGGGAACCAACAGCTACTCGGTACTTTTGCCGTAAAGAGGAGAAAGCATACTTCGAAAGAACTCACCGTGATACGTCCTCCTGAGAAACAGCTCGTGGCGTGGCCGCGCCGTGGAGAGCCAGCGAAGACGCGTGACGTGATTCTTGCGAGTACGGCAGAGTCGAGTTGTTCTCCAGTGCCGACACAGAGCCATTTTGTTTTCCTGTTTAGAACAGAGACAGACAAAAATGAGCACCGCCGATTCCAAAAGCTTTCCCGGTCTAGTTTCGGGCGTTGCCTCGCTGCCCACTCCGAATCAAAGCCCACTCCCAAAGAATTATTACAAAAATAAAGGAAACAAAAGCCACCTGCTTCTTCAACAACCAAATGGTAAGATTAATTAGTATGCTTCTTATTTTATCAATTAAAAAATATTAATATTACTTTTGCTCGCAATATATACTTGCCGGACCACTGTGCGCCACCGTGCAACGGTGTACCCTGGCTTTTCATTTTACGAGAATCGATTTTTCGTATTTCTTCAAGTATCTCTATGCAAAATAAACGGTAAACAGCGGATTTTGTGTGCTCACGTAAAAAATTATTAGGTGCAGTATAAAACAGCGAAGGTATTTCAGACAATTGAAACTATGAACGGAATCAATCACTTTCCATTCAATTTCCTTCTCTCGCGAATGAAGCGTCAGAACGTTCGGCATAACGATCCGCAGTGTAATCGTTAGTTAAATTACAGAGCGAGGAGAGCTTCCTAACTTTCTGCAACTGTGCGTCTAATATTTGCGCGACCTTGGCCGAAATTGGTCGGGAAGAATCGCCGTCGGTGGCGTTCGCGGGAGGCGAAATTTTTGAAACGCGGCTGAAAATTAGGCGGACCGTTGGTTCCGGGAGAGTCGAGGAGGTCGCATAAATTCGAAGGCGGCGCGGGCGGTCCCGACGTAATTAGATTTCGCAGGATAACGCGATTCGAACGTGAGAGACCGAGGCCACGCGGTTTCCGCGGTTCCCGGGCGTTTCGGGTCGGCGACGACCCCGAGAAACGACCTGGTGCAGCCTCTGCGAGCCTGGAAGGAGTTTACGAGCACGACTTTATGACCGCGATGAATAACTTACGCTCGATCGTCGAAGCGAGCAGGAAACCGGAGAAGTCACGGAGATCAAAAATTCATTTCCACCGGCGCGGCCATGAGGAACCTCTGTTTATATCCGTCGCGGGAGACGGACCGAGTGAAAGAATTACCGGTCGTTTATGCTGCAGAAGAATGGTCCATATACGAAACATTTATTCCCTTTTAAGTGGCCCGTGTCCCCTCTTCCCCCGTAGCTTTTCAATTAATCAGAATTTCAGTTTGTTGCCAGAATGTTTCGCGTACAGGGTGTCTCAGGACGGGTGGTACAAACAAGCACGAGCTGATTCTATTTGCAAGAACAAGTAACGAAAAGCGAATGACATTTTTCGGTGGACATTCGGTTTTGCGGAAAAACGAATTTGAAAGTTGGACAGATTCGCGTGTCCTAGTAATCACATGGAATGGAATGGGTTTGTCATGATTGGACGCGTCAACCAATTCCAATTCAACGGCACTCGTGACCGTCGAATTTTCAAAAAATCTAATCCGTTTTCCTCCCCTTAATTTTGCAAATAAAATCACAGCATTCCCGCCTGCACTGCCGGTCCCGAATCGCCCAGCTTCTATGCACTGGTACAAAACGGAAGAAGATACGAAACAGTGTACCGAACGGTTGTAATTTCATGGTTGTATTTCAGCTTCCAGAAAAATATGACGGAAACCGTTTTATTTTCGGGAAGTTGGTTCGCTCGCGGGTTTCATGGATCCGATCGGCGTGCGTCAGAGGGTCAGCAATTCGGACGAAAAATTTCACGAGGACTCGATGCATGCCTGGGAAACGAAATTCCGGGGAAAATTCCATCGGCCGAGCATTGCCAAAGGGTTCTTGTCGGTGACAATTTTCCGCGGGTGCATATTTAATTTCCAGCGGCGACAGAAGCCGGTAAACGGCGGAACGTTGAAGCCGCGAGACAGCTCCGGTTTGAAAAGCCGCGGAGGAAGGAATTTCCTGCTCGGCCCGGCAACACGGACAAAAGTAACGCCCGAGAGTTTTTCGCGGTGCGTGAAATATTTATCGTTCCGGAAGGCAGCGTCATGAAAATTCGAGAAGAAAAGATCCCGAAAAAGTGGCCGGCGGGACACGGTGGTCGCGTGGACACGTATCTACATCAGACCTGAATAACACAATATATGTATATGTGAATAGAAGCTTACGTGGTTGCGGCGAGAGCGAGTTGTCCGAGGCCATCGGGGGTGGTGGCGGGGGCACGATTCCGGTTTCCGGTTTCGCCACCAGAAGAACCACGCGGTCCTGGGTCGCCTTCAGAGTTGCCACTGCTTCCTCGTGCGTCACATTTTCGAGGTTCTTGTCGCCCTGCTAGAATTAAAGGAAGCCTCTTTTTATCCTTATTTCGTACGCCCGGAGGAAAAAGAAGAAGAGGAAGAAACACCGTAGGGAGCTTAACGTCGCTGGACATCATTCCAGATTTGTTAAGACCCCACGGCTCGGCTTGTTTCTTAACACTGGACCCAGCGGACCAGTTAAAATCCCGTTTCACAGCTTTTATTCCACCATCGGGTACTTGAATAAGTTCCTGCTCTTTGCTAACAGATGTAGTTACAACGGTCAAAATCTATACAAACTGCCGCTTCAATATCGCAATGAGCAGTTTATAAGTGGTCAATTGTGTTTCCTAAAAGTCCAATCTACGTCTGTATGGAGCCCAAATTGCGAATTTCTATCTCATCGTGGAGTAATTTGTGATATTCGGCAGAAAATTCGAATTCTGAAGCAAGTACGACGTCACAAGATGGCTGCCGATGGCGGCCTCCTTAAAGAATTGTCGAAAAGTTTCGTTTGAACGACGAATTGCAGATGAAAAATACAGCATGAACGGTCCGAAGACACCTGTTAATAACACGCGTCTGATTATACAGCGCACATCGAATCTGGTTTCAAAGCAAGACACGGGTTAGCCTGGTCCTCCGTTCGAGCGAAACATTTCTCTTCGTTCATTAACGCTGTTCATTCGTCTCAATTTTCTAACGTATTCCCTTTCAGCGTGGCCGCGGTCTCTATTTCCCATTTTTCACCAACGGAAAGCCGCAGAAAACGGATAAAAGCGACACACAGACCGTGGAAAAAGCGAACCGGTCCTGGTCCTGCGGCGCGCTCATCGATCGAGATTTAGCGGTCCGCGATAATTGATTTCTCCCGTTCAATTTCCTCTATCAATCATCCCACCATCCCGCTCCTTATCGTACACTTCGGGATGGATTATAGAACAAATATTACAAGAGTTCGCTGCTTCGTCTTTGTCTGTCGCCCGTGTTACCGTGTAAACATCTATATATTCAAGCGTCAAGATGACGCATCTCGTGCGCGCGTGCGCGCTCCGCTTTTTACTGGAAAATGAGAAACAGCTAAATCCCTACTGTATATGCGATCGACATTTTATTCTTCTTATTTTATTATATTCTATTATATTTTGTTAAATATCAACTATCAAACTATTAGCGAATAAAATAGAAATATTCGAATATATTCGTACAGCGCTGTTGATAACATTCGATGTTGAAGCAACGTTAGGTCTAAAAAAAAACATATATTGTATAAACAAAAAGGGGTCGCGGGAGAAACGAAGTTTTAATCGACAATGAATTCTGGTGTGCGCAATAAACAGGATAAACATCCCTGCAGTTGTGCAAACATCGCTTCCGGCAGAGTTCGGATTCTCTCAGGTCCCTTTGTTTTTAATTTTTCGGTTCCCTGTTGTACGGTCGTTCGCTCGGGGGAAGGAAAAACGAAAATGCAGGGAGCAGCTAGCCAGACTTCGTCGCCCCGTCTATGGTAATTATCCGAGGATAGATGACACGTGGAAAAAAAAAGGTGAACATCGGAGAAGTTTCCGGCCGGTGTCATAAACAACTGACGAACTTCCTGCACCGGTCCGTTGTTCCGAAGTATATGCAGGCACGCAATCACACGGAAAGTTAAATCGACTCGCCTTCGAGATCTGCCTTCCACAGCGTCGCGAAAACTTTTAAATAAATCGTTCCCCGCGAAAACGTCGATCCGCAACTTCGATACTTTCGAAACATCTTGAGTGCGAACCTATTTATTACATGGAACGTCAATTTTTTAATAGCCTATCGATTACATGCTCGAAACCGGCTGGAATTTATATCCGAGTTGAAGATGATTGATGCCGCCGCGATGATCAGCATCGTGTCAACAATTTATCCCTGGTCCATTACATTTTTCCTATCTAGAAACTTTACAGCCGAGCGTGTACAGTTTCATTAAAAAGTCATTTTCGGAAATAAATTATTCGTCGTATTGCCGTTCTTTCTTTCCCGTTCCATTTTCTTCCAGTTTCTTAGTACCAAACCGCCGCGTCTACATAATAAAAACGACAATACAAACATAATTTGTTTTCAGAATTCGATGCTAGAAAATTCAATTGTATTAGGGCTAGACTGACTCATCATGTGCCCCTTTTTAAAGCGCAACGCAAAACTAAGCTGCGTTTCAAGATATTCTCGACGAACCGATGAAACTATAAAGGTGTGGGAAATGAGGTTGAATTTATCTTCAGAAGCCGATGGTTCCAAATTCAATGATATCGTAATTGAAACCGAAAAAACGTGGCAAACAAAACTGGCGAGAACGAACGGCTGGGAGGCTTTGAAGTCATCGTTCTAGGACGACGTTGGGGCGGCCCTGTAATGATTTTCACGCGTTTCAAATTGCGCCCGCGGTAGTTATAAATCAACCGGACCGATGTGGCCGCTTTAATCGTGGCTTTTTCGGAGCGGAGCCTCGAGGGAGGACGCGGGAGAAGAAAAGGGAGGCGGTCGAAGCGAAAAATCGCGGGAAGCTGCGAAACGACGGGGCCTCGCACCTGCAACCACTGCAACGAGGCTTCCGTCGCTGACGAAGAGAGCTATCAATTACTCGTCGCCATCAAAAGCCACTCTGATCTATTTTTCGCGTCGCGTCGCGTCGGCTCTCTGCCGGGGCTCGTATGTCTCCGGGTCGCTGGAGAATTTTTCGAAACTCGTTTCAAAACGTCGACAATTCCCGGCCGAGTCGACCGTGTTTTCATATTTCAAAATCCTAGGGAGCTTTCCGGTCTATTAGCTCGATTTTGGATAGGCCTTATTTGGAAATTTTTCCAGAGAAATCGGACCACTGGTTTCTATTGAGCTTTTGCAAACATATTTCATAGTATTCGGACTATGCAATATAATTTTTTCAAGTCAAAGTACTTAAAATTGTAGGAATTATAGCTCACCCAACAGGGGCGCATTGGTTCTGTTGGTCCGAAGTAAAAACTAAGTAAACTGAAGTAAAAATCAGAAGAAATAAAATATCTCATCATTTAACAAAACGACGGCTTTTTTAAGTTTCGAATTTTGATTTCTTGGGCTTTCTCTTCGCACTTGGCATAATAATTGGAAAACAGAAAAATCAAGTTTTGCATGATTCTAGACCAGAATTCCCCTTGAAGGACACCTTTTATTATTCATAAATATTTTCTGTTTTATTTGGAGACTGTTTCAATGGTTTCGAAAATTTGATGTTGCACTCTCGAGGGACATTAAACGGCGCACTGTCGTCTACCATTGTTTTATTCAAACCTAGTGGAAGTTTTATCCGTGAGACCTATGGGTTCTAGAACAGGTCGGGCTTCAGCCTGAATTGCGGGCACACGTGTGCTGGCTTTTTCTCTAAATGATAAATGATTCCCTTGCTTGTCCGGAGCGAGCACACTTTGTCTGCATGAGAAATCATCTAATCAAGAGCAGGCTGCTTTCTTACCCTCCGTGAGGGAACTCCGGAATCATCAGTCACGTGAAAAATGTAAGGGGGATAAACTAAATTACTATTTTTCAAGCGTATTCACCGTTCGATTTTCGGATAGATTCGGATAGACAGAAAAGAAGGCAATTATTCCACAATGCACTGGAGCATTTTAGTTGGAATTCTTACTATAAAAGTAGCGTATAATTTACTAGGATACTTCAAGATTCTTAAGTTCAAGTGGAAGAGTTCAAATATATTGAAAAAGTTAGTATAACGTGATGGGGAGGCATCAAAAAGTTTCAAATCAGATGGAAAAGGAAGTAGTTATCCCACAACTCACTAGAATATCCTAGCTATAATTCTGACTATAAAATGGTGGATCTTTTATTAGGACACTTACCGATTATTGGACTGGGGAAGAAGGAGTAAAATAAACTGAAGCGACGGGAAGGTCAGTCTGGCGGTGGCATTGTTCAGGTATAGGGCGGTGGGGTTTGAAAGTAATTAAATTGGAAAGAAGGCGATTGTCCCACAACTCACCAGAGCATTCCTGACGGCCACCAATTTGTCTCCAACGACAAGGCGGCCGTCCACTTGAGCTGCACCGCCCTCCATAATTTTCGTCACGTAGATTCCATTGTCACCGGGTATATGCTGATTGCCAATACCACCGGCGATACTGAAACCGAGGCCCTTGTTACCCTTGATTAGTTCGATTTCGATCAGCTGGGTATGCCTTCGTCGTCGTACGTACTGAAAATTAAGCAAAAACCAAGCTTTAAACCAGCTTCCTCGAAGCCTCGATTAAAACAAATCAAATTGTACCATCGAATGCAATGTCAGATCTCAATGTTTTCACAAGGACTCAATATTCGATCTCCGACAATAAGTTCATGGTACTTTTACTTGTACAATTAAATTATGTTTAGAAGCTCGTATTAAAGAAATTTCAATGTGCATTGTTTCCGGTATCATAGTAATAATTCAAGAAGTTAAGAGACCACGATGCAGAAGTATTGCAACGAGGCAAGACGAGATAATAATAGCTAGGCAGCTTACATTTTTATGCTCATCTCGACTCTGTTTCCGAGACACTCGAAAAAGGTTAATAACTCTGACGCGAACACGTCCACGGGTTTCAAAAATCTCTCGGATTTTGAAACGCAATATTTTCAGGTTGCAACGCTGACACCGCGGAGACACTCCAAAATTTATCCGGATCTGATTTCACGCTGGTTTCACCGGTCAATATTCGCTCATTCGAATACTAGTTCCCTTCGAACAAGCTTTTCTACAAGTTTCCCGATCCTGGACTTGTAAACATGCTTGAAACGGCGCTACAACTTTAATTACACTTTCACTAGATTAGGAGCTGTTTACTTCTTCCGACGGTAACCCGTTCCCTCCGAAACCACAGTAAATACCGACTTACTTTCATTGTTACAACGACCGGGTGGATGGATCAAAATGCACAAGTTCTTATTTCTCAACGATTGTATTGCAATTTGATGTATTCGTCTGAGGAATGGAATAATTAAATCGAAAAAATCATGTGGATATCTACTGTTGTTTTAGAGAAAATAGCACTGTACGTATATGGTTCATTCTGATGCGTGTGGAGCCTGCCACTAATACATTTACGCAGTTCCGGTCCAGCGTGTAAACTAGCGACAACAATGACCGACTGAAATATCGGTTTAATTTCCAGCGTCAAGATTTAGGCGATGAGATATCGCGGTAGCTAAAGAAACACGAATGACCAGCATTATTTCTCGGAGGGAACCGGGAATCTCGGTTTTCCACAAGATATACAACCAGCATTGTCGTCGTACGCGATTATCTTGTGTCGAGCTACCGGATAATAATTGGATGTCTAAGGGATGTACCCTTGCCACCTGGGACTGTTTCATTGTTTCGGAAACACGGTTCGAATCGAGCGTCGTTTGTTCGCCTCGGTGAATCGAGCAATTTCAATGAACATGACCTATTCGAAAAATAAAACTATTACCCTATTCGCCGGGCTTAAAACTTGAACGGGGGAATGGCTCCTACACGTCGATTTCAGGAACGCGACAACTCTCAGACTCATTAACTATAACGTAGATTCTGACATCGTCGGGGAAATCCCACTGAGACGATCACTCAAGCCACGTCGGTCGTAAGTCGTTACGGTTCCCAGTAGTTTCCGAAGTAGTAGTTTGTTTCCGGGATGTGGATTAATCTAATTTCCCGGGAGGAGGTTGCTCGCTTTAGCGATGTCGCTTACTGATTTTAAAAGACGTTTAGGCCGACAGTTTGCAACTCGGTTCCTCGGTTTCTTTTCTCCGTTTCGTGATCTAATTGTCGCAAGCAATTTTTACTTACCCATATACCAAGTCTGTAAATGTGAAACCGGAATTTACCCGTAGGTGGCTCTAACTGTCAATGTAGTTACTATCGAACCGCGCCATTTTCTTAGTTTGACATCTGGTACAGATTTTCGACTCACAACCGTACAAGTTTCATGCAACAGCATAGTTTTTAATAGCATCGAATTTGAAGAAAACTGCTGCAGAATCGCATCGATTGGTGTCGATCGAGGGAACAAGAAAGAAAGAGACTTACTAGTTTGACAGTGTTTCCTGCTCGTTTGAGTGCATCGACGGCTGCCGCGTGCGGTACGTCGACAACCGACACCTCGTTCACCTGCAGTATTGTGTCGTTGACATGCAATCGGCCATCCGCGGATGCGGCACCGCCAGGTATAAGTTTCGTGATGTAAATGGCGGTGTCATTGCCGAAATGAGGGTTGTCAGTACCCCCGGCGATACTGAACCCGAGGCCAGCCCCACCCCTCTCGAGCACGATCTCCTCGTACTCCCAGTCATCGTCTCCATTGACCTGAAACAGAAATCATTTTTCCCATTGAACACTCGATATCCACTTTGAAACCGTTCGTCGTACGGGAAACATTAGAAAATTTAAAAATTCACTGCAAACTTTTTCCACAAATTCATGATCGCCGAGTGCTTCTCCCGCCGGCACAAAAGTTACAAAAGTTTGAAATCTTTCTTCGGAGAACGCAGATTTCGTGTGACCGCAAGGACGAAACCTCCGGAGCCAACCGGATGCGCGAGCACAATTGGACAATACATCGATGGATCGAGAGCGAGAGGTAACACCAAACCAAACACTTGTCGGAGAATACGTAACCCTAAATCTACCTGGCCAAGTAGTTTACGAGCGCCCGGGTATTACTCCTCCAATCAAGATTACAGGATTTGCTGAACTTCAAATGAGCCCAAGGATAAACCCGGAACACTAAATCGTGGCCGACGGCGAATCTGTTGGTTCTCGAGTATAACGCTTTATCGTATGTCGGAATAAAATGAACGGCTTGGCGGGTTTAATCGCGGAGGGAACGGAATGAAAGGAATTTCGGAAGCCGGTGCTAAGAATGCAATGTGTGGCGCAACGGAAAGCACGGATTACACCGCTAATCCGGCACGGGTCAGTTCCTAATTACATGAGGGACTAAGCGCCCCACAGAGCGGAGGAGTTAACTGGTTAATTGATTTTGAGACCCGCAGAGGAGTAGATTAGGTCGTGGCGGAGCTTGGATCGATGACGTCGGGTTATGGTCATTATCACGGGAACGGTGATATCCTATAATGATGTTACAATCGATTACGCTTCGACGTAGTCCCATCACAAAGGGAATGTTCCGTCAACCCGGACAACAATCAACTTCGACTTCGCGTCTTATCCACAATTTCACCGATAAACTCACCAACACATACGATTTTCTCTGTATTATTTAACGCCGAACAATAAGTATTACTAATCCTTTGTCTATCGCAGAAGCGCTTCCTCGAGCTCTTTCGCGAATCCGAGCAATTCTGATTCAAGAGTCCATGAACCATACGTGACTCATAGGTCTGTTATTGTAATCTCTATTGTAAACTTTATATCGATTTCGGATAAACATTCGTTGTTCGGTTGAGAGGAACTGCTGCAGATAATGTTGAAGAGCATGCATACCGTCATTAAACGCGCTTGACATCGTTATTCAGATTTCTAGTCTTATTGAATGCAGAAAATACGCATAATTAGAAGTCACTTTCTAGTGTCTATATAATAAATAGAAAATTGTAAAAACAGAAAAAGAATCTAAGAGGATTGTCACACAAATTTCGAAGTATTCAAATTACCAAACGAAGAAATCTATTTCCATTTCACACACATTTCTGCTTCTCCGAACTGGACGAGACACTTTCCGTTTCGCAGGAGAATCTGCCGTCTAATGATTACGTCAGATGGTATATGGTATACCGATCTCAGAAGCGTATTCAAAAATAGAGGAGCACGTAGAACTGGCTATCATTTTCTCGCTGGCGGTAAAGAGTTAAACGTGGAACTCCGAGAAACCACGTGTCCGACTGACATGCGAGTTCCAGCGGGCACCAGGGACACACGGAATACAATCGGTTCGAAGAAACGGTGAATGATTTAAAGCAGCGTGGCATCGAGCGGTCGACCCAGAACATCGACTGTAAGAGGAGTAGTGCTAGCTTAAATTTACTAAAACTGTTGCACTTAAATTTGCACGAGCCGTCCCCGCTGTAGCTCAATACAACGTGCTTAGTCGTAGCCTTATCTCGGCTGAGGAGAAAAGAGAATAAAACTACTGGAGGATGTCACGTCCGGTGGTTCACGACCATAAACGAATAAACGCGTAAAATAAAGAATTGGTATTAGTTATTACAGAAGTACAACAGATTTAACCAGTCCTCAATTTCCCGAACCGAAGCCGATAAATGCAGGTAGGTTCGAAACTGCGCCCTATCCCCAGAAACTATAATCCGCCCCATCTGGGACCTAACAAGGAAAGGACAGAGACACGTACTTGAAACAGTCAATTCCTGGGAGAGAGAAACGGTAGCCTGTAACGCGAGCATTTGTCTTCCGGAACCTGAACTTCTATAAATCATCTATAAATCTTGAAATTGCGAGCTACCGTAGAAAGCGGAGGAGGCGTTTCACGGTGCGAATGCGGCTCTCGCGTTCGGAAGCGCATTTCGCGTGGCGCTTGGTATCGCGACGTCCCGCGCAATCACGAGCCCTGCGACAGATTTGATGCACGCGGCCGCATCAGCACATATTGCCTGCGGAATCGCGAATTAATCGTCCCGAATTACCATTCTATGGAGCGGACTCGGGACAGATGGAACGCTGCAAGGGTCGTTGCCGGCGGACCCTGTTACTCCGGCAACAGCTCTCGTCCTAGGTGCAACGTTGACATTACGATGCAATTATGGCGGGGAACTACCGGTCGGTTAATCGACGCTTAGCGGCCGCGTCGCGTCGCGTCGCGTCGCATCGTGTCGCGCACCATCGCTCTGAATGGAATCGTTAATTAATCGACGCTCCCGCCCGCTCGAAGAACCGATTTCGATTTTGTTCTAACAATAACCCGCGGGTCCACAATGTGATACACTGTGGTGTGCGACGCTGCGCCGAGAAATGACAAATAGTAATTGGAAAGTGACACATTATAACCGACTCGTTATCGGCCGCGGGCTTTTCACCAACCCGGTTTCGATACGAGAATTACGATAATCAAACGGTGCGCTTAGTTGCTGTTACGAGAGCTCCATGCGTTGTTCATTGAAAGTTTCATGGGGCTTCGCTGAAGACGCGCGAAAAACTCGTGAGCTGCGAGGCGAAGCAAATTTCAAATTATCGTGGAATTCAGAAGATTAACACTAGGTTTACGGAGCATTAAAAGCGAGTATTTTACATTACTTTATAAAAATAAGAAGAATGTCCCGAGAACCTAGTGTTAAAATGTAAAAATTCAATATCAGAATCGGTTCGTGGGACAAGATAAAGTCCATGACACCGGGGATATACGCAAGAGGCTATTCAATTTTCTCTTTGAGGAGAGTGCAAAATTCCGAATTTGCATTTTCACGAGACGATCATCGATTTCGAGACTGGGATGGCAAATGGAACGTCCGAGCCAATTCCGGAAATCGTGCGGCCGCTTTACAGAAAGATCGACGCGCGGTTCGCGTTGAATAATGTTGAACATCGATTTACCATTTTATGTGGTCCGTTCACCATGCTGGCTGTCATCGTACGTGCCGTTCCGACGGTGCTAACAACATTTTAAAACGGCGATAACGACATTAATGGCGGCGCCGGCCGACAGAGACGCGCGAGTCGTTCATATAATTTCAACTTTCGTTCACATTCACTGGTCACACACACGCGCCCCGCGTCCGCCGAATATCGGGACCGCGTTTATTGACGTTCCACCGTCATTATTTCCGTCGCGTTAACGCATCCCCGATCTTCCGCTGGTAAATACAGGAACGAAAATAAAAAGAATTCTATTCACCGGTGGTGTTGTTATGGCCGCGAGGAACACGTTCGCCGCGCTCGCGGAGGAAATTTACAACGCGCCGCGGCGGCTTTTTTTTCTGCCCGCGGGAAAACGACACGTAAATCACGCGGATTGTTTATCACGCGAACCGGGAACGTATTATCAAGTGTATAATCAGTATCGGAGCGTTGCGTAATACGACGGAAAATCCGCGTACCGTGCGGAGATTAAAACGCCGCCGACATTTGCATAAATCCGTGCGGCTGCATCGCGCGAAGAAACGGATGGGCGTGCTGATACGAAAAATCCTAACGTTCAACGATCGCCGGAAGACGGAAATTTATAGTGGAAATTTCTCCCCGCTAGCTCTCCCTTCGCCGTTCGAATTATTTTCCGCCGCTTCCCCTTCCCTTTCCGATATTATTTATACTCGTTCTTTACGTCCGATCGTGTCACTGTCTGTGCAGGGACTGCAGCATATTTGAAATACCGAAGTATTTGACACCCTTGAACTACCAAGGTTACCTAGTATGGTCATTCGATCGCGCCAAAGCATCTGCGACTTTTTATTTTTCACGATTGCTAGACCGACTTTACACACTCATGAAAACAATTATCAAGCGAGATACAAAATGGTGAAAATATCAGAGGAATCAACATTAACTATTACATTATTTCTGACTCGTAGAAACGATTAAGAGACGAAACAGATTTTTGTTTAGCCCCTGTCGTTTGTGATTGAAAATTTTTAGTTCGACCTAATCGTTGCCGAGAACGTGAAGTATGCCAGTTCGTTAATCCCTGGCTAGTGAACACTTTTATTTGTCGCCGTGCTTTGCAGCAAACTGCTGTTCGTCCGAAGCAACCTGGTATTCCGAATATGCCGCACTTCCTCCACTAAATCATACTGATTTCTAGACCACGCGACCACGAAGACTTGAATTTTGTTGGTCGAATTGGGCTGCCACCTTGAACCGCAGAAATTAATCGATCGTAGACTTAGACCGAGTCAGGACGATCAATGATACCGATAACGATACCGGTGACGATCACCGAGGAATCGCAGCCGTGCAACGATCCCCAAACGGTCACAGGTGATCGCAGGTGAGCGGAAGTTCTCTCGCGAGAAGGCCGGAAGTCGACTTCCGCTCGGACACGGACGAGATTCTGGCTTGCTTGCGGACTGGAAATCGCGAAACTGCGACAGTCCTGCGACGACGGGCAAGAAGTAACGTTATCCGGTCGCGTTCTCGTTCCCGGCGAGCGTCACACGCTCGAAACTGGCAGCCGTTTCGCCCGCGACTCGACTGTGCCCGCTGCTCCGCTTGCTCGCTCGCCTTCGCGCGGTGGCAGTCATCGTTATTATAATATTAGACCGGCGGCCGACTATTTCGAACCGACTGTGAAAATATACCAGCGGCACGCGTACTCCGCGAAGATACGCGGCACCGAAATAAGCCGTTCGTGGTCAGTCACACGGGCTGCCAGTCAGCCATCCAGATTTATGCCTCCCGGCGACTGTCCATTGCAGAATCTTTTCTCCGCCATTTTCCTCGACCAGTTTCAGCTCCATGCACGAAAATCTGATCGACCAGGGCCGCGAATGTTTTACGCTCTGAACGAGCTACGGAACTCGTGACGGTACTCTAAGCTAGCATGTTCAGTTAACCCTTTTAGTGCCGGAGGCCGATAAATCACCTTGTAGCGCTTTACTATTCGCATTGCGGGAAAACTGTATATCAAAATAAATTTATAACACGTTATGAATAGTCTAATTTCATTAGGAGAGAATTACAATAAATATTTTTTCGGTTTAACTTTTCCTTATATTCTATATGTTATGCTTATCGCTATCCGGTGAAAACAGAATATTCTCTCCCGCCTCCGATCAGCAAAAGATGGGATTTGTTAGGAAAACTCTTCACTTCGGACAAGAGAATTGTGCTATTTGTAGACGCGCTCGTTTGTGAATCGGACAAAGAATTTATTCAACTGAATAAACAAAAAAGCTAAACCCTTTACGGACGAGAATTATTTCTGGTTTTCGATGGATCGAATGTATATATTTTCCCTGCGAAACAGAACGATGTAAAGAAGAATTAAATGCTGGAAAAAGTGCTGGGTTTAATGTGAAATTTAATAATCTAAATGATTGTACGGTATTAATCGAGAGTAGCTCTAATATTGCACAAACGTTTTCCAACGTGTCTCTCGGTTCGACTCTAGAGAGACTGTGCGTCGGTTTATAAAACTTCCATTAGCGCGATAATTGGGACTAATCTTTATGCAAAAGTTTTTTGCATCCATTGCAAAAAGCAAGAGAAACTCCTGAGGATTCTCAGGAGTCCGGGGGGTTGTGGGTTTCCACGTGTGTTACGTGGACGCGGCGTTAAAGACCAACACCGGTTAATCACCGAATCTTGGCTCGGGAAACTCCGTCAGGCCGGGTCCGTTCCGTTCGTGTTTCGAATTAACGTCGCGTCTCCGAACCGACGGCTATATTCGTTGGCCTTTGTCGGAACGCGGCTACCAACCGCGGGTAAAGATAGCAACGGGATTCGTGGCGAACGCTCGTGATTTTGGGACGCAACGACCTTGAAAATAATTACTTTCTCCCAAGCGCCTCTCGCGATCTTCGCTAATTTTTACCCGTTCGCTCTCCCGTTGATTATTTTTAGTCGCCCGTAAATAAATGTCCAAACCAGTACCGAACACGCGCTTCTCCTTTTTGGACGTCTTGTTCATCGACCGACGATATAACATATTTCTATTCTCAGCCACGAAATTGTTCGGATTCATACGTAACAATAAGACTGTGGATTTTATGCATTTATAGCAATTTTAACCCTTTGCACTCGAGTGGTGACTGAAATATTAACAAATATTACAAAATATTTGTTACATTACAAAATTTGTATCCAATAGAATGCTGACATATTGACGACATCGGGAAGTTGAAAATGTATAGTTTAATCATTTTTTAATTGATAGATTAAGGTCTTTTTTAAGGTCGCAGTCGCCTGTACTGGTTTCCCTAAGTTTGCAGCGCAGCGCGAGTTTTAATTTTAGTCACGGCATAACATACTTGGTTTTCGAAGAAGCTTAGAGCGATCGCAGCGTACATTTCTATCTGCGGTATCGCATTGAATATTTGATCGTATAATCTCTGCTTTTGCAACCAGAGGTGGTGCGCCAGAAGTTTTCCCAGCTTACAAGCAACTTAAAGGCCGCTTAAAGCGTGCCGTGTATTCATTACACTTTCTTAATGTACCGTCAGAATATTTTATAACAAATACGCGCCGCGTACGCGAATTTGTGCGATCTTAACAGTCGAGGATGTAAAATCTGGTGTGTTGCCGGGAGAATACTTTCTTATCACATGTACATCGTTTCGACGAAGAAAACAAAGTGAAACATTCTACTTACTTGAAACGTTTAAATCCGTATTATAATATCGTAAAACTCAAATGACTTTCGAGCACATTGTAAAATCCAAATGACCTCTTCCGGTCTTAAAATACATGTCTAAATTTATGAAGCCGTTACCGTTCGAGTGAAAGGGGCCACTGACATTCATCCTAAGTTATGGTGAAGTATCAGGGCATAAACTCCTAACCCTAACAAATCTCTTTCTCGTCGGTTCTTTTCTAGAGAGATTAGCAACGTGTTTAGTTCGGTAGAAAGATTTTTGTTTCCTCTTTTCCCATCACCAGGTCTGTAAATATGAAACCGGAATTTGCCCATAGGTGGCTCTAACTTTCAATGTAGTTACTGTCAAATTACATCCGATTATTACTTATTTGCATCGATGGGACACGCACTTGCCGAGCAGCGCTTCACATCTTACGAAAATGTACGAAAATGGCTCGATGGCTGGTTTGCATCAAAAGAGGAAAAGTTTTTTTGGCGTGGCATCCACAAATAGTCAGAGAGATGGGAAAAATGTGTAGCCACCGATGGGAAATACTTCGAATAAAATATTTTGTATCATTTTCATACAGTAAACGGGTATTTTCTATACAAAAATTCCGGTTTCATATTTACATACCTGGTATCTTTGAAACGTTTGAACGTATCGGCCACAGGGAGGCAGAATGAAATGTTCTCGAAAAGGACGTGCGTCAACAATTACCCAGCCTCTGCACCGAAAAGTTTATAGGCGAGCTCGGTTCGGCAAGCCAGGAGAATTTCGCGGAGCGATTCAACGCAGCGACGGGGTTTAACGACGAATGAAATTACCGGGTGTATCCGACAGGAATGCTTGGTCCTCGCCCTCGTCGCCATAAATAGCAGATTCTCCTAAAAAGGGGCTGCAGACTGGCAGGCGCGCGTTATTAAGGGCGAGATCACGCTCAGGAGTCCGTCGACCCGTTTAAGCTCCTCTCTCCCGGCCCGAAGAATCTCCTAATATCTTAATAACATAATCATTTTCTCGCAATCGTCTCAGGAAACGCTTTAATAAATCATTCTCCACTCAAGATTCATTTCTCATCCGATACTCTAGCACGAACACGAGTTCTGAGCTTTTTTTCCCCCTGCGGCGACTAACCCCGAAAACCGAATTAATCACGTTTCTCCGATTATACCACTGGCGAAGCGTCTAATAAATCATCCCATAGAAAATTAATTCCTCCTTCGTTATCGAAACGGGGATCCTCCGTTTGCTTTGACGAATAGTTTCGAAAATTCGCGTTATCGTCACTCGGTATTCTCGATTGATACAGTACCGGGAACGGGATTGATAAATCGTGCGAACAGCGATAATTATTTGTTTCGTTTTTTTTTCTGTTTTCTTTTCGAAATATAGTTGGAGGGATTAATCACCGACGATCTGGATCTTACGAATGTGTTCGAGTCGCGACGGTCTCGAATTGTATTAATTTATCAGCGGGGATAAAGTGACGCGGCGAGGAATGCGCGTTTTAAACCTAATACCTTCCTCCGTCGTTGGGTTGGCCAAGTCGGGCGTATATATTACATCCTAAAGTAACGCAGGTAACGTAAGCGCGCGCGTAAGGTGCGTGCAAAAGGCGAGAAACCGAGTCGCGTTAAGCGGAATTAACGCGAGAGGTAACTCGAGCCGAGCGCGCTTACATACCGCCACCTTTTGTCTCGCGAAATTAAAACGAAAAGACTCGCTTCCTGGTGCTCACGACGGAAACGGCACGAACCTCGTTCTCCCCGTCAAACGACCCTGAAACTCTCCTATTCTTGCGCGAATCTACGGCGGCAACTATGAATTTTCACCTCTAACCTTGCCTCCTTCAGCGCGTTTGCAAAGCGAAATACTACCGACTGAATCTGGAAAGACTATATATCGTTGTTCCCGCAGGTGGATAAATTAACGCCTGTCCCAACGGTGTCTACTCAATCCCTCTTATATTTCTTAACGAATGTGTTTCAATTCGTTTCGTTTCGAATTGAAGCGCCCAGTTTCGTACAAAGATTTTTGTATGTTTCTATTATATCAAATGTTATCGACAATATCAACTGGAAATAGGAGGCGCAGCAGTTCCACTGAAAATGATTGAGCAGGTCTCGGGTACGCGCGTTCAAGATCGCAGTCGGAAACGCTGAATGAACGGTGGGAACGAAAGAGTGCAACGCGTAAACGCCACGTGCAGTGCGACGCAACGATTGTTGCATCAATATTAAACATCTGCTGACCGTCGATTTGTCGCACGCATCTCCATGAGGCAATCGCAATCGCAATCGCAATCGCGTCTCGCCCCTGCACTTGACACCCGGCGGGAGTCTCGAGATCAAGTGATTCAAGCAGTTATGGCCCCACGAATCGCGTTCCTCGAATAATCGACTTCGATGGGTGCGTAGTATGCGCTGCGAAACGTCCACGATACCATCGTGCACGGCGCACAGTGGGTAATTTGGACGAAATCGGATTCAAAATCAAGAAACTTTCGATAGAAATGAGCTCAAACTTTCGAGCGATAGAGTAAAGATGAAACTTTGTAGAATATGGGAAAAATAGGGAGATTATTACCATCCAATCATTTCAACGAAAAAATAATTTATAAATTATGTATGAAACTATCGGAATGTATGAAACTCTGAAAAATGATCTTCCCTCGTTCCCGTTTCACGACGACACGTTCTCCGATAGGTTTGCGTAATGGATTCGTTATTCCTGTAATTGCACAAGGTATTTTCAGCATACGCGACGAGCTTGCTTGCGCGTCGCAACCTTGGTATTCGATTTCCACGAAAGGAAGGCGTTTCTCGACGCGAGGGTGTTCACGGTGCATTGTTCGGTGTCCCGTTGCATTTGTCGCGCGGCTGACCGGAAACGGGTATGCAGAGCGTATCATCGTTGCGCATCTTTCAGCCCGAGGATTCCCTCAGCCCCTATATACTTGCTGCTGCAACGTGTTATTCTCAACTGCTGGCTGCAATTCGCTCGACTTGATTTTCATCTTAAACTCCACACAATCAGCGTAATTAGAATAATATTTAATAACGGTAATGCTTTTAATTCACTCAATAATCGTAAATTAAAAATATTAGAACCCGTCATTTTGACGGGTCCCGTAAAACTCAGTGTTAACAGGAACTTAAGCAGCATGTATTAATTTCATTTAGTATACGGGACACCCTGTACATGTACACAAGCGATAACATTTTTGTAGGATTTCTTCACTTATTTCTCTGCAATCACGCCAGGTTTACTTTTTCATAAGCGTATAGCTGTCACCACTATTATAAATAGACTAGACACGGACTATGCCACTCGACTACAGTGCAGACTGTCTCGCTTTCGTCCACAGAAGTAGATTTATCACGACTCGCCAGGTTCAAGGTCTAGCTACGTTCGTGAAGTGTTGAAACAATTAACTTACACCTTCAGACGACGGGGGTGAAACGACTACCCAAGTTACAACGAACTATAGCAGCTGCAACGGTACTTTGAAGCACTCACCGATTCTCCAACTAACAAAGAATTTAGCAGTTTAACATCTTCTTCACTGCCGGAGATTGTTCGGCTCATTCGGATGGACTGGCTTGATGTTCATGAAAGCGCGGACAAAGTTTTGATGCGAAACAATCCATACGAAAACTGACAAAAATTCACTGCAGCCAGATTTGCATTTAATTGACTGTTGCTATCATTAATCTGTACAGACTAGGAAAATGAAAAAAAAAATTAAAAGACGTAGGCTATTAGAATTGAAAGTAATAGTTATGTTTATCATATCTGTCGCATTAAACTTGCAACTATACGATGGAATGAAATTGAAGACTGATTAAGAATAATTGCTCGAGATCAGAAGGGAGACAGCGTCACGGTGGCAAAGTAAGAAGAAGAAATATGCAAGGGAGTGCGAGGAAGAATGCATACTTCGACGCCCACATAAGCCTGCAATTAGTCTCCCTGGCGAGAAGGTCGCTGGTTGCCGCGCGACATTCGCTGCGACACCGAAATTAGCGTCGCCGATGCACAGGCGGGCATCGTGTCGTCGCCTCGGAGTCGGTACCAGCGAAAAATTCATTTTCCCATTTCGGTAGAACGATTTCGGTCCATTAATAGCCGGGCCTGGCGAAAGGTCGTGCACGCAAGTACATGTGCAACGGATGTCCGGCACCGTGCCAGCGGCGTTGGCCACGAGCATCGGAAGGCGGAATTCAAAGGGACCTATTGAAATTTCGCAAAATCGATCTCACGGAAAGAACCACTCAAAACTTCCCAATCGCTTAACTCGACATATTAACCTTTTTAGTGCCGTCCGAAAAAGAGGTGCCTATGCGAAGATAACCGGCCGAATTTCACGATTTTACTAGGGTTTGGAAAAAGCCTCATAAAAACCAAACGAAAAGCAATATTTACATAATTCAAAAAGCAGTACATTAAGGACGAAATAGAGAATAAAACAGTGACGCTAATTTTTCTATATTCGTTGAAAATTACATTCTTTTGGATCGACTCTTTGTGGACGAGGGTAGCCATTGAGGCAGTAAAAAGAGTCATTCTCCAATAATGTCGTACTAATTTTAAATTACTAAATTTTACATCAAACGCGTTTTCCTGCATTTAATCCTTCCATTTAGTTCTTCTGCGTATATGTAATATTGTTTCGTAGAAGGATTTCGTATATGAAGTAGTAAAAGAATTATTACTCTCGAATAATACCGTACAATCATTTAGATTATTAAATTTCACATTAAACCCAGCACTTTTTCCAGCATTTAATTCTTCTTTACATCGTTCTGTTTCGCAGGGAAAATATATACATTCGATCCGTCGAAAACCAAAAATAATTCTCGTCCGCGGAGGGTTTAGCTTTTTTGTTTATTCAGTTGAATAAATTCTTTGTCCGATTCACAAACGTGCGCGTCTACAAATAGCACAATTCTCTTGCCCGAAGTAAAGAGTTTTCCTAACAAATCCCATCTTTTGCTGATCGAAGGCGGGAGAGAATATTCTGTTTTCACCGGATAGCGATAAGCAGCCGGTAACAAGGAAACTCTGGGCGTTCCGTTTCAGTTCCACGGGATTAACTCGAGGAGAGCCGCTATTTCCCCAACGATTTTATTACCTAGGTTCTCTCAAAGCCGAAGAGTTTTCGAAATTTTCCCGCGAATCCACCTCTCGCCTGTTCGCGATCCCTCACGACTCACCAGGTGAGAGAGAGGCTGTCGTAAACGCGATCCGAGCGCAGTTCTCGAAACTCGAAACTACGGTTGCCTACGCGCGGCGCGAACTGCTCGTCGAGGCACACGGGAGCACATTAGCAAAATTGGAGTAACTCCAACTACGAGGTGTCGGATCGGCAATGGACTTTATGCCCCGGCGTGTTTCGTTGTTCCGCTCCTCTCCTTTTTCAACTGTCTCGGCCCTCGTCGCGATTATCCAAAAGCTCCTATACCGCTGGCACCGAACCACCGCGGCGCTAATTGCAGAGCGCCGCCGCGAAGAAAAACGTCGCGGACCACGAGCAGACGATACGTCTACGTTTTTATAGCGCCGGACTAATGGAGACACCGAACTCGTTCGCCACTCGCGAATCCTCGCGGAAATGTTTCGCGGCTTTGGACGGAGACGCATTAACGCGTCGAACGAGGTCCCGCCAGTTGTATTTCACCGACGCACAGTGGGGTATTTGGCCCGAAAAGCCGGAAAAAAGTCAATTTCAAAAATTTAACGTAAGATATAATTTTTTTTTATTGCTCGAAGTTGTTGCGTGTGCGGAGAATAATGTACTAAATTTTTTTTATTCATTTGTAAGTTTATGAATCTCTAAACTGAATCGAGAGAGAGAGAGAGAGAGAGAGAGAGAGAGAGAGAGAGAGAGAGAAAGTCAAGAGATTCTATGACTTGTACTCATATAATTAATTCATAGGGAAATATTCTAGGTCGGGAGAAATGTCTCGTTTTCGAGTTAAAATGGCTTCGAGTGCAAAGGGTTAAGAAGCAGATTATCGATTGCGGAAGCAGTGTGTTTATCCTGTTCTTTTTTCGCAGGCGCGAGATTACTTATTTATAATCAGCGATGTTCCGGGAATAATAAATCATGTTACGATCCGCGACTTGGCGCGGCCGGATCGCAATCAGACTGATGCGTCTCGGACACACCGGGAGAGAGAGAGAGAGAGAGAGAGAGAGAGAGAGAGAAGTTTGTAAAAAGTTTACACGCCGCTTGGCAAACGGCGTACGTTCGTTTCGCCGCTCGTATCGCGAACAAAACGACGGCTGGGCGGCAAAGCCGCATTAATATCCTAATGGTTATTCCGGCGGATGTTTCAGGTAATCAACGATGAATTTTCTTCTGCCTAGTCCCAGCGAATATTCCCGACGTTACAAAAATTAAAAGTATATATGTACACTTCGCGCGATTACTTTGCGGTTTCGGCCTTCGTTCCGCGGACTTGAAACGAAGCAAATATTTTTGCCGCTTGCGCGTAGTGGATATCGGACAATTTCTTTTTTTTTTTTACGACGCGCAATGCTGAAATATTCTAATAATTTCGCCGGCGCGACGCGGCGCCTCGGTGTTCCCGTTCGCCGCACGAGTAATTAAAAAATTCCTGAACCGGCCTAGAAAAATTCGAAGAATTTCCATATTCGGTGAATGAAGGTACATTGTTAAACGTTGCGAAGCGAAACGAGGTTGATAACGTCCCGCTGTGCATCAGTTGCAAACAACATTCACCGCCGAGGAGCCAGTTTATCGCAAGGTTAATCACTAGACTGCGGATTTTACGCATTTATGACAAAAATTGGTGGTAGAAGTTTCAAACGCGAAAAAGATTAAAAGAATTCAAGAACGTCTATGCGTTATTTTTAACTTACTAAAATGATTAAAGCACGAAAGAAGTTTTCGTGTAGCTCTTGCGCCTGAGGATAATTTTTATTTTGCATAAAGATCCAGAAAAAGGAAAATTCAACCTGCTTCGTTAGTGGAACGAGTTTTCCCTATCGTTTCCTTTTTTATTCTTGCAAATTACCATTTAAACGCGTGACTCCTCCAAGAAGAATGAAATATTTAAAAATGGTTCATTTATATATGAAGGAATAATTCAACGTTATTGAACATTTCTGAGATATGTTTTATTTTTGTTTTATTTGTACAGCGTTTGTTGCGTTAGGGGTTAAAATTCGACAACGTTTATTTTAGTACGGGCAGGCCAGCGAGGCTATCGCACTATATTTGAGCGATCGAAATAAAATTGAATTATAATTTGAACCGAAATCACGATTCGATTTGGCGGCCAGCCAGATCCTGTGCTCGTCAGTCAGTCCTTGGTACGTGTAACACCCGGCTGCGGGAGGGGTTTTAACAGTCAATTAATTCTTGATCACGTTCCCCATTGTAAAGTATGATTCTCCGGCGTGATAACCTGTAGGTTCTACGACGATAATTCAATCGCAACATTGTGAAATATTAACCATTCGCACGAGATCGTATGAAAGTGTAAGTACTTTCGGTGCAAGTAAAATATTCATTAGCACTAGACTTACGGGACCCGTCGAAATGACGGATTCTAATATTGTTAATTTATTCCATCGTTATTCCAGCGTTATATCTCTAAGTAAAAGCGGCTAAACGTGCCTGGCTTCAACGATCCGTGATTTACAGGCGATACCACTTAACTTTTGTACTCGAACTATTTCTCCCACAACCCAAGCTGGGTTTCTCAAAAAATGCTTCTCGCAAAAGTTGCATAATTCTACGCGAGCTAGTACATGGTAGATTTATTCTGTCATAAGGAGTTGACGAGATCGGACCGACTTTGCCTTTTCAGTGGAATGTTTCAACGAATTTTACGCAAGAATATTTCAGACAATAGAGGGCACAATAGGTGGTACAGTTAGCAAGATCGTAGAAACCTCGAGTGGAAATTTCAATTCGTTCTTCGGTGGCGTTAGTCGACGCGGTGATTAACCGGGCAGAAAAAAGCGCGTGGAAATGTTTCGCGTTGGCGGAGGGCGAGGAAGAAAATCCGTCGTCCGAGGATTCGCGCCGGCAATGGGCTTAATTAATTTAAATTAGACGAAATTTCCGGCGCGGCCCATTGCTCGATGCATAAATAAAGATTAAGCCGACGACAACGCCGCGACGACGGCGTCGGCGTCGGCGTCGGAGTCTGCGCAGGCACGGGTCCCGCGGATCCGGGGCTAATTTATTCATAGATCAATTAAGAAACGCAGGGAGAGGGTAGGGGCTGAAGCAGAGGTAAATTAAGCGGGAAGGGATGGAAAGTTTTTCGACGACCACGGGCGACGTACGTAAATGAGTGAAAGCCTGAAAACGGTGCAAGAACAGTACGCTGCTGGACGGGGGTGGGGAGAGGAGGGAGGGGAGGGGGCAAGGAACCTGGAAAGAATATTAATTTCAACGGAGCTGACTGCACGCTTTAAAAACAAAGAATTCATTCGCGGCTTCTGCCACTGACGGCTGCCTATTCCCCTGGGTAGTTTGTTCATTATTCGCTCCCGACAAATAACGATTCATAACTATTTCAGCGGTAGGATTCATTCTCGTCGTCGGAGAAGCAGCTAGAAATAATTAAAAAATTCGATATAAGGGAAACGAAATATTCAACCGGGGTCTGCTAGTTCAGAACCGCGAGAACATCGATTTTAACACTGGGTTCACTAGTTCACAGTATCAGTTGTTATTTCGTATTTCGTCTCATTTCTACACAGCGATTTCTTTTTACCCTCTATATGGTATAAATTCGTATGAAGTCTTCTGCGATTTCCAATTACTTAGCAACTTACGAGCACTTATTTATTCGACACACTTCGCTTTACAAATAGTGCGTCTTATGTTTTGCATGTGGCATCGTAAAGTTGTGTTTATTTCTCTGTTTATCGAATTACATGCAGAGGAATCTCCTTTAATTTTCCTAAGTGTATTCAGAACGAATAAATAATATGAAAACCAGCTAGTACGCATGATCAACGTGACCTCATTTTCGTGTTCCGTACCACGTTATGCAATACTATTCTTTGCGTGTGTATAAAACAGATTGGAATGTTCTCTTGTTTCAAAGACTCGCGGGTCTTGCGGTCAGATTTACCAGTATAGAATTATAAATAAATAGAGCGAACGACACGGAAAAATGTGTGCGAAAACGGTCTTTAAAAATTGACTGAGATCGACTCGATTCCCACACAAAGACGCCTCAAACTCGTAAATTCCAAAGGTACATCAATTTTCTGCATCGCCATTGATGCAACTTAATTAACCACACTTTCGGAAACAATTCTACGTTCGCATATTATTATCATGATAATACGGGACGATGTAAACGTACGCACTGAATATATTTAAATTTTCGTGAAAATTAACAAAGCCCCCAACCCCCGCACGGTACTAATATTCAGATTCACGTCCGGTATTGCAAATGAGTGTTAGTCCAGTTTAAATTGTTTTGAGGCCGGCCATTTCACCAGCAGCCGAATTAATTCCACGGTCGTGAAGATGTACCTCGAACCCCTGCACGAGATTGAATCCGCTGTGCCAGGGAACGTGACGTTAACGAGGGACGGGGAAGCTTGAAGAAGAACGATCGACTGAGGCGCAGGAACACCGTCCCGATCGACCAATATAATTTCACTTCTAATAACTTTGACATCGTCGTTCAGACTTACCTCGGCGAACTTTCATCGCGCGGCTTTTGTCCCTAAAATTGCCATCATCCGCGCACTATAACTTCGTCTACCTCCGATGCCAGAGGAATCATCGGAGCGATCTTCGTTTTAACCGTTAACCCTCATAAGCTCCTCAGAAACAGGCGCATAAAAGATCCTACTACAATAATTCACTCGTTTCTGCTCTACGCTTCAAGTCGACGCACAGTGATCCAATCGGATCGCAGAAAAAGTTGATTGTTCGAAATTGAAAACTAATCAATTTGTATTGAAACGCAAATAAAGCGAGTGGGTGGTATTGTAAAAAGCGAGAGGCCGGTGACCCGTGGGGACTTTCGATCGCTTAGAATTCGCGCTAACGAAAGCCCGAAACTTGCAAATTCTTCGCCGGCGGAAAGCTTCGAACGTGTCCCGACTCTGTTTTTCCAAGGTTTCCCGGGTAACCGGTGGCGCGGGCAACGTAGAACAATAAAAAAGAGAAAAAAGCTTGGAACCGGAAACGACGGGGTCCGCTTTCTTCGCGGCGAAAACACAGGAACCACGATAATGGTATAAATATTCATTAACGGTGTTTCGGTGTTGCCGGAGGGCCGTTCGGACCGTGGTCTCGGCGCAACTACGCGAAACAGACGCGGCGACAATGAAAATAAGCGAAATGCGGCGCGGCGTTGCTTTGACGGCGTCAAAAGAAGAAGCGAAATTGTTGAAACCACCGTGTCGCGGTGCTTTTACCTTATTTCGAAAAACAGAAGGACGTAGGAGACAGCAGGCTAAAGGGAATGCCAGCAACCGTGTGCACGCCGCGGATGTTACGCCGTTGCGCGTTCATTTAGGATTCCAGAAGGGGAAATTATGCGTGCCCGTGTACCCCGGAGAACTTTCATATTTTTTGGCCGCAACACCCGTTATTGTTTAATTTGCACGTTCCCACGTTCCCACAGGGTTTAGTCGGGAACGTGATTACAATTTGTCCGCGTCCCGTTTTCCCCTCGTTCTTCGCGAGTACGCGCGTTAATTATTATATATCTAGAAAAAGGAGGACACCGGCGTTTAACGTCCGATACGGAATCGAGAGCAGATGTGCTCGAAAATGAAATTCGGCGAGAACGGAACCGGGACTCGGTTCAATTCAAGCCAGTTCGAGAAATATTAACCCTTTGCACTCGAAGCAATTTTAACTCCAAAACAAAACATTCTTTCCAACCTAGAAAATTACCCTTCTATGTATCCTTTTTCGTGTTATACATACGAAAACAGCGCAATTTATTCAAACAATACTGAAATGTTTAGTGATTTATTAAATACAAACAAATTTGATAATGTAAAAAATATTTTGAATAATGATACAGCAATTTTTAGTGGCGCCTCACAGTCGCCATTCGAGTGCTAAGGGTTAAATCGGCCCGAACCTAATCCAGCGGGACCGGAGTTTCTTCGGCCAATAGTGTGTTAAATTTGCCGTGAACGTTCCATTGTTCGAAACATTAATATCGCCGAAAGTTCCGTGTCCCGGCGACTCTTCGGCAAAGACTTTAATTAACGAACGAACATTGCCGCGATATACCGTGCGCCTGTACAAAATTTTCTGCGAAGAACGACCGTTATTTAGCGAACAAACGGAGAGATGAGAAATCGGATCAGATCGAAGAAAACAGGTAATCGTTATAAGATGCGTTTTCTCTTTCGCGTATTCCTCACCTTTATTAACGGTTCGATTATGGTTAATTGGCTCATGCTAAACTGGGTCGCGATCCCTGCAATCGCAATAACGGAACCGTGTAGAATGAAATTCGCGGCACAGCGATAAATACTCGACGGTTTAATTAATTGCGAGGCCCGACGCGAAATTCTTGCCACGCGGCGCCATCGCGAACATCTTAATCGCGGTGTTAAATTGCGCGACGATGAGCTCGCCCCGCCGGAATATTCGTTAGCGTTGTCGTCGATTCGCTAAACGCTCGCAAACGAAACCCGCGTCTCAACGGCTTTGTCGCGGTCGTCGTACCTCTGGCAATTGAACGTCTTTTCTGGTTCGACGACGTACGCAACTGTTGCCCGTTTAATCAATTTTTCTCGGATGATAACACAATATCTTTTTATCGGGCGATAAAATACTTAGTATCTTACAAACAGAGATAAGCAAAATACACAGAAAAAGTATTTAAAATAATCGATGCTGTACGGTCAAATGGTGTCTGAACGTAAAGGCGAAAATAGAAATTTTCATAAAACCACTGCGTCTTTCAAAGCGATATCGAAAATCGTATTTACCGCTAAAGCGTGCTTGAAGAGGATGCGTAGATTGATTGCGATGCTCGGTCACTGCGAAAGGAATCATTCGAGATTGGCCGCGTCGCGTCGTCGGGGAAAATAGTCGATCTTGCAAGAGTCGTTCGGATTTTAGCCCCCATTACCGTCTATCGGTTGTTTTCCCACGTAATCCGGTAAACGAGCAGACGAGCAGGGGCGTCTGCGAGAAGCTCGCGCGCGAAAAGAAGACGCGGGAACAGAGTTTGACAACCCCTTTTTCAGTGGCTAGGAGCCTGGATATGGGGAGGAGATCGGCAGGGGGAAACCCGAAAGAAAACCAGGCGAACGTGACCGGCATAATGCAGACACGCGAATTCTTCCAGACCGGGGTAACCTTTAGCGACGGCAAGCTGACGTAGACTACAACCTCGGAATAAATTTACAGCCACTTCCACTAGGTTAATGTTAATACTTCCACCGTCCCATCTCCTTCGACATTTCGCAATGATTCCCGATGTTGTTCAGAAGATTCTTTTCACCAGCGCGACAACAGGCCTCATAGTTCGTGAAGACTTCAACGTTTCCAGAAAGAGGTTTCGAGAAAAATCTTTAAATCTTTCAAATCTTGACTATACGTGAAACGCGCGTAATCGGAAGAATAAAGGCAAACGACTCGAGTCTTTTTCGAGCGTGTACGAACAGCTGCGACAATGGACGTCCGATTAATTCGACGGAATAGTTTTTTTCCGGGGGTTTTAGTTTGATCGTAATAGCGTACATCGGCGACAGGGGGTTAGCTGGTGGTCGATGTAAGCATTCCGTAGAGCGGCGGAAGAGAAACGGCGGCATTGTAGTCGCGCGAGCGTTCGTCAGGAATAGCGAGGTCATGGAATAAGATCGTAAAGTCTCGGGCGTAAACCGTAAATGGTACGTGCCACGGTGGAATGAAGTTCGCCGTTGAATCGAAAGAGGAAGACCTCTTCTCGTCGTTGCCTCGAAGGGGATGCTCGATAGAAAGCGAGGGCGAACGTCGACGGAAGGGAAGAGGACAAGAGACGGCTCATTCGATCTTCGCGAACCTCGCAGCACGCCGCACTAAACTTCCGATGAGAATTACCGGTCTCGAATCACACGCGTGCTTACTCGCTCCCCGTCGATTCTTCCGTAGCACGCCACGTTATCCTCCACCCTGTCTGCTTAGCCTTCGGAACGTTGCTCGACGCCGAAAACGCTATCGAATATTCGAAACACCGCCCCACGCCGCCGCACAGTGGTGCCAAATAAGCAGTGTCCCCACGAACAACCACCGGGTTAACTTTTACGCGGTCGATATTTATCGGATGAAACGCATTTTGCAAAAATGAAACGGGTCCGCTGGCTTAGCCGGGATAAATACCGGATGCAGGGGAAATTTCTAGCGGCCGCTGACCCTTCCATCAACGAGTACTTTCCGTGTTTTCGAAAATAAAAATTTTGTTGCTAGATGGGAAAGTCCTTTCGCTGGTTCGCGTTTGTTCTGATACAGTAATGCAAACGGTAACAACAGTAATGCAAAGTAGTCACTTTTAGTGGTCCGTAAACTTAGTGTTAAAGGACGCCGATAGGACGCGGTAATACGTCGTCAGGGCGGCGGGGCGGGGAAGCGGCGTCGTTGTCGTTTCCTGTTCGTTCGGGTCTACAGCAATTTTCGAAGCGCGCCCGCGGGGATTTTGCATGGAGATTTCTTGTATCGGTGCCGGCTCGCAAATTGGAAAGCCAAGCAGCCGAATTGCGGCGCACACGCGAACGGGGCCAACAAGACTGTTCGGGGATCTTGCATCGCGACGAGGAGATAACGAAAATTGGCTCTTCGGGAGCCACTTTGCCGCGACCGATTTCAGATACGATCGGCCCCGTGATCTGTAGAGGAAATTAAAAGTTAACGTCGTTGAACAAAACTATCGCGAGCCGCCCGTATCACGGATCGATCGCGCCAGCTCCTACACACGGAACGAACGAAAATCGAGATAGCAAAGGCAGCGGGAAGGTTCGCCGATTACTCGCAGGCGCTTTCGGCAATTGATTCGAAATTTGGTGGAACTGCTCGCGAAAACACTGGAAACAAAAACGTCGATAAAATGGGCAAACGGTAAGCATTATCTTTAGTTACTCTTCTCCGCGCTTGATCCAACAGGAATTTGCTGATATCGATGGTCAGCAGTTTCTTAACGAATTGTCTAAAAGTAATGGCAATTTCCTTCGCAATTCTCGAAATTGTTTGGAATTATTTAGATTAAACGAAAATAGTCCAGCCTTACTGGGTCAAGGTCGGTTAACTGGGCGAAATGGGGCTTGAGTGAATTAGTTCACAGGAATTATGTCAAGTTATGCCTGGATTGATTAATTCAGGTCAGATATCGATCAATTGACTTGCGTTAGTTACGTTTGAAATAAGTTTGGTATGCAGCTCCCTGGAATGGAGCGTCGAACGGTTAAACATTTTCCCGTGCCTGTTCTTTCCAAAGGAATGATTTTTGAAGATTTTATATTTCTGACCCTCTTCACACGTGACACCTACGAATGGTGCCATTCGGAATATCCGATTTTTCGGAAACGTCATTTCTCACGGCAAGAAGAATTCCTCCGGCGCTAAGAGACGTACCGACACGGAACAAAGTCCCACGTCGGATTTTATCTTCCCCTGAAATAACCTGTACGGACCTGGCTTTTCCTAGTCCTCCGAGTGAGTTCGCGAAGATGAATGGGCCGGAATTGTTTGGTGCTTTTTAAAAGTCCAAACGAACCTGCAGAAAAAGGTGGAGAACACGACGCCAACGGGTGGAATAAACCGAGTGCACTTTGCACTCCGCTTTAATGATTGAAAATATTTTCTGGTCTTCATTAGTCTCGCAGGGCGCCAAGTTTTTCGGATATATTTCACGTGCGCGCTGCTCGCCAGATGAAAATAATCGCGAGATGAAAAAATTACACTTTCTTAGACACCTTCGTAGACATTCTGGTCTTTTCAGAATGATTATAAGCAGTTGAAAATGATACAATAACGTATTTTCATACTCTCTAAATGGGTTTACTGTTTTATGTTCGATCTATTTATTTCTTGTTTCCATTTTTTATCAGCAATGGGCATTCATCAACATCCGAAAACAGCACGTTTTTAGACAGTGAAGATGATTTAGCCTCCATTCGATTGTACGCAGTACGCAGGCGAACAGCAACGGCAAATTCCGAATTTGCACAGTAGAAGGACCGGCGGAGCTGCGAACCGAGAGCGCGCGTCGCGTTGTGCAAAGTGCAACCTTTCTGGTGCACCCGATGCTCATCCGGTTGTAGTGTCGCACTATTTGCCAGTCGAAGTTGATGTACCTGCGGCGAAGCGTGTATTTGCACGCGCGCACGTGGTCCGTGCTGCGGGCGGTCTAATTCGAAAGCAAATATCTCCGAGCGATTGGTCCGCGTAATGTTTCCTATTAACTGACAATTACGTTATTAGTTTCGCGCAGCGTCGGTAAAAATCCGTGCGTCAGGGCGCGTCTTGACGAGCGATATTAACGTCGAAAACACGGCTTCCATCATTAACAAATAATGATACCGAACGTTGAATTTATCACGGTTGCCACACGCGTATTAACGACGTATTAAATTATACATAATTGGGAAATTATTTCGACAAACCCATCCGCAATAATGAGCAAAGCAAACGCGATTTCTCATACAAATTTGAAATGTTCGCGTGTGTACAGAACGACTAACGTTATTTGGCGTGTGTTAATTAATACGCGCGAACGGTTATTAACACATCGAACGAACGGGAAACAGGGATTCGCTGCAAGTATTTATTGTTACGATATTATCCTGACCCGGGAGTAGAACGACTAGCATTCCATCGAACGGAAAAACGCAATTATTCGTAATACCCACGTTGCTGACTATTAATATTCATTCCACGATTCCTGCGACCGTGACTATGTGCGCTATCTATTCTACCTGCGAGAGCGAGCTGGAACGGTCCAACAATTATTAGCAACCCCGACTCATGTTAAAACAACAGAAAAATGTTGTCAGGACATATCACGCAGGAAACCAATTTTGCTGTTTGTTAAAAACGCCAGTCGAGCTTAGGTAGTGCACAGTCCAAGTACTCTAAGCCTTGTTTACATCCAACCTACGCGTAAAAGAATTACTGAAAAGAAAAGGAACGCTCTTCTCTCAATTCTCACCTTTAATAAACGTCTAGAGTGAGCAAACGTTCTGCGAGCAACGATTGTCACACCTCCCAAAGCAAAATGTAACTGAAAAACAGCCATGGCAGGAAACTGAAATCTTCTGTAAAAGCCAAGCAACGTTATCTCGGTCCCTCCACTACGTACTATTTAAAACTTGCAGCGTTACATTTGCGTTCTCTCGCTGCAACTCGAAATTTCGAGCCTCCTCTCGGCGGATTTAACTATACCTCGGCCGGCGCACATTCTCTAGAATTACACGCGTCGCTTAAACGCGCGTTGTATATATACTTTTTCCCGTGTCTATCATTTCCATTCTGACTTTTTACACGTAACAGCATTTCCCACTCTCGAGACGTTTACGTAAGTTGGACTCGCGATAGCTCGGATGATAAAACTGCAATAGCTCTCTCTCCCTTCCCTTGACCCTTCGTTGCAACTGTAAATCAATACGTGAGGCGCGATCGAGAGACGAAACCGGGCTCGGTTAGGTATAAGTTAGATATTTCCTGTTGCCAAAGGGGGCTCTCTCACTTTTCTGAGAGGTCCAAAAGCGACTTACTTTCATAATACTTTTGTTGGAAATGTCCTTTAATGGTACGTTATTCAACAAACTACACTTCGACTTTATGACCCCGCCTGAGTTCTTCTGCCCTTATTAGATTCGATTAAATTATTTTTCTTTCGCTTCCTCCGTTTATCACGGAGGATAATTTATTTATTTATTAAGTAACGAAATATAAAAGCTGGGGGCGGGGGAGAGAGCACATTACAACCCCTTCCTCTTTATCTGTAACGGGTATGATAGAATTGTATAAAAGGGCAGGGACGAGTGTTCGCAGCAGGATACACGGTGACATTCGTTTCCTTCCATTTAACTGCGCCCAAAGGGCCTATGTGTGCCCTTCGAGGGGTCGGATGGCCGATTCGTGATCCACCGCCAACAACTAATCTCAGCAATTTGAGTGGACAGACACACCGACGCACCCGCGGCATATGCCGTGTGATTTATATGACGCCGACCCGTTATAATGCCGGTCGACCATAATGCAATACCAGGGGCTGGATGCGCAGGAAGTGACATGAAGAGGATACGGCCACGTGGTAACCGGTGTACGCGGTTCGCCAACGACCTCTTGCCGTCGGTGCCCGCTGTATTGCTGCCCTATCGCTGCCCCATGCACCGTTCAAATTGCCAATAGAAGAACCAGAAACTTTTAATAAACCGCCACCCTGTCGTGGGAACATTTCGTGCCGCGCCGAATAATTCGATTGGCTTTCCCAGGGATCGAAACAAACAGTTTCTTCTTCAGAAAGTTTTGCTCCAAGTTGTACGTACCGTTTGAGAAAATATTTAAAAAATAAAAATCCAACCCTTACATGGTCTCCATCCGCGGCCAATTAGCACAGCACTGTTGCGAATGACTGTTAATCTAGCATCGGACAGAACCGCGATAACGATAAGGAGTATTATACGATCCGGAGTAACAAACGTACAGCGGCACGAAGGGGGTGTGGCGTTGCCAGGAATATAATAAAATTAGGATTTCGATGAGCTGGTGTAACGCGAAACATCGAGGGGATACATTATCTCGGGGGTGCGGGCCTGGCGCGCGGAACACACCGAATTTCGAAATTCGCTCGGGGAATAAAATCGCGTGGAGTGGATCGCGAAACTCCCGTAAATGAATCATCCCACTGATAAAACCGGCTTATAATTCGAACGAAAGTTTTTGAATTATTCGATCACGTACCGGGGTCCGGCCACGCGAATAAATCCCGCCCGGCTAATTATGAAGAGCCGGTAATAAACTGAGCATAAATTTCCTTACAAATTGATCCGGTTCCCTGGGATCTAAAGTATGTTAAAGGGGTTGAAAAAGAGGATGAATGGCCTGTTTCAGAGAAGGGGAAGGCCGAGGGCCCCGGAACGAGAAAGATAATCGACAACGGTCGGGGTTATCCGGAGAAGTTACAAGAACCGGAGACCCGAGTTTACTCGATTTGGCAAGTCCGGTATTCGCTCGCGTTACCCCGAACCTCTCTTTAATCCTCTTCGCTCCTCCCTTCATTTCGCTCGGTACAATCTACCGGCATGCACCATCTTCCTTGAATTTCAAACGAATCCTGCAAATCGAATGACGCCCACCATGAATCTTTTCGCTCGAACGCCATGGGACCGAATCCGGCTGACGAGGATTTTCACGGGGCACACTCAACGTTCGAACACAGCTGTTCCGGACAAAAAAAAACCGGAGACCGGAAAAGTTATGGCACTTCTCAACAGGTTCGAGCACATTTATTTGAAACAAGATAACGAGGAATCATTTTTTAATGAGCATCGAAAATTTAGTTAATTTAGAAAATATAGCTACTTTTAATCGGCCACGATTAAGCGACTGCAAACGGGTGGACGTAACGACCAGTTAAATAAATACGACGAAGTGAGTTGGACGAATGAAATTAAACGGTCCCGAAGTTCAGATTCATTCGATTAGTTTCAGTTTGAAATTTGCGGTCTCGGGGCACAATGAAAGCTGCTAATACGTCTGAGCAACTTGAAAAACGGGTCGCTTGTGTCCGCGCTCGCGTACTGTCTTTCGCGTAAGCAACTTCGTCTTTGTCGCGGTTCCCAGGCATAATATGATAAATGTAAAGTTTCCTTTTGTTGCATTCACCGGGCCGCGCAATTCGCTACGCTCCCGCTTACGTCCTCCGCGAAATTAATTTTCTACATTCGTGCCAAACGTTTTCCATAGTACAAGCTTTCAGGATTCTTGCTTTGCGCGCATTCTGGCCTGAATTTTTCCGGGCGGATTTTTACTCGGTTTTTTCTCCTGTTAAATCCGGGGCAACGATAAAACGAGTCGATCGACGACAGCGAAACGCGTGAAATTTGTTTAACCTCTTGAGGAAGAGGATCCGTGAGCGGCGAATCTGAAAATTCCATTAACGCTAACAACAGCAGCATATTCGAAGAATAAAAGCTGATTACAGGGGGAAGTATTATTGTTTGTCTCCCGCAGGGAACGTTCTCCGCGGCGATCATTAACGCTAACGTCTCAAGTACAAATAATTATCCACTACGTCTGCTTGCACGTGAACACGTAATTCACAAGACGAACCCTTCCACTACGCGGGAACTGTAATTATACTCGGGCGAACTCGGAGTGGCACTGCAGCGGAGAGATCACCGAGCTTCTAAATCAATGAAAATCCTTAGAGATCGTTCCTTACCGGCGGAACCTAATTCCGCGACGTCAATCCTCGACATCGACAACTTACTTCTTAATCGGCAAATTCCTTTGCCCGCTGTACTTCAAAGTTCATCGAATCCTCGATATATTTCGCCGACGAATATCATCGAATTTCTTCATCCGTTGATTGCGCGTTGCATTGACAGGTAATTATTAGACTGATGGTATTGATCAGTGTTCAGCCGATAATGATCGACTAGCGAGTAACAACGCTGTTGGGCTCCGTTTAACCCCCGAGAGGTCGGATAATCACCATTGACCGGATCTCGCTGACTATTGTAAGACCAGTGCTGGCTGACTAGTAACGACTAATTAATAGCAATCAACGCTGCCCGTTAGTCGACTGTAGTATCTATTTGCAATTCGAATCCCCCGGAAAAAGAAACACGGCAATTCCCCAAAATTGGAGTGGGTCGAGTACAGTTGGAGCGTGGCTAATTGTCGGACTAATGGAATAAACGCCTTTAGATTTCCCGGGGGAAAGCGCCAGCGATATTTAACCGTGAGTTTGATCGGACAACGAACATTTTGCGACAATTCGAAAGGACTGTAATGCGCCAACACGTTGAGTATGTTTTTACAGATGCGGATGTATGTGTGTGTTTCTGTGCGCTTATGGGTGTATGCAGATTTCCATAGGCATTATGTTATATGATTTATTTGATTTCGATTTTAATCGTTGAAGCAGTTTCGATTGCAAACAAAAGAACACGCTCTCTCTCTCTCTCTCTCTCTCTCTCTCGTGTGTGTGTGTTAACGGTTGTGTTTTCTACTTACATGTCTCGTGTCAGCCGCAAGAAGGGGCGTGTGTGCCTGCAACAATGAGTGCCCAGAAAATTAGACCGGGGGTTCCCGTCGAAATGCTGCTTTTGCTGTCTACGGAGCCTCATGCTTCATCGAAAACTCCGCTAAACGTTTTCGCGAGGACGCGAACTCCTCGGGAAAAATCATGCTGGCATGCGATGACATGTATGAGATGCAGGGGCATGCAGGGGGTAACACGGAATAGCTGCGCCTCAAGGTCTAAATCGCGCGAGACTTCCTCAAGATTCCCGCAGACCAACCAAGAATTACTTCCGTGTTGGATTCTTTGCGATTTTCAGCCCGCAAACGTGGCAATGTCGGAACGGTGAAAAGTACTGTTACCGGTTGTTTATTGGTAGGCTGTGGTTCTTTGTGCGCGACAAATGATTTTCAATTTGAGCTCACCGATATTACTTTTCCGTCGACCTCGGATATTAAAATGTGGATTCCTTGCTCGCTTCTGCCCGAAACGCCCCTCATGCGATGCAACCGACCTGATGGATTCGCCTAAAATATTTCATTGCCTAACCCGGCAATGACCTATCTCAACTTGCGAAGATGCTCGGGAAACATTCTCTAGTCCCTCTAATAGACCTATTAAAAATAGAACCTCTAGAATTATCAACAAGTTGGAACTCAACAACAGTTGGAACGAAGATAAGGAAAGAGTCATTTCTAACACATTTCTAGACTTTGGAACCGACTCCGATGTGACTCTCTCTCTCTCTCTCTCTCGAAGATCTTGCACACACTCCACAGAAAACTGAAGATTATCTACACTGCTGCCGACACGGATCGTCCATGTGGTTGTTTGGTACAGGATCCTAATTGTGCGTTATGGCAATGACCGATCTATGATAATAATAGAGATGCTCTGATTCGCAAATTTTCTCATACATTCATCTCGTTTCTTAAGACTCTGTTTATACCTTTAGTATTAATATCGTATTCGAAAATGTTCATTATATTGTCACAATTCTAGTTTATAAGCCACCTATGTAAGGTAATGTTAGGATGCACAGCCATGTGCATGTTGCTAACAATCCCATGTGGGGTTTTATAGCATAATAAAAAAGAATCCCCGGGAACAAATGATCGCCGTGATGGAGCAGAGTTCCATCATTCCGAGGAAGTCCGATAAAATGGGATTGCCAGGCTCGTTATCGCCCGCGTGGAAAAGAAAGGGAAAAGCCGCAGTTGCAGGTACTCGGCTGAATGATCGAAATGAATCACCAGCATCGCATTTCCATGGGTTCTGCCCGGGATCTTATTCTCGTCCTATTCCGCCCTGTTTCAGTGCAGGGCCGATTCTAATCGAAATTTATTGAAACTTGAATCGATTCGGTGCGTACGTGCCAGGGACTGCGGATCCTCTGGGGGCTATTACGCGAAAGGGAAATTTACCGTGTCTGTATTCATGGTATCCAATTTGAACCTCGTAATGTTAATGTATGTATTGTTCCTGGAACCTCTGTACCTCGGTCCACAGCTTTGTTACAGGATCGTAAAAACACACATACAAAAATTGAAAACTTCTGGGTTGCCAAGGTGAAGTTTAACTTATTATTTCTTCGGCTTAAAAGCGTCAAGTTGGTTACCGTTTCGCCGGTGTGCGATGTAGGAACAATTTTTCCTGCAAAGGGGACGTTAAACGAATTCATACCAACCTGTTCAATTATAATACCACGTTGTAAAGTGAAATGGACCCATTTAAGGGTCTAAAGAGCTTGAATAAAAAAAAAACCAATTCAAGGATTCCCAATGTAATGAAACTCATCGATCGCACGGGCACGCGTGTCACCGGGTTCTCAAGGCATCAGACGGTCCGTTAAAGTCGTGCAGACAGAAAGTTCTCCGGGATAATAGACTTGGCCGGCATGGCATATCGATTACGTATCATCCTGCGCGGCTGAATGAAAGCAGACTCTTTCGGAGCAGCGAACCGCAGAGTCTCGGAACTCGATCATAACGATAAATAAGAGCACAACGAAATAACAATAGAGTAAAGATAGCGGACAGGTAATTTCCTCCGTATTTCTTACTTTGTACGTCGAGAACAATGAAAAACGTCTTGCGGCGGGCGCAACGTGACGGGAGAAAGGTGGCCTATCGCTCTCCGCCGTTCCGTTCGCCGCTCTCATCTTCTTTCCCGTCTAGACCGAGGGAAAGAGAGAAAGGGAGAAAGAGGGAGGGAGAGAGAGAGAGGCTGGGACGAGAAGGCAAGAAGGCTTCTCCAATTCCACCGAGGGAATAATTTCTGGAAACTGCTTTCTGGTCCACGGCTGAAGCGACTTTCGACGGCTCCGAAGTGGCTGATCTTAAAAAGAATCGGAAAGCCGGCCTGGAGAGGCTCATTCAACAAGTACGTCCCCGCAGGAGAGACGGCGCCCGCGATAATGCAGTTACTTCACGATGGAATCCTGACAATTTTGTTATTCATGGAGCCGCCAGACGATGTCGGAATTTACGCCGGGTTTTCGCGACGTTCGAGCGAACGATACCGGACCAGTGAAATATTGATCTCCGGAAGAATTGGCTTTAGACCAGTGCTGCACAACGTGCGCTCCGAGAGGACCGCTCTCGCTCATGCCAACATCGATTTCCCGTCTCCGGCTCCCTAATTCTGTTCTTAGAAATTATGACGCCCCTGGTTTGCGGATGCCATTACTCGTTAACATCCCAGAAGCAATACTTCTAGAGAAGACACGTCTGATAAAAACGGAACGGAGTGGCGACCTTCCACGATAAGATCGATAAAAATAATTCTGTATCTTTCGTATTTACAGTCCTATCGACTTCGGAGGACAAAGTGACACTATTGCAGAGGGGCAATATAATGGTGAAGAAAAAATTTGTTATGTCGTGTTTTTTAACGAAATCTCAAGGTCACCGATGTTTTTTTAAATGGAATAGTATATTATTTTTACGATAGTATGACAGACAATATGAAACTGAATTTAGTGGATACCACCTTTAGACCTTGAAATGACCATTAAGCAAGAATAATCATGTTGAAGCGGATGAAATGTGGAAGTTTAAAACTTACGTGTTTCAGCAAAGATTGAGCGTTGTTTACATAGGGTTGACCTTTACATATCATAATAAATGTTCGAAATGTTCACCATCCTCATTTATGTAATGTTGCAAAGTTTTCATAAATGATCTTTAGGCATTGTCGATTTCCTGAGACGTAATTGAAGCACATGCTGCAGTGATCCTGAATGAAGTTTTCTGATAGGACTGTGAATACGAAAAATATTTAGGTGTTCCCATTTATTTGGAACACCCTGTATACGTCGCCAAGGCCTGGACGATAAACGTCGCGGAAATTATCAGCACTACCGCAAGGTGTACCACGAAGCTCGATAAATGCACAAGTCTAGCGACGAGAAATATAAACTCTAGATGATACTGCGAACGGTGCTTGAAACCCACTCAATTAAATCTCGTTGAACGGCAAGGTAAGCAACCAGCGCGAAGTAGAATGGCGGATACCGAAACCCGAAGAAATACTAAAAAGTCAAGATTGTCTTAAGAGGAAGACGGTGGTTCTTAAACAAACTGAAAGGACGTATAATGGAGATCGTAACTCTGAAGGGATCCATTCTCGAGGAAGGAAAGTCGATAACTCGGCTGCTTTACGACAAAATCTGTTCGTTCTTGTTATTCATAGAGCTGCCAGGCGAAATATGAATTGACGCACTTCAACGCGCATAAGCCGGAACGTGCGTGCATACAGAGGGATATGCAAAGACGCACGCGCACACGTACGGGCGAAACTGAATATGGAAGAGCGTGCTCGAGTCATGTTGCCGGGTAATATGGTATATATTATTCCCCTCATATTCGCAGCGAAACGTTCAAACGCGGGCCAAAACTAACTCGGCGCATGCAGAGGCGGCGAATTAAACGGCGAAATTGCGTTTCGCGCTTGCAAAATATTTTTTCAATAGAGCCTGGTTTCGCCGTGAATTAATCAGATCTCGGACAAATTCTGTTTTGGCGGACGGATAAATTATATTAGAAATAGCAGGCAACGGCAAGCGTGTTTTGGAAAAACACTCGTTTAGATTTGCTCGGGAACGTCCATCTCTCGCGAAACACTGTCGAAATGTAATATTAAAATTTACTTTGGTCCCGAGCATTCCGATTGGAGTGTACGCTTAGCGATACGGACTGGGGTAAAGCGCGAAACGAGAGAGCCAGTGTTTCGCAAATACCGCTTGTAAACAATTCGGCTCTCCGTCCATTTGCCTTTCCGCGTGCGATTTATACGATGATTCTATTGACTGTTCGAGAGCGGCTCTCTACGCGATACCTCGTATCACCTTGGCGAAATTCAATCTTCGGCTTTCCCCGTGGGAGAAGAGGAACGTTCCATCCATGAAACACGATGGATCGTATGCCGAGCAAAATAAAACAACGCACAACGAAACGAGCATCGATAATGTTTCTATTACAGGAGTATTTATTACACCGTCAGTTTCCATGCAGATTTTCAATTATATATATACAATTTTACGTAAAATGATGAAACGTGAGCTAATGGTCAAAATAAAACAAATTTCCTTAATGCATTTTATAATGCAGATATTTCCTTGCATTCCGTAATTTCGCTCGAACGTGTATAAAGGTCTGTCGCATGATTTTGTTTTACACGTAGTCTGATTTTATTCGTGTATTTTGAAAGAAGACAATGAGTCACGTAAATGTTTGACGAATGTTACGTGCTCCTGCATATTTCATGTATATTCTTGCAAATGTTGCGAAATATTTGAAGACGCTGAACAGGTAATGCATGATTTTATTCACAATTAATTCTCCCAAATACAGAGAAAAATTCTGTTCTAAGAAGGACTATAAGTGTCCCGATAACAGTTATTTAGGTAGGCTGCTAGAAATTAATTGTTTGCAATGATATTGTGCACATCTTTCCCACACACATACCGAGACATTATTGCACTCGCTCCTTTTAGCCAGCAATTTAAAGGCACACTGGGTAATCACGTCGCGTTTACCGATACTATGACCGAGAGTACAATCGGATCGGCAATCAAACAGGCTAAAGTTCGATTCGTCTCCATTAGACTGTTTGTTGAGACGCAACGCAATGCGAGACCCACGAAAGGGTCTCTCGAACTTGACACCGAGTCCCAATCACTTCGACCACCCGACTAGAGGCAATCAATTAGCCTAACAGCCCCAAGCGACGGGACTCATCCCAGATTTTCTGCGACTTTTCAGCGCCACATGCGGCAGATGCGAGAAAAGTCGACTTAACTCTGGTCTTTTCCATCTACGCACGTACATACACAAGAGATAAGTACAATTGAAGATTTCTCGACCGGAGGACTGTTCAAGTATTTATGGGAACGCCGCGAAACCGGTTCAAAAATTGCACGGGTACGCTGTTGAAAAAAAAGCGTATAATAACACACGGCCTGGGATTTTTTGTGCAAATGTATGTGCATACGGGTGAATAACACCCATTAAGCTTCCAATCGATAAACACTGACCTGTATTTCCTTCCTTTCTTTTATTTCGCGTGTTGCAGGTGTTACGTTTTCTATTTATTTACAGAAAATCTTGACGAATGTATGTATGAACCGGGTGTCGCGGTCAACGTCCAGAAAAAATTTCATTTTCGAACGATTTGGACGACACGCCGGGGAGAACAACAGCGGAGAATCGCAATTCGCTTAGGCGTAAACAGGCTTTCCCCGACACGCTCCGCTCGAGACTAGGGTAGTTTTCTTAGAAAACGGAATGATTCCGATTCGGTTACATTTACACATTTATGGAATATCGATTTTGAGCCCCTCGAAGGGATGAAACGGGGTCAAAGTATTCATATATTCGCCGAGGACTAGATCGCGCCGGAATCATCGAGTTGCATAGTGAATTTTCAATCGATCGGTTGACAACGAAAAGTCGAATTAGGCTAACATTCTACGATAATTACGTGCAGCGACATGAGGTCACATCGTGTACAAACTGTTTTGAATATTCGATTGTATTGCACCTGCTGTATTTGTTTATGTGATAAATGTAATTAATTACGACATGGACACAATCTTGAATATAATAAATTCAATCAACATTGCCAGCAACCGAATTCGATACTGTGGCGCACGAAAGTGTTCAAAAGCCCTTTAAAATAATGTAACTTTAAAAATGACCAAACTACTTTTAATTAGAGGCATTTATTTACCGAATGAAGTACAAAATATATTTTGAAAAAATTGCGATTGGTAGGAATTACATGAGAAAATAAAAACGGCACTTGAAAATAATAAAAACCAGAAAACCTGTCAATTCCTTCTCGAGTAACCGAAGGACGAGAAACGTTTGCGTGCGATGGGTTTGAAAATATTTTTTGGAAAAAAATATCTGGGAAAATAGGAAAGGAATCGCGACGCGATCAGCCGGTTGACGGAATCGAGTATCCGGGGCTCGGCGGGACCATAACTTCGGGAATGCACGGACGCCCGAAACCCTGAAATCTCGTCTAAAATGCGCGCTGACGTTTTCGTATTTACATAGAGGGGCTAAGAGAGATGTAAGCAAAATTGCCGGAGGTTTTGCGGAATCCCTTCTCCCGGCCACGTTTGCGGCAACTTTAAAACTCGGGAACAACTTTGGGGCTAGGAGAGAGAGAAGGCACCGGAATAAAATATGATTCATCCCCCGTACCGGGAAAGGCACGTAGGTAAATCCTTGCCGAGGATTTGAAAAATGTCCGGATATAATTCTTCCACTCCTTCCCGTGGCTCATCCCACCCCACAAACCCACTCCAACTGACACGTAAACCTCCAGGTATTTTCGAGTTCGAAAAGGACCAAAGATTCTTCCCAGTTCCACCATAGAAAAATGTGATATTAACCCTTTGCACTCGAGCGGCGCCGATACGGCGCTCGGATGATTTCGATCGGATTAAAAATCAAAGAACTTTCGATAGAAATGAGGTAGAGTGATGAAATTTTTTTTTAATTAAAGCTGAAACTTTGTAGAATATAGGAAAAATAGGGAGACTATGGTACGAACGTTTTTTAACCTTGAGAAAGTTATTTGATTTTGAATCCGTTTTCGTCCAAATTGCCCACTGTGCGACGCTGCTGCGGCGTTACAGTCTTTTTTTGTTGGGTCATGGAAATTTTAATTAATCACTCCATCAAACATAATAGCGCCGAAGAAGTCTGAGGGTATACGCTAGAACTTTTGCTCAACATTTTTTGGTTCCTCGAGACATGAAGCTTTGAAAATGTTTTATTTGGACCGGTGCTCGGATCGCTTTGTTCCCGCGAAATTTTAAGAAGATTTGATATATCGTCGGCTTTGTCGTCGGTTGTTTAAAAGGATTCGGGTCCTTTTCATGGACAAATAACGGCTCACAATGAACAACCGCTGAATCACGAAGGATTATAACGTTCACCGGGTAACCAAAGGGGATGAACTTTTCCGAGGCTTCTTTATGAAATTTAATTACACATTATTCACGTCGTGCCTTGTGGTACTAGAAAAAGGACACCGCCGCGGCGCTTTTCTTCTTTGATCTCCTTTTTCGCTTCCTCGCCGGGCGTACGGGGAACGTTTCAACTTGCAAATCCGATCAAAAGCTTTGCGGACATTCGCGCGGGTTGTGCGGGGACAGATTCGGGTAACCCTCTTTGCAAAGCCGTTTGAAAAAACTTACGATTTTCCGGTGATTAATGATCTGAATTGTGCGACAATATTAATTGGCCCATTGAAAATATGCTATTAATTCGAAGAAAATTATTTGATTCTATGAATTGTGCAACGCATGATCGGCGACAGCGCAAATTACATTCATCTAGCATACTTACAGAATTTCAGAGGTACTTTCGAGGGTTAATTCCTCGGTATCATTGTCCGATTTATGCCAGGTTTCGATCGCATCTCGATACAAGAATTTTTCAATTGATCGACCATGTTTCCACAGCATAATCGTATGTTCTAATCAAAATTTGATTTGCATTGTTAAGCAGCAGGAGCTTATACCTATTGTCGTAAGCTGTCCACGAGCTGCTCGCACGAAGCCGTTAATTTAGTTACTCTCGAGATTATAATCGTCGATCGATACCCAAGACAACGATGCAACAGCTTGCTGGCACTCGCGAGCCAAGTACAATTTTTCTTTCCAACGTTTTATTTTTTATTACGCTATAAAACCCCACATGGGATTATTAGCAACATGCACATGGCTGTGCATGCTAACATTACTTTGTATAGGTGGCTTATAATCTAGAATTGTGACAATATAATGAACACTTTCGAATACAATATTAACACTAAAGATATAAACAGAGTCTTAAGAAATGAAATAAATGTATGAGAAATGGAGGACAAAAAGAGAGTCGTACCCCGGATCGTACACATGCACGCACAAATGACTGAAATGGGACGATGAAACGAACGTTAACGGGAGCACTGTGTTCGAACGTTGCGTCGTTCGTCAACGTAATCGCGCGCGCCGGTTACAGGTTAAACGACCAACAGTGCATAAACGATAATCTTCCGGGCAGGTCGACAGAATGAAACTGTAAAACATTCAGGCTGATCAACGGTACTTATCCTATGAATGATAAGCGACAAGCGGCTAGTACAATGCGACTGCCAGCGTAACATTGCTTGAACGAAGTGCGAGCGTAAATTCTGCTCGTGTGGAGAGAGAGAGAGGGAGAGCGGTATCAATTTTTCTATTATTTGATATAGTTGAACTAGCACTTCGCTATATTTTTAGAAGTGGACTGTATTTAATGAATGATCAACTGACTTCAATTCAGTCCGAAGCCCATCTTCGAATGACCCACGCAGGTATGGTTATAATTCGTATGGTTAGGACCTAAGACCCTGTGCTACGTGCTAATAAAGAATTAAATCCTCGGCCGGAAACGGGTCCTCCGACACTATAGATTCTAACAGAAATTCGCTACGGCGACAATCAATGAAAGTTTTTGATAACGGGGGAAAAAATGTGCCGATTATCGCGAATCGGTAGAATTGCAACGGAACGGTCGGTAATCACGCGACCGGTGGCCGGAGATAAAATGGTCGTCGCCGTCTTATCGGGCCGGCTTTATCAACGGCGGTGCTCTCGCGGCAGCAGACTGGAAGGGAATCGATCTCGGGAACGAAAGGTAGGAGGTTCAAGAACGATCTCGCGATCGTTGTCCATTATCGGCCGGTACGTGGCGTGTCTTCGGCGAAACGGAAGATGACTTAAATCGATTAGAATCCAGCCGGGCCACCCGTCGAGGGCCGAGCGCCCCTCGTAATTGCAAGTTGCTTTCAATCAGCGATAAACGGAAACCATCGATGAAGAAATCATCTCGCCGGTGTTACTTTCAATCAGCGGGACCGGAAACCGCCGATGAAGGAATCACTTGAACGAACCCGAGCTCGTTTCCACCGGTGATTCCCGAGCAGGTGTAATCGTTCGCGCTTTAACGGCTATTTCTAATCCATCAGGAACCACTATCTTTGTATTATATATTGTATCTTTGTACGTGCGTAGATGGAAAATATTAGTTAGGTCGACTTTTCTCGAAAACAAAGCTTCGGATGAAAAAATTCTATTCTACATTTTTTCTTATTTTCTCATAAGGTATCGCCTCGTGCCCGCTTGTGCATGTTATTCGGCCGCACCCTATATATATATTTTCCTTTTTCTTCTGCGAAATCATTGGCTAAGGAAAACGGCAAGGGGGTTGAACAAATTTCTCCCGGATCGAAAAGAATGAATAATCCGCTCGCTCGGTCGGGAAGGGGAAATACACGGAATTGGTTTGTTTTGTCCGAAAAATTTTGTCGCCGAGTGTACACGCAAACGACGACGCAAGGACAACGCGAACAATGGGCAGGATTCAGCGCGTGAAAAACGACGTCGTAATATTACCTAACCATTGTACTTATACGAGATAATAGTACATTTTTTTTTATTCGCGCGACGTTACCGCGCTGCTGTTTTATATTCTTCGTCACGGCGTAAAAATACACCGCGCCGTTTCCATTCCAGACGAGCTCGCACACTGCCGACAGAATATCGTAAACAGTCGATAGTTTCGTAGTCGAACGGGATCCGCTCCACAATAATTCTCGGTCGGTTGAGCAGCGGGCAATGGGTTGGTTGTCTGCTACTTCGCTGACTCGAACAATGTGCACGGAGGAGCAAAGCAAATGGCATCGGGTGCATTTGCTCGCATTAATTGCCAGTCGCGGAGCCTGCCGGTAAACAATAACGTTCCACGAGCAGCGCGGCGCGTCTGGAAACGGCAGCAAGTAGAAAAAAAAACAACGCACGAAGGGAATCAGGAACGCGTGACGGCCGTTTAATTAATTGTTTCGGCGAGAGATAATTATCGGACGATGTCCAACAACCGTACGAAATACGAGAACGGACGTTTATCAATGAAATCCTGGCGCTTCTGGCGATTCGTTCGCATAGTGCGCGAAGGTGGGAATATTTCCATCAACGATTTCGTTAGCTGTACCCACAACTGTTGAGAACAACTGTTGTGCACAAAATCTCCATGATACAGAGAGGAGTATATATTTGAAATCCTTTCTATCTTTTTTTCGCAAGAAAATTCATTTTTGATATGTGATCGTTTTAGATTCCAGTTAATTCACGGATTCGATCTGAAGAAAGAACAATACATTCGGAGCAGCGCAAGTCTGCAAGACTGAAAAACTGAAGACGTTATTCGTTCCCTCTGTCACGTAAGGTGAGATCGGTGAACCTTATATTCCGCCGGGCCGCACAGTGGGCAATTTGGAGAAAATCGGATTCAAAATCAAGGAACTTTCGATAGGAATGAGGTAGAGCGATGAAATTTGTTTTAAATTAAACCTCAAACTTTGTAGAATATGGGAAAAAATAGGGAGATTGTGGTACGAACGTTTTTTAACTTTGAGAAAATTCGTCGAACGTGCAAATTAGAAAACAGTCTGAAAGTGTAGCCGATACTTACCTAAAAGATATCCATAATGCAAAAAATTACTCAGCCTTTTTAAAGCATGTAAAAATCACTGATAAATGTACGATATGTTATAGCATGATTGGAAAGGCAATACAAGTCATAGAATCTCTTGAGTTTCGATTCAGTTTAGAGATTCGTAAACTTACAAATGAATAAAAAAATTTAGCACATTGTTCTCGACACATTCAACAACTTGGAGCAATAAAAAAATTACAGTTTACGTTAAATTTTTGAAATTGACTTTTTCCGGCTTTTCGGTCCAAATACTCCACTATGCGCCGGTACAAAGCGACTCTTATCTCCGTAAAGCCGCGAAACTCGGTCCTCGGAGGACCGTATTGAACGTATATGGCTGAACAAGTTTGACGTCGCCCTTCCCACGAGTAGCCTCCCGATACCGATAAAAGTTATTTTTCGAGAGTCGCGTGGACAAGGCAGCGGCGCGCGAATGCAAGGAGCTTTAAGTCCTGAGAAATGGCCTGGATGAGGGGAACAGCCACTAAGCCACCACGGTTCTTGGACCTTCCGTCTGGCATCGAAAGCCTCCCCCTTGCTCCCAGCAATCCCTGCCGTCCGTTCTCAGTCCGCGAGTTCCACCGTTAACATATTACCCAGCCTGGTTTACGCGAGTTGTTCTTCGCGCGGCTCCTCTGCCCGAAAATACATTTCCCCGGAGCAGAAACTTGGCCCTACTTGAACTTTTAGGAATTTAAGAGCGGATTAAGTACCTACTCGATGATCGCTTTTCGATTCGTCGTCTTTGCATAGGACGGCGGCATGGCAACCCCGTCTGCTCGAATTTCTATAAATTCAACTACCGCATTCGGATTACGCTTCGCTGCGGATCTTCCTTTGCAAAACAAATTCGCTTTGGTTCGGTCTACCGAACGGTCTCTCGGTTAAACGGATGCTCGACGCCCCATTCGACGATCATCATATTTAACCCCTAGCACTCGAATGGCGACTGCAAGGCGCCACTAAAAATTCCTTTGTTATTATTCAAAATGTTCTTTACGTTATTAAATTAGTTTGCATTTAACAAATTACTAAATATTTCAGTACTGTACGAGTAAATTGCACCATTTTCGTATGTATAGTATTAAAATATATATATATTTAGAAGGGAAATATTCTAGGTCGGAAAAAATGTTTCGTTTTGGAGTTAAATGGCTTCGAGTGGTTAATACTGCGTTTGGTTACTAGCTAGCACTGCACCGGGAGGGTAACAAGTCCGATCAATTCGGTGATTTGCTTAATCATCCGAAGCGAAGGAAGTACAGCTAGATCGAAGAATTTAGAACGAGATAAGAACCCGCGTCCTAGACTGTTTTTCTCTATTTGGTATCTCGGCTAATAGAGGCTTCCTTGTCCCGGAACGACGTCAACTTCCAGATAGCCCGTCCTCTATCCGTTCTATCGCATCGTCAAAAACGAAACTGCAAAAATTCCGCGGCAGAAACGCGGCCCGCTTGTACGTATCTGGAATAACCAGCGAATTCGCGGTAATCAAACCGGAAACCAGCCGCGAATATACGAGATACCGCGCGAAGCGGTAACTTTGCCGCGGAGGCGAGATTCTTCGGCGAAGAAGACGATTACCGGCGGGGCAAGGTGGTCAGAGAAGTTTGAGCAGTTCGCGGCCGAGGCTATCGACGAGAGGGTAAATCCGTACGAATGGATTCGTAGGTGTGCATGGCAGCCATTCTCGTTAAATTGGACCGGCTGAGAAATGGAGAGCAGCCAGTTCGAAGGGGGGTTGGCGGTGTTGGAGGGTAACAGGAAGTCGAGGGAAGGCGATGCCTCGGTGGCCAGCACAGGGGGTGGGACAGGGTAGACACGGACAGCCGACAAATGGACGGCCGTTCGTATTCGCGGACGTATTTCACCGGACGGACACTGACCAGGCTGCTGCTGCCTCGAAAGCCAATACCTGCCGGGCCAGGCTTTGACCTTTTCCAACCGTCCTTCCGCATTCATTGTTCCGTGGCCGTCCACTTGTAACCTGCGACTTATCTCGGCGAGGCCCGCTTGTTGGTGCCACCTAGCCATTTTCGCCAGGTACGCCCGTCACGAATGGTTTTGCTACATGCACCTTCGTTTTCCAACACTTCACGTTTTATTATGCATTAGTATGTACACGGACTTACACGTAAATATCGCGGACCGAAACACTGAGAAACGCTCGATTGCCGCCGTAGACTTCTCGATTTGGACTCTACTGTACACCAATGGTGCGAAAGATTACTCGTCCGATGTCGTGGTCTCAAAGTGAGGTTCTGCCCTTATCGCTAATTTCGAGGCCTTCGAGAAAGCGGGCGAAGTCCTAACCGGGGGAAAACGGACGAGTGGGAAAAACCGCCGGTCCGCACGAATCTGGCTACCAGATGTGGAAATCTGCGAGAGCCAGACTCGTACTTAACCTTGGGGAAAACTCAGGAAATTAGGGAGGGGGTGGTTTGGAGGTGCAGCCATGGCCGAGGCCAGACTGCTACACCCGGATATTCGTCAGTCCATGGATTCAGCACGGTTCAGGTATTCGCTCGATTATGTCTCGCTGCTAGCGCATCCGAGCTAGCAGCAGAGGTGCGCGGTGGTTACTTTGTTGTAACATCGGTGGTCGAACAGGTAAACGCACCGCGGATCCGTTCGTTAGTTCGTTCGATTCTCCATTAAACGACCGACCATCCACGCCCGCTTTTAATAAAGCAACTCTCTGCAGCATAACCGGCTGTGTTAGCACGCGCATCGATAATGAGTCGCTCGTCCCGCGGCTGCGGAAACAAGCCAGCTCATGATTGCATTCGTTGCTAGACGACCGGAGCAAATCGACCGATAAAAAGAATAATCAATTAACCGGGACCGTCCCGATAAATCGACTTGACGGCTATGGTAGCAATTAACGCGTCAACGCGCATGAGGACATGTAATTTCTTCACGAGATGCACTCGGTGGGATGGTCGCTTCGTCCGGCTGTGATGTCTTTGTTATTTTTCATCAGACGGACGGAGAAAATGTCTCTTTTATCCGTGGTCGCATGGAATAATGTTTCCCGAGCTCAGTTGCGTCATTCGACATCCGGAGCAGGAGTATTACGCGCAAATGTATCTCTCTTTTCTTGATTTTGAGGGGCCCGGCAGGCATTTGCCCTTGACTGTCACGCTATGTTACGCTGTGACTTTTTTTCTGGACATTTAACGTCTTAAATAAGTAAGTAATCAATTAAAAATGCATGGGAGAATGATTTCGAATCGTCCAGCGTCTGTCTGCGCCAAGAAGAGATCGCAAACACCTTGTGGAAAGTTCATAATTGCACAACAGCGAGACGAGAAATATTTATCGGAAGATTTATCGCAAAGGTAATCGTGAAGGTAACCTTTCCCAGAAGTGGGAGCAAAAAGCTTCTGTTTAAAGCAACGAGTGAAGGGACCACTTCGAGCGACTTCGTCCGCTAATCCTGCGGCGGGAAAGTGGCGGGGGAAAAAAAAGAAAAAATAATTTATAACCGCCCGCGTTCCACGAAACTCAGGAATTAGTCCGATAATGCAGCTGGAGACTGTTCCGCGGAGAATCGTTGCGAACAATGTGGAGACAGTGACGGAAAGCTTCGCGGCGCACGATAAATTGGACCGTCCTCCCCGAGAGACCCTGCCTTCGCGCAAAGTGACTTTTTTCTCGGGGCTCCATTCGCCCTTTCGAACTCTCGAAGCGTGCCTGGGAAATGTACGGCCCTGGGAACGGTTCGGTCGGTCCGGGCTGCGAGAACGCTAACGACGATTCGTCGAGCAGGTATGCGCCTCGACTCGTTGTCTCGCGCGGAAAGCAATGGGAAATCGACGATGCTACCTGGACTTCGATTCGAGCTGCCTGTGCGCCGCACAGTGGGCAATTTTGACAAAATCGGATTCAAAATCAAGGAACTTTCGATAGGAATGAGGTAGGGCGATGAAATTTTGTTTAAATCAAAGCTCAAACTTTGTATAATATGGGAAAAGTAGTGTGTCCGTGGTCGCGAAGTGGTTAATCGTTCAGAACAGTATTTCTAATTGTCGTATACAGCAGCGAACATCGGTATAAATTTTGCCGAGGTGACAAGAGATTCCAGAAACACGAGGGACTTTAACGATAGCGTACAAATCTTAGCTCGAATTCTTCAGAAAAGAATGCTCACGACTTTGACGAATGCACTCTAATATCTGTTTTAATGACGATATTTCTTGTCTGGGAGGAGTTGTAAAAAGACTCTTAAAATGACAAGACCGAAGTAAACCTGGACAACTGCAAATGCCAGAAGAGAGATGGTACATCAACAAAAAGATGAAAGAAAAAGAAGAAAGCGGTTGACGGGGAACCATTATACGCTGAAGAGATCCTAGGTTACCATTTATATTCGGGATGGAAGTGACTAAGAACATTAATATTACAAATGATAACGCCAGTACAACATGTCCCTGCAAATAGGAAACACGAAGGGCCTGACTGGTACAGTGCATATTTTCTTCGACGAAGTCGTCGCTTGCAGTTCTAAAAAGAGCAAGTCCTTAATATTCATGTTTAATAGCTTAGCTCTTCTTCGATTGTTTAACACTAGCGACTAGTAACGTGTGCATCAACGAAGGATTTCATTCGAAATTTTCTGATGAAAACTTTGCAATAATTTCAGTCACGTTGACCGATTTTCTGTGGTTCTAACGTTGATAAAATGTCCGGCGTTAGGCGACATCCTTCGAGGTATTTCATAAAATGTTACAAAAGCCTGTTAATGTTGCTCCAGTTTCTGCATCTCGATTCGTCGTCGGTGATACGTATAGCGCCGGGACACAATGGAGAAATGTTTCAGAAAACAATAACGAATGTATAGCTCCTCTGTCATTCGGGGCGAAATAATGAGTGGAAAGTTGCAGGAGGAATCAGGAAGGATGTACAATGGCGTTGAGATTCAAGTGGAACGGTTTACGGAAACTCGGTGCTAACCAATCAGAAAATAAGACATAACGGTGTCACCGTATACATTATTCATAGCGCTTCGCAGACCCGGTCTACACGCCAGCGAAAATTCCAGCCGATCCATGAAAATACATTTCCGAGCCAGGCTATCGCCTACTGGAACCGGCCTGTTAGGATAACCGCGTATCTCGTCACAGCGAGCATTATAAACTGTTTGAGTATACACCGAAATGCACGAAACATTTAATCTCCTAACCTCGTCATACCAACATAAACGATAAATTGTAAACGTCGCTAATAACGCGCGAATGTTCGGATTCGAGAACCCGGCGACACTATCCGTCGTAATTCTTTGTAAATTACTTGCAAAACAGAGTTGCAAGAAGTATACCGTAGAACGACTAGGTATTCGATTATTGGATAAAGAATCTGCGTTAACGAGGCTGAACTTGTCGAGGAATTAAGGCAAACTTCGAGATTTTACCCTTGCTCACCTTCTGCTCTGAACTTTACCAATATATTTTCATTGCTTTAAGTAGTCCGATCACTTTTTGCGAAGTTCATTATTCACGGACGGGGAGCAAGCAAAAACTATCCGCGAAGAATATTTCGCTGGAAAAGCGAAGCCGGCGAGAATTTAAACTTGAAAGAGGCCGTGCCTTTCCAAGGATTAGCAGATAGTATCGGATTAAGCAATCAGGCTGAAACTATAGTCCTGTTGTGGTCTCGAACGTTTATGAATACAATACGATGTTTCTGCTAGATACTTCATTAATTAACCATTCTCTCGATAAAATTCCCTTTCTTGTGGCTAACCGATTTCTCCACAGTGTCATCGAAATCGTGGAACACGTTTTACAATTCTTTTCACACTCGAGGACTCCGTTCAAAATGATTTTGCTAGTAATTTACGAAATCCGTTTTAAATTTTGCAACTTTTACTCGCTCGCCTAAGAGCAAGCGGCACGCGTAACCTTGTATCTCGGTAGTTATTTGCGGATTAGATTGATTGTTTGCTCGTGTCAGTCGAGATTATATTTCCCTGGAAGATTCATTCTACGCTCGACCGCAAACGATGATTTGGCGTGTATCGAGGTACACGTAAGCAGAATAAAAGCGTAGATCGTCGACGACTCACGTGGCGCGAGTCGCGTGATTTATTCGCGCGATCGGCGTGTTGTAAACAACGTATTCCCGACAACGATCGCTTCGATCCGACGGATGCGGGTCTCATATTTCGATACGTTCGAGGCGGACGAATTCGAGCCGCAATATTTGCCCGGCAATGTGTTCTCGGGGAAAGAATTTCGCCGGTTGTAGATCAAGGGTGTACCTGAAGAGGGAGAGTCTGCCGCGAAGAATGCGAGAGACCCGGACGAATAAAAGACAAAGCAAGAATGGCGATCGGTGGAAGCGGGACGGAGAAGGAAGTAAGAGAGAGATCGGCCGTGTCTAGGTTGAAACGTACGGAGCCGGCAGCCTGCCGTGAAACACTCCATTCAACGGCGTTTTGGCCCTCAGCTGGGGGGTGGGCGGAACGTTCTCCTGGCTATGGGGCCACGGGGGAAGCGTGTGCAAGTTATACGATTCAACATTCGATGCACAGTTCGCCGAGGTTTGCGGGCCAACCTCCGCTTCCAACCACCTCCGGAAGGTCGGCCAAGGGAGGTCTGCGTCTGACGGGAATAAGAAAGGCGTCAAAGTCAGCGGTTCTCAATCGCATGAACTCGTACCGCAGCATCGCTCCAGAAAGCTACAAGTACTTGCACGCTAAATTCCAACCCTTCGAGTACAAACCTTAACCTTTTTAGTGCCGGGCGAAAAAGAGGTGCCTATGAGAAAATAACCGGCCGAATTTCACGATTTTACTAAAGTTTGGAAAAAGGCTTATAAAAACCAAACGAAAAGCAATATTTACATAATTCAAAAAGCAGTATATTAAGGACGAAATAGAGAATAAAACAGTGACGCTAATTTTTCTATATTCATAGAAACAATATTCATTCATTTTGATACAATAAACGTGTACTTCCTATACAAAAATTCCGGTTTCATATGTACATACCTGGTATACGTGAATTACTTTTTATTCCGAATCAATTTAGACATTAGTTTCAAATTCTCTTTATCGAATGAGAGAGACGAGGAAGGACAAATACGAATTCCTTCGTGTGAACTAATTCCTCGAAAATTGCCCTTGCATATTCTATATAATCTAGTCATGAATGAACACAATAGTGCTATCAAACTGTTGTGGATTCCATCTAATATTGGAATACAAGGTAACAAGGACGCGGACGAAGCAGTTAAATCTGCAATCGAATAGATTCAATTGCGAATATTCGTTACACTAATTTACGGTGGGAAATTTCGGAAACGAGCGAAACTAGAAACCAACGATTGGTTTAGACAAAACAATGTACACGTGCAATCCATGAAAACAGTAAAGAACATCGGTCGGAAAATGCTGAAACGAATATCCAGGAAGTAGGTGAAATCTCTGCAGAGTCAAAACATTTTCGTCAGAAGAAACAAAATTCTCCGTTCTCCGAGAAACCTGATAACGCGGAACAGGCAATCTCTCGAATGACAATCAACCGAATGAAACCGCGGCGTCATTACCCCCTCTGGTTCGGCTTCTCACGACACTTGACCAGCTCGCGACGATAACCGATGTGCGGTAACTTTCTGCGTGGTCAGCGCAACAGCAGCTGTTCGGCGTCGGGGTGTTTACATGGAAATTGCCGCGGCAGCTTGATTGGATCTTTAAACGCGCGACGTTTCCCCGTCGAACTTCGATCCGACAGCTATTCAGAGGATCGAGGAAGCCTGTTGCGAAGGATTTCGCTTTATCCAGGTTGCGGAGGTATGTATCGCCGTATTTCTCACGAAGGTCGTACCGATATCCAATTACGATCGAGCGTGTGCATGAACGTCGCGCCGCCACGCACACGCGCAAGCCCCTTACATAAGATCTCGTCGTCGGTGTGTTGGTCTCACGCGTTGGTCACGCCGCGTGCCGCACAGTGGGCAATTTCGACAAAATCGGATTCAAAACCAACGAACTTTCGATAGGAATGTGGTAGAGCGCGGAAATTTTTTTTAACTTAAAGCTCAAACTTTGTAGAATACGGGAAAAGTTTTTCCCATATTCTACAAAGGTTCAGCCTTAATTTAAAAAAAATTTCATTGCTCTACCTCATTTCTGTCGAAAGTTCTGTGATTTTGAATTCGATTTCGTCCAAATTGCCCACTGTAAGCCGCGCCGCCGCGTTCCGAAGCGACGACGATAAGAGGAAATGCATATTTACATGTGTAGGCATCGCCGAGGCCCCGACGCGAGCCGCCGAGAGACACTTCGATTTTCAATTGCTTGTTAATCCGTGTCAATTATCGCCGACCTGCTTACAACGATTTCGTAACACACCCGCCTCCTTTAACCAATCGGCAAGTCCGCGCACCAGCATCGTCAACTGGGTCGCGGTAACCTTGACGACATTATCGAAGCGTTGCGATGCAAAACGAGCCACCAACGAGTACAGTAATGTCTCGATATCTGTGAAAACCTCCGGACCGAAATGTCATTTGTAACGATGGTATACAAGGTCCTAATGGTTCATGTGAAATATTAGAGGTAGTTAGTAAATCACCTTAAAATTGAAGTCTGAGCCGTGAATTCGAACTTTAGATAATAACCGTAACGATAGCTCAACAGATTGAGCTCAGTGTCAACGACCAGCCTTGGATCGGGAGCAGGATAGATAAGGAAAAGAGTATCGAAAAACATGGATATAGATATGGGATCACCGCTCGACTTTGACAACACTAAGAGCAGAACAACGACGCCAAACTGAAGCTAGAATCTGAACTAAATCTTTAGAAAGAGAATCGTATTCAAGCAGAATCGTATTTCTTGGGTAACTTTCTTGCGAAAATGGCGACGATCTCGAAAACTATTCAATCAATTGACTTCTATTGAGCAATTCAGGTCGTCTACGAATTCTTTCCGCGTCTAATACTTGAACCGGAGGCGGCTATCCCAGTAAAAACGGCACAATTTAATCAGCAAATTGTCGGAACGTTGAGAAGTTTCACGAGCTCTCAAGTACGCCATCTGGCCGGTTAAAGATTAGAGGATAGTTAGGCTAAGAACAGCGATAACGATTGCACAGTTAAATCGTTGTTGAAGCAATGACCGGGAACGTTGCTTGGTTGTTTAATGAGCGGGAAGATATAAGCGTTTGGCCGCGGTATTCTCCATTTCGACAAGGAATTCCACAAAATTGTTTTACCGTTCGCCGGCCCGCAAACTGTGTACCTTAGGGGAGCTTACGCCAAGCCACGGTGTCCAGGTTGACTTAGGACCGGCGGAGCGGCTGGGACGTGTCGAAATCAGGTGCCAATGTAAACTGCACGCTTACGACGCTCGATAAAGCTTACCAGGACGCCGTTGATTTCGCAACGGAAAACAAACGACAGCCGTGCTGGATTTTTTTAATGGGACCTGCCCATTTTTGACGGACCAAGGTTCGCCAGCTGGAAGATTCGCCGAGTTTTCTTGGTCAACGTTCCACATTCTCAAGACAGCGATTACACTGGACATCATCCGCACGCTTCAGACAGATGACGCTATAGACGAATAAACTGATCGAATTAATAATAACGAGCTTAAGACTATAAACGCACGTCTACCAGGTGCTGTAGCAAAATTCGTAGAACTGCAATTGTTGTATACCCGATGACCCTAGGCCCTAGTTAAACCCTTGAATCATCAGAATGCAGGTAGGTTCGAAACTGCGCCTTATCCCCAGAAACTATAATCCGCCCCATCTGGGACGTAACAATACACTTAAATAAAACTGTTCTCGATTTTATTATAAACTGTTGTACTCGATTACCAAACGCGGAATCCAACCCAATTCTAACATTCGAAAAAGAGGACTTCTCCGTAAGAAAATTCAATATCACCGGGTTCAATTTCAACCGAATTTCTATCCGCACCGAACGATACACAGTATCCACATTTGCGGAGGCCATCGGGCGAAAGAATACAAGCAATTCTAGCATTGTTCTCAGAAGTCACGTGTAAAGCGAAGGGGCGACGGTGTTTACGCCCTAGGAGTTTTCTTTTTTCCCTCTTCTATCTCTCGTTTATCGTTGTCGAAGACCGCCGAAGTTATTCCACATTTCCTTATCACGTGCAACGTTCGGGAAACCAAGGAGAAAAATGATCGAACGGTTTTCAGCGGCGATTCACTCGCGCGCTTCTCAACGTTTTCCCTTTTCCCTCTGCGATCTCGTTATTCCGCTTTCCCGATCCCCTTTTTCACCCGAGGACACGACCATTCGTTTTCCACCGTGAAAGAAACAGATACGACCGACTCACGGAGGGTTGTGTACACGGGAAGAGCTATAGACGCCGTCGAACAATAACGATGCTGCTCGGAGCGTGATAAAGTTCGGGAGTTAATAACGGGAAATTGGAGAACCGAAAATTCGACGTCTACGTTTCATGGTACCGAATTTGAGGACCCGACTCGACTCAAGAATCTAACGTCCTTCGTGACGAACAATTTAATGTGGAGTTATATTACGGCCTCCCATTTGGCGACGGCTTAAAAAGAAGTCCCGAAGTGTACATTTGTAAACAATTTTGAATTGGATCAAGACTGAAAGAAGGCACGTTTATCCCGCATAAAATGCAGAAACGTTTATCAAGGTTGAATCAGTCGCAACATCATTTCGTCAGAATTGCTTGCGATAGGACGGAACGTAAACGGTGCGAATGACGAAACGCTTTATCGATTGTTGAGTTCAAAGAAACCGAACAGTTGCGAAAGGTGTGACCCACTCGAGGGAAGAATGCGAGTGGCTTTTCGAGTAGGTCGCGTCAATTCGGCTGATTTGCCTCGCGCAACAAAACCGTTTGAACACGAATGGGCTCCCGACGGACAAGGAAAAGCGGAGGCTTTTGTAATCCGTTCCACGCTGGGCGCGATACGATATTATTCCATAAACTCGTCGATACAAGGTCGTTTGGCTTTCCCAGCTTTTTACCGGGCCGCCACGGAAGATCTATGCACCTGAATAAATGTATTACGCGGAACGAATTGTTCAGCTTAATACACCGCTTGCTCCGCTATTCGCGGCTCCTCGAACGGTTAAAAGGGACTCGTCTGTTTTTATCCGGCACTCGGATTCGCTAGGCTACTCGTAAACGGCACTTGTCCAAGAGTAATGTTGCATTTGCTACGCTCGAAACGCGTATAATGTTACGCGTCGCATCCACCTCGCGGCGTTATGAAGTTCGAGCTCGGTTCATTGAGAAGCTCCGCGAACGGTGTGTGTTTGCGCAAGCTCTTAAGCAAGCGTGCCATTGTTTTCATTTCAGATTCGACGAACAGCGGCAGATTGAAATTAACGATCAGAGGCGAATACGATTACGCGGTGAACGATTTTGTTTTCACGTTACACCATTGACGCGCCGGTCTTGCATTCCTTGCAATCATTCGTAACAAAACATTCTGCTGGAATGCAATCTATAAAGCCTCGTACAGACCTGAACATTTCGACGAACATTGCGCCGAACGGCGCACAGTTCGAAAGTTCCTTGATTTCGAATCCGATTTTGTCCAAATTGCCCACTGTGCGCCGTTCGGCGCAATGTTCGTCGAAATGTTCAGGTCTGTACGAAGCTTAACGTTCAACGCGTCGAGTGTCGAATATAAATCGTGATTATCGCCAACCATAGCGAACCAATACTGGATCGCTTCTGACCCATATAAATAATTCTATCTGACCATGCTTTATCCGTTCACCTGAGTGAAGCAGATATTAGCTGGGCCAGTAGCCATTTTATCAAGAATCGGCTTCAAGTCAGCTTTCAATTTTCTCGAGTAAATAGGAAATTCGTGGGACGGTGAAATTTTGTTGAAAGTCAACCAGTTGTCGCAAACTTTTGATGCTGCACATAATCGTCAACGTCGATGCGACACCTTTAGCCCGCAGCAATCACTGCCAAGTGTCGCTAATGGGATTTCGCGACAGGAGTTAATCGTTTCTGAGCTGAAAGGCTTTCGAAACGGAACAAGAGGCAATCGTAGGCGACGATGCCCACCAAAGGCCACCATGGCGTTTAGAAATCCGTCGAAAATAGCATGGGTACGGTAAAGGGAGGCACGGTGTATCCGTGACACCGCATACCGTTTCGCGAGTGACTCACCGTGTCCAGATTGAACAGGCTCGACACCTTCTTCAGGAACCCGTCCTGCGACTTCTTCTTCCTTCTGGTGGTCATCCTCCTCTCCTCGAGTCGATCGCCGTCCGATGTAAATTAATCCAATTAATCCGGCCGCTCAGATACCACTGAGCCACATACTTTTCTCACGAAACTCACGGAACCGCACTTCACCGAAATAAAATGGCAAAGATGCATTCGCATTGATTAGCATCGATCCTGCCGCGGATCGATAGGATACGATAACACGCGGAAGGAAACGTGGCGAACGAACCTAATCGGAAATTGTTTTCTAATCTGAACTGCATCGCCTAGCGCGACGAGGTACGAACCGTGTACAAAATAGCTCCACGATTCGAAATTAACCCTTAGCACTCGAGCGGCGACTGTAAGGCGCCACTAAAAATTGCTGTATCGTTATTTAAAATATTTTTTACATTATTAAACTTGTTTGTACTTAATAAGTTATTAAACAGTTCAGTACTCTACGAGTAAATTGCACCATTTAATAGCCTAGTCTATTGCATTCGTATCTGAGTTATTAATAGCCATTAGTTAGTTGATAATGTAATTTCCATCTTGTTCAGTTTATCTCGGAACGAATAAGTTGATATTCAGTGCAGGTTACACGTTCCTCAGGGTGAAAATTCACCCATTTACTATTTTTATGTACTCTAAAATGATCGATCTCTTTTTGTCGGTATTATCAGATTTCTCTAAAATGTTATAAATGAAGCATAATTTCTTGGTTGAAAGTGTAAAGCAAAAATGAGGGACACAGAATATTTCATTGTTTGCGGTTAAGCGTATGGGGGTTAAGCGAATCAATAACGCCAGGCACCAGCCACCTCCGTGGCAGTCGACGTGTTAACCCTTCAAGGACGAATATCGTCGTAGTGGCGACATCAGGTTCACGTATAATTGATACAGTTGCAAACAAGTTGTGTTCCAAACCGAATGACAAATCGCAGTGCCAGCTTTATTAAATCGTCTCTAACACACATGGAGGTGTTCGCAGCTCGATGAAATTTTACAAGCTGATAGACAAGAGTACGGAGAAGTGATCGGCAAAGCCATAAAACATTATTTTACAGTTTCCTAATAAAAAGAAAAGGTTTCGTCTCGCGGATAATATTGTGTCCCCGGCCGGCAGCGGGTCGGCGCGAGTTTAGCGTACGGTTGCAACGTGAAAGTGCCTCGGCCGGTTGAAAACTCAATCTAAAGGAAACACGAGACCGTTGCATAGACCGGTAATTTTATATGCGTCAAATACATCATAGATTCTGTGTTACGATTACCGGGCGACACGGGAGCCGTATTATGCTCCCCCAGCGGCCTATTTCCTACGGACGCCGCACAGTGATTCAGATTGGAAAATCGTGTGACATTTCCTTAAAAAGTCGACTATCGCATATCAATATTTAATACTTATATATTATTAAAATTTAAAAACAGCAATTGTGATACAATTCTTGTTTAACCTATCCGTAGGTAAGCAATTCAACATTACCTGGTTCAAGTTTCGCGCTGATATCACATACGGTTTAAAAGTTATACAAAAGTGTCGCACGATTTTCCAATCTGAACCACTGTGCGCCGTGCCGCGTTTACGTTCGTGTCCTTTCGCACGCAAGTGCAGTGCCCAATTGATAAAAGCCCAGGGACATCGACGCTGCCCTACTTGTATCGGTTAACCCGATTCGCTTCTCGAATAAACGCAGGAAATTATTCTTCCCCGGCCGACCTCACGTGCTCCACCGCCGCGACATTATGTAATACGTAATCGTTTCTCGTCGATACACGGACGCGACCGGGCTGCACACGTGAGTCACGTCAACTTGCGAAACCTCCGATTCGAGCAATGAAACGGAAAGACTATACCTGTGCCCCCACCCCGCAGCGTGCTAAAAGAAATCAGAGGAAAATCTGTCGCGTGAGCAACTACGCCGACATCGGTGGCCTCGTTGAACCGCACGGACATCTGATATCCACCGTAAACTATGCCTCGCGATTCCTTTTAATCTACTCTTTTCGCTTGCGGCGAAACATTTAGAAACGTTGTTTTATTAGCCTGTTAACCACGTTGCTTTTTATCTCTGGAAACGTACAGGAGAGTCGTACGATACCGGAAAAAGATAGATCTCGCATTTACTGTTAGTTCACGATGGAGGAACAAAAATCTACTAACCAAGCAGTTGGTTTTATTAATTCTTCTGATAACATTTAAAGAAACGCCTTACACCCCTTTAGACACCTCATATCCCCTTTTATAGGGCTAATAAGTTACACTACAAAGCTATAGCCAAGCTATAGTACAAAAACTTAGAAAAAGAAAAAGGGTTAAAATCCCAGCGGTTCGTGATTTAATTCATAAACTGCTAAACCGAGAGCCGAGTCTAGTTTCTCCGACGTTCGATGACCGTTACCGGCACGCTACCTATTTCGAAATCGATCGAAATCGATTCCTCGCGTTCCGCGAAAAAGGAACGAGCCGAACGAACCGAACGAACGGCGGCCGCGAGTCACGCTCCATCCCGTGCACCGAAAACCGAGGTACCCAGTAAAGGTTAGTAGATGCTCCTCGCGCAAAGAGAATGCATTCTCTGGTTGGACCGGGTGAGCTGCCACGTTCTGGCCGATCGATCAGTGAAAGTACGAAACACAAAGTGGCACACGACCCGGCTCGGCTCGGCGCGGCGTGGCGCACAGTGGTGCCAAGGCGGCAAAAATCCATTTTATAAATTTTCAATTTTTATAAAAAAAAAATTATTTTTGTATAGCCTAATAGTGCGTGCATGATGTGTCAAAGTCAGATTTTTGAAAAAAAAATTTTTTACGGAGATATACGCATGGTAAATAACCATTTCTCCGCTCCTGGGAATTCATCAGTTCTTAGTGCGATAGTTATATAATTAGTCCGTCTATAATTGGATACTTAGGGTTCTACAAATCATATAGGTTCTTGCAAATGGCTTCAACTATTAACTGGCACAAAAGTCTTTGCACAACGTTAGATCAATATTACACCTTGCCAAAACGATTAGTTCCAGACCAAAATCTATTAATGGATTTGTTGTATTCTTCCATAAATAAAAAATGGGCAGAGAACAGAGATTTTCGATTGGGCCATATTACTTAATTTTCTTTGCCAAATAAGCGTGTACCTGTGGCAATCTCTCCACAAATTTTGAAACAAATTCGTTGGATAGTTTCGTTTTTACAGATTTTCTGCCGGTTTTCGCCATTTGGCACCACTGTGCGGCGCGTCCGTCCCGATGTCCGTCTACACAGGTACGCGCACGTATTTTTCCGAGAGCGCGAGGCTACAAAAACCCGATCTACGCTCCCACGAAAACTGTTCTACGCTTCCCTCCTTACACACAGCTACACACCCGCGTGTGCACGCTTGCAAACACGCTTGCGTACGTAAGTTTGTGTACGTGTACACGCCGGTATGGTTATATCGTAAACAGGTTGTCCGTCCGTCCCACTCTAGTGCGCGCGAAGCGTACTCCTGTGCAGCGTACCGTGACGAATGACGACGCGGATAAGGAAACCCACGATTGCAAGCCTTCGATTTCCACGTGGACATATGCGTGTACGCTTTACGCGCACGCTTTGTTCCAGCGGACACGCGGAACTCCGTCGCTCCAGAGCCCATTGGAAACGGCAGCCCGATTTGTCAGCGTAGAAAGCGACGCGTCGGGTACGTCAGGCGAAATTCACTGTCGTATCGTTCACTTCCGTGCATATTGCCTAATGACACCGAACGTCACGTAGCGGCTAATTCGTTTCCAGAAGTATCGCCGGTTGATCGCGTGTACCGTTAACCGGGACACAATCGCTCGTAAAACTCTAATTTCGAAACTTTCTATCCTCGAATTCTCAACTTCTCCTGATCGCCACGTGTTCCTTCCCCGTTTACCCGCCAAAAAAGACAAAAAAAAAAAGAAAGAAGCGAAGCGAACGAATTCACCGTTGCTTCCTTCTTTTTTTTCCATCCTCCCACTCTCTCTCTCTCTCTCACTCTCCCGGTGTGGACGTTGCTTTACCTTTCGGGAGAGAAATCACAGATTCTCACGAGGCGCCGCGCATTTAGACGATAACGGGCCGACGCATTTGACTACACCAACACCACTGCACTCTTATATCCGGCGTCCGCTTGGAAATCACCGTGTATCAGGACGCCCGTGCACGCACGATTCTCGCATTCCACGAGAGAGATCACCGACGCACTCACACACCCGTGAAACAGGTTGCTCCTCCTCGCTGCTCGGTCTCGCTCCGGAACGAATTTCTGCCGCCAATCGAGCCACGATATTTTCTCGATTCGACACCGCGGAGACGGATATAACCGGAGAGAAACAAAGGACGAGCGACGAACGTCAAAATGTACACGTCAGTTTCTTGATCGCGTCAGTTTTTGCGGGGTTCTCTGTATACTTGCATACGCGCGACTAGTCCCCACCTCGTTCGCTTTATTTACCGTGGTGTCGTCTCGACTGGCGTCCCGTTTCCCGACTGTACGCTACTGCTCTCCGGTGTGTATCGTCGTCGGAAGGCGCACCGGTACACATAGGTTAGAAAATCACTGTGTGTCGTGGGACCGCGCGCGTCGTCGAACGAAGAACGCCGGACGATTTGACGTTTCGCACAGCCCGTGGATTTTCGCGACAGTTGACACAGGCTCGCGTGACACGGTTACACGGCACTGCTACAACGCCGATTAAAATCACCGACGCACCGGTTGGGAGGTTAGGTCGCCACGGACGCCTCCTCTCCTCTCCTCTCCTCCCTCCACCACTCTGCGCCGCTTTCTCTATCCGTCTCTTTCCCTCTCCCTCTATCTTTCGCTTGCTCTCTCTCTCTATCTTTCGCTCGCTCGCTCGCCTCGGTCGCCTCGCTCGCCTCGCAGAAGGGACAAGCCGCGTCCAGGAAACGAAACGTTTTTCCCGCCACGCACACACACACACACACACACGGTACACGGTACGACACTGGTCGTTCGCGATACCGATCGCACCCGCGGCCCGGGATCGAACGAGCGACCGAAAATAATTCGAGCGTGCACACGCAGAGAGGCGAAACGTCAAGAGCTCTCTCGTACGCTTTGCCGAGCTGGCCGTGGACAGGCCTCTTTGCTTGCTGACGTCATCGCTCGGCCGCCGGCATGAACCTCGCTGCACGCACGGAGAGTGCCGAGCCGAACCGAGCCGGACCTGCACGAACCTGCACGATCGTCCTCGCGAGAACGCCGCTCTCTGGGCGTTATCCAAATAAACTTTTATTTCGGCACCCACCGAGCGGATCTTCCTCGATATTACATATTTAAACAGGTGGTTGTAATTGTACAAACGTTAACTGGTCAAACACTAGATATAGAGCGCCTGATCCCGTGAATCTTTTATAGCGATCGAAGATCGATTTTCCGGTACAGCCTTTTACAAATTTTGTGATTCTAGACCGTTCGCGGGATTGATATTGTGCTAGATTGTTCGGCCAGTTTGCAACACGAGGTTTTCATTCAAGAATAATGCGGTTCTTGGAGCTGCAATTTCCGCCGTGGTAGTCTGCTTTCCCGTAATTCCTCGTTAGGTATTATTTCTGTGGGAGTTCACGGCGGCGTAATTTTTTATCCGTTATTTCGAACAAAAAAGTGGCCAACTCCACACGAAAGTAGTCGCGGGTTCGTTCTCTACCGTGTGCCTCTCGGGTTTCCCCTCTTGCTCCCTTCTACGTATCGCTCGCTCACGGCAGGAACATACTAACCGTGCCGAAGACGTTCGTTCGTGGCGACGACGACGCCACACAGTGGTCCGGATCGCAGAAAAAGTTGACTGTTCGAAATTGAAAACTAATCAAAGCGTTTTCCCAATGTTTAACTGCATCAGTCGAATCAGAACGATACAAGATATATATTTGTGATGTTAGATACCGTACTTAATAACTTGTGTACCTGTACATTTTATCAAAAATTCTAATAACATAATTACATTATATATAAAAAATTATAAGATTTGAATTTCGAATGATTATACAATGGTTTTAATAAGGAAAGCAACTGATTCAACAACTAAATAAAAGTTTATAAAAATAATTAAAAAATTAAACAAAAAATATTTTCTAACATGTATGATTAGAAAGAGACATTTCAATATCTCAAACGGTTCAAAAGTTATACACAAATGTCCCTAAATTCTGCGATCCGGACCACTGTGGCGCCAGTTTCGTGCCAGGCCGATCGCACGTTTTGCGGTCGGGGGAGAAGTTCTGATAGATACGAAGATATCGCTCCGGGCACGGCCATAATGATAGGCAGTTTACACGAATTTCGGCTGCTACCTGTACATTACTCTATTTACATTTCCTTTTATCTGGTGCGGACTCGGTGAACTGTACTCAGCCGAACTGGCCGCCTCGAATGCTTTCGTGGCGGATCAGGTATTTCGGAGTAAACGCTCTGGTCAAACCAGCTCGTGCACCATGGCGAAATTTAGTATACTGAAATGTAGTAAACTGTCTCCGTTTTCTATGAAATTCCGAACGATGAAGAATTTCTAATCATTATAATCACAAAATAAACAGTAGTGCAAGGGGTTAAATCGATCCTGGTTGAAATGTAACCAAAGTTCCATGAAAGAGAATGCGAGAAATTGTAAGAATTAAATTAGTATCTAGAAATCCTTGCAAAACGTCCGAGGAATTAGGCCACCGAAACGTTCGAGAGTTTCCAGCCGCGGCAGACTATTATCGCGAAGTAGAGAAACCAATTGTAGCGTTTGCAGCGTCTCGTTTCGGCAGCAAGAATGTAGCCGGCCGTCCACATTCGCGGAAACGTTCCTTTCCCTCTTAACGAGTCCCGTAATGGGCAAAAATTTCTATTAGCGCTCGTTGCGCTTGCGTGGCCGTTCGCCGTGCTTTAAATGCAACGCGCCGCCGAGCTATCCTCGGCTTCGGCTTCGGCTTCGCCTTCGGAGTCGCCTTTGAAGGACACGTGGTGCGCCTGCGAATCGGGAAACTCGTTTCAATCTAATCCCGAGGAAAGAACGCGGGCCACGTTCGAGCGCACGCTCGCTCGAGTCAAGAAATTCCGTTTCGACAAAAAGCCTCTTGTCGATGGAACGGGATCTCCTCGGATTCCTTCGGCGCTTTTTCGTAAACTTCACCCCGGGAAAAAAAGTTGCGGATTACTCGCGATTCGGGCGGACGTTCAACGACCGAGTCTTTTTTATCTTGCAGCACCGCATGCAAATCCGACGGGGACACGAGCAGCGTATTCAGCTGCACCGTGATTCCCCGTGTGCACCGGTCCCCCATTCCTCGCGCAACTCCAGGGAGTGCATCACCTTATTGTTAAAAAAAAATCGAACTTTTTACCATTTTCCTTGCAGTTTCACGTGTGCGGAGTGTGATTTTTTAAAATTTAGAACCCCTATGCGATTTAAAATGTGTTGCACCTACTTCCAAAAATTGCAATAAACTAAATAAACAGATATCTTGATGCATCCTTCCACCACCCGAAGAACTCGAGCATCTCAGGACCACACTAAGCCAAAACGGTTTCTCCAAACACAAAATCAACCGTACCATAGATCGACTCATGAAACCAAAGGATAACCAGACCACACGCAACAATGAAAATTGCAAATCCTTTCTACCGTACATACAGGGCACAACAGGCCGAATCAGCAGAATCCTAAAAAAAAAACTATCAAGACCATCTTCACTACACGTACAAAAATAGGACAGATACTCACCTCCCCCCAAGGATCCGCAGCCACGGTTATCCACGCCAGGGGTATACAAAATACCTTGCTCATGCGGCAAAGTTTACATCGGCGAAACTGGGAGGAGTGTGAGCACTCGAGTCAAGGAACACGAGCGAGCGGTACTCCAGGCTGGGCTACATTCAATCAGCCGTAGCCGAACACCAGTTAACCACAGGACATACCATCGTTTTTAATGAAACCACAGTTCTAGCCAGAACAAAAGGATACTTTCCCAGAAAACACCGGGAAACATTGGAAATTAAGAAACACCCGAATAACATCAACAGAGATACAGGTTACAACCTTAGTCTAATATGGCACATGCTCTTCCCAGTTTTTTAATTGTTTGACCGCCCAATTGAAAGTCTACTCTGATTGGTGCTTACCGAACCGGAACAACGAGCAAAACCCCACTGTATAAGTGGGGCACAATCCGACACACATTAGTATCAGTGTGTCTTCTGACCCCCTGATGAAGCTAGCTACACGCTTGAAAGCCTCAACAGACAAAACTGTATGATGCCGGGCCGTGAAAGCCTCAAATCTCTGATTAATAAAATAAAGTTGACTTTTCTTGCCGTCTACGGCAGAAAGCCCCCTCCTTAACGGCCCCGACAAAGACGGAAGTGTCCTATTTGTCTCTCCCCTAGTTTCCCCTGTCTCGCCCCATGGAATTGACCGCTTGAACTCCTTCTGATTGCGCCCGGAAAATAAATACGCTCGCGGCCGAAAGCGGTCAGCCGGGCACATTCACGAGGAGCGTCCTTTTCTTTCCGACGCTTCGAGCCATATGACCTGGAAACTTAAACGAAACCTTTAGAATTTCCGGGGAGGCAATTTCGCTGGCGGTGCATTTCTCGCATGTTACCGTATGCAACCGGCCCGCGCCACCGTCGGAGTACGTCCCTGGAACAATGGCAACGTTTAATGCTGTCTGGCTGCCGGGCCGGGCCGCAATTTGCATTTCTCTAACGGGCTTGCCCGCCTTCGGGAACGAGGCCCGCCGAAATCGCGTACGATGCATCGAAGCCCGCCTAACGTTTGCGTAACGCTCCCTTTGTGCTGCCCTTTGAGCCGATTTCCGGCCAAATTTCCCTATCCGAACCGGAAATTACGCGGAGACGCCGCGCCTCGCGCGCTACCCAATATTCCGCAAAATTGCTCGGCCGAAAATTGTTTGGCCGACGGACGGGACCGATTGCCGTGCGTTCTCCACCCTCGCAATACGATCGACCGGATCGATTCGATTCGGCGAATTGAATCGCAGGGAAAAACGCTTGTCGACGTAAGCGAGCGATGTCATCCGACGTGTCGGCGACTTGAAAAATATGGGACACGTTTCTTACGCGATACGACGTGTATCGTGTTCCAGTCGGTATTCTTGGCCTGACCTTCGCGCAGGAATTGTTTCGCGTTACATAATTCGCGTCATGCCGAATCGCTGGGCACGGTAACGATAGGATCGAACGGAATCTAATTAATCGCTCCGGAATGGGTCACGAATTGGAACTACGAGTGACACCTATGTATTGTGGTGTCTGCACGGCAAACTCTACCGATAAACCATTCGCCGCCCACGTTGCCGAGTGCCTACGTGCGACTCCTCGCAGAAACTGACGTACGATTACACTGTCCAACACCAAAATGGTTTTGCAATACCTGTTGGGCGATTCTTATACACTTTGTCATCCTCAAACCAAATCTGAAATCTCCATCAAGCAACGTTTTCGAAAAATTTTGGGTTTTGTAAAAATGCCCGATTTTGATACAAAATAACGTGTTGCGCAAAAACTAAACACGCGAGAATGTTCAAGTTTTTTGAAACCAATATTTTTTGAAAACGTTGCGTGATAGAACAATTCTGTTTTCGGATTTGGTTTTAGAATGACAAAGTGTATAAGAATCATCGAACAGGTATTGCAAAACTCGAAAAAAGTTTGATCTTGTTGGACAGTGTTATTTATCGCAGAATCCACGGAGTCACTTGTCGCAACATACAACAAATAATAATAAATATTAACGAAACAAGTGTTCAATCATCTTGAAAATGAAGCTTTTTATATTTAGATGTTTACCACCAGTTTGGCTGGAAGGTACTGGAACTCCAAAATTTTCAAGATTCATTCGAATTTGTCGAGTACAGGAGCGTATTGTATACAAAAAATGGTTGCTCGGCGCGTTAATTAACGCCGTAACAGGTAGAGACTCGTCGTTGCGAGCTCGTTGTACCGCGAAGGAAGGAAAAGGGCGGGAGATGTGAGAACAAAAAAAAAATATAGAGCCAGTAGCAATGCAAAACAATTGGTATCGTTGTTTATTGAATCGAACACAACGGGACACCGGAGAGAACACCGAAGAGGATACTGGAGCTTAATTAGTGCGTGTCGGCGACCGAACGTCACGAGCTGTTCCATTTCTTTTCCCGCATTTTTCAGAGTTCGTTTCTCCGCGGCTGAATCTCAGCAGTCCCTGCCTTGCGACCCTGGTAATGAGAGAAAACAAACAAAAAGAAAAACAACAACGGAGTAGGGACAGGAAGTTATGCGCCGAACACCGTAGGCTAATCTCTCATAACTGGAGTGGCTCATTTGCGGCGAGAGTCGCGAATGCTCATCGAGCAAGAAAGGAAAAAAGAGAGAGAGATAGAGAGAGAGAAAAAGGTATAAGTGTAGGAGCGAATGCGTGTGCTAGAAAAGGGACAGACAGAGAACGGGAGGGAACGAAAGCTGTGATAAAGCCGGCAATGGTGGAAGTAGGAGGTGGAGGGGGGAGGGGAGGGGGTGAGTTAAGGTAATTGGCACCAAGCCCTGTTTCCCGTGTTAGTTACTGCGAAACATTGCGCGTGAAGGGGATTTTCGAGATTTTTAATACCCTGGAAACGGATGAAGCGCCCCTTTGAACCACAATAAAGCCGTAATTACAAGCGAACCGTGAAAAGCCTAGAGTACACAGTTTCCCCGGGCAGATACGACGCCATGAAAATTAAACGTATTTAACTGTCGAAACAATGGTGAAAGAGAGACAGTGGGTGGGGGGTCGTGGCCGGGCAGAGGCGGATTCGAAAAATACACGGAGACAATGAGAAGTGCCTCGGCGCCTGGCGCACCGCAAACCTTATTACGCCGGTGAACAAACGTCCCGGTGATCGTTGGGCAAACGTTTCGCTTGCCGAGACTGTTTGGCAGCTAATTCACTCCGCCTTGTGGAACACAGCGCCCCGGCGAAGAGCCTCTTCTGATGTTCCCAAGCACCATCGTCCGCGGACCGCGATTCTTCAAAAATATTTTCCTACGAAGACAGGGAGCGGAAACGTGAAAGAGAAGTCGCCGTCCCTTCCCGCGGAAGCGAGACGGAATAACGCGAACGGAGGCGCAGCTTTTTACCAAACTTAATTAGCTTTGGCACACAAAACCCTTGCACTCCGCATTCGAGCAACACGCACGCGGACCGCCCGCGATATTTCGCCCGGAATTCCTCGAGCAAAAGACGTCTTGTCCAACCTTGCGAAAAGGAGAACGCGCTGAAAGAGAGCACCGTCGTCGTCGTCCCGGTGTTTCCCATATTCGCCGTGATCGTTATTACGGAAACATTTGACGTCTCGGACAACCAGCGTCCCGGTTCGACCACGTTGCACCCCATAAATCTTAGGCGAAGCCGATTCTATCCGAATTCGACGAAGCTCGCCGCAGCAATCCGATCTGCACGCTCGCCCGACAATTCCCGTGGGAGCTCACGTCCGCAAATCGCGGCGAGATTTCGCACGCCGACGGTATTCCACCGACACCGCGCTTTCGTCGGGATCCTCTACCCGCCGGACAAGCGAATTATTAGTTTGATGCATATCTAATTCCGAAACTTCGAACGAGTATATTCGTCATTGTTTAATTTTAATTCCGCGCCGTGAGGGATTTTTCAAATTACATTCCACAGTTAACTGGCTAAAGTACCAACTGCACGGCATACTCTGGTTTCGAACTTCCAGAAAATCAATCTCTTTCGGATTGTCTTTAAATATAAGTGTTAATGCCACACAAGGTTTCCAATTATTATTCTAATTATACCGTTGAAAATAAAGGGACGTCACAAAAACACCTCACTCCAAACAAGAACGCGAACGGCGAGGAGGATGAGTCGTAACACGATAAACGCGAACCTATTTTTTTGCAAATCTAGGAAAAGATCGCAACCTGAATACTCCAGCAATATTTTCTTTCAACTTCCGCCGTTCGCCGATGATATAACGCATAAAAATTCAGAATCTGGACGCAGGTGCAGCCGCGAGAGTTCAGAGGTTAAAAACGATAAAAACAAAGTACAAAAATCGATTTACCCGTTCGCGTTTCACGACATAGAAATTTGTTTTACGTTGCATCGGTTATAGAACTGCACCTGTTACAATAGCATTGTCGCTTGGAGTATCACAATTTTTTACCAAACTTGAAAATCAAGCTTCACGTACCGCAATCTATTAAGTAAACCCAATTTCATGACGATCTACGTTACAATTAGACTGTGGATCTTTATGCATTTTCAAAATTGAGAAGACCAAGCACAAAACAGTAAAATCATTTAAAATAAGATGCCTATACCTGTATGTATACCTATATAAACTTTGTCTTTTCTATTATTGTATTATTAAATGGGTTGATTTGATTTTGTGACTGTTTATGGGCACTCGATGAGTTGTCTTGATCTCACCCTGTGTTTTTACCGAAAGCACGCGGGCTCGGTGTTTGCTCGTATCCGCTCGGGAAATATCCGTGAATGTCAAAGACCATGCATTTACCGAAATCAGTTTTTCGTCAAGATGGCGCGTCTTTGCGCGAAATAAAGCGAAAGCATGAAGGATTCGGTCGAAGAGAGTTTTCACGGGGCGGATAGAGTCCCGGCGCGAAATTGTTGGCCGTGAACAAAGCCGGCCGGCGGTATAGTGATCTGCTCCGTATCGTTACAAAGGGAACAAAAAGCGGCAGGAGGACGGCGTAGTGGGTGACGCATTGTGGATATCCGAAACAAGAAGATGGAAGATGAAACATATCCTCTCCAGGGAAGACGCTATTCAGAGCCGAGCATAGTACGTTCGAGTGTCTACGGCAAGAGTCATCGACCGAAACTCGATTCTTCGAGATGCTCGTGAACGATATGAAGATTTCCAATATTGAAATTCGAGGGAGGATATCCTCGCGAAGAGCGGGGCGGTCTTGATTGGATCATCCTTCGGATTCTCGTTTTATAAAATCATGGAGGAAATATTCCTCCTCGGCGTTCATCCGACGATCGTTAACAGCAACAATGGCGATCGAATCGTCGCACAGTGGTTCAGATTGGAAAATCGTGTGATATTTTTGTATAACTTTTAAACCGTATGTGATGTTAGCGTGAAACTTGACCCAGATAATGTTGAATTGCTAACCTACGGATAGGTTAAAGAAGAATAAAAGTAATATACGTATATACGTATTAAATATTGATATGCGATAGTCGATTTTTTAAGGAAATGTCAGACGATTTTCCCATCTGAACCACTGTGCGTCGTGATCGAGCATTCAAGCCGATTAGTAGCCGGTCCTCGCGAAGGACCGACACGGTCGGCAAATCTCCTTAGCCGAGATAAATCTCGGCGGGACATTACGAACATTCGAGGAGGAAGTCGAACTTCTTAACAAAGAGTTCCACGGATAGGGAGTCTACAGCGGTATCAAGGTTTAACGAATCTTTTTAAATTCACGGCGCGCGTCCCCTAACCACTTGGTCCCGCAGTTTTCCACGGTTTCCGTCCTCTTGTTCTTTATCCAACCCCTCTTCCACTCCCGTAGTCTGCGCCTGTATTGGCGTATCAGAGTGGGACAGAGCCCTAAGGCGAGAGTAAACCCGATTAGACGGTACACTAAATCTCATTCAACCAGCCTTCATTGTTAAGTGCCTCCGCCCGTCTTTCTTTCCTCGTAAAAAGCGTTCCACAAGCGCCCTGAATTGCCAAGCGACGTTCCCTCGCGCGGAAATGTTCCTGTATTTTCGCCTGTCTCGGGATTTTTTACGGGTCCCCGTTAAACGGCCGATCCCCGGAAACAAATTATGCGACTCGCAACTTATCGAACTGTCCTCGATCGCGGAGACAATCGCGACCCAACGACTTAACGATCGCGCCGATCCCCCCGTTTCCGCGATGGTCCCCCTTTTCGAGTCTACAGTGATTGTACACGTTCGAACGGCAAATAATGCTGTTCATTTGTTGAACAGTGTTACAGTCAATCTCTTTTAAGCCCCTTAAGAGGCCTGGACTAAGTTCTGGAAGAAATTCTAGAAAACGATAGACGACAGAAGATGTATCGTATTCGACGATCCGCGCGTAATCAATTTCAAGAGACTAGCGTCAGCAGGACGTAGAGACGTGCTCCTCGAATGGTTAACACAGCGCAAACATTGGGAAGACTATTACCATCTTTCCAGCGAGTAAACCGTTATGGAAGCTGTCAAATAAACATCAGGAGATCTCAGAACACGGTTTACGACGAGAGCCTGTTCGTTGCCGATACGGTCGTTCCGTCGGCAGCGGTGCATAAAACGAAAATACGCGGGCATAATGAATGCGTCGGCGAACGACGGGCGAGCATCGGAGTTCGTATCGATCAATGCGTAAGGAGCATTACAAGGGGAGATTCCGCGATCTGGTAAATATTTTCACAGGCGCTAGTGCAGCGCCGACTAATCGCTAGTACTTAACGAGAAACGGCGCGGCGGGACCTTGATACGCCGCCGGTAGTTCCAGCGATCGCATCATTAAACCACAACGCCCTTAATAACGACGAGGAGGTACCGTGCGCGTTGTAACCGCGTAACCAGATGGTAAGAACTCGAGTCGCATGCATCACTGTCGTGCAAATTGCTTTTACTCCCCCGCACACTCTTTCGTCACCACCGTAACCCGGCGTTCCTACCGTTTGATCGTTCCTAGCTAACCCGTGCCAATACCACCGAGAACGCCGAGTGATATAGTGCGAACGATTTCCACCGTCGAAAATGCATTCTCGCATTCTCGCATTCTCGGCTCTGCCAAATATCCCCGCCGCTCTTCAAATTGCAAAAGACGCTCTCCGCCGGTAAACCAATCGGCGAGATATCGCTCTGATAATTTAATTGGTGCTCCTTGTTAGTACAAACGCATGCATCTCAAATTGCAAACTCCGTCCAACCACCAACACACCAGCACCGTAGTCAACTGTTCGGTAACAAGAATACAGTAATATCTCGATATACGCGAAAACCTCGGGACAGAATATTTGCTTGTGTACTACTCATTCGTCTCTCGTTGCTGGTGTCGAACGTACAAAATATTAACCTCATGATAGAACTATTCACACTATTCAACATTCACTCGTTTGATCCGTTATCCGCACAGTAGAACTGGCGAGGAAAGGACCCTAAATTGTATCGCGTTTGGTCTGGTAAAAGTATTATACAGAAATATTTGAAAAAATTTCACTATACCTTGCAAATATCGTGCACGTCTCTTTCACATATATCGAGACATTACTGTACTACTAAACGAATTCCAGCAAAGAAATTCGACATTATTTTCGTTATGTTCTTGTACATCTTGTTGACATCTGTTCTCGTCATTTAGCAATAAAAATACCGGAGATCTTGATAGAGAAACAGTGAATAATCAGAACAGTCGACCATCCATCGGCATCATCGAATGACAAGGGGGAAGAAATTCAACGCGAAGCAGTTAAAAATGATGTGCCAAGAGGGCAATGCAAATAGGGCGGTTCATCAAGGTCGAGATCGGAGCAGGACAGTCCGAGAATTGCACCCGCGGCGAGACACGGTGCTATAATTAAAGCGCATGACGTCAGGAAAAGATGAAAGAACAAAAGCGACATGCTTAGAGCGAAAGCAAAGCAGTGTCGGCAAACGTAAGCTGTGAATGCTCACCTGGTCGCCGTCGTGTCCTTGCCAGCTGTCGTGACTCTGCAACAAGGAGAACACAATATGAGTACAGTAAAAAGCGTTAACGTCGAACAAAGCGCGGGAGGAAAGTGTGCGTTCAAAAATTCATCCGGGTAACTAGACCCACCACCACCCCCCACTAGACTTCCCACTTAAACCGGAGTTCTCGTTCGTTACATATACCCGAATGAATTTGTAACCGCCCTCTGTCTCTCCTCTCTGTCTCTGTCTCGAGTTTACGTTTGCCTCCTCCGCTCCGAAAGGAAGAGGTTGGGCTCCTTCACCGGTTGCGTTTCAAATAATAATGCCCGAGGACGTTTCCGCTCGAGAAACAGACGCTTCGCAACAAATTTTGACGGTCGTGCTCGTGCCAAATGTTCTGCAACGCGTTTTATTTGCTGTTGGGACCGGCCAGGGGGTCGGAATCCACCTGTGAACTGACCACATCGTCATCCAATTTTCCACTCCTCCATCCCGGCCATGAATCGCCGAGATTTATAACCGGAAATTTGGTCTATGACCATTCGCGTGATTGCGCTCCTGAAAAACTAGGAGCAATGGCCCATGACGGTGGCGACGAATAAATTTCTATCAAGCGCAATCGTCGGTATCGTTTTATCACATAAATCGCCCGAGGATCGAACCGTCTGTTAATTTCATATACAGGTTGAGGCGCTAGAAACAGGCCACCTGAATAACTCGGCTGCTATTGGTGTTAGGAAGAAATGCATGCGTCGCGACGAGAAATCAGTCGCGATTATCGTGACGCGAACTTTGACAATTACGCGTCGATTACTTTTCGAAAGACTAATAATTTTCAATCGAACGCGTTCTCCGCGTTGTAGACCAATGATCCTTGACTTCCTACCAATATATTTGAACAGCAAGTTTGCCGCACACTCGTCTTTTTCATGTTACGAACAATTTCGAGTTTCGTTTCGACCGACAACACTTCCAGCTTCCGGCCCGTCGACGTTTGTCACGGTCCCGCGGATAAATCGAAAATAGTGCAGAAATTGATGCGACACGGAAGGAGAAGCATCGATCGTTAACGGGAAAGATTACCGAGAAGTTGTAAACTGTTTTATGGCGCATTGTTGCGGGGAATTGTTTCGCGGTAGAGGGCGCCGCCTCTTTTTCAAACAAACGGACGAATTCGCGCGAAAGGTCGTAACTCCGTTACGGTTCATTAAATCGGTGTAAATAATAACACCGGCTGTATAGGCTGCTATTTTATCGAACACGGAGGTAGACCGATGTCGGAAGTATAGGCGGCGGTCGCTTGGTTAATGTTCAACCGCCTTGCTAGATTTATGACGGCAATATAGGCCTCGTGGAGCACATTGTGCTTCGCACCCGTGAGCTGCAAGTTGATCCAACGTGGCATTCGAATGTGTGCGATATTCTCGCGTTGCCGAGTGCGCGTATATTCAAGAAATCCTTGTCGAAACATTCTGGTCATAATTTGCGCGAAAGAAGATACGGTAACGCGAGAAAGTAATACTTCATCCGGATAACAATCTCAGTCGGCTTGCTGGCAAGTGCTGCACTATGAATTTTCAACAATACTCGAGGAGACTTTGCATTTGCATTTTCGCATTGTTCACAGTCTTTACAAATTTTTATTCAACGAAACAATTGAAAACGATGTGATCTAGGTTGGGTTCAATGTACGAATACTTGTTTGCGTTGATAAATATTTATTTCGAACGAACACAGTTCCATATACAACATTCCGAAGATTTTGTGTAGGAATTCAACGATACCATAGCGTCTTAGGTATAGGGATTTAGGCGTAAGGGGCGGTTCTCCCAAGGACAGAAGAACTCAGGTGGGGTCATGAAGTCGAGAACGTAGTCTGTTAGAAGCAGCTAGCCTGTGCAGGTGGCAACTTTGTAAAGAGTTTTCACTTATACTATTTACATAAAGATTAAATACAGGATACGCGAAAACATTGTGCCGTTATTAAGAAAAAACAGCTTTATAATACTAATAAAGTATATACGGTATAAAGTGTAGTTTGTTGAGTAGCATACGTGTGCCAGTAATCAGACAAAAATTCATTTTCCCCGAGTACGTCTTAACGCTAAGTGTGTAGACGATGATAAGACGGGTGGTAGAGCACATAATGCGGATGCTGACGATAACGTATCGGGTTCTAACGTGCAAGGTATACCGAAACGCGATACAGATACGCCGAGGAAATTATTCCCACGATGAGGGTTGATACCTCTCGACCAGTTACTATCAAAATCCCATTACAAGGCGGAAGCAGTGCCTCGGGCAAATTCGATGGCGCAGTTGGATAATACTGATATCAATTTCACGTCGCCGAGGAAAAACAGACGTCGTATAAACTTGTTCCTACCTTCGCGAGACGTCGCACAGAAGAGATCCCTCTGACAAGAACGCGCGTAATGATTGTTTCTATACGTTCATTGCGGAACACATTTATCCCTCATTTATCATAATTCGATGCAACTCCGTTCGCCGTTTCCACACGAAGCAAACATAACGCGTTCGTAGACGTAACATTAATTCGAACCGTATTTTTCATAACGAATAGCAAATTTCAAACCTGAGAAGAATAACAATGCAATGTTTTCGGTCCCTTTATTTTTCTTGAAGTTTCGGACGTAATAAAACGGTAGATATATATATATTTCTAATTGAAAGAGTGAAAGACGGAGGGAAAGAGAGCATGGCGGGAATTGCGCGGGTTGACAACGGGAGATTTAATCGTTTAATGAAGTTAAACACCGCATAAAAGTCGGGTAAAAGGCCGGACTGCTGGCAGACGGAGCCGAGGTAGAAAATGGAACCGGTAGCCGCGGTATTATTGTTTGCAGAAGTTGCGGGCAGGAACGTCTAATGAAACATCGGTTTTCTGTTTTGCTACCTATCGTCTATGTTGTCGCAACCGCGGCCACGGACGATTTGTAAAACCGACACGGCCACGTTTCGAAAAACAAACGTTTATTATGATATGTAAAGGTCAACCCGACGTAAACAACGCGCAATCATAGCTGAAACACGTAAGTTTTAAACTTCCACATTTCATCCGCTTCAACATGATTATTCTTGCTCAACGGTCACTTCAAGGTGAAAAAGGTGGTATCCTGTAAATACGAAAGATATTTAGGTGTTTCCATTAATGTGGGACACCCTGTATTTTCGTCGATGTCGCCGAGGATTTCGCGTCCGATACGCCCGCCTACTATTTTTCGTTATTACGCTATCGGGCTGACAAAGGCGGTCCTTTCCGGACCGAACTTAATTGCGAAGTTTCTACTCGAGCAAATTGGTATATTCGTAACTTTCGACAGCCACGGGGATGATACCTGAACCAACAACACTCGAAACTTTTCTCGTTTCAGATCAACTTTGTCCGCGGAGTGCTTTACTTTAATTCCAAAGATCTTGTTTACATTGTGCTTGATCCGGCCGCCGCGGCGAGGACGCGCGCCGAATTTTATTGCTCTCGCCGAGATCTCGCCCGAGATCGGATCGCTCGCGCAGAAACGCGCGAATTCTTTGAGGAACCGAAAAAAAAAAGAAAAGAAAGAGAATCGTAAGAATGCGAATTTATAAGAATTCTCCACGCTCTTCGGAAGCTATAAAACACGGCCGAACGGCGAACTTCATTTTTCATTATCGGAGGTACGACTTCCGTTCTGCTTTATGGAACGTATAATGGCCCCGACGCGAAGGGAGCAGATACGGAACGTCATCGTAGGAAGGTATAAAAAAAAGCACTTATTCTCTAACAACTTCCCTTCTGCATTTTATTCGTGGCCGTGCGCAGTCCGGGCCATTCCAGTTTTTAACTTGGAGTTTATACGCGTGCGGAACTTCATCAACGAGTGTACACCTAAATCGAAGAATTTTACGTTCGATATTCGCCGGTGGTGCAAGTCCGGGCACGCCGATAGTACGTTTTTGGAAATTGGCGGAGCGACGAGCGGGGGGACGCGGTCAAAAAATTCGTAACGCAAAAAGTTTGATAATGGAGAAACCAGGTTACCGTGGAAAGAAGCGTCGTCGAGCGGCGACGAGATTTATCGGTAATAAAATGAACGGTGACTATGCCTAGAGGACAGAATACGAAGCACAGGGGGCAAAGGACGATATTCGCTAAGGGATGAGAAAGGATATGCGTTTCCCAAGGTAGCTAAAACTTACGAGGCACTCCGCTAAGTTCTAAGACCACAATTTAGCGTCTGAGGGGATTAGATCGACGACGTACGAGCCACCGAAGACACCGAGTATTAAATCGACTGATACAGGATTACTGCCGAAATGCCGAAAGCGATCGAAAAACTCGTTAAGCTCTAGTCAAGCGACTCAAAATGTGATAAATGAAACGGACGTAACCAAAATTTCATCACAATCAATGTAAATATGATAAAGTTTTTATGAATCTAGATAGATAGGTTTCTTTTTTCATTTATAGTAGTTTTAGAACAATTTTATTATGGACGAGAGGAGTTAAATAATAAAACTGCACACAGTCCTTCGGTCTCGATCCGAGCGGAAGCTCTCTGAGCTACAGCTCGGGACAAGCGTTAATAATTAATTAAGATATCGCGTACGCCGGCCAGCCATGTGCAATCAGGGTCACAGAAGATCCTCGAACAGACCGTCCGGATACTTCACGAAAGTCCTCGTAATGTCGGATTTACGCGAATTCCTGGATTCCTGCGGATTCTTCGGCTTGAGCTTTTTGTTTGTGCTTCATCGTCCTTCTAATCCCGGGCAGCATGCGAAGCCGTAGCGACTGCATGTCAAGCAAACCGAGCTGAGAAATTTATTTTTTTGCGAGTCCGAATTTCCCGGTTTTAGGGATAATGGCAGCGAGTAATGGCTGCCGGCTCCGGAACAGTTCGCTTCCACAGTGTCGGTTTAGTTTTGTTTTAATTGCTTTACAACTCAGGCCCGAATTCGCGGGTTCGCGTTTCACCGAATTAGGGGAAAATTTATTCAACCCGCCAGCTTATTGACAATGTTTAGAAACGTTGCTGTTATTGACTTTCCTGGGATTGAGTGACTTGTAGGGATTTCAGTGCCGGGCTAAATAATTGTAATTACAGCTCTCCCTTGTTCAGTTCGCGCGATTCTGGGGACACGAGACGCTGGCAAGCTGTAGATGTTATTTCCTATTGGCTTGCAACTCGTTATGCCAACTGTGAGCCAGAGACACCTGCCCTAACCGTAACTATATTCTAGTATATTCTGGGGAGGGGGGCATGAAGACAATAAAAAAAGAAAGAGGTGTCGTTAAGCAGTGGCTAATAAGAATTTCGCTGGGTGAAGCGTACAGGTGCTGAAGAACAGTACTTTGAAGGTGATTTAAACGAGTAATTTTTACCAATAATTTCCCCGAGCTTTTTGGACCACTTTGAAATGTTTCACGCATGGTAGAGGAAATTGAAAATGTTCAACGGTGTTTGAAAGCGACAGAAAAAATTCCAGGCGACGAGAAGGCTCGTTTTAATATGTTGGGAACGGGTATGCCGCTTAAGAATATTCGGTCCTCCATGGGATTCCATGTAAGTCTGGCTTTACGAGATAAGGCGGAATTCCGGGATGCCACGAGATCCTCCAACACGAACTCCTTATTTGTTACGACTGGGTGTAGGGGCGCATCCGAGGGATGACACGGTCCCAGATCAAGTCGGCAACTTTGTCCCCGGGCTTCGAGCCTGGTATTTAATGCCGCGTCGAAATTTATGCTACGACATGAGCCCGATGTGCCACAGGGAGCTGTAACGTCTTCGAGGTTATTGTGTCACCCGCGTACTTCTCCGAATTGCACGCGAGAATTAGCTGCGTTGTTAGAAATTGAGTACACCGGGCTACGGATTAAATTCTTACAAATTTGCATAATATGCCACGCACAGCACGCACCGCACAGTGGTGCATTTTATAAAATTTTGATTTTTGTAAAAAAAATTATTTTTGTATAGTCTAATAGTGTGTGCATGATGTGCCAGTCAGATTTTTGAAAAAAATTTTTTTATGGAGATATACGCATGGTAAATAACCATTTCCTCGCTCCTGGGAATTCATCAGTTTTATTTATTTTGCCAAATAAGCGTTGTATCTGTGGCAATCGCTCCACAAATTTTCAAACAAATTGGTTGGATAGTTTCGTTTTTACAGATTTTTTGCCGGTTTTTGGCCATTTGGCACCACTGCGCGCCGCTGCGCCGTTCGGCGGGATACTGTTTTGAGATTGTTGCTTCATTCTCCGGCTAAATTGCTTGCAATCTTAAAGAAATTATTGCCTTTGAAAACATGACCGAATATGTATACAATCCCCAGAGGCTTTCCATATTCGCGGCTTCCTAAATCGATCGGTTAAAAAAGCCAATGGACGAACGATCGAGTGCCGTCAGGACGGAATTATGCCACCGCCGAATGAATTATGTCCGTTTCCGATCGGCGGTCGAAAATAATCCATCGCTGACTCGACGAAAATGGGCTATCGTCGTTTTCGAGCTCGTCGTGATGTATTCGCGGAGCCTTTCAACGGACGTGTCCCGTTATTATAAATTGCGGCGAGTGGAAAAAGTCGGAAGTACGTTCGGGAATAAAGCGTCGGACTGGTGAAATGTTTTTCCACCGGAGCGCGGCGATTCGTATCCGGCGGATCAATTTCTTTTTTCTGTTTTTTTTTTCATATCGAGCTTGTATTAATTGCGCGCATATTTCCGAGCCCATTGTAAAAACACCGGCGTAAAACGGAAGACACCGATATCTTCCTGGCTGAAGCACCGGCCGAAGGCGGGGAAAAAGGAAGCCGGAAATCGTCGCCGTAAACAATACAACGTATTCCTTTCACTTCGTTACCCGGGGCAACCATATAATTTTATCGGCACGCGTTCCCGCGCTTTTACTGTCCCGTTTTTACGCAGGCCGGTTTTTTTTTATTCTTTTCCTTGCCTTGTCCGCCCCAGCCCGCCCCGCCCCGCCTCCTTCTATTTTTTTCATTTTCGATTTGCGAGCACCGCGGAACATTGTTCGAAAGCTCTGTCTCATGGAGGTTTACGATGCGCCACGCGAAATGCAACGCGACGCAGCGCGATGCGAACGCACGCGGTCCACGGTTATACGAGGCGGACAAATGGAAAGAACGCGCGGATAAAAGAACAACGACAGCAGATCTATTCATCGGGGATCGTGATATACGGAGAATGATTTCGAATGGACTGCCCCCTTGCGGCAATAGGAACGGGTCGCGCGTGGATTTTCCCCCGACAGCTTTTCGATTAAAGGGAAATGGCTAACGACGGACATTGTTTCCGCGCACCCTGTTCAGTTTGTAAACCGAATGCGCGCGGTTCAACCGTTTCGTTTCACCTACGGCGACTGGATAATCCTAATTTTCTGGTCAACCTCTCTTCGCGAACCTGTCTCCCTCCGAATCATCATTGTTCAGGGGAAAGTAATCTATTACCGGGAGGGTTCAGAATATGGGGCAGTCTGAAATCCCTGCGAAAAGGGGTGCCCTCTGTCCGAAAACGTTATAATTAATTACTGTGTTGCCTTGCGGGTAATGGTTGCTATTGGCGCATTAAGAGCCGATCTAGTGAAATTAGAAAACTTTTACGAATTATATGCATTTAACAATAGGTTTACGGAGCACTAAAAGCGCGTATTTTACATTACCTTATAAAAATAAGAAGAGGGTGTCTATCCAAGTTTGTAGCCACTTTTTAAATAATATATACCCAGAGAAAGAAATTTGTCGAATAATTCCACGTAGATGGATCTTCACAAGCTCAACAATCGTAAATTAAAAATATTATTCATTATTCGTTATTTTGACGGGTTCCGTAAAATCACAATTTCACAAGCTCTTGTTATCGTAATTTGGTGTAAATTTACACGAACTCAATCAGACATTAATTAAACATTAATTGAGTGTTGCAATTTTTCATCGCAATGTTTCCGGCACATTTACGAATTCCATTATTTTAACGAGCATTCGTTCCACGTAAAATTGCGAAATATAGCCGGGCTTGCAGACACATGTATGAAATCATGCTTGAAATTATTTTAAACTAAAAATTTCCGGCAAACTCGACGGTATTTCAATCAAATTACATTTTACTCTCTATTTTCTCATTGGTAAGTTCGACAGGTTACAATGGATTTCGATCGCCGCAACAAGGCACACATTATACCATTCGAGAATATTTCAACGTCCGCTGAAAAATCCAGACATATTGCACACCGTTCGACATTTCATCAACCTTCAAAAGGAACAAAGTCGATTTATTGAAAGCGCGCGACCACCGGCAGTCAAAGTTATACACGTGATAAATTCAGAACGGTGGAAATTATTCAATAAAAATTAGAACGCGGCACGGTGGTTAACGCGATCCTATGACATTTTCGAATCGATATAAATTCTCCAATAAATCGGTTGGTAATTTCGGGGACCGGTCAAAATTCGTTCTCGGGCATTCTTCCCGCCGTCGAAATCGATACTCGCGCAGCAGCAATCTTTCCCGTCGAACAGATAAAACGTAAATCCCGCAGTTATATTAAACAATCTATAAACGACTAAGTGAATGGAGAGGTGCATTTTAATGGTAATTATACGGGAACGGAGGAGACTGTGAAGCATAATCGTCGAACGAACGGGCGCACAGTGGTTCCAAAAAGTTTTTCTTTACCTTTAATTTTGAACTTTTTCCTCCTAATTCATCGATTAGGACAACCGTGCGGCGATGTAGCGTCTTTCGTCTGGAAAACAAAAATTTACGAGCTTCTTCTCGCAAAGGCGGATTTATGGTCGCACAGTGACACGGTCAGCGAAACATCGAGGGGGTGGTCTGCCCGTTCCAGACTCAATAAAACGCAGATCCAACGTCATCGTTAGCTCGTCACTTGCTATCAGTCGAGCAAGCCCTCAGATCTGCCCGATGCCCGGGCTTTCTTTACGATTATGGAGAAGTGTGGTTATGAAACGGAACGTAAAACTCTCGTTACAAGGACGTCGAACTTTTCTAGGCGGCACGTACAACCCGTGCAGCTCTCGTCACGCTCGTTAATTCCCTCCGCGTGTACCGAATCCCCGGACATCTTCGTTATTTTATTCTTTGTGATACAGTCCAGCCCTTTGTTTCTGTCCGTTCCACGAACCCCCCTTGTCCACGTGTTACAGGATGCTAGAACCTCCGCGCTCGCTCCCTTTGAACCTTTTCGCCTGCACTCCGTGAATTACCAGATATACCGGCATCCAGCTAACAATAAGTTAATACGGTTCGGTACAAAGCTGATTTATTTCAACCAGCAGGAAAAAAATCTTTGTGCAGTCGCGTGCTTCTTAGCGAGGCAGGAAATTAAGTCTTTGTAAAAGTAAAATGCTGCCTTCAGAACTTGGAGACCTCTATAAAATGTCCACCTCTGCAGGTTAAAGTTTACCTCTCTTACCAGTGTTACCTCTGCAACTTAAGATGATTGCTCTGTGCACATACTTGGAAAATTACATATTCTTTTACGCTTGCAACAGTCAAGCGTACTCTGTGTGACTCGTATTTATTTCGTTTGAAAATGACAGCACAGATATATTTAGTAGACTTTTGTTTGCAATCTTCGCCACGAGGCTGACCGAGATAAAAATCTTGTTCGATACGTATAACTAAAAAGAAAACGCAGTGATCGATGCGAGAAAACGATAAGGAAAACAACAAACAATCCGAACGCGGAGAAATGCTTCTCGACGCGTACGTTTTCGACATTTTTATGCTGTTCCGCGAACGCGCCGCAATTTATTGCGTTCCATATTGAAATCGGCCAACAATACGGCAAAGGAAAAAACACCAAGTATTCGGTATTGTTCTTGATACGCGGCGAAGCGATCCGTGAGAAATGTACCGTCGTTTTCTAAACAACGGAAAATCTATTGCCGTCAACGCCATCGGCGTGTAAGGAAAATAGAGAGGAAGGAGGACACCCGCGGGAACAATGGGAAACGGCGCACAGTGGTTCAGATTGGAAAATCGTGTGACATTTCCTTAAAAAATCGACTATCGCATATCAATATTTAATACGTATATACGTATATTGCGTAATATACGTAAAAGTTATACAAAAAAAGTTATTTTAAAAAGTTATGCAAAAATGTCACACGATTTTCGAATCTGAAAATCTGCCGCTTAAATATTAATTACACCTGGTCCCGTTTTCGTCGCGCACCATCTTGAACCGCGCGAACGTCGAGAAACAATGGCGACAAACCGGGATTTTCGCGACGGTATCGAAACGCGGTTATTTGAACAGCCAGACCGGGCAGAGTTTCGAAAATCGTCTAGCCCGCGTGAAACGATAAGGGAAATGGCGTCGATGTTGGCTGAGCGTCGAAGATGTCGGCGAATGTGATGAATGTTACTCCCTCCATCTTACCTACGCCTACTTTCGTGTTTGGAAGTGCCGTCAGGGTATATTTATTCATGAGGTTGATGCTGGTCCCTATAACTTCCGCCTGCTCCGTCGGCAACTTCGCCGAGAACGGCGGAAACGTGTGAACTGTTACCGGAACTAGCTAAGGTGTTGCTCGAACTGCTCAACCAACTAATAAACACGAAATTTCTTACGATCAATATTACACCAAAATTCAAGTACGCGTTATACGCGTATAAAGGCTCGTGCACGGATTGTATTTCCAAATTTTTCCAACATGAAAGGATCTCGGTGAGTCGGATTGAAGATGTATGCGGAAGAATATGGTACGTATCAAGTGAACGGCTCGTTTGTGCATTTATTGGAAAGTTCGACGCTTGCGCATATAAACGGAACGAGAGCTTTTCGCCGGAACGTGGACAGTTTAGTAATTCGAGCGACAGATTATATGGATAATTCGATTCGAAGGTGATCGCCATTTCGGATTGAACGACGGAAGGGAAACGACTCCGGCCGGTGGGAATTTCAACGTATACTTCCCGGCCGTCTGAAGCCGTATGTTTGTCTGACAGTCGAAAGAAGAAGTAAATCCACAGTTGAATAATTTACCATACAGAGTACCGTGTCTGGATTACATTTAAATAATTAAATCGTCGAGATTCTGCGAGGCTGCGTCGAACCCTGATATATTGCTGCGCCCGGACTATTCCCACGTAATGGATACTTCACAGTCAAGATGGCGTAGCCCTAAACTAGCTTGAATGCCTCTTATCCTCCAATTGGCCTTGTCAGCGATTATCCTTTGACGCACACAGGGATCCCCTATACCGTTCACTTTGAACTCCTGGGAAACTAATAACCCGCTATTATTGATTCAGAATTAACAGTTCGCTATTACAAAAGTAACCATCTATGATCATGGGAACGCCATCGAATCGATCACCGTTTCACCCACACGCTGCAGCAAAGAGAATTGAACTGTCAACGATCCTTGTTGTTAGGAGAACAATAATCCTATCAACCTCCAATACTAGATACTTACAAAGTATTCCTGGGAAACCGATAATCCAATTATTAATGCTAAATTAACAATTCATCGAAGCACCACCGAACGCTGCAGGGTGGATGAAACAACAAAGCTTATCGATGATTCCTGCTGTTAGGAGCAGAATAATCCCAGCAGCTTCCGGTGCTGGGTACTTATGAAGTATGTATTCCTGGGAATCTAACAGTCGGCTGTTATTAATCTCAAAGTTAACAAAAAAAAAAAAAAATGGTGCAGGATAGATGGAACTGCAAAGCTTATCCATGATTCCTGCTGTTAGGAGGACGATGATCCTTTCAACTTTTGATCTCAGCCGTGAAATCTTCCACGGCACGAATCGTTGAAATCCATTGTTCAGTGGCGAGCGAGCTCCGCTTTCTGGAATCTTGTTCAAGAAAATTAATTTTCACCTTGCTCCCACCCGTTCCGCCAGAATAAACTGGTGCGCCGGCGATGGGATTGAAGGATCTGGGTTATCGAAGGCGAGTGCCTTCAAATAATGTTCAAATCAGGGTTTTGTGACTGAGTCGTTTATTAATAAAAGGTGTCGCGATAGCGTACGGGATAGATCGGTGGCGCGATTGCAAATCTACGACTGGACGAGAACTCGGCGCGACTGGACTTTTACGCGATAGTGACAGAATGTGTCTCTACTCTGATTCGGCTCGACTGGACTCGTTTGTGACTCTACTGACTCTCTCGCGTCGGTAATCTGCCTTCTTATATTTTGGAAACGCATGTCGACTGATCGGTGGAAGTCCTTTCGAGGAACTTCCACCAATTCAAACTATACATCTTTCGAAGATTTCTCCTCCGGCGGCCAGCTAGCCGCCACAGTATTTTCCAACTAACAAGCTATAGTGATCGAGAACTGTTTGTCCCCAGCATGTCCCACGGCATCCGCGTCCCGTACGACTGACAGACGCATCGACTCGTCTCCAGCCGAGCTTCTATCCCACAGGGACGCGGCACGGGACAATCTCAGCCTAACCCGGACTCCGGTAATACCGGATGATAACGAAGCTTTGTGCGGCGCGTTACACGCGTAGTTTTGAGCATTCAACCTCGGAAATTCGATCGAGCCCGGTGACCCTTCATCTTCGCCCCTTTACGGCAGCCTTGTTGCGCCCCGAAACTCGATTTCCATCGACGGCCCGTGGTTGCGCGCCGCCGTGAATCGTCCTCCGTGAGATTGTTGCAAACTGCATGCATCGTAAATGCACATCCTGATTGTGTGCGGCGAGGTGTCCACCACCGGCGGAGTCCCTTTGTTGAAACGCGTTTGATTGGCCACCGAGATTGAACTCGAATTGAGTCCGGGATTTGTCGGCCGACCGAGAGACAATTACCACGCGCACACGTACGCGCGCGCGCGCGCCCACGCTTTTGAAGGATCAAAGTGGCCGCCGACCGGCACGACGCGACGCGACGCGACGTCCACGCGGTTTGCTTAGCAATTTTCGTGACACGCTCCCGATATCCTCTGACATGGGCGAAAAATTTCGCCTTGGACCAATGACAGACACGCCCCATTCTGGCCCGTTGGAAATCGTTATGAGGGCGCGAAATACCCCCTTTGACATCGACGATTCGTTAATTATATAACGAGGAGAGAATTAGCGAACGAGGATTTCTAAAAATGTTAGAAATATTTTTCCCGTCGGATTAAATTGTACGTGAGGGATTTCCGGGATAAATAGTGGGGGAAATGCTACAGTCAGAACCCCTACAGTGACGTGGCTAGTTGTGCCGAGGGTGGAGATCTTATCGCGATCCTACCAGGTACAATTCACTGTTGGTACGTTGGTGGGACAATTGTCGGCACGCGAAGTCATGTAATCCCTTTGAGGGACATTTTGCGGAAACGCAACGCTGGTATGTACCGATGTCTTGTTGTTTTAATAAGCAAATTATTTGTTTGCATCGTTAGAAATTGGACGCAAAGGGTTAAGCTCAACGGGTTAAGCTTACAACTTCGGTAGAATCCTTATTTTTATGAAATTTTGATAAGAATAAGTTCTGGCGAGGGTCGCGAATTAATTTGCACAGCTAATATAATTACTGAGAGTTAGTTACAGTTCGTAATCGAAGGGGCGGATGTCCGCGTCCCTTAATTTACAATGCAACCCGCCGTTAATTGCGTTTAACGAGAGCGTGCCGTGTTCCCCGAAACGAATGGCGGCGTCTAGTTTCCATCGGAGTGAAAATGGGACACTGCAGATTGCGGATGTCCCGAATTCGATTTGAAGGAACTGTCAACGGCACGGAATGATGTTCGCGATGAAATAAATATTTTCTCGTTGGAATAATTGCTACAGCGTTACCGGTGCCTGGACGTGTCGACGGGAACCGGGGGGTTCGTTAATTTTTCCGTCCGACGAACGAGAAGGGCGGCGAAGTTCTAACAATGAATTTAAGCTCGAATTCGCGCGCTCGTTACCCCGGTTCTGAAAAGCATCGCTAATCGAAGACAAATCGATTTTGTCTTTTAATTTTGTTCTCCCTGCCGAAATCAATTCGAATTCAATTCCGTTTCTCGTGCCGGTTAACGACTTGCCACGCCATCTCCGCGCGACGCTCGTTGTTTTTACCGATAATTGTAACGAACGTGTGTCTGCTCGATGCCCGGCCATCGCCCGTTACAGCCCGACAATTTTTACATCACATCCGGCACGATGGCCGCGAAACTTTCTGACACCCCCCACCCCCATCCCCCGCCGCCTATTACGAATCGCGTTTTCACCCGTAATTACTAAACTAATGAGCGCCGTGAATTCGTAGTCGTTTTTACTTCGCATTACACGACTCGCGCGTAATTCTATATTTTCCGCGAAGCTTCCTTCCGCATTCCTGACTCAAAATTCAACGCGGTTTTACAATTTTTTACCCAAATTATCACGCTCTTCTATCAAATGTAATTACAGCATATTTCTCACTAAATCCGGTTAAAATTACCATTTCGAAATGTCTGACAAGATTTCAGACATAGGTTCGTAGGGTATGTAACAGACAGAAATGAAAGACAACTCTTGCCAGCTTTGTTATTAATTAAAAATATGAATGGACCGAGGCGCAAAGTCGATTTGACAAAAATGCAGCCTGCAGATTCTTGGAATTGCGAGGGAAACATTTCCGGGGCGGAATTTCTTTGGGGAAATTTAATTAAAACGCGGCGCGGCGGAAAAAGACTGACCCCGTACGCAATGTTTCGAGAGAATTAAACGGTATCGTTTCCCGATTTGCGATGCACCGGCGCGGCGCATGTATTCCGGGGTCCATGGCTGGTGCACGACAGAACCGGGATCTTTATTGCGTTTCGAAGTACCAGGACTGGCAAACAAAGCGGTAATCTGTCGTGCAGGTTGTTCCGCCGACGCGGCACGAAATTGCATTCCGTAGTAAACGGGCGAAAATGGTGAAGGCCGTGATGCGCGCCGGCCGAGCCTCGTGTTCCCGTGTACACTGTAAACATTCGTGTCCGGCTACACAACCATCCTACATGCGGGATGGAAAGAGAAAGTCCCACGTCGCCGGTGCCCTAATATTTTTTGCAATATCTCCGCACCGGAAGAGAGCAGCTCCAACCCATCCGCGGTAATTTCGCGGCACAAGTGGCGAACTCTAATGCCCGCTAATGGTGGCTGGATATTTTTATTTCGGACCTCTGTCTGCTCATTCTGCTACAGTCTTGTAACATAGGATTCCATATTCTGGGAACAAGGTCTCGATGCAACACGGTGCAAAAATTTCGACAATCTTCTACTGGAGAGAGGATAAATAGAAAAATAGAAGAGTGGTTGGAAAACTAACGTCCATTAATGAAGGCTTGATATTTTTATTTCGTGCCTCTCTCTGCTGGCGCTGCTACAGTCTAGGAATAAACGCATCAAGTCTGTGAGTCTAGTCTAGTAAAAGTCCCATTTGCTCCAGTAGCGCTCCCGATTGCCCTCGAGGGCAACTCTTCGAACCTAACTTCGCCTGAACTAAACAGAGAAGCGAGCTACTCTCAATCTAGGGAATTTATCATCGATAGTTCTTAGAATCCAGTTAGGGTCCTGTAAAGGGTCTTAAGCAGGCGTGGTTTCGTTGCTGTCGCTTTCGACGGAGCCGAAGTAGTGCCCCACAGGGCAATCTACGTCTATGTCTGTCTTAAAAGGTACACAAAGCCCTTCAAAGAAGCTTAAGGTTCCCTCACAGGGGACACGAATACCCGAACTGGGTCAAAGGATGGTGTATGGTTGTCAGCGGGGGTTGAAGGGAAAGGGGAGCGACCAATGACGACTTACGGGGTAAATGGCTCTGAGTTTAATGGATCTTCGGACTCCCGAAGAATCCGCTGAACCTTCGCGCTCGTAGAATCGCTACAAAATTACAACTTTTTACTCCTACTTCTGCTGGTTATACTGATCTTCTGTAATCAGTATAAGGGTATACCGATTAACACCAAGAGATGGATTGTTATCACGTTGTTAGTTATAACGAAATCTAAAAAAAATACTATCTTATCATTACCATCAACGTATATCAATCGTATTTAATGCTCGATAGTTCTAGCGTCGATTACGAAACGCTACATCATGTTTTTCCGCAGAAACGATCTTTCGCGATAATAGTAATCGCGTCGATCGATTTTAGAGTAACAAGCGACCGGACATAAAATATCAGCCACCGACCCGGATTTGCCAGTAATCTTTTGCACGTAGTTATTTCATAAAACTAAAATAACGATCTGCGAAATCGACAGTGCGATATCACGGTCATAATCATCCCGAGAACCGATTCGAAAATGTCGCCGACTGTGCGCGTTTTTTTAATAATCTGTACATCGTGTAAGCGGCGTGCTTTATATCGCGTCAAAAGCCGTAAAATATTTTTATCTACAGCGGAACGGCTTCTGTACACTGCGCACCACGGCCGGGGCAATTTGAAGGGCGAAATTGAGTGTAAACTTATTACGTGAAATATGCATTTTAATTTTCGCGATAGCATCGGGGGATCGTTCGCTAAAACTTTTCGTAGGTTTTAGTCGGTGCTATCGATTCGAGCACCACGCGGTAAAAATTCCTTTAGAACGAGATTACCCGAATATCGGAGCCGCTTTCCGATGCGTTTGATAGAATTTCAATTGTTCTGGGTCGAGCCGGGCCGGGCCGGGCCTGCGGCTTGTCGTCTCGAACATATCGGCACCTATACTTTATTATCGGGGGACATTAACGACGACCGGCCCGGCGAAGTCTCGCCGATTGGATTAAGGGTCTGGCTCTGCATTTTACTTTCGACATTAACGATAAAAGAAAGCTTTACGATCCCGGGGCCCTGGTCGAACGTCGTTCTCGAACAGTAATTAAGATAGAATCTTTCAGCGAGTGATCGGTGGATTTGTCGTTAATCGACCGAGAGCCGGCGGGGCTTTAAGCCCCCGCGACATTAAAATTCACCGCGTCGAGAGTTTGCCGCATCTTCTGTAAGCGATTAAGACGCGACGGTATTTAAATTGGAATTATTTAAATCGTGGACAAACGCCACCCCCGGGGGAGGAGCGGAGGGGATTTGAATGCGAGAAACGAAACACTTTTACGCGTTGATACCGACATTGAAATTGCAAATGCCGTTCCCCCGGCGGGAACGAACCGTCCGAAAATATTAATTTTCCTACTGAATACACTTCGTTCGGACCCTCGTCGCGAATAAATTATCACCGGCAGATATTTTTCCAGTCCATTCGCGGTCTTCTGCCGGTAATCTCCAAACGAAATCAACAAAGCGCCGAAAGAAGTCGGCAATGCCAAGGACAGAATATCGAACTGCGTGCTTTCTTACACATTTGTTTTTAATATATGTTTTTTTACATATATAAGGCCGCGGAGCGGCGTCACCGCGATAAATAAATCGCTGTTGCCTTCCCTGATAATATAATCGTCCCGCTCCTTTTTACGCAAAACGCCATCGCCCGCGTATTTGTCGCAAACTTATTCCGCTTTAAAATTCTGAGCATCGCCGGGCTATTGATTGCGAAACTTTACGTACAATGTTGATGCAAGAAAGTCTGAAAGGGCCGAACGCTAATATCAAGTACCCGGTGCTCTTTGCCCTTTCAAAGCAGTTTCTATAAACACGCCTGCCCGGAAACTTTTCCACCGGCTAAACAAGTTTCCGTTGTTGTCTTTTTTCTACCCTTGTTGCGTCCGTCGAGCGGTGTTCCCCGCGATAGCCGTGTGTTTCGAAGTTGTTGCGTTCGTTCAACGTTTACAATTAGAGATCACGATTTTGGACGTGTATTGAGGATACACGTACCGAACGATCAAGCATTGATCAACGGCGGACAATTAACAGGTATTGCTATTTAGAATCCCGATTGCTCGTTTCGCCGGTACACCGTTGCCGAATTCATGAGCCGGGTCCGTTCGCACGCGGCTCCGAAAGACGCTGCAAGAGTGTTTCACGCATCGGGAGCCATCATTCTGATCCATATTCGACGTCAAGCCCGACCGAATATCGGAAAAACAGACACGAAAGTTCGATTGATGTTCCAGAGCGAACTCGACGTAATTGTCGTCGAACTTTCCGCCCAGCCAGCCGAATACCCCGGGGCAGAGGGCAGGCCGCGAGAGGAAAGTTTCCGAGAAAGGTATACAGTGTACTCGAATACATTAAAAATTATTCACGGTTCGAAGTTATACAGTCATTTTCCGCTCTGATCGCTCCGAACTCCCGGCGACTTCGATGGACTTTCTTCGTCCCGGAGATGGAGACGCGTCCCAACTTTTCGTTTTAATTTTCTTTTCGCCGCACGAAGGTCCACCGGGCTAAGTAGTTTACGCATCGGTCTCGTTACTTTCCGATAAACGACGTGACGGCTTGTGGATCGCCGTGCAATCTTCATCGAAGTCGTCCTTCAATTTTAATGTGACCTCCATCTATCTTGAAATTCGGGGCTGACCGATCGCCTCTTCTCGTAAATGTCAGCCAAAGACCTCCTGATTTTTTAATGAAATTTTTACCGACGTATTCGTGACCCATATTTGCTCGCTTGATCCACGGCATAGTAGAACAGAACGCGAGTGTTTGTGTTGAATAATTACCAGCGTTTCCTTCGTTTTTTCTGCCTTGGGAGTGCTTTGCCAGGCCATAAGAAGCAGCGAAAATCTCGGCGACAGACTTTTCAATAATTTTGTCATCACCGCTTGTTCGGATGGCTTGTTATCTGCATCTAAGAGCTTCTTGCAGATACCCTGAAAATCTTCAGCCTTTTTCAGCCTTTGTCTGGAGCCTTTTCCAGACTTCTTGCGGAGTTGTACAAATAATTAAAACGGAAGAGTTTCGTCATTGAATTATTATTGTCCGACTCTTTTGCGTATCGAGACACGACTGTATTCACTTGAAGTATTACGGAAGTCAATAGGTTTTCTTTAACTTTTACAACAGGTTTTCTCTGCTATCAACGAGTATTGCCTCGGGCAAATCGGAACTCGTTGCGCGTTTACGATCAACTCGAAAAGTGTCTGGCATTTTGGTCGGAGGAACTTGGAGGTGCTCTATTCATCGCACAGACAGTCATTGTCGTTAAGGCGGACATCGATGCTCGAGCAAGAACATCGCCGACATTGTTGAGCGACGCGTATTGTCGAACTGTGTTTCCACTTGTTCGAACTGAAACTTCGAAACTTGCAGCGGCGCCCCGGCATTGTGGAACAGTCGCTTGCTGCAGAATGCAGTTCGCGTAGACGCGAAATCTGCCTACGCAATGGTGCGCGTAGAATCACACGCTTGCCTCGGCTTCCTCCCGGCAAACGGAATAATATTTATACGGTGAATAATTCTGTTTGGATGAAAATTCAGCCCGCGGAACCACGCGGAGCGCATGGGTGGAGCGAGCAATCTGTTTTTGGTCCGAAGCGCAGAACCGAATACAGGATCCATTGTGATGCGTCGCGTCGCGCGAGATGAAAACAAATGCCGTAACATTTACGAAAGACAGCCCACGGATCGGATCTTTACGAGCAGGAAACTCGAAGAGGCTCAATCGCGCAGAACTTTCGAGCGAAATGAGAAAGAATCTTGCAAAAAGAGCATTCAATAAGTTTCTCGCATACATCTGTAATACTGAACGAGAATACACGGAAGGAAGCTCTTTGTTGCCTGGAAGAGTGAAATAAACTTTATGGAATTCCACCGTTCCCGGATACATTGTCCAAACGCAGGGCTCTGTATCCCTTCGGCGGTGGTTCCCGCGATGACTACCGTCATAATGGCCGTTTCCATGGGGATGTGCGTGGAAAATTTGTATCCGTGACGCAGTCCGTGCCGTCGGAAATTCGAGAAAAGCTCTCGCTGAATTACGAGCCACTAAAAGAGGCTGCGCGCCAGTCGTTCTCCCCTTATCCGGACCCAGTTCCGCGTTTCGCGTTCCTTTTCTTCGCCCGGCTTTTTCTTCCGGACGGCCATGCATTCCGGTTTGCAGGTGGGAAAACGGTGGAAAACGGAGAAACGAATTTCCTCAAGGAAACGCACGGCTCCGCGATAATGGATACATCCGCGGCCGCGGTCCCGGCGTTCCGCGGTATTTCGTATTTTACTTTAATTCCGCGAAAGTTTATCGCCTCGCAGATAAAGGGCGAGCTCCGGGCTCCAATTTGTTCCGAGCTGTTTCGGGCCACGGGAACGAAGGTACTTGTCCTTTACCATGCGCCGTCTCCTATGTCGCCGCGCCACGCGAAAGTAATAGTTCGTAACTGAAAGTATTCGGCGTGGTTCTACTTGCGGCGAACGACGAGCCACACGGAAGAACACGCTCCGATGGAATTTCCTCTCGCGGTATGATGTTTCCTCCTTCGTTCGTCGCGCTCATGCTCGCCCGCAGACTCCGCCGGTGATTACATTCGCCACGGAACTTCCGTTTCCAGCCGTGGATTTCTTTTTCATTTCTCCTCCGCGTTTTAGTTCACGCACAGATGCGCTTTTTTCGGTGGGGAACACATTCGAGACCGGTTCGCCGTCGAAAATTCCATCGCGGATGGTGGCGAGAAATTTGTTTTAGAAATTACGAGTTGTAATGTTTTTTGAAATTGATTGATCTGAAAGGAATTGTCGCAATAGCAGAAATCATGAAAATATTAAAGAACATGTATGCACGATGTTACAGCAGCTCCGCATTCATTTGATCGTCTCTTTCCCTGTAACGGCTAACGAGGTGGAAGCCAGCCTCTTTTCGAACTATACTACTGCGTACAAGGTGAGTCACCCAACTCTGTTACCTTAAGGAGTGTTCTTCTTCATTCTAAGTTAACTGTAGGATCCCTATGTCTTGAAACTGTAAAATCTTTTACGATCGAACTTTAGCGAACGCTTTTACACGTGTTTGAACTATATCCAGACATTTTCTGCAGGAATATGGGTATAAAAAGACCACACTCTATTATAAAATATGGAATAGAATTTATATTTGAATAGTAACTCCAGAAGCACGTTGTGAGACACGCCTTTATCCAGCGAAAGAAACGTTACGAATGAAACACGAGATCGAAACAGAGGAGCAACAGTCCAATATGAACAACTGAAGATCGAGGGTCCCATGCCGGGGACAACATACAATGTATATTATCGTATATTCTGGTATATTATGGTATATTCTGATATATGTTGGTATATTATACAACGTACGCATATGCAACGTAAAAGTCGGTTCAATCGATCCTAGCTTCTAAAGAAATAGTAGATTAATTTTGTTCTGCATTTATGAAATAATTTCCAACATTTTCAAACAAAGGAGCGTTTAACTTCGCTGCGTGCACTATAATTGATTTACTGGTATGTACATTTTCAGACCGATATCGTATGCAAACACAAAGAAACGTTAGGATGTTCCATCTGTTTGCTCCTGTCCGTATATCCGTCGATTCATCGCGAAAATTTCGATATTGGCGGAAGCGGACCGACTATCCGCACACGGTTGGAACGCCGCCAGTTCGCGACACGGCGTTTGGTACCGAAACTCTCGAGCACTTTGACAGCCCCGATCAACAACTCGCATATGAGAGGGTTTACCGTGGATTTGCCGTCAAAGGCCGGCCGTACGTAGAATTCGATGGTCCGTCGGCCGCCCGGCGATGACATTACCGGTGGCGTAGAATGTCCAATCGAATCGAATCGCATCGAATTGAACCGAACCGAATCGGAACGGAACGGGCCACGATGCTCGCCACGGATCTCCTAACCGGCGCTCTCAACTTTGATTACAAAGCAACACGATTACCGCGGACGTAACGTGTTCGGCGAACGCAACACGCAAGCCTGGCCGCCTCGTCGCCGAAACCGTCGCGGATTTCCAATGTTCCGGAGCCGTGTACGCGCGAGCTCGCACACGTTCGCTGTTTCGACGTTAAGAGGGGTCGTTCTCAGAGGGCGATATCAACGGTTTTTATCGGGGCACGAGGAAGGCTCGAAAAACGCCGCAACCTACTTCCGCAGAATGGATGCTTCTTGCACTGTAGTACACCGCTCCGCAAAATTAAAGGAACGCTGAATTATCGTTGAAGATTTTCTGTCTTTCGTTCGCGAGTCCTGTTGAGACGCAACGCGATGCGAGACCCGCGAAAGGTAAACGTTTTAGTTACCTACGTCTTGTATCGATTCACGCGGAAGCAGTAACCAGGATCAAGTTGTGCGGGTCTGAATCTGCCCGAAAACATTCTTTGCCGCCGTAACGGTCGGTGGAAGGAATTTTGAATATTAGATGAAATATGACCGAGACTTTAAAGGGAGCATAGAAGTCTCCGAGATCCTGTCACATTAAATTCCCATTGCCCTCGCACGGTATATACGAGCACATTTTCCTTCGAATGAAACGCAGCTTTTTATTATGGGACTTGTAAAAACTGTTTGAAGAGTTCCTCGGACGTGCGGAGGCGAGCACGAGGCTGGAAAGGAGTCTCTCGGCCCTTTACGAGAAATCTGATGGCTAATATAAACGAAACGTTCCGGAAGTGAGGTGGTTGTGTTGCTTCGATGGGAACGCGTTCATGATATTCGTCGTTAATTGGCATTCTACGCGCGCTTCAGACACGGCTTACCGCGGGTATTATGCGATTTCGTGCGTTTCAATGGAACAAATAATCAGATTTACATGTACGCGTCGCCATTACGCTGCCTTAGATGCTCGTTAACGCAGTAGTTCTACTCTAACGAGATCATTACAGGACGTCACGTGCTGCTCGAGAGCGGTACTTGTATCCTTTTTTCCTTTTACTACGCACGATCGACAAAACAACGCGTTCCAATAGTCGCGGTGACAACGTTCTTCGTTTTAACGGCACGATGAAAATTTTCACACCTATTCGAGAGAAGACCCGAAAGGCTGAAACGTTGAGATCCTCTCTCGCGGCTTGCGATCGCAATCCAAGCTGTTTCTGACATGTTGGCGGAAGATAGGCAGTGTCGGGTCGGAAGATTTCTGAGACAAATTGTTCGTGACGTCATCCGACGCGTCCCATGATTTCGTATCCAGCCAGATGGTTCGCGGGTCGGTCCATTTCCTCGTAAAGCATCTCGCCGCGAGTACACGGGTCGTTCGCGTTGCAGCACGCGGCGCATCTTATTTACGGCTCTCAAAGCTAACAACTTTTCGCAACGTCGCGGAGTATTAGGAGCACGTACGTTTCGCGAGACGCGCGCATGGAATACCGGTGATCTTTCACCCGCGCAATACCATCCGCGCGCGTTCAGCTTATCGTTAAATCCCGAACATCCCTTTGACTTCTCACTCGAATCTGTCTTGTAAAAGATTCAACGGGATCGTCCGGCCAAACGAACCACACGATCTCGCTTTAACCTCCCGTAATTACGAATCGCGCGGCTGACTTCAAAGTTGAGGCGTACACGTCAAGCTCAGGACAAAGCGTCGTGCAGCGGAGTTAGGTGTGTCGACTGTGCTGGTGGAATACATAAATCCACGGTGCAACAACGTTTCCGCAATTAACGATAATCTTGCGATGTTCGTATAGCCGATATTTATTATAAATAAATAAACGCGTAAAATAAAGAATTAGTATTAGTTATTACAGAAAAACCTGACGATGTGATGCGAGGGAATAGAATAAGAGTAAAATATACGTTAGCAACTGTACGCAGTTAGGAAGCGCAGAACTTATCTTCTTGCAAGACGCGCAGATGAAAGAAGAAAGTATCGAATTATGCCGAACTACAAGAAAAGACGTCGAATTCATCAGAGACATCGAGAATCTGGGACGTAACACAGGCATGGCCGACACGACAGTCGTCAATGAATGTAAACGCGTTAAGGAACGATCGACGGACAAGTATCTTCCTGGTCGAAAAAAAGCAGTTCTTGAATGTCGAGCTGCGTGCACAAGGGACGCGTGTGTACACACATCGGGCGTATAGCGGCTTCTGATGCAGATGACGCGCGGATTAGTGGCCCTGCCAGAGGGTTCGTGCTTTGAGACATCCGGTTAAAGGGCTTCCTCGTCTCTGCCCGATGCATTTCCGGATAATTTAGATCGTGAAACGCTACCCTCTGTTCTGCGTGCCGCTACGTACACGTATCTGCATATGTAAGGCTCGGGCCGGGCCGGGCTCGGCTCGTTTGTCAAGCCGTTGACGTCTACTAAAACCCTCCGTTGTTCGAGTTTTTCGACTTGAAGAGCTTGTACCTCTTTGCAGATCCTAAAGTGCCTGTTACGAGGAGAAAGGTTTACAAAAATGCTGAACAGAATGTATCCACCGTCCTCGCTCTAACAATGACTGTACAATTTTTCACCAGAGATCATTCGACTGTGGATCTTTAAGCTGATTCCTAAATTTATGAACTTTCTTCGGCAGAAATAAAACAGAGGATTGTCGCCAATATTTGCTAAAGAAGCCGTACTATTAAGTGTAATAAATGTTTAAAATTCTGTAGCGTTCTCTTGATTCAGCCTCGGCGCGGTGTTGCTACGTAAACAGTTTTCCCATCGTGTTACGAATTCTGCGAACAAAGTATGCCGTCAGACGATAAATATCCGCGAACTCGCCGAGTTGTTCCTCGCAGATAAATATTTGAGATTCTCGAAATACGAGACGGAAAATCTGCGGAAGGTTTTAATCGGAGCAGTTTTCGCTCCCGTAAAAGGAGAATGCATCTCTCCCTCTCTCTCTCTCCCACTGAGGATTTCTTTAAGTTTTCTCCGTTTCGACGGACCTCCGTTTTCCCAGGCTCGTGTATAGTTCCCCAACTGCGATAACCATTACTCACCGAGGCGGGACGCGTTCCCTAAAGCGTGTTATTAAAGATAGCTTCCCAACTGTTCCTTTAAGAACAATAATTCGATCCCAGTTCCCGAGACGACACCGCCAGTTACGAATTTGCTTTTCCCGGGCTCGGTTGTTTCTCCCCCGGAATCACTTCGGCCGCCATTTCGAATTTAAAGCGAGGAGGTGGGTCCGAGACGTGAGTAACGGACGATCCCACCCAGAAACGAGTTTACCCAGAGTTTATCGCGTTAATTGAAGACTTCGGACTCTTCCGATCGAGGAACCATTCCGCTCTCCTCCCCCTTTCTCTTCTCGCCTCCCCACACGGCCACGCTGTTACTAATTGCCACCCCCAATTTCAGCTAATTACTTTTCACGAACTTGCCCGAATAATCGTGACTCTCTTTCCGATTCCCTATCTCTCGCGCTATGGATTTCCTGTAGGACTACGGACTACTGACAATCCGATTGCGCTTCTCGCGATTAGTATTCAATTGCACGTACACAATTTCTTCATAGTCACACCCGTTCGGAGGGGGCCCAGATAATCCATAATTTATGGTCGTTCGGATCATCTGAAGTGGGATAGTCACGGATGGTTTTACTACATGCACCTTCGTTTTCCAACACTTCACGTTTTATTATGCATTGGTATGTACACGGACTTATACGTAAGTATCGCGGACCGAAACACTGAGAAACACTCGCAGACTTCTCGATTTGGACTCTACTGTACACCAAGGGTGTCAAGTGTCCGGCGAACAAAGTTCGGCGTTATTAAAATTAAAACGCGCCGGCACTGTTTCTAATTTAGGACGACGAACGGACGAGGCAACTTCCCGTGAAGAATCTGCTCGGAGAAAAGCCGTTCGCGCGTAAAGTCGAGCGAGGATGAAGAGTGTCCATGCGCGTAGGAATCGAAACGAGCGCACAATGCGGAATTTGTCCGTTGGAAAAGTTTCCTCGGGGGCTGGAAGGATATCGACGGAAGGCGAGTTCGTTCCGGGATCTCGTGGAGAAGAGAGACTAGACTCTTCCTTCGGTTCGAGGGCCATCGAGACGATAAAAACAGGCTTCGGGACGATCAAAGAGAGCTCGTTAAATTAACGGGCTGTTTTCACCTGAAATTCATTCGAAACGCTTCTATCCGTATCCTCGAAAAGCCTCTTCCACGGACCGGCAACAGAAAAGACAGGCTCGGGAATCGCGTCTGTGCATTCAGGAATGACACTCGACCAGTAACCTGACCGATACCATCCCGTTGTCACGACAAGTTGTCGCGAATTTTTATTCCTTTGGCAACTTCAAACACAAGTTTCGCTTTGCAGATCTATGCGCAGACTATCTTTAACGTTTAACTGTTAACGTTAACAGTAGAACCTAAAACGCGACTGCCACTATGCTCGATAACTACGCCCAAAAAATACTACGTACTTTTTCCTCCCAATTCGTCGATTCGGACCACTGTGGGCCGGTGTGACCGAACCTCTATCGATCGGCCGATCGTTTCGCGAAAGGAACGAGCCAATATCCAGATGTGCGTTGTTGGACGCACTGCGGTATTTCAGGTTATATCGCGCAAAATTGTTCACGCCTGATCGATCTGTCTGGTATCGCCAGAGGGAAAAAAAGAAAGGGTTGAAATACTCGTCGTAAAAAGGGGGAGTGGTTGTGAGAATGCGTGGGAGGCGTGCTCCCTCGCCCGTAGCCTTGAATTCTGTTCCTCGGTTCCAATTGGGTCAAGAACGATTCGACGCGGCCGTCGCGTTGAAACGGTTCGGGGATCGAATGCGTTTAATTACGCGCCGTGTAATGAGGAAAGAGTGGAGATGAAGAGGGAGCTCGAGTGAAATCCCGATCCACGACCTTCACGGCTGCCGCCATTATAATGAGCCACGTACGCGAACCGTTTCCTCAAATTATATATTCGGATCGAGGCGAATATCGGTCACCTTGGAACGAACTTCTTGACATTTTTACTGAATTTCAGCTTCTGTTCCGACGCGATAATTAGGGGCACGCGATAATTGATGTCGCTCTCGTATACTGTCGTTTCACTTGTGTTTCGATCTCGAATCGGAGAACCCGAAGAGTACAAGCTAGCCGATTAAAACATATTTCTAGCAATATTTTATTTAACATCGAGCACACTGAAAATATTCTATCTTCGTACATAAACGTCGGCAATTGTGCATCTGATTCCCAAAGTTGCGAAAAACCAGTATCGTTCCTTCCTCCCCCGTTATGTAATATTTTGATACACAATCTAGTTCTCCGAGGAAAGTATTCTCTCCCGCGAAATGTCAATGAATTTGTGCAGCAGAAACATCAAAATATTTAATCGATCCGATAAGTCCGTCGTTGATGTAAAATAACATTCATGAAGTTCCGACCATACGAACAGAAAACACGCGTCACCAAGGAACCCGATCGCGTTCTGGAAAAATCGAAAATCTGACTTGAAACGGCGACTAATTCGCGTCGGTGAAACTTTTCGCAGGAGAACAGGGTATTCGGGAAATTTCAACAAAAGAGTGATATCGCTGGCGGGGCTGTATCTCTCGAACGTTCGCGCGAAATTCGCGGGCTTTATCCGTTTCAATTTCTTCAGGCCGTTTTCCACGCGAACAAGTTTGTTCCCGACGATTTCCCGAGGATCTCTTCTGTTTCTTATCCCGTCTGAGATCTCGCTATTACGAACTCTCCTCCCTCTTTCTCTCTCTCTCTCTCTCCCTTTTCGCAATTGAATAAGAATCTGCAGTGCGTAGACGTCCCTCGACGGCCAGAAACGATAAATTCGCCATTGAAGCGAGGTCGGCCGAAGTGGTGTACTCGGGAAGTTGGCAGGCACACGGCTCGTCTTCCGATCTCTCTCCTCTCTTCCCTCTCTAGCGGCCTCTTTCCCGGCCTCTCGTTCGGAGGAGCCACGAGAGCACGAGACGAAAGGCAAATAGACTCTTCTGCTGTCGCGGCAAGGACGATTTTTCAAGAGCGTCATACTCCCTGATTATCTTTGATCTTCGCCCCGCGGGGTTATCGAGGGCCGCGTCAGCTACTTCGATTCTGATTCATCTCGCCGCGAGAGCCTTCCGCTGTCACCGTGCATTTTGGCAGCCTACGCCTAGAGCAGCCCTAACTTTTACCCTTGGCAACGCGCTCTCTTCCCTCTCGAACGGATACGCCGAGCGAACGTGTTCAATCTTTTTTCATTTGTCCGTCGATATAAGCCCACTGCGGATCTTTGCGCATCGGTGACTCGACTGCGGATCTACAATATTCTCTAACCTCCTTTTCAGTAATTAGTTAGCAATAATACTCCCAAACGAAGCTATTCGATTCTGTTATCCTCGGTGGTTCGTTGCATCCGTCCGACACATAAAATAAAATGTTGTAGATTTATATTCCAAATATTTGTCAGCAATGGATATTACAATGTGCTTTACAACACCGAATAATATAAATTTACTTTTTTTTTTGTTTAAACACCACCGTTTGAATGAATTATTTGCATCGACGAAATGTATGAAATACAGCTCAACTGGCCCCACCGTCCTGTGAATAAAATATGTTCAAATTTGCACGCTGAATTTAAAAAACAAACAGCGTAGCAGTATAAATTATTTCTCGCATTCCATATATATAAAAATACAAAATAATACAATATATATACAAAAAATTGACAGTACTCAGATATCTACAAATTTCAATACATAAAAGTTCAAGAAAATTGTTTTTTCTAAAAAGTGAGGATCAATTTAATTTTTTAACTGTTAAGATATATTTTTGATTTCATAATGTTCTAGTTGATGTTAAGACGAATTCAACGACCTACTATATTACGGCATCGAGCCTATATATGACGCTTAAATAATTTTTTCCGGATTCTCGGGCCTAATAGCCCACTGTGCGTCGTCGCGAAATTAGCATAACTCCAGGGTCGCCGGTCGGACGGATAAATATCGACTGTTGAAGCCCCCTCGCTGTCAAACAACGTCATTGGCGAATTCGAGAATATTTCGCTGTCATGGCTAACGTATTTCAATCGGTGACACGATGGTTCGCCGTTTGACCGCGCACGCGGTGCTCGACGATCTAATATACCGGTATTTGAGTGGTCGGGGCCATTCCATTGTCCGCTGATAGAATTCGACGATGCCCGACATCGCGTGTGTCCCGTTAATAACATTGCGATCCGTCCCTCGTTCCTGCACTCGTAACGCATTAGATTACCACCGCTTTGCGGCCTATTTAATTAGTCCCGGTGCTTTGTGAACCCCGTGGACCCAAGCTCCGGCCGGTGAAGCGCACTTATCGGCCGGCTCTCGATGCGACCGTGTGTTTTCCGCAGCTTTGGAAACACGAATCGTCCTCGAGGCCGATGAGCTGTGTCAACTCTGCGCAATCGAGAATTTCCAGGTACTCCGAACGATCGAGCAATCCCATTCAAGGCTACGCGATAAAGAAAAGATTAACCCGCGCCACGATATTCGATTGCCGCTCAAAAACTCCGCCTAATATTTCCTTGATATTATTCTGTTCCTGTAAAACCAATTGCGGTCCCTTTCTCTTGAATTTTTAAGTTGTACAGGATGTACCGAAAATCCTGCTGCAACCGAGTGGTGATTACAGATTTAAGTACCTTTGAAATCTTTGGTCAAAGTTTGGAGAAGACGTTAAAAAATCTTTAGTGTCCGGTTAGAAATCGTCGTTAGGAGTCCCATAATTCTAATGTTAAATATTATGTATTCGTCGAGGATCATCCGTCATTTGGAGATTAAAAGCGTCAAGTTCAATGGGAACATCGAACACGGGGTTCTTGACAGAGTCAATGTTAGAACAGCCGAATTAGAGATTGTCAACGAACCGGCAGAATTGGGTACATACAATTTCGAGTGGGCGTTGGACACGAAAGCCGATACGCGATAACGAAGCAGGTTTATGTAGAACACGTCAGTGACAACGACAGACCGTCAGAAATCAATAAAGATAACGTCGATGGACACTTGACACGACATCAGGACTCTGAACTCTGATGGGAGACAAAGGAAGGTCACGTTAAGAAGATAAGGAAGGAAATAATGAACTAGCAGGACTGCGAGGAAGGAGTTTGGAGTTTGAAGCAGCTAATTGGGAGAACACGAGATTCGTGGAAGTTAAATTCGATGCACAGTTACAGAACAGAGAGTTTCGAACGATCTTCAGGATCCATGGATTCGGGAGCTTTCAGATTTGAGCCCAGCTCTGCGAAGGTCTGGAGATCCTGAGCAATTTTTGGGCACGAGAATTACGTGAATTGTGGGAATTCTGAAGGGTCTCCGAAATCTAAGGGATTTTTGGGGACTTGAGAATTGCAGAGGGTCTAGATTAGGACTTTGAGAATTCTCTGAGACGCCTAGAATTTAAGAGATGTGCGGAAGCCTTCCGAGTTTGTTAAGTATCTGAAGGATTTCGAAGATTTATGGATTCTGGAGCGTCTGTGCTTAAGCCTTGAGGATTCTGAAGGGCCTCTAAGGGTTTCTAAGTGTGTCTAAATGTTTGTAGCGATCTCTACAGGCCTTCGCAGGATCGTTTTTACTTGAACAGATCCACTTGGTCCGAAGTGTGTTTCTAGTTCACGCTCTATCTAAAAGCTATTGTATACTATCACTGTTGGCTTTTATTGACCCAGGGGTACACCTCTATCGGCTTCCGCGAGTTTGCTGCGTCCTCCGAGAGGTTCTGGTTTTCTACGAATCGACTTTCCCGAGTCAATTGACGTCTTTATCAGCTTTCGTTGGTCCAGTGCTGCATCTATCGGTTTCTATAGGTCTGTTATAGGCCCAAGAGATTCCATAACTGTTTTCACATCGTCTAGAATATTCCCTGTAGCAAGTTCCATTGTCCGTAGGACCTGAAAAGTTCGTCAGAGCAGTTCGGACGCGTTTGCTGACCTGTATTAATTAGCGCGGTGCTGATGATGACAACTCACGATCGTTACTGACATCCAGGCACGTGGAAATTTAATTTCCAGTTGTTCTAGATTAAATTGGTGCTAAGTGTGCCGAGTAATTAAGTCGTTCCTGTTTCTCCTAATTATTTTCCTGTCACGATACTCTACAATTGATCTGTTGCAAAAGACTTGGACCGCATTCTCTGATGTATCGCGTTAGGAATGATCGTGTTTGCAGGCTTGCGCACGGTGGCCATTGTGCAACAGCCGCGCATTCACCAGGAGAAGTTGCGAATAAAGGGTATTCAGCGAGGTTACGCGATTCGGCGGTCGCGAAGCAGGTTATGCAACGACGGGGCGAGTACGTGGTTGCTTCGGTTGCTCGGAACACAATTGAGAACAGAGGAGTCTCGTTTGTTTCGCGTTACGGAAACACGGTCGGCTAACGAAGTTGCATCCCGGCCACGTCTTCCGTTCGTCAACGAAACGCGCGTTCTCGTTATCGCGCGGGCCATCATTTTTTCGAATTGCAAATCGACCCCATTAAATCGTTGCCGTTCCGCCGCAGCGAGCAATAGAATCGACAAAATTTGTCCCGATGCGGAAAAACGGGAAAACAACCGGGGACCCGGTGGATTCATGAAAAACTGTGTGTACGTGCGTAGATGAAAAAGATCACTTCGGCCGATTTTCCTCGCATCTGTCGCTCCTGCTTGGTTAATTAAAACCGTGCTAGGTAGTTCTTGTTGAGGGTCAACTTGTTGATAACGATAACTCGTAGTTTAATTATAACGACTGTACAAAGATGTAATTTAAATGAGGACTAGCTGAAGACTGGTTGAATACAAACTGAAGACTGCCGACTCGCACCCAGAGATGGGTTTTTAAAGAGACGTGAATTGCTGGTGGAGGTGGTAAATAGCAGTGGGAGAAATTCACTAATTCGACAACGTGTTTCCGCCAGGAAAATGAAAACGCGACCGTTTCTTTTTTTCCCCCCGGAATTTGAAATATCGTGTCGGCAGCATCCGTTCGAACAACGATTTCCGCGCGCGTTTGTATAGGGTTTCCATTGACAGAGAATTCATTCCGCCTGGAGCGTCATCGCGCTTAATGATTCAATGAATCTCGTCTGCGCCGCGGTGCGTGACGTAACGCGTAAATTATGCAGCTCAGTCGCCGACCGGAGGAGAGACGGTGGGCATTGAAATTTTCATTACTCGAATTAATCGACCGACGTTATCCGCATTCGCCACGCGGACCGGCTTTCTTTTTCGCGATCCGGTATGCAGTGGACGCGCAACATCTTGCATCGACAGCACAGCGCATCGTAACTGTTCGGCCGCCGCATGTGGAATGTTTTTCCAATGAAAACACCCGCAGGAACGGTCCCCTCGAAGAAAAATGCTGCCTGCAATCTCCCTTAAGGGGGCCGACATGGTTTGAAATCCATATACGTATGCAAGGGTCAAAATCTGGACAAATTGCAGCTTCAATATTGCAATGAGCAGTTTAGAAGTGGTCAATTGTGTTTCCTAAAGGTCCAATCTACGTCTCTATGGAGCACAAATTGCGAATTTCTACCTGATCGTGGAGTAATTTGTAATGTTCGGCAGAAAATTCGAATTCTGAAGCAAGTATGACGTTACAAGATGGCGGCGGCTTCAATATTGCAATGAGCAGTTTAGAAGTGGTCAATTGTGTTTCCTAAAAGTCCAATCTACTTCTCTATGGAGCACAAATTGCGAATTTCTACCTGATCGTGGAGTAATTTGTAATGTTCGGCAGAAAATTCGAATTCTGAAGCAAGTATGACGCCACAAGATGGCTGCCAAAAAATTCTTTCAGAGAACACTAGTTGAGAAAATATATTGCCGAATGTCTTATTTCGGTCAGTTAATGTTACCCAATTTAACCGAAAATATTGTCCACGGCGAGTCAAAGTTTCCCTCGAGTCGAAGAAGAAAGGCGCAGAACCGGTTGGCATAAATGACATAGGCAAACATTGCCGGGTAAGGAAATATCATATGAATAAAGAATTCGCAAGAAATCGGATATTGAAGCGGCCGCTGCTGCACCTGAATACTTTATCACGGCTTTTAAGCCATAAGCCGTGGCCGAGGCAACGTTGTCGTTCGCCCTAACATTTCTTGTTTACGCGCCAGACGAGTTTCCTCGTATTTTCTGGGCTCGGCTGTACGAAAGGAAATAAATAATGCGATAAAACGTGCTCGTACACTCTACTTATTTCTCGGTGCATAATCGTTTGTATCGGTGGACGGACGTTGCTAATCGGTAATTCGTTTCTCCCGGGGGTTAAATTTCAGCGAGACACGCGGAGATTAATCTGTAGATTCTTTGTTCCGTTCGCGGTCAGGAAACGACCGAGTTCTGTTTGCGCAAACCTCCATCTTGTCTCTGGTATACTTGCCCTGTGAAGAACGGCCCGCGAAAGGAATATCCATTTTCAATAAATTATTCAGAACATTCCGTCGAAGATAAACTACCGTCAACAGCGGGAGAGAGAGAGAGAGAGAGAGAGAGAGAGAGAGAGAGAGAGAGAGCGCAGCCATGATAATCTACCTGGCGGAACACGGCTACGCGATTAATCAATATCCGATGAGGAGGTGCGCGCTTCCGTGGTTTTATCACGCGGAGAAAAAATTGCGGCCCGTTTATTATGGGCCCTTTTCGGAGCAACTGGTACAGCGATTTCGACGAGATTGGGAGCGGGTATCATCAGCAATTTTTCAATAGCATTCAACGTTTTTTGATGTTCACGTTCTGCGGTTCAAATTATTGCAGAAGGAAAAAATTTGTTATTTCGGTCCTGCTTTTACTGATTCGCGAGCAATGTAGAAAATGTTTATTTTGATAATCATAAGAATTACAGTGTCAATCTCCAAACACTTTTCAAACTCTAATCAGCGCATTGAATATCTGAGCCCAGAAATACATTTCTTAATACCATAAAATTTTGTGACCTATGATATGGACGATGTGTGAATTTTGGTTTGAGCTATTATTTGGCATATTTATAGTTTAGTTACCGCAGCGGGGATTCAGATCGGAACGCGCAATTATACGCAATAGCTCGGCGAACGATAGAGCAACGCGATACTCGCGTTCCATGTGGAAGATGATCTACGTAGAATCCGAGGCCTGTTGCCAAATCGATGTTGCGTCTCGACTTCTGTTCCGTCGACAGGCGTACGCTACAGGCCACAGGCTCGGACATTGCGGTCGCGTTATATTATGCTCCAGTGACACAACTATCCATCTTTCGTTCTACCGAAACCCGTCAAACGATTACGCGCATCGCATATACGATATGCCTTTCAAACGGGTCCGCGAGATCAGCAGTATCATTCCGGGTAATCAAGCTCTGATTTGGTCGAATGGACCTGCATAAATATCTCGATATTCTTCATCCGGCACCTGAATTTCTGTATTTCCCAACAAATGCTAAAAGAAACAACAAAAGTGCCAAATTAGATCTCCTTAAACTAGAAAATTACATAAATATATAATATAAATTGTAGCGTGCGAAAATATTTAAATAGTGTTACAGACAATTTAGCTTATTATATTTTCCTTCGGAAAGAAGATAAAAGTTTATTCAATTATCCGAATTTCAATTTTTTATCGTACTATAAGGATATCCTTATTCAATTGGGATTATACTTGTAGGATTATTAATCAACACCGTATTCCATCAATCTATATTACACTAGATTGTAAGCACGAGCATTCCGTCGATATTTTTGTTCTTTTTCCTGCATTTGTCACGTGTCAACGTTGAGGGGCCGTTGAGGACAAAAGGGCATTGTTAGGTGCACGTACCTCAGCAGCAGGATGATACGGATCTCCTTGTACTCAGGTACCTAGGTATCGGTGGCTATCGGTAGCGTTTGACGTAACATCGAACGCCTATAAACAACCGTGTGCTTCGGCTGATATTTCTGATTAGATATAGGAGGATCCTAATATTGGGTATCGGAACGGCAGCAGAGCTACTCGGGCCGGTCCCTAATGGTACCACGTCGAACCGTCTGGTACCGAGTCGGATAAACTTCGATCGTATCTCTCGAGTTAAACGGTGTTCCCGTGGAGCCTCCCCGTTTCGTGCACGGATCCGTAAGCATAGTATATCGCGCACGGCTGTGGGTTAAAGCACCTATAACGAGGCCTTGAAATGGTCCCGAACGTCTTCCGCGTTCATCGAGCATGGAAACTTCCCTCCGGTGAACTTCGTGGCCGTGTGCTCTTTTCAAATTCTGCCGTAGGTACATGCGGTTCTGCGGTCGACATCGTTGCTGAAGTGGCTGCAGCTTAGACGTTCGATCTTCTTAATAAAATAACCTATGAGATTCTATCCGGCAGAACCACCGATTCCCTGTGGCTTTATTTCTGCTTCAACCTAGGGTGCAATCTAAACGTCGTACACATCGCGATCCTCAACGTAGTTTTACCATTTTAACCATGGCTGATAGGATCGTTGGATCTCTGACGATCCGTAGGATTGTTCACTTTATGATTCCTAGGTATTTAGATTTGCATAGAATGTTCATTTTGCCGCAAATCCCGAGCATTAAGTAAATTTTCTTTAACGTGTCATCATACCAACTGCGCCACGTTGAATGCCACGTCACCCATATGTGGGTGACGGAATTTTCTGCAATTTTTGCTTTGATTTAATGGAATTTTTTGGGTTTCTAATTCGAAGTGTCAATTAAGCAGGATTAATTCGAAGGAAAATGGCGTTCAACACGTAGACACGAACGATGTAGAGTTAACAATCAAAGAGATTATCTATGGAGTGCACAGACGTGTCACAATTGTATTTCACAGAGAATTATCTTCGGAACGAGAATTCACGTTATTCGAAAAGGGAATCGAAAGCTGCGAGCTTTTCCCGCGAGCTTGAAAGCTCACCTGGGCGGACACAAAGTTCGGATCTACTTCAATCAGCATTGACAATGTACGTGGGGGCTCGAGGCGTCCCTTTTCCGGGCGTACGAGCCCGTGTGCGTTAAATTAGTCGCGTTTATTAAAAACGTTTGTATTTACGGCGGCTGACGGCGCGCGGCGGTCCACAGGCTGCAGCCAATAGCATTGTTATGCTAAATGCTTTAATCAAGAGCCGGCGTGGCTGTTTGCCGCCCTCTCGACTGGTATAACTAATCGCGCGATACCCAATACACTGCCAATGAGTGCTCGGCCGTTGCGCGCCATTGAAAAACTGGATCGGTGGAATTTCGTCGCACTGGACCACGGGAATTATTTAGGAATGTTAAAAAAATTCACTATTTACTATTTCTTCAGTTTCTGCATCGAAACTGAGTATTTTACATTACTTTATAAAAATAAGAAGAATGTGTCTATCCAAGTTTTCAGCCATTTTTTAAATATTATATACCTAAGGTACATCGTAAATTAAAAATGTTAGAACGCGTCATTTTGACGGGTCCCGTAAACCTAGTGTTAAAAATGAATATACTAAATTTTGCCATAACAAATGTCAAGATAATATAGACGTAATAGGGGATTGTTTAAAGTGATGCACGAAGACGTTTAGATCAGTACCCTCTGATCTATAGGGTGGACATAATATCCCGTAGTTGCGTGAATTTTAGCGCAGCTCTCAGAGTTGTGAGGACTCCGTGATTGTTTCAGGAGTTGCGGTTGGTGCGTATTAGCAAAGTTTGCGGAACAGAGACGTTGATTTTCCGTTAATTAAAGAAAACGCGGAAATAATCCGTCTCGGTGTTGTTTCCCAAGACAAGCTTCGGGTTTGCAAACGACGGGAATTAGTTCAACGACAAACGGTGGAAAATGCAAACAAGCCGATGGGTTACGCGTAGTGCGACGCGGCTGGCAAACACACACAAGCATGTCGACATGCTTTTCCAAGTGCACAATGCGCAAATATGTAATTCGGCGGACGGATTTCGCGATGAATGTCGTGCTCCTGTCCGACAAATATAGTTTTGCAATACCACAATCGAGCCATTACACGGGCCACTGAATACTTTAGGCACGCGTCGCTCGGTGTACTTGACGGCGCGTAAAAATTTCAGGTTTGCATTAACGCTCATCGATAATCGTTTGTTTTCCGCGGGCCAGCCGCGTCGATTGCGACCGACGGAAGTTGACCTATCCGCTGGTCACCCAGCCAATTGAAATTATTGTCTTTTAATCGGATGGTTATCGGAAACGGTTTTATAAGTAACAATGCGCCGCCCCGGTTTATCGAATCGATCGGCCAATCTGAAAATGTCCCCTCTCGAAGACAATTTTGCAGCAGACTTGGCCAATATCCATCCAATTCTTTAGAAAATAACAGTTAACACTTTACCTACCGGGAGCCAATGAAATAGTCTCACCGATACTAGAACCCTTGCTGATTCTATGGTTAATACTTTTTCAGAACTCTTACATTATCAATACTATGATAGAGCAAGATCCCTTTGTGAGAACATGGGAGATTGCAGAGAAGCTGAGTTGAAAATTGTGTTATTTTCTTTCAATTCAAAAACGGACAGAACTTTCCGGTAAACCTAATATCAACTCTATAGCGATAACCGTGACTTGGAAAAACCGCGACGGAGTTTGCGTTGTGATCAATATTGGACCGTTTGAAAGATCGATAACTAGTGTTAATCACGCGGCGCGAGGACTATCGAGGAGCAAAACGAAGCGATGAGTCAACGGAGTAACATCGTCTGGGAATATTGGCTGCCATAAAGCCGTGATGTCTATCTCGTTTGGTGCAATTTTCGGGGAAAATTAGGAGGCCCAGATGGTGTCGGAGGACGGAGGGTAGCGGCATAGCCATCCAGAATTTTTGCATGTAGATTGGTAGGCAACTCCGGCCAGCGAGAAGTGTGGAAGAAGCGGCAGGCAATTTCGAGTTGGGGTAGATGTATGTCCCGGCGATAAAAGTAATGAGATCCATTATAACGAGGTAAGCTGCTGCCCGTAAGGGAAGTATCTATCCGTTTGTCTAGTAGACTCTCTCCGCCCCTGTCCGCACCCTCTTTCGGCACCCATGAAACTAGCTATCTCGTCAGAAGGGTCCTAATCGCAGATTGCTTTAAGTAAATTACTCGGAAGGGACGGCCCGCCCAGGAACAATGGGATAATGGTTTACGACCCGGCAAAAATTGCAATTCGAAACGAAAAAATTCCAATATACTAGGTTCCCCTGAAAAGTCTCTTTCGCAATGTGCACGTTTTACAATATTTCCGATAACTCTTACTTAACAGCAGAACTCTAATAAGTAAGACCGGACTCACGTTCGACGATCGAAAAAATCTCGAAAACTATTCCGTTGGTAATGAATAATGTATAATTAACAAAGATATGAATTTGGATCAGTATTTTGTGATTCTGACCAACTGTGCGCCGTGGCTCATTCACTCGAATCATAGAATATGGAAAAGTTGATCACGGCAAGTCGCCGGAATAAAACCGGAATATTTTTTTCTCCGTTCCTGGGCATCCATCCGCGCGGAAATTTTTATCATCGTTTCCCCTCTTCTCTGCCCGACACTTCCGATAGAAAAAAAAGAAAAAGGAAAATATAACGCGTAAGCTTCCCGGTGGAAATTTTTACGAGCGAACCGTCAAGTTGGAGACACATTCCGTATCCCGTCACGGAGGGAACAGAGGGTAGTTTATCGGCCCGGAAATATATCAAGGGATATTTGGACGTCTTCGAGGAATACGCGATGTTCCATTTGAATTCCGCGAAACGGGCAGAATTCCTGCGCAACGATTTTCGTCTCGGCCGATTCGACGCTCCGTGCATCAATTAATTGTTTGCGCGAGCATTGTGCAAGCTGTCACGGTGTTTCTTGTTTTTTTTTCGCGGGTGCGCGGAGACAATTCTAAGTTTATCGGATAGCGAACAGCGACTTTGGGAATTCCTTGGCAAAGATACGGAATTTCAATAATTTATTTCTGACCAGCTTCGGTGTCTACAGTTTTTCCAGACTCGCTCGGGAACATGGCTGAAATTCGTGATGCTCGATGACCTATATGTTAATCCGACCCATTTCCTGCCCACATGCGAATTTCTCGGTCTAGCCGTCAGCTGGTATTCGAATCATTGCATGACAATCAAAGAACGGATGTTTTACTTTTGTACGATGCTGGGGATTATTTCGATGCGACAACAGAAATAACTGTAGGATGCAAGGTTTATTTTGCGTCGGATCATTTCCCATAGCGGACCTAAATAATTCATTCGAAGGTTCGTTCTTCAATTAATTTATAAACAAATAAGAATGGTACATTGAAATGCTATTTTGACAAAAATGCATTTTACACGATCCATTGAACGTGCTTACAATGTTTTCTATATAGGAATCGAATAAAAATACAACAAAGCCATCGGAAGTAACGCTGTCAAAAATCGTCGGAAAATAATTTTTCCAATCTCTTCTTCGTTTCTACCGTTCGATACCGCGAACGTTCTAGCGCCAAATATTTAATTTCCCGGAAAATCGTGCACCGAAGATGAACTTGAAAAATTCCGACACGTCTATCCGGGGAGAAGACAGCGGCAAAAACTGAACGTGACATAATTCCGGGCATAAATGGTAGAACAAGTCGGTGAACAGCTGGCGAGACACGGGAGGTCCGAGTTTTCGACGATTCCCAGGTAAGTCGAGTTGATCGCCGGCGTCATAATTTTCTCCTCGATTTTATCATGTCTGAAACTGGCTGAACGTATGTCGGAAGATCTGCCAATGCGCCTTAATGAAATTCCCGGCGTTCCCGGGAGGGGTAGGGGGGCGCCCATAAATTGCGCGGCTTAATTAGATCAAAAGCAGCGTTGCCTCGCAGAAGTAGTGTTTTACAGGAGGTTGTCGGTCGCGGCGTTGCTCGAATAAATTCCGATGATAAAAGGAAACGAGAACGCCGTGCCGTGCCGTGCCGCGTCGCGTCGCGTCGTGTCGCGTATCGAAGAAATATATTTAACGCGTTGCGAGAACGGCAAGGGAGGACGGAATTCAGTTTCTACGAAATCAGAAAATGGCGGCTCCCAGGACCCCCGTAAAAGAATAAACGTTCCGCCGGAATTTGTAGGGTCTACGTGCAGTTGTTACCGTATCGTTGCGTTGAATAAATTCGAGGAACAGCTCGAACTCTCCCGCATATTTCGACCCTAAATCGATCGGTGTACCTTGTTACGAGGATCTCTCCGCCCCGCGGAATGAAACGTTGAATTCTTCAGTGTCTTCTCCATTAGGAAATTGATTTAGCCCGATCGCGTTATTGGATTCGACGTCTCGAATCATTTCCAGATCCCCGGCCATTCTTGATAAAGTCATCCCCAATCAGAATCGCGGACACCGCTCCTCCGCGTGTCGGATTTAATTCGGCGCGGCACCTCAGAGCGAAATAACTTGCGGTCGGATTCGACTGATCTGATTTAATCAGCCGAGCGAGGCTCGTCTATCGCTGAATCATGAACGCCTGCCGATAAACGTTTACGATGCTCCGGCAAGTTGAACCTGACAGATACTGCGCCGCTGGATGTGAACGATTCTCCCGGGAAGAACAACTGCAGTCGAATTATGTGGAACCACAACGAATACTCAATATTCCCTTTTCTGATAAAGAGTTCTTCATTCTTGTATGAAAATATTTGTTGAGTCGTGATCCTCAACGGTATTTCCAAGTGATTCGTAAGTGTTGGAGTATACACCGAAATGGACGAAACATGCGGAGAGGGTCCTTTTTTGGCCTGCGGTTTATTGCACCTTCGAACGCCGCCATTTTCGGTATTAAAGGACCTAAGGAGGAAGAAGGAACCGTCAGTCCAAGCCCACATTTCTGTTGGACTGTGCCAACCACGATATTCCCTATAGTTTGCTGTGCGTCACTTGTTAATTAGTTGATAGGAGTCACGTCTTAACGGTGTCATATTTTATCTCGACGAGGTCAACATTCGTTAATGTCGACATTGACCAGTTGAGCATCGACAAACCTTGGGCGATATCAACAATATCTTTCAAGAAAGTCTAACCCAATTGATGCAGACTATTTTTCTTTTGCACACAGATCCGCAAAGTCCGGTGTAATGATCGATTTCCGAAATATGAACGAAATGTAGAAACAGGCGGTCATAGTCTAAAGCTGGAAACGTCGACTCGCCGACGCGGACGGATCGCATTGACGAGAGATGCCGCGGATTCTTGCGCGAATAAACAATCTGCGGATTATTCCAAGGTTATTTGGAGGGGGTGCGACATTGTGCAAGAACGTTATGCATCTCGGATATCCGGGCGGCACGGAGTAGCCGGGCAAATGCGTCCAAAGATGCACGCGATGCCGGACACTTAGCATTCTCGTCTCGATGTTGACCGGCTTGCGGCCAACAGGGTCGACGGATTTTCCGTGGGTAACTGCGCTTCGTTGGCGTGGAAATTCGAGGCGGGAAGTCGCGTTTTAAATTCGATCCGGACCCGGTTCAATCGGATTATGAGAACGGCGCACAGTGGGTCCGATTGGAAAATCGCGTGACATTTCCTTAAAAAATCGACTATCGCATATCAATATTTAATACGTATATACTATTTCTTAAATGTCTATCAGTCTCGGAATAGAAGATATTTATGTAATTTGATATAGTTTTTTAGTGCCAATGACTACTTATAGTCGGATTTTTGATAAAAAGTTAAAAATTCGGACCGGACCCCGCGGTTTATTATACTCGGGTAACACACCGTTTCATTTCCGTGCATTCGTAGAATCGCGCAATTCGTATCTGATTATTGCTGGACAGAGGATTTTAAATAAAAATAGGATTTTAAGTCAATTAATTGCAAAAGAGGTAGGTGGTACATTCTACTAAAATTTTCACTGTTTCATGCTTCATCTACACAATTTTTCTCCTAAATACAGAATACCTAATTATTACAGCTATCACTACACTGTGGATTTTTGGATGAAAATTGTCTGTGTTAATTGTACGAGACGCAGGAGGTAGATCAAAATTTATTTCGTCTGTTACTAATTTTAACAAATTGAGAGGATTGTTGTTACGTTCTAAAATTTTAATTAATTTTGAATACTTATCACAGTTTCGTCGTTTTAATGGGACTGATATAATACAGCAATATTTTCACAGCAGTTTTCTATTTGATCTACTCAATGATTTACTTGTCCATTTATTAGAAGAACTGTCTGAATTGATTGTCATTAAATTGCGACGAGTGTGGTAGCACAAAATAGACTTCCTCTCGCACGCAATCGAATTTATAGACAGTTTGATGCCAACTTCCGCGAATGCTTGTGTGAGTTCAGAATGGGAGTTACGCGAATAGCTTGATGGATGAGTCAATTTCAGCTCGGATAGTGTGAAAAATAAACAAGATTAAACACCGCGCAGATAAAAGGACGTTAAGAACGGGTGACGGCGGAGCGAAGCGTAAAATGTTCGTCTTTTTGCATCAGAATTCCGGAATTATAAGTGGCAAATCTTCCATCTTGCAGGCGCTACTTGGAGAGCGCTCTAACTAGGACGGGAAAAGATTCCGTGTACGTCAAGCGATAGGGAGAGTTCCAAGGCGGAAAATCTCTAAAAACTGAGGAGGATTCCGAGCGTATTTACCGAGCAGTGGGGTGTAATAATAATAAGCGTAACGCGGTTCAATATTTCCTCGGAAGAGTGTCTCCACGCTGAAGGAATTTTAATTGGGCCTATTAATGGTAATGTCGTGGCGAAAATGAGCTCGGCTATGCGAAATCTCGCGACACGAATCGCCGGCGTTCTTCCCGGTAATCCTAAAAGAATTTCCGAAAGTAAAATACCTTCTATACGACTGATACTACATTCTCCCGCGATAAAGATTACGGCAGTAAAAACTCGCCGAGAATTAACGATAGTTTTTCGACAATTTGATTAAATTGTGGGTTCAAGTGGCTCTTCGGGGTCTTACGAAATGGAGGCGAAGGTCATTCAACAAGGAATGCGGTATTCATAAAGAAGGCGAATGAAGAATTATCCAAGTTGGTGGAACCGTGGTGCCGTGCGGGTAGAATACTAATTGCGGTCATTAATAAAAACGTCTTGATAAAAATGGCCCCTGGTTGAATCGAAAGGACGTCGTTCCTCGAACTTTAATGCCATAATTCATCGGAATAGCTAGATAAAAATAAGCTTGGTCGCGATTAAAATTTCCCGCGCCGGAAACTCGGAGCTCGCGGCGAATATAAAAATAAGTCACGTCGAAACGGTTGCCATTCCGGCCGCGGCTCGAAATTGTTATTAACAAAAGAGCACGCGGGGCTCAAAATAAGCTTTTCCCGGGGTGGACGGGGGAGGTCGCCATTATCTCGGTTTTCGCAGGCTGTTAGCCGGGAATGCTTATTCCACGGGAAATCTACGCATTCTACGTGATCCACGTTTTGAACGGTACGATCGTTTACCTCGGTTGCAGCCTCATTCCCTAATAATCGTCAAGCTTAATTAACCTTTCACCTGGATTCCGTTTCTTGCTCCCGCGTTGCCGACGTACCAACGAAACTCTTTTATTTTTCTGTTTTCGATTCGCCAGGAAATTAGGTTACACGCGCACAGCTACGTTTTCTATGATCCCCGTTTGAAAATAATCCGCGAACTTTCGAGATTAGACGCACAAGCACGGCTTCGGATTAATTTCGTCCAAGTTTGCTGTGTTTGCTCGGCGATCAGCGTGTTTTCCGTCTTACAAATTTTCCGATTCTGCGAGAGTCGACCGGAGACGAACCAACAATCAAATTACAAAGCGCTCGAAACGGGAAAACTTTTACTGTTCGTTGTGTTTTAATTATTGAAAGCAAGGAGATAGGAGCAACCGTAAAGGAACATTATGGTTTTTCAGCAATGAAGGTTTCTTTTAGGTAATGGCACAACACTAGAGGATAAACTTCCAACACTTGGAAGCGGATGTTCTGTTACTTTTCTTATATTTTAACCGATTGCACCTATTTTATCAGAAAATGTTTGTTTTTATCTTCACATAAAACCTGCAAAACTTTTATTTGAGATTGCCTCGAGAAACCGAGTACGCCAATCTATCTATCGACCATAATCGGCAAGTGTTTCCGCTTTCTGCCGAAACGTGTACGAAAATTCTCGGGTTTTCGTCCGGTCGACACACGCGAAAAGTATGCTGTTTTCTGGGAAAACGAAAGACGCGCGAGAAGCGTCTCAATTATCGGGAAACGGGGACAGCCGGGGAAAATGTACATGCGATTGCTATAAGCACCCACCAGCTGTGGCCAGCGGACCGTGAGGTAGACTTTGGCGCGGCCAAAGAGCCGCAATCTTCGTAATCTCCTCAGCTTCTTATCGTTAAAGCCCATCCCCATGAAGACGGGCGCCACACGTGATCCGCATTGGCACTCCAGGTTGCTAACCGATTATTTTCTACCACGACAACACACCAGCTCATCCAACAGAGTTCCGGTGGGGGGGACCCGCTGTCACTCGACAGAAGCCCCCTTCTTCTTCGATGATAGATTTCCTCACTTTTCACGATCACGTGGACCGTGCTCTTCGAGAACGTTTCGTCGCGCTCAACTCGCTGGGCCGCCCTAAATTTCACGAAATCGTTTATTCGGTCGCGTTTCTTACACCCGAAGAATTTACGCGCCACTTTTAAATCGATCTCGGACCTACGGTCAAGAGACTGCTTTGCTTCGCGAAGCCTAAAAATTTTGTAATTTTCTGCCCGTTCGCTGTGAAACCTTTCTCGCGATACCGCCAGATTCTAACAGAACTTCAACCACGTGCTCTACAGCGTCGACCTCGACCATCTACAAAATTTCACGATCTTCCAGCGATTTCATTCTCGAGGTACCGTTCTGCAAAGGACTTTCGGACGCCGGGAAACGCCGCGCGTACATAAACGTGCAATTTTCTTTCCGCAGATGGCGACACAGGGTCACGCGATGTCAGAGGATCGTCGGACAGATTTGCGACCTTGGAATCGCGAAGCGGTTCCCGGTGGTGCCTGGTACCCGCGCAATCGTGACGCGTATTATCCGCACGATGTCGTCCGCTGAATATCCGTCGAACACGGTCGAGGACGACCACGAACTTCGACGGGAACACCCGATTCTTTTAGCGTCGAACGGTATGCAAAATTCAAGAGGCTGTCGAGGCACGAGGAAGCGGCGGTTCCCGACAGTGGACTCAACGGAAAAGACCGGGTCTTTGGCGGGTGTCCGTTTCCATTCCCGATTTCCCGCGATCAACGCGAGAACCAGAATCCACCGTGGAAGCTGCATTATTCAAGACGCTCGAGGACGCCGAGCGTAGGAGGACCGTCGCTTTCTTTTTACGTTCGTCTCCTCCTCATCCCCCTCGCTCCCTCCCCCATCCCCACCCCGCATGCATCGATTAACACGCCGAGTGCCGCGAGAATTCGTGCGATCATAAGGTGCACTCAACCCTCCTCTAACACGGTTAATTCGTTCCGTGGTTTATCGAAACTGTATTAACCCTTTGCACTCGAAGCTATTTTAACTCCGAAATATTTTTTCCGACCTAGAATATTACTCTTCTATATAGTTTTTCCGTGTTATACATACGAAAATAGTGCAACATACTCGTACAATACCGACATGATTAGTAATTCACTAAATAGAAACAAAAACACTAGGTTTACGGAGCATTAAAACTCAGTATTTTACATTACTTTATAAAAATAAAAAGAATGTGTCTATCCAAGTTTTCAGCCATTTTTAAAACAATATATACCCGAAGAAATAAATTTGCTAATTTCTCACGTATTGCGTCCTTAGAATCTTAATAATTTTAAATTAAAGATGTCAGAACTACTATTATAAGCATATCGTGCTGTAGCAAAACCGTGTTCCAGGAGGATCGTGTTCGAAGAGTGCCGAGCGTGCTATAATTATTTATTGAGATGTCGGTACGTTTCCCGATCATCGCAGAACTGCTATAGTTTCGTCAGAGGTCCGAGAGATCTGATTATTTATTCAGATTCTGACACGATTCTCCAGCAGAATTGCTGGCTCTAGTTTCAAATCATATTCTCAGGAGTACGTATCGATAACAATAATCGATAATAATTCGCTGTATCCACTTCACTTTAGAGCGTCAAATCGCCGTGAACACCGAAGAAATTTCAACTCGGCGATATTTATCCTCGACGCGAAACAATTCGACAGCGCCGGTTGCAACATCCGCGGCACTCGGCGTGTTCAAGGTTCGAGTCAGGTTCGGGACCTCTGGTTCGTCGGCTAGGCGCCTTCGTTTCCGCGGCGACGAAACGTTCCGAGAGCTTTGATCCTTGCGCTGGGAGGGTTGTACAGGTGTCTCGAGGAACTGCACTACACTGTGTGCCGCAGGGCAACGTGGGCCGAAGGGCCGACGGGGTCGCGAGGCCGCAGGATCCCACAAGGCAGGAACAGATCCCGCGGGTTTGGATCCGCGCGAATGACTGCCAGCGCTTTCGCTCGGCGGGCCATGGGGTGCCGAGGGATGCTGCCAGCTGGATTGGACGGCGCAAGATCTACCCCCACACGCGATCCACGGCCGCCCTCCTCCGACGAACGCCACCCCCGCGACCCTCCTCTGAAACGGGAGCCAGACGTATCTCCGGCGCAATCCTCTTTCTCTCTTTCTTTCTCTGTCTCCGTCTTCTTCAGCCTCCTTTCCCTTCCAAACAACTTGATGCCCGTTATGGGAAAAATCATCCCCCTCGGCTCCGGTGAAAGACGCGGCGAGCACAGTCGCGCTACTCCGTCACAAAAGTTTTCCCTCCTCGTACTATTCTTAATTTTCTTACAATTATCTCCGATCCTTTTAAAGCAGTTCAAAATTCGGACCATACCCCGCGGTTTATTATACTCGGGTAACACAGCGTTTCATTTCCGTGCATTCGTAGAATCGCGCAATTTGTATCTGATTATTGCTGGACAGAGGATTTTAAGTCAATTAATTGCGAAAGAGGTAGGTGGTACATTCTACTAAAATTTTCACTGTTTCATGCTTCATCTACACAATTTTCCTCATAAATGCGGAATATCTAATTATTACAGATATCACTACACTGTGGATTTTTGGATGAAAATTGTCTGTGTTAATTGTGCGAGACGCAGGAGGTAGATCAAAATTTATTTCGTCCTTTACTAATTTTAACAAATTGAGAGGACTGTTGTTACGTTCTAAAATTTTACTAGTATTTTCACTGTTGTACCTACCCCATTGCTGTCATAAATGCGGAAAATCTAATTATCACAGTTTCGTCGTTTTAATAAGACTGATATAATAAATTTTCTTACGATTATCTTCGATCACTTTAAAACAGTTAACAACTTCGGAAATACTTGACCAGAAGGGTATGTGGATTACAGTTGAAACGCAGAACTGTCTAAACAGTGCGTAAACCTATATTCGGGTTACAACGCAAGCGTCTCAAAGCTATTGTGTTCGGTCTAAACGAGTATTTCACATGGACAGTCTACAGTCAACAGACAGTTTACAGTCAAAGAGTTAATTAATATTATACAACATGTTGTAAGGAATTTAAGCAGACGGGAGACTTATTAACGACGCGCCTTTCTCCGGTGTCGGACCTGACGAGACTGCTCGTCCTTTTATCGTCTTGTTTCAACGTTTGTTTTATCAATAACTTGAACATATATACAGAAAAATAATTAATACATGAAATAATATATACAGTGGCGGATTAAATCTTAGCTTACAATGTAATATTATCGAGTCGATAGTCACTACAACAAAAACGACAGGACACAAATCGCCACAAGGTACCAGTAGTGCACACCAACGGAAACAGCAGAGATTACTTTGAACGATCTTACGGCGCAAGATCTACCTCCGCACGGGATCCAGGGCCGCCCTCTTCCGACGATCGCAGGACCCGCAACTCTTCGGGAATGGAAGCCAGACGTATCTCCGGCGCAACCCTCTTTCTCTCCGTTCTCTTCGGCTTCCCTTCCCTTCCAAACAACTTGATGCCCGCTATGGGAAAAATCATCCCCCTCGGCTTCGGCTCAGACGCGAAAGACGCGGCGAGCACAGCTTGCCGAAGGCCAAGGGAACCGGATATTACGACGCCAATGAATATTTGAGTAGGCCTCGCGCGTTAGGTGTTCGCTAGCAGACCCAACGGACGATATTAACGTTCTACGATCCAGACTCGGGAACGATGGGGCGGAACAGCGGGGCGCGTATGCTCGTTCACCGTTTAGCGAGACGTCCGTAGTAATTTGTTATGGGAACCAGACGGTAGGTGGAAGCATAGCCGGTCAATTTGCTTTGGTACACAGCAGTAGAGGCCGTGTCTTTGTTGGTTCTGCGGGGTACTCGTTTCGGAGAGAGTAGCGTTAGGGGTTGCCCGATCTCGAGGAATTCGGCTTGTTGTTGATTCTTTGTATAATTTTAAAGCGTTGCAAACGCAGTCCTTGGAACTCGATATTTAATTCAGATCTCTATTCAACGAAACTCGACATTTTAAGAGAAGCTACGCAAGTTTAAAAATCTTTCCCCCTTTTTCCCTTCACACGAAAACAAAAAGAAATTCATTAATTATCAAGATACTTTGCAAAATAGGTTATCCATCCCCAATGTCGAAAGCTTCTATCAACCCTTAAACATGAAAACGGTCAACTGTAAAAAGTTTGTGTCGAATATGTTTTAATACCCTGCATGTGTGCCAAGTTTTACCCCTAGACTGCGGTTTTTATGGATTTACGGCAAGGAACGAGTGGATTTAAGAATATTCGCGTAACAGTAATTTAGCTTATTAAAATTCCTGAAGAAAAAACTTTCGATTTGGCTACCGTTTGGGTGCTGTTAGTGGAAACAATTTCTGAAATTAACTATATTGGCCGAATAAAAAATTTTCTATCTCATTTTGGCCCACGTTTTCCAGGAAACTGGCTGCTATGCGAAGGCGGTTCGATCGAACGTGTGCTTTCGATTGTTATTGGATAAGGCAGTTGATTTATCCTTCCGTTGACTGGGAGATTTTTTTATGATCGGTGGATTGGTTTATCGATGGCATTGTGTGGTTTTATTCCGTCGCAGGATAAGGCGATTGATTTATTTTTATATTTCCAGTGATTGTGAATCACGCTATCGTTGGTCCGTTGATTGTAAATTGGATCTTGTGTCCCTGTGATGACGCTCCGTTCGTCGGTGGAGCGTTTAGTTGAAGTCGTCGCAGTGATTTTTATTGTCTTTATTTCGCGAAGGATTAAAACCATGTACAGTCTGTCCACGGTACGTGTATAAAAATCGATTATCTCGAAACTATTACGCGAACGTTTGTGCATGGAAATTGAATGGTACGAGGAAACGAACCTTTTTGCGGGGACGAATTATTTTCTGTATTGATTCAGCAGATCCGAGAGTCCAGTCCCATTTTATCATACAAATCGAATTACGTTATTCGAAGAAAAATGTCTCGATACTCTTTCGACGACGAGACACAGATAATCGTTGTCCCACTCATTTGTTTTTGTCAATTTTACATTCCCTAATAATCGCGCGCGAACGCGTCGCACAAAGTACAACAAAATGTACCTTGGTCCAGTCCACGGTACTGGAAATATTAATTGCTTTATGCTCGTTACGCCGTATGCGCAATTTTCGTAGCAACGCAATTGATAAATTAATTCGTATCCGACTTATTTTGTCCGGGATAACGAGTTACACATTTGCGTGATAAATGTCCGTTTTATAATTAATTTGAAAACGTGAACACCAAGTAAAATACAAACGATGACCCGCGCTCGAAATATTCGAGCGACGCGATAAAGGTTTCCAGCGTCTTGGCGTTTTCACGGTTTCCGATCGCATATATCGATCCGCGAGATCGTACGTAGATTGCAGAGGTCTGCGAGCAGTATATCTCAAAGAAGTAGGATGTCACGGTGCGTTAGGATCGAGCCGTTAACGTCGGACCTTCGGCGACTGATATCTAATTCCCTCTCACGTGTTCGACCTCGGTGGGACGTTTAGGTACCCGAGGGTCAATAGCTCTCTCTCTCTCTCTCTCTCTCTCTCTCTCGTTGCTATCGAGCTTATTCGGAGCAATCCCATCGGAGGAAAGAGGACGCCAAAGAAGAAGGAGAGAAATCGAAAGGGACGGAGATCGCGCTTGCCCAAAGAACTCCTCGCTCGGCTCATCTTCCTATTTCTGAGCGGCGCGCCGTCGGGGAAAACGGAAAAATAATCCGCCGGTTTTGCCTGACAGACCGTAAGAAAAAAAGGAGAAAAAGAAGAACGCCCTGCTGAAGACGTCAAAGCAGAAGGCGCTTCGGTATATTGTGTCCTCGGTGTACGATACCCGACGCGGACCGGGACTCCCAGCATTTTTCTTTTTTCTTACCGCTTTAAGCTCGATATTCGAATCTCATCTTGTCATTGCAAAACCATCGACAGGCTATTACCGAGTTTCATCAACGGGACTTGGATGGGCATCGATGGTCTCAAGGATGTTGCCGGATCTTCGAGGGAGCCTCCCGAAGCTCAACATGATCGCTATCATCGTTACAGGCACGCGACGTCCACAATTTTGCGCTTCGCTTCAAGACAGTCGAATCAATTTTACACGCTTCGTTGAGAATCGACAGAAATTCAATTTCTGCTGGTCAGTTTGAGAACTGAATCACAATTGGCGACTGATGTTCGAAGATTAGAGTAAAAAACGTGCGAGAATGTATTCTGCAAGCCGAGGATAATTCAGGAAACCGTTACCATGAAGTAGCGGGGTCGTTGACGTTTATTGTCTGCTTTTCAACAAGTGTACACTTGTAAAATGTGGTGATAATATTACGAGCAAAATCATAGCAGAACCAACGGAAGTTTGGAAGACAAATGAAATTTCCCGTACGGTCCCAGTATGCAATAAGTCAGGCTGGCTTGCATCAGAAGTTCCAAGTTTGCCTCGTCCTTCCTTTCGGTCTTCCTTCCCTTAAGGATTCTTCGTTATTCTACTCGCGACACTAACAGTGATGTAGTATATACGAAACGCCTTATCGAGATTCTTTGTAAACACGCACCGTAATTCTTCTCAACCAAAATGTATCTATACTTCCATCGACGACGAAACCGTTTAAACTTTTAATTGGATTTCGGATTCCAGACATTTACCACAAAAATTAAGTGATATACGAAACAGTAAAAATTCTAGAATGAATTTATAGATAAATTCTACAATGTTTTCTGTCTATTAAAACCGCTAAGAACGGAAATACACTTTTATTACAATTTCATACAATTATTAAATCTGAAATTTGAAAAACACGCGTAAATCTTCGCGGGATAATTGAATGGAGCAATCAATTCGCCGGAAGTGAATTTTTCTATGAACGTCCGTTATTGCAGACTAATGAGCGTTGAAGTTGTATCAATTTTCGCGGGATAATTAACAATATTCCGAAGGGAAGATCAGTCGATTGCAGCTCATTGGCTGCGAGCATTATTAATTTTTCATTGATCTCACCGTGGAAGCCCTTCGCATGGCAACGAAGCAATCGTAAATAATCGTGAAACGAGCAGCCGCCATGCCAGGACGAAAATTCGTTCTCGCTGTGTTATATCTCTTTCCCGTGGTCCCTTCCTGTTTCCTCGGGGCCGTTAACACCGAAACCCTTTCATCGGCTGACGTTTCGTTCGGACGGAAGCCTTTAACTCCGCGCGTCTCGAAAACCTTTGCCCGGCCCTGATGACTGCACGAAGAAACGCGCGTCACTTTGCTATCTGAAAATGCATTGTGCATTACCCGGCGACCCCGGTCAGCAGCCCCGTGAAAAACGAACCCGCCCCGATGACGGGGGACCGGTCGACGGGGGAAACGGAAAAATTCCTATGGCGCTCGGCGAACGATTCGAGTGCACTCCGACGAGATCAAAGTCACTGCCGCCGCGACCGTTCGCGTTCGCAAAAATAAAAGGCTACACCTAAGATCGTGGGCTCCCGCGAGACTTTGGCTAGCGGATTCAGGGTATACTTCCATACACTTCGATACTCGCAACGAATTTCATAATTTCAGTTCCAAACAGACTCCTCGAAATCCTCTAATTCCTAAAAATCCCCAAAGTCACGTTCCAAGAGCATAAAGCAATACCCATGCTATAATCAGATGCCAAAGCTGGCCGCTACAAGTAAAAAATATTTATTTTTCAGAAAAATTCGCAGTCTATTTTTACAGTGATATTACAGCTTCATAAGATGAACTTACCACTAATTGCAAGTTCTGATTGAGTCGTACAATAAATCTTGTACATGTTTTAGATTGAGATAGAATTTGGTGATTCTAGATCATAAGTTGGAACAAGCGTCAAGTGAAAAGTCACATTTTTGAAATGAAACTGTAACAAACAACGCAAGAGTAGAGCAAGTAGAAGAGTACAATTGCCTTCTTGTTGCTGCAAACCATTTAATTTCGTCGAATGTTCTGCAGAGAAACAATTCTAACGGTATCACAGCTTCCTAACGAGAAAATTGATGAGCGGAACGTCTGCCAGCCACGATAACGCAGCCATTCGACACCGAGGTGCAAAATCGGTAGGGTTAAACTGATTTGTGTTCATTAACTCCGTGCGCGCGCGCGTATAAATCAATATTTTCGTGCGCCGCCACCGGCGGATAATGGATTTATCTGCTGGAAATCGATTACTATATGCGCGTTCTGGTAAAACGCAAAATAGCCTGTGTGTCACTTTCCTGTTACACACGGGATCATAATCCTCCCCGATATCCTGAATAAGCTTGATCCGGTGGATCCGACTAACATTTTGGCGCGGACAGAAAAATTAAACTTCGGTGAAAAATGCCGAGCCAAATTTGTAATAATATATAAATTTATCTTCAGCAAATCGTGTAGAAAGTACCATTTATATTTCCATCAGAAATATTTATTCAGGTAGGGTAAATGTGCGTTTGTTTCTCGAATTGCTTAAAAATAAAAGACTGTGTGATCTGAGCGAGCAAAATGGTCAGCGTATTTCCCCCTCTTTCAGCTTTACGTCCTGATATATGTAAATAATAATAACGCCTAAGGTGACTGACAACCGGAACGGTTAGCCTAGCCGTCTTTGGACGGGCCACCCTACATTTACCACAAGCTATTTTCTAACAGGGATTTAACCGAGTGCCATTTATTATGAAGGATACAATAGGCACCGTTCTCGCGAGCAACATCATTTCTAATGCACCTCCATCTATCCAGAGTTGAATAACAGTCGTTCCGCAATTTCTATCCGTCTCGGCAAACCAGTGAACTGCGTGCAGCTTCAATTAACGTGGTACAAACGCTCCTCTCTCGAGCGGCACCAGCCTGAGTTTCGTTCTGAATTCTTGCCATCCGACGACATTACATTTCGCGCAGAGCCCTTCCCCCGCCCCTCCGATCCACCCCCATTCGCTGTTGGTTTGCACAGCAGAACTGTTGACACGTCCCCCCACCCACACCCTCCAACGACGGCACTATATGCCACAAATATTTGCCCGTATCTGTGCATGAAAGTTTACGGGGTTGGAGAATCGCATCCAAGACCTTGATCTAAATTAGTCTATCGTCTGGCAAGTGTCCATGTCGCCGACAAAAATACGCATAAATCTCAGCCGGCGCTCCCGTTTAGACGCCCCCTTAAATTCTGCACCCCACACCCCGCTCGCCGGAATCGGCAAACTCTGATTGGATGATTTCGAAACGATCCTTTCGCGAACTTTGGTATTAGCGCAAGCGATATTCGACTTCTCTGCGCGGTGCGCCGCGGCGCGCACCAGCGCACACATTCATTTTTACCACTCAAATCGACCGGCAACCTGGAATTCACCGTCGAATTCAATAAACCTACTTGCCATGCGATTTATCGCGGACAAGATTCGAACGACGAAAATCAAAGCCGCTCGACAGAATTGCATTCCTATCGGAGACTCGCACTTTGTGATATAAATTTCGACAATAAGGTCAGTACACTTTGACCGGGTACATTTCCAGCGAGCGTTTAATGTCGAGCGAGTGCAATTAAGTATGCGTAGTATGGGGACTTGCTTTGACAGGGCGGACGTTTTGTGGTATTTTGATTCGGATTTAACAGCCCGACGAATAGTTTTATTCGGTTCCTCTGTTCTTTGCGGATTGCTCTGTTAGGCTCGTTCAAAAAAAAAAAAAAAGAATATATATACCGTTTCCTATTTTTATATTTATATATCTATTACGTTATGGTCTCATGCAATTTAGAATGAAAAAATATATAAATAATGGTATTGTGCTCAACAGAAGAAATGATTTTAGTATTTTTTCCTTCTAATTCGTCGATTCTGACCACTGTGCGACGTTCAGCCATAGAAACAACAGGTTTAAGGCGAGACCCGGCAGGCGAGTCCCGTCGGCGTTGTCGTCGAGAGTATCACGAGTCGATTCGGAAAATATGGTTAATGTCGTTTCGTATCGGTTCTAAACACGTGTTTCGATGGCCGATAAACTGGTTTGCGGGCGTGCATGCACGTTCCATTTCTCGAGACCGACGCGCACAGAAAGAGCCGGCCTTGAATATTCTCGGTGCGTTGCGTTGGCCTGATTAGAAAGAATAGCGTGTGGCGAGAGAACGGTCGGCTGGCCGGGCCGAAAAAGAAGAAAATAGATGTCGTAATTTCGGTCGAGGCCGATAAGAAACCGGGTGCTGCCGGTTATCCGACGTCGCTAGGCTCTTTTCATTCCTCCTTTGCAACGAGGTGGAATACAATTCGACGTCGAATGGCCTCGATACGGCCGAAAACAATGTACACGGCTGTCGATATCGGGTCTGCGCGATGCCCGTACAGTCACCGGCAGTGATCCTTCTTGCGGATAAAGAGTAACTGGGACTCTTTTGTTCGGGATTCGTGTATAGAGAGTCAACGTCTAATTAAACCGTCCGTGAAAATTCGTGCCAAAAGACGATCGGCGATCGCTGCTGTAAACTACGTTCCATGCAGATTCGCGTTGACCCGCCCAGCCCAAATTATCGGCTCGGAGTCTTTTAAACAACCAGCTGAGAATCCTGGATTTTCTCGGCGTCCCCAGATACGAGGTTAATAGAAGCTCGTAAATTATCTGTTGTGCTCCCGTGAGCATCGGTTAATATCAAATTTGCAATTCATATCGTTTTCGCAGCATTGTGGAGTAAGACGTAACGAAACGCGTGATTAACAATTCTAATTAACCATGTACTGTCGCGGACATCCCTAAACCCTTTCGAGAAGAATGATTACAGCACCGAATTACAATTCCAGTTGACTCTGTATAATTCTACGGTATGTGCTCACCTACCTTCAAGTAGTCTGTGGAAATTGTTGCACGTACGTATCGCATTCGCGTTCAAAGTAATTCTGGTTTTGGCAGCTCGCGCTAGTTCAAAAGAAACTCAATAGCGATGCCCGAATAAAAAGAAAATTGTCATTCAACCTCGATGCATCTTTAAAACCCATTTCGAGTCGCTTCCCTCTCTCCTTCTCTCCCTCTCTTTCTCTATTTTCTCATTTCTTATAAAACACAGCGTTAGTCGTCCTTTGAAGTAGTTCCTTTCCCTGCGCCACTTTCTTTGTATTTTCCTTGGCTGCGACGGAACTAATTTAGCCTGGTTGGGCCCCGTCACGCGTCTTTTTACTTAATTCTAATGAGTGCCTTGTGCTTTGTTGTCCGTTTCGGCTGCATTTTCTGCCTCTTTCGAGAAGCGAAAAATAATCGCATTAAAGAATCTCGAGAACCGTAAAAGCTTTCGGAATCTGCTCCTAACAGCGTGCCAAACAATCTCTGGTACAGCACTTTGTCACGTCCGGCGGTTCGTCCGCTCAAGAACAACACGAATATTGTAAACTATTGTTTAAACTGGAAAGTGAGACTATAAATCTGAGAAGAGAAACTGCGTCTTGTCCCCTTAAAAATTGTAACAACTTACTTTAATGCGACTGCGAGTTCCGGATGAACTTACCTGTAACAGAAAATTACGAAACGTGATTAGTAGGCGATAATGTGCCGCGCGTCGCAGATCGGTACAGAGCGCACTATTTCACACCGAGGCCGAAAAAGTTTCGGACAGATCCTCGTGGATCTTCCCGTCCGCTTTATCGCGAAAACATCGCGAAGGAAATGAAACTCCCGAGTGCCCCGGGAAATTAAGAAAAAAGGAACTAGGTCAGAATGTATAGGAGGTGTTTGTCAAGGCTTCCGCTCCTCCGCAGTCGGGCCGAGAAACGAAAAGGCCTAACGTCACAGTACTCTCCCTGCACGGTCGATCATCAGAAGAGCATGAACGTCGACTCAGGCGACACAGGACAAAATTCGGTTCGAATGTTGCAACAAGAAATCAAAATTTTTTATACAAAAAGAAATAAAAAAAAATTGCTATATGAACCTTACTTATATGGTTTAAAGCAATGCGTAAATAATAATAAAGATGAATTTTACAGCTGTCACAAAAGAAAATATATTTCTCATACACCTTACATTTTGACAAATTTCGATCGATACGTGTCCGGCGCGAGAAGCAGTGACCTCGTAATGCCATGTAATCAGAATTAATCGACTATATATTACACAACCTGTTACGTTAACCTAAATGGGACAACGCGCGCGATAAATACTCGTTGCGTTCAAATTTATTTTACTGCATCATTGCAGCCTCTCGTTACTGCATCGGGGCCTCGCTATACATTGAAAATTATACCTCTGGGACTCGTTGGTCTTCTAATAATTTAGGCCCGGACAGTCAGTTGATCACGCGAGTTTATTCATTGGATCGCGGTCGATTAACAGGGGACCCCGCCGAGCGTCGACGAAACTCTGCGTTAACAAGATTGTTAAATAATTCTTTTTTAATTGAGCGTGTTTAAGCTTGAGATGAACAGTGGCCATTGTTAAAATCCAGCCCTAAATAGAATAGACGTAGCGAGGACAACGCATAAAACACAGAAATTGGACGCACGCATACTTCGTCGAAAGAACCGATTCGCATATGCGAATCCTGCGACAGAATAAACTCAACGCGTCCTGGTCGCTCGTCCGAAGTACAACGTGAACAAATTCTTGAACGGGATCGATGTTCGATGAAATTACCACGAAAAATGGCCGCGCCGCGGTTAGACCCGAGTCATCGAGCCTCGAAGGGGCAGGAGAAGTGCTCGAGGAGCTCCGAGATTGAAGGGAATCCCTTCTACCCGCGTCAGCCGTCACACTCTTTGTTATTCGAGAGTTCCTCGAACCACTTTATGCGCTAGCTGATCCCATGTCAAGAGGATTACACCTGATTCCCTTCGGGGGATGCAATTCACTCGATTTTAGTGCCGTGAACTCGTTCGCTCGGGTCACTCAAGGTGGATGTCAGATCGAGTTTTCCGCGGTTTCGGTCAACATAAAATCCATGCCGATACCACGCGATTTTATTTAATTAAAGACCGTTCAATTTTTCATACCTCATCGGTGATTAATTTGTCACGAATTCAGCACCGATTTCGTATCGCGTTCGATTCGATTCGATTCGCAGGCTTTTAGAAGCCATCAAATTTTCATTCATAAAATCATTACCGGTGACGTCTATGGAAATATTAACCATTCGGGGACGAATATCGCCATATTGGTAAATAACAACAGGACACAGTTTTCACTTTTTTTCCACTAGGTCAAATTCGGATATAAGTTTTACAAAAGGTACGAGCAACGCCAGCCGCCATTAGAATAGTCCTCGGTCGTCCGGAAGTGGCAGTGGCCAAGCATCAATCGCCGTCGACTGATCGACTGGTAGCGATCGATGTCTTGTCGCTGACACTGCCGGCTCCATCGGTCTCCGCTGTCTGCAGGCAGCTCGAACGTGAATGATGAAAGGTAGGGAAAAACCGAGGCGAATAAAAAACAGTTTCACGAATCGATGAGCAATTCTGTTGTCTTGACAAGTACACCCGGGAACAGGTCTCGGCTTTGTTTTCGAGCTACGGGCAGAGACAAAGCGGTTACTCCTGGCGCACAGTGGTCCCAAAGCCGGAAAACATGTCCAAAACCTAAAATATGATTGGTTACTCGAAGAGTGTTTCTAAGTGGGGGTAAACAGCAAAAAGCTCTTTTTTTTTATACCTGTCCAACAGTCACAGTCTAATATCAATTTTCAAGCAGAACCAATAATTTTTTAATAAGTTGTCAGGTTTTAACCACTCCCTATTTTTCCCATATTCTACAAAGTTTGAGCTATAATTAAAAAAAAAATTTCATCGCTCTACCTCATTCCTATCGAAAGTTCCGTGATTTTGAACCCGATTTTGTCCAGCTTGCTCACTGTGCGGCGCTGCGTCAGGGTAAAAAATTTAAACGCCGGAATCGCATAATCTTTGCGCATCGGACTTTCCGGATCTGCTGAAGTTGCTTGAGAAAATACGGAAAATACGGAGCAACTGCTCCGGAAGGGGCCGGCAAACGGAAAGAGATCCTTGCGGATGTTTGAGCCCGAGGAGGACAGTTATGATACACGGATAAGGTGCTTTTTTAATAAACACAGCCGGCGGATAGCGGACGCAGGAAATATATAGGCGGTCGAATATCGACGCGCAACGGAATCGGTCGCGGCCCGAACGGAAAACTCGGCTGATTTACATTCCGGCGACATCGGGTTGAGCACGGACGTATTATCATAAAAGAATGGCGGTCGGTTTAGCTTTCCCGGAGGACATTATCGGCCACCTGCTGTTTCCCTGACTAGAACCAGACCTGCGGCCACGCCTACCTTTTATCCGCTCCGACGGGGAACCGAGGACTCGCAGATCAGACGCTTCGGTTGCGTCGCACTAGAACTTTCCTCTCGCAAAGCTTTCGAAGCGGGCTTTCCCCCGCGAGCTTCGACACAGCTGACCCATATCGACGACTGATCGCTCAATTGCTTTTTAACCATTCGGGTCCTGACGGTACTTTGCGACGCATAGTGCTCGTCCTAACATTTTTTAGGTCGACGCTTCGTGTTCGAGAAAATCAGGTTTGCAGGTTCGACGGATTCGACGTAATATTCAATTCTAGATAAATAATTACATCGTTCACGTATGGACGACAGGCCAGTAAACGTCTTAAATTAATCATATGCGCCTGTGGAATAAAATGACGCAAAAATTAATATTCAATTCTGGATAAATAATTTCTTCATTCGGATATGGAAGATAGGACAGCGAACGTGTTAAATTAATTTCATGCGCTTGTGGAATAAAATGATGCAAAAATTAATATTTAATTCTGGATAAATAATTTCGTTATTCGGATATGGATGATAGGACAGTGAACGTGTTGGATGAATTATACGCACTCGTGGAATAAAGAACTGTCCGTGGCATCGGGTAATAAGCATCGCAGCCCCGTGTTCGCTATTGTTCTTCGATCTATAAACCAGAAAAGTTTGTATCCGCGGCTTTACAATGTCCTGTGGAAGTTCCCAGAGTTCGAGGGGTGGGGGGCTGTCGAAGGACGATCCCCACCCTCTTCTACTTAAAACCATCCACAAATTTCAGCTCGACAGCGATTGGATCGGATGCATCTCGATGGACGTTCCCAATACTTCGTGCCGGCGATTTTTTTGCCGGCCGTGACTCTTTGAGGACGGGAGAAGGAAACTTTTTGCAGAGAATGAACGGGTCGACTTTGCAGCCGCCATTTATTCTCCGGGCATGTATAACGTGCCCCGCATTTCGCGTCACCGTCGATAGAAAAGTCGTAAAGATAGTACGGAGACGGCGCGGACCCTTTTTTCAATGTGACCGGACCAGCCTCGGAGGCATTACCGATAAGACTCGGCAACGTTTATAGCACTCTGTGCATAGCAAACGTCACCCTCGGGCCAGCTGAATTTTTTACGAACGCGCGATGATTTACGCTGCCCTGGAAACCGCCGAAATTTTCTGACACCCCGGCAACCGCTTGCTGCTTATTGCGGTGCCAAAGTTCAATCTTCCTCGTGAAAGTTGATTGAAATCTTTTGTTCGATTCCGCGTTTGGAAATCGAGTACAACAGTTTATAACAAAATCGAGAAGAGTTTTATTTAATTGTATACACGGTGGCGAGTTTAAGGTACAACGATGTAACCTTCTGCACTGAAATATGCAAAAAGAAGCTCTGACTCTGTTTCGACGGGCTGCTATATATATGTGGTTTTTGAGAGGACAGTGTGGAAGGGAGTAGAAAAGGATTGTTGTGGAAAGGATCACGTGGAAGAGACAAAGTCTAAGGGTCTGTTTGGTCCTGATGATTCAAGGGTTTTGGCTGACGTGTCTATGGCATGATTATCATGATGCGTTGGTGTTTAACTAGGGCCTAGGGCTACAACACTTTTATCGATCCGAGTAGTATAGCTCGGAGATTTTTCCGACATAGAGGAAGCGCGAGGAAAAAAATGATATTCACCCTTGGATGGTGGATCTTTTCCGTAACGATGTAATTAGCAATGCTTAGGATCGTTTCAAGCTTTAATTATTAATTTTTTAAAGAATATTTGTTGCGTTCCGAAGAGGCGAAAGGAATTTTTGTTGTATACAGAATTGCTGGAACGTTTTCGAAATATTCTCTTTTGTTTTTCTGAAGCACTTTGACAGGCAGAGACACTCTACAAGGAGGCAGCATAATCTTGGTCGTTCTAAAGATAGTTGAAAGGCTTCGGCATACTTTGAGCCATAGAAATTTTGAGCGCGTTTCCTGAAGAAGCCTCGAAAGTACCGCCAGAAGCGAAACTCTGAACAACTATCTAGATACTAGCTAAGAGTGATGTGCCTTTGGGGGATGACGCAACTATGCGCATAAGTTCAATAACAATTAACGTCCCTAATTAACGTCATTAATTTTAAAGAACCTTTGGGAATTCAAAATACGAGGTACGAAAAGAATATTATTTAAAATCGCAGAAAAATTGTATTTGCATTGATATGTATACATAAAATTCATTGCAACAACGCACGCAAACAGTACTTCCATTGTGAACGAATGAAATTGTTCCATCATATTTCCAAATGGCATTCGCTACGTTATTAATAATTTATACGAGAATTTGTGCAGCGTAGAGCTAATGACGATAATGAATTTGACAATTAATTGTAATATACAGTCAAATCATAATCCCTGTGCGTGAAATAATGCTAGAGTAAACTGAAGGTTTTTAATGTGCTACATTAAATTTTAATGTGCACAAAGTATCTTCACTTTTCGCAGAACTTGGAAAAGCACAGAAGGGTGAACAATTTTCTAATTAATCATATTTTTACGAAACTTTTACCAATATATTTGTGACATTTTTCTGATTGAAACCACATAATATAACAAGACATAATCTACCTCCGTGTTCTAAATAATAGAATAATAGAACTGAATTAACAGAATTAGATAATGTGCTATCTTTTTGTCGCGGAGTGTATACGGAGACATTGTATCGTAGAATTAGTCTTACCCTCTGATTGGTAAAGGCGTTCGAGTCGGAGATGGAGAAGGTGTCGACGATGGAGTCGAATCGAACTAGTTTCTTCGGGTGGTGTGGTTTCTTCGATCGCGGACAGAGCGAGCACATGGCTGAGTCCGTCGGTGTAGTTGGGGGCATATTCGACGAATATTCACGATTCTTCACGGTTTTCACAATTGGTTTACACTTTACACCCGGTGTCGAGACCTTTTGTCACTGTTCTCCAACCATCTTTCATTCGAGTCTAGCACGATTAAAGCCACGAGATTCGTAAAAAGATCCGTCGCTGTGTATATATCCTAAATTGCTTGTTCCCACCTGTATGTTTCTGGTCAGCGCTTCGAAAACGAATCGGCAAGTCGTTTGCAATAGTTTCGGTAATCCGTCTCCGTATCAACGTAATAAACGCAGCTTATAAACGAGTCTATGGGCAGTGATTCTTCTTATTGTCTGACGTTCGCAGTCACAGGTTCGGTGGTCTGTCCGTACAAAACGAGTCTTTCACTCAATCATTTGTCGACCGCGTGTTTATGGTGGCGCGATCAGTACGCAAACTAATTATCTTGATGCGTCCCCCTTTCGTGGCCTGGATTCGGCTAACGCAAAACGTGTACACAGTTCGTGACTAATAAGTTAATGTGCCGAGCTACATCGTAATAACAGCTATTAGAATGATATTGGGTCGAGGAGAGTTTCAGCGCAGAATTCATTAGCAACAATCATTCGATATAATGTATAAGTAAATTGAAAGACACAAAGAAGTACGGTACGTCATCAATCGACGAGCCTTCGAACGTGACTTCGATCGGACAGTAAATATTTGTCAATAAACATAACTGTATAACTAAAGACATTTTTAAAACGACAGGAATTTAATGCTCAAATATTTCTGGCGCTGTTGTACAGGGTTGCAGAGTTGGAAATTAGTAAGCATAAATTGATCGAAGATAATTTTAGTCCCGTAGACTCTGTTCGTTCAAGTTGTAGAGATTGCCGAAGAATAACAGTTATTCTAAATTCCTCAGGCTAGATATCAAAGTTAACGAAGAATAATAATTTCCTTATATGTATCAAAATCCGTAGAAAATTTCAAAACACTTTTCACCGAGTAAAACGACAGAACTAGTTCCAGACTGTCCTCTGCAAATTTTCATATTTTTCAAACTGCTCCGAAAGTTCGTTGTTGATGAAATTTTGGTCTTGCGCGTTAATTATGCATTTGTAATGGAAGGACCAAGCGACATCTCTCCGGTGCAGTGTGCAGCACTGCAGCTCTGCAGGTCGGTAAGACAGGAATTCACCGATCAGTGAACACGCGAATGCACCACGAGTGCACCCCCGAAACTGCAGTACCACGGGAGAATTCACCCTCCGGGACGAGCTTATCGTTCGAACCCTGGGGAAAATCAATAGCCTTTAGCTACCTCCGGAAAATCCCATCAGGGTAGGTCCGAATTTCCCAAGAGAAGAAGTTTCCCGTTCGTTTCGGACGGAATTGAACATACGTTTTCCAGGAGGAAGCAATTATACCCAGGGTTGTTCACCGGTTCCCCCGACGAGCATCGATCTTAATTTACGTCGGTCGAATTAACGCGCGGTTCATTTTCCCGGTTGTTTTGCCTAATTACTTTCCAGTCGTTCCAACATTTTTCTTCGTTCGAAGCGGCGTTCGCCCGTTCCATTTCCATAAAACCCAGAAGAGTGGCTCTCACGGGACAATTTCAGTAAGAATTTATTACAACCCCAGAGATATAGTCCATTTAAAAACATTGGGCGTCCCCGAAGATTATCCAGAAAAGACACGTTCTATGTTATCAGCAGACTGTGGATCTTTATGCGAAACAAACGTTTTCCAAGGCGATTGCAAGAAACAAAAATGTGTCTCCTCCATTGAACCTTTCCTAGGCTAGTCTAAGGTAGCCTATCCTAGCCTATCCTAGGAAACGTGTACTTAAATTCTGCTAATGTTTTCACAGTTTTGTTTTCCCTCCAAATCCGCAGATTAGTTATCAGTAATTGCGAAGAGACGCGTTCCGCGGTAGAAATAGAAATTTGTTCGACGCGAAGGTAACGGAGAATCTGTACTTACAGAATTCACGGAGACCCGACCCAATTCCTTCCAGTTTTAAAGAAAAACGTCGGTCAACATTAACCAAGACAAGGAGAAGCAATCTCATCACCTTTTTAAACCGTCCTATTTTTTCGTGCCGCTATTCGCGTCAACGAGACGCCAGTCACGGTGTGACTGTAATCAGATTTAACCCGGAGCCTGGAAACTAAGACATAAATGGTCCACAAATTTCCCTAACCCTATTCATCTTAAGAGCTAAACATTTTTACATTCTCCACTCTCCTGCAAATGTGTTCAGAACCAGTTCTCAATTTCCCGAACCAAAGCCGGTGAATGCAGGTAGGTCCGAAACTGGGCCTTATCCCCGGAAAACTATAATCCGTCCCTTCTGGGACGTAACAATAAGGAGGAGACTTTTATTGTCTTGTAAATTGGCGCCGCGACGCGTCAGCGGTTCCACGATAGAATTTCGCGGGGCTTAATTACTCCGAAAATCGAGGATCGGAGGAAGCAGCGTCGCAGCGTCGACCGGACGTCAGCCGACGGTGTAATTCGTCCGTTCGCGGGTACAATGGGAAAGCGTCGAAGCAGATATACCGTGAGAGAGCCAGGTGGAATTGAATTATTCGCGGCTGCAGCTGCAGCCGGCGAGTCTCGCGGCACGCTCGAACGAACTAACGAGAGCACGAGGACCGATGCGCGACGCTGGAAATCGCGAGGCAAGACTAATTTTCATTAAGCCGGCACGGCGAGTGCCACTAGGCGACCCGACCCGCCGTCCTTAATTAGCTACGAGGGCATAAGCAGCGCTAACTTAAGGTACAAGGGGGCCAATTGCTCCATTGTTCTGTGGAGCTAGATGCGAACTCCTATCGGGCCGGACTTGTTGATGTTGCCCACTTGTGTCGGATTGATTGCGTTCGATGATCGACTCACGCTAACCGAACCCAACTTTGGAATCGCTCTGCGAGTGCCGACGGAGACTCGTTAGTTCGGAGAAATTATGGCTGGCGGCTCGTTCAATCGGCTCGAATTATCGTCCTGTTTTTCGTGGTAATAGTTTGTGAATTAATAGTAATGTACGGTGGAGTACTGATTCCTCGCGAATCTATTCGTTCGGTTGAAAAATTAAGCAATCTCTGCAAAGTGAAATTACGTCGATCCCTAGCAAGTCATTGGGCACCAGAAAACTTGAAAATGCAGGATACAAATTACTCAAACTTTAACGATCCCTACTAACTTTGGTATTAATATTCATTAATGGCAAGTACAAAGTGAATTATCCTAGTGTTCGAATCTAGTGGTCTAGTGGTTCGAATTCAATAGAAGGTGGAATCTGAAAAAGACTTTTATCTATCTTTTCTATTTTACATAGAAAAATCTAGCAGATGGATCGTCGACGTGTGTGTCGCCCCACGAAGAAGACGATAATTGACAGGGGCATTTTGATGAAGGTCTCGGAACGATATCTATTAAAAGCTGAAAAAGACTTCGATAACTGGACCAGGAACTGATAGGAGGAGAAACGATAAATGCGGAGCTTTAATTTACCACTTGGCTAGCCATCGAAAGTTCTCGATAGAATCCAACGAAATACATCAGCAGATTGCCGAGGGTTGGGGGTTGGGGAGGGTGGTTGAAGTTCCCAACTTCGTGGCCCGCGAACAGTTCAAACGATTTCTATCAAATTAAATTTCATTTCCCAATCGAGTAATTCGATCGTTGTTTATTTTCACCAAAAAAAATATATATATCAAGACTCGGTAAAAGTTTAATTAATCGAACGACGCCAAAGGGTTCCAATGCAGGCACACAGTGCCGAGTGTTTTCGCGTGGCGAACGAAGACAGACGTGAACACGGAGATCAAAGGGCCCGAAGGTTTCAATCTTTGCAAAACTGTTGCGGAAGGTCTGGTCTATAAATGCGGAGCCGGGAATTGGTCGGCAGCGAGGCACAGACGTGTTGATTGCACTTGGACACAGGCCGGTTTCTATTTACAGAACCATGGAGTGAAAACTAATCGGCAGCCGTTTCCGAAATGCGAACGCCGGGGCCGACGAATGAACGACACTTGAACCTCGGCAAACTAATCGGCGCCGTTGTTCTAATTGCTTAGAGACTCTGTTGGGCCGCCGTCATGAAACCCTGTGCGCAGCGGAAATTTGAATAGCCGAATCATTCGGTTTCATAAGTCGTTTTGTTCAGAAATAGAAAATGAGAAACGAAGAGTGAAAATTAGTGCAATACACCAATTACGTATCGTCCCTTCTGTCGCATTCGCGTATTTATTTGCAAACGATTTAGTTCTATCGAATCTTTTTATTCTGTAATAGACAATGAAAGAAACGAAGTGTGGAAAAGAACCTAGTACACCTGCGAAACTATGAATATTGGAATGCATTGTGTCATCTTCTTGCACGAAATTGGTGCAATAATAAATAATCTCTTGCTTTCGTTTAATAGAACCACTGCTATCTAATCATTCACAGGAAATATTTCCGTATCCCACTTTGCTCTTGACTTTACACATACATCCCAGAGAGCCGTTTTAACAAATATTAAGTACCGGCAGTGAATGTATTAAAAACAAAAAAACTTCTTGCTCTGTTCGGATTCACAAGATTGTAACATTTCATAGCACGAGCCATTTAGGCATGAGCCATTTATCCTACCAGAAAATCGACCCTGTCGTTAAAACAGTTTCCCTAGTATTAACAGATAAAGTTTGATCTAAAACTTTGAAGTGGTTTCAAAGGGAGAGAGAGAGAGAGAAGAGTTGGGAGATGGATAAGTTCGTCCATAGCTGCAAACTGTTCGAAATTGTTTCTTAGCCGTTCGGTCTCGTGCGCGGTAATCCTGCGTGTTACCCGTGATAAATGTACGAGCATTACGGGACTCGAAATGAAACGTTAATAAGGCTCGAGTAGATTTTATGTGCCGCTTGTGTACGGAGTGTGGCCGGTTCATTTTCATTTCGGGTAACAAGGGGTGTTGAGACGCGACGCAATGCGAGACCCACGAAAGGGTCTCTCGAATTTGACTCCGAGTCCTGATCACTTCAACCACCCTTACTAGAGCCAATAAATTAGCCTAAGAGTCGAAGGCGCGTCAGACCCAAGCGACGGGACTAGTCCCATTTTCTCTGAACACTCACCCCGAATTTCTCCCACTGCTATTTACCACCTCCACCAACAAGTTCACATCGCTACGAGTTATTGTTATCAACAAGATGTCCAAATGTTCTACTACTTAAAACACCTGACCCTCAACAAGAACTACCTAGCACGGTTTTAATTAACCAAGCAGGAGTGACAGGTGCGAGAAAAGTCGACCTAACTGATCTTTTCCATTTACGCACGTACATACAAGGAGAGCCGGAGGAATTTCTCCCACAGTAACCGGAGATGCCCGAGAATTTTAATTACGAAAGCGACCTGTAAGACGGATAACGGACTAAGCAAGGGCTTGTATCCTTCCGTAATGGGCGGCAGGCCGGGTGTCTCGGCAAGAAGCGCCAAGTAACATCCTCGAATCCGACGTTATTGCCGCCGCCTGCAGCACACCTAGTTCCAGTTTAGCCCAGTAAAAAAGTTCGAACGACTCAACTTCCTGCGGACACGCCGAAGACGAGGGAGCATTCTGCCAGGAGCAGTGTCAGAAAATACTACCGTCCCGAAACTTCCGATTCCTCCTTGAGAGATACACGAACTCGTCCGATTCTCGTTACCCTGATGTGCAATTTTTTATTTCGATCAAGAATCATCCGCTCCGAATCGAAAAATACCAGTTTTCAGATGGAACGGATAAAAACCCTGAGAATTTTGCAGCTCCGAGGCAACGTCGGATTTTATTCAAACCGTTAGAACATTTCTTGTCACACGTTCGTGATACTTCTGAGCGTGTCGCGAACGGAAAAGAAATTATTAAGCTGTTGTTACGAAGCGTTCGGCTCAAGAAATACTGCTATAGCCTGCAGGTGTATTGTGCACCATTTTGAGCTTAAGCTCCTACCACAATTTTCTTGAAATTGTGCAAGTTTAACGAATTTTCTCAAGGTTAAAAAACGTTCGTACCATAATCTCCCAATTTCTCCCGTATTCTACAAAGATTCAGCTTTAATTTAAAAGAAATTTCATCGCTCTACCTCATTCCTATCGAAAGTTCTGTGATTTTTGCCCACTGCGCGTCGTTTCGTATTCATTCGCAAAGCGCGCGTCGACGCAGATGTGGAGCGGGGTTTCTAATTGGCGTGGGCCGATGAAATCCGTAAATGAAAGGCGAAAATGAGTAGTCGAACGGGCAGAAATGTCTATAGTCGCGCAGAGGAAGAGGAAACGCGACGTATCCTGTCATTCCGTGCTGCAACGTTAATTACTATTTCGCGTTAATGCACGCGGCTTGCCCGCGCGAGTCAGCTCCGGTGCCGCGCAAGAGGTAACGGCGAGTGGCCTAACAGAGACCAGGCCGGCGACCTATTAAAATTGAAAGGCTACTTGAACGCCGGTTATCATTCATTATCGTGATTCTAGCCGAGTGCGGCGCGTCGCGACGGCCGGGATCATCGAATCGTATCGCGGCGTAAATCGAGTGTCAATCGCCGGGAGCCCCGCGCGCCGCGTTTAGCAAATTAACGTCGCGTTAATTGGCGAACGTTATCAATTATCAGCCGGGGCAATAAGTGGCTGACGACCAGGGGAAAAACTGGGTTAATCCTCTCTCCCTCTTTCCCACCCCCTCCTCCCAACGTAATGGAACAAGGAGCTCCGGCGATTATACAATTTCGAGAATCGACTGTGTGCTTAACGCTGCACAGGTGTTCACGAAAAATTTTAGTAATCGCTCGGTGTAATTTTTTAACCGACCGATCGCGTTAACACCAGATTTACGGGAACCGTCAAAATGACGGATTCGAGTATTTTTAAATTGCGAATATTGAGACTGTAAAGATGCATCCATGAGCAATTATACGACATTAAAACCGAAAGTATGCAGAAACGCGTCTGTAGAGATCGTTTACACTCTATTTCGAAAGATGTTGAGCCACCTTGTAACGATACTTTGTTAAAAAGAGTAAACTTTGTAATAACGATCTCAAGCGTGTGTTTTTCTTGCGCGAATAAAAATAAACAGCAATAACAACAAGATAGGAAGAAAAAAAAGTTCTTACATAACGAACGAATCGTCTGCCGTTGTATATTCGCAGAGCTTCGCGTTTATTTATATTCAGAAGCGCCGAGAAAGTACTCTTGTTATAATAATAAAAAGCTAGTAACACGTCAATAGCTGCTATAACACTGTAATGCTACAACATCGATCGCGAAATTGTTAATTATAACGTCGAAGTGGTTGACAATGTAATGCATAAGAGCACCGTTTTAATTGCTCGATTAAATGCGTCGAAGGGGAATTTACGGAATTCGCGTGCAATTATACCGAATGTTGTCGCGGCTTTAAAAACCATGTGAAATTCTTCGAGCGACCCGCGCACGGGCGCGCACCGCTCGGGACAAAAGAACTCATTTGCGAGTCAAGAGGCGTTAATGAGATCAGCGTTTTTTTCTGAGTGACACGGCCGCCTCGCGTTTCAACGCGAACGCGCCGCAGAAAAATGTTCGAACGTAGATCCGAACGCGATAACAACGATTTCTTTGCGGGCCAGTTTTTCTTACGGTCTAACTCGTTTCTCACCGATCTCGTTAACCCCCGCAAGTTCCTCGCAAATAACACCACGAAAAATTCTCGATTAACCCCTCCGCATACGAATTAAATAAATTTCGACGCGACCAAAGCTGCCATTTATTTTTCTATCCCACGCTAATATTTCATTTCGTTTGACGTTTCCATCGATGGAAATTGAAAATATGCAACATAGAAAATAATCAAGTTCCGATTTTATGAATTTACGACAGAAGTAAGGCCAGACACAAAGTACCGATACATCAACTTGAGGAAATCATTAAAAGCAGAAATTTATTCGATTACAGCACCTTGTAATTGATGTCCAAAATTTTTCTATAGAGTTCTGTGGTCCAATTATTCGAAAAATGGGGATAGAGTAACCACGTTTTACAAGTCCGTCCAACAACGGTTGTTCAGCATTGCGGGAAGGGTTAAGCAAACACGAACGCAGCAGGAAAACAATTTTTTGAAAATTCGGCCGTAATAATAGTGACGCTAATCACGAATATAGTACGTCGTCTCCAACTATAGAGTTTCCATCTTGCCTTTCTCCACGAGCTCATCAATATTCTTCGCATCCCCATTGTCCGCAATGCTGAAACCGCGGAGGGGATAGCGTCGCAATTACAAAGAGTGCGGAGCGATGAAGGAAAAATCCTGGCAATTAGGTGCGCCATCGTATTCTGCAACCTAGGTAGAACCATTAATTCCGCGGGCCTCATTAAGTCTTCACTTTCGACGTCCCGGTTTATGAGAGTTCGTCCTCTTCGATGGTCGCTCCGTGGATCATTTTTCGTGGCACGATCGACGGAATGCCGAGAGAACGGCCGGTGTAAAACGCGTCGTTACCGAAGGATTCGCCGAACGAGGAACCGAGGGACCCTCCACGGAAAAGGAAATCTATTTCACGACCAAGCCATGAATAAAATATCATCTGGATCGTGAGCGACGATTCTCGTTTCCGGCCGAAGATAGATCCCGGCTTCCCGTCGCGTCCGCCGCTATAATAATTTAATGCGATTCTCGCAAATAGATTTATGAGCGTTTTGAACGTGACAGCGGCGGCCAGTCGATGATCGTCACCGCGGCGCACAATGGTGCCAAATGGCCAAAAACCGGCAAAAAATCTGTAAAAACGAAAGTATCAAACGAATTTGTTTGAAAATTTGTGAAGAGATTGTCGCAGGTACAACGCTTATTTCGCAACAAAAATTTTTGTAAAAAGTTTTTAACATTACGTAATATGGGCTAATATTTTTCCCATATTCTACAAAGTTTGAGTTTTAATTTAAAAAAAATTTCTTCGCTCTACCTCATTCCTATCGAAGGTTGTGTGATTTCGAATCCGATTTCGTCCAAATTGCCCACTGTGCGCCGCACCGCGCCGCGGAGATAAATGTCAGGATCCGCGCGTATTCCGGGCAGTCGATAAATTCGCACATCCACCGAGAAATCTCAGACTCGCAGCACAGCTTGACAACTCGCGGAACGCGATCGATATCTCGAGGAACGACAAACTTCGCTGGCACGAGGCGACGTAAGCGAGTTTCTCGTAATAACGTTAGCGGACGATCGACATAATTTTCGCGCGAACCTCCCTCGTATCGAGATCGGGCTATCAATGGAAATCTATCGGTCTTTCCGAGGATACAGACTTTTATCCAATTCGATATTTGTCTCGCGAAATTATCACCCGAGATCCCCTTGTCTCGGAATCGGGCAATGGAAACCTGTCGGTCTGTCGGAGGATGCAGATTTTTATTCAATTCGATACGTGTCCTGCGAAATTATCATGCTACCTTCCCTGATCAAATTTCCTATTCGATTAAATATTTTTCTTGGAGAACCGCGGCTGTTCATTCATCAAGGTTTTCTACGGTTTTCAACAACTATCGAATGTAGGAATTGTTTTCCTAGAGAAGTATTTTTGAAAGTGCGCTAACTTTAAACGATTGTATAGCCCTTCGAAAAAGGATGTCACTTCTGACAGTAATTAAGAGCGTCAAAGCATCGGTTCATTAATTTATAAAAAATTTATCGATGTAAAGTTTGTATCAATTGTGGCAAAATTCTTGTTATGTCAGTCCTATTTGCTTTGCGTTACTTCTTCTCAAACATTGATAATTGTAAAGTCACTCGGTTAGAGCAATCCTAGAGTTGATTACTGTATCACTATTCAAAATATTTGTTATATTATTAAATTCGTTTGCATTTAATAAATTACTAAGCATTCCAGTCTTGCACTTGTAAATGGCACCATTTTTATATGTATAACACGAAAAAAGAATATATAGAAGGGAAATATTCTAGGTCGGAAGAAATGTTTCGTTTTGGAGTTGAAATAGCTTCGAGTGCAAACGGTTAATATTCCAAATCAGTTATTGCAAAAGTATATAGTCGAGAGAAAAGAGAGTTCAGAGAAGAATGAGTTCCATTATCGTGGGATTTCAGTTAGAGTCCATCGAGTCCACAGCACGTAACAATAACCGACTAATAGAGTTAGTATGTAATCTTCGAGACAATGTGCGACAGGGTAACATAAACGACGCGGTTGTTCGTCAAGTTAAACTCGAGCTTCTCGCGAATAATGAGCGTCAAGTTCCCGTCGCTTGTTTTCTGGATCACCAGCGGTGAGTTACGGAAACAACTGGTTTTCCGCCTATATCTTATTGCGGAATCGATAGAGAGCGTATGAATTATGCAATCGAACGTTTCCTTCGCCTTGTTCGAGACACAAAGCCTCGTCAAACGGCCCGCATCAAGATAACTGCTTTTTTAACGGACATAAAAGTTGCATTGCACGCAATCGGCCGAATGGATTATACAACGTCGCGTTTAGCATACGACACTTAGAAATGCATTCCGATTCGACGGAAACGGTTAGCGTTTGACCTAATAAAATTTCTCGCGAATATACTAGGCTCAACAGTTGGCTGGTGATTGCGAGAATCTATTTGCACAATTTATTAGATCAATGAAAACATAAGAATAAAAGATTCTGAAATGTGTCCTAGCGTCTTGTAAGTGTACTTCGGATTTTATGCATTTATCACAAGAATTGTAGAAGCGTTTAAAAATATTGTTATATTATTTTTAACCTGTTGAATATGTTACGAAAGAAAGTAAATTACTGTTTCACTCGAGTTTGTTGTATCGTCTACTTGTATAGTAATAATTGAGAAGAAAAAATTAGAATTGTCTAGAAAGCACCAAGGACTAGGTACAATTATATAAATAATTCAATGTATGAAAGAATGTAGGAAATTTTTTAAATTACAATAGAATCGAGAACAACGTGATGTTTGCACACTTTTCTTTTCTTCGAATTGTAATTGCGAATTGAAAATGTTTGTAGACGGTTTGTGAAATGCTTGTTTAAATAGGCGATTCGGGAGATACAATAAGTACATAACTGCCGAGGTATAGCATGGGAATTGCCAGTAATTTGTAATTAAACGAGTCAGATAGTGTACCGTTCGTTTTAGGAGAGAATCAAATCTCGAAGGTCGATAAGCTTATCGTGGGGCGTGCAGGAAGTCGCATGAGCCGGTGTTTTAGTAAACACCTAACGGTGCATAAACACTGTGCACCGGATTTACAGTCTCGGTGCACGCTAGACGACGAGTCGCGAGCGTAAACAGCGGTTCGAGGCAGTTGCATTATCGCTTAGAATGCGCTTGAACTTCTGCGAAACAACTGCGGTAAGTCGTACAGAAGTGAGAAACTAATTCAATAAACTCGTAAGACCGAATGTGACTGCGGACACACGATAATAATTGTTGAAAATTATGACGGCGCCTGTCATTATATGTACATCTGCCTAATGATTCGCCGCGAGAAAAAAATTTAATTTAACCCTTTGCACTCGAAGCTATTTTAACTCGAAAACGAAACATTTCATCGGACCTACAATATTTCCCTTCTCTACATATATATTTTTCATGTTATACGTACGAAAATGGTTCAATTTACTGGTACAATACCGAAATGTTTAGCAAATTTATTAAATACAAACAAATTTAACAATGTAAGAAATATTTTGAATAATAATATCGCAATTTTTAGTGGCGCCTCAAAGCCGCCATTCGAGTGCTAAGGGATAAGCTTTCGTAAAGCTTCAGTCAGAATGACAAGCAGTTTAAACAAGATAAATAGAGCCGGGCTGTCTCCGAGAACACTGACCTGCGTCACTGACTGATCTTGGCGCTTCCCAGTGACAAACACCGCTGTCTCAAAAAGTTGCAAGTCCCTCTGATTAACAAACTAGCTTCCACAGTAATCACAAACTGTGATACAGGCGAGAATATCACAGCGACTCGCAGTGTCGTCCATAGACGGTCTATTTGTTCAGATCACGTACGAAATTTCAAGTTTCGAATGCATGATTTTTCCCCAGAACAATAAAATGTTTCAGAATACTCAATCAACGGGTGAAGGAGTAATAGAAAAAGGCCACAGACAGTATATTTGTTCAGATCACGTCTGAAATGTCAAATATCCACGCTTCAAGGAGTAATAGAAAAGCAATACAAAGAATCCACGTTAATTTTCCAAACTCTTGAAGCTATTCATTTCGCTTCGTTCCTACCTTTCCCAAAATAACAGATGCCCTGCAAAATGGCAAACACTTTGCGTTAAAATGAAAATACAAAAGTACCAGTCACCAGGCTACAGATTTCGCGTACTTATTCAAAAAATAACTGCAACTTCAAAGAGTGCAAAGATCGAAAGAATTGAAGAGTATCGATGTATTATCTGCAGCTTATTGGCTAAGAATCAGTTCCGATTTCCTACGATTCATGCAGAGAATATTGATAAAGATCCACAGTCCGGTTGTCGCACAACAACTCCGGCACTCGACTCCGAACAAGAAAGACTGCCACCGAAATCACAAGTTTCCACGAGCACGTTTCACTCGGCCCCAATTTCCCACCGAATCCCCGAGCCGAAAGTAACCCATCGCGATATCACCGGCACATAATGCTAAAGCAGCGCTGATAATGACTCTCGCACGAGCAATGACCCTCGCTTGGCGCAGTTCTCGATCCGCATCCGAGCCGCCACGCTCGCTCGGTGTGTGTAGCGCGCGCGAGAAACAACAGAACCGCGACACGGTATCCTATCGTTCGTTTATCGTGCTCGCATGGACGCGAGAAACCGTCGGAGAATCGGGAAAAACGAGACAGGCAGAGAGAGAGAGAGAGAGAGAGAGAGAGAAAAGAGAGAGAAGAGAAAGAGAGAGAACGCGGAAAATCCTGGCGGAGGCTGACGGTGGCGAGCACGCGAGAGAAAACGACGCGGAACAAAAGTTCGAACGAGAGGAAGAAGAACAAGTGCCGGGGAACAAAGGCCGCGCGATTAAACCGCAGGTCGTTGGGAAACGAGGACGCGCGGAGTTTCCCCAGTTTTCCGCGATTCCACGTTGCCTCGGAAACGCGGATTTTCACTGGATCGCGGACAGTTTGACGTGTCGATTCGAAAGCAGCGAGGATCACGGCTCTGACGGAGCTGAGGATTGCCCCGGGGGTGTTTTCCGGGGGCGGGTGCCGGGGCGATCGCAGGTCGCGTGGGCGGTCTCGCAGGGGTGCATCGTGCTGCTGGTCGGAAGAGTGCATCGGCTGGCGGTTCGCAGGGGGCACACGAGACCTAACCTTCGGTGGTGCAGGGGCTTGTGTCAAGGTGACCGGCGGAACAGGGCCAAGACGCACGACACACGGTTGTCCGAGGAGCAGGCAGAGCCCGGCCAGGCGTTGTCAACGGGAACCATGGTGTCACGGGGCACAACAAGCTGACCAACACGGCAAAAATTCGGAGCACGCGAGCGCTCCGCTGGCTCGGGGCTCGGCTCGCGAGAGCGGCGTAGTCGCGAGCACTGACCTACGTCACTGGGCGCACTTGGCACACTACTGAGCGCGCCGGTCCTCGTGCACGTACGTGTGCTCCCCCGTGCTTCCGTGTACGTGACCGCCTCTCTCCCTCTCTCCTCCTCTCTGTCTCTGTTTCTCTCTCCCACCATCCCCTATCCCACCCTCTGCCGCTCTCTCCCCCGATAGCTTTCTCTCTTTCCAGCTCGGTCTCGCGAGCCCTGTCTCCCTTTCTTCGTTCCAGATGCGACCGTGTGCGTCGGTGTGCCCGGTCACACGAAAGCGGGGTGAACTGCACCGCCACCTCGTGAAAATTGCATTCACCCTGCCGACGACCACCCTCCGACGGCTCTCTGCACCCCACCGCGCCGCGCCGCGCCGGATTCTTACACCGATGGTCCTCGAGACGAAATCGTATGGGGTGCACACGCACCGACGGAGATTCGCCAGCTTCCTCTGCAGGGTAGCATGTGTCACGTCCGGTGGTTCGTCCGCTCAAGAATAAAACGAATGTTGTAAACTATTGTTTAAACCCAGTGATGTCACGCGAGCAGAAGAAACGAATAGAATGTTAAGATACGCGTTAAAAATTCTGGTAAGTTATGTATAGCGTAGTTTACTGCTCAGTAGGGATTATTCGTCGTTCGATTGTTAAAATTATCAAGAGTACGCAGTCTGGTTGGGAGCGGACCGTATCATAGGGAGCTTGTCGCAATTTTTGCAACGTGTTTTATCGAAATCGTACTACGTCGCACAGTGGGCAATTTGGACAAAATCGGATTCAAGATCAAGGAACATTCGATAGGAATGAGGTAGAGAATTAAAAAAAATTTCATCGCTCTACCTGATTCCTATCGAAAGTTCCTTGATTTTGAATCCGATTTTGTCCAAATTGCCCACTGTTTGGCGTAAGACGGTTGAGTATATTGAAATTATAAAGGTGCTTTTATGGGAATTGATTCAATCTCGTTGTTCTTACGAAGCACAGCGTACACTAGCGACTTTTAATGCTCGTCAGAGTTAGCGTTAGCCGAACGTCTCGTGTTTTATTAACACTTCCGTGTCGGATGACTCAATATTGCGTCAAATCGGAAGCTGCCGCTTGCTCCGGATGACGCATCTGTGCGTCAAAGTGTAGAGGAAGCGTTACAAGCTGTTTTCTCCGGAACTATTGGAACTATCGACGTCCTCGTCTTTACTGCTCGGTACTGTGCGAACATTTTCAATCTAGCGACCTGGTCACGGTACCGGTAATAAATTTGTATTTTATACTGTAACAGCAGGCTGTACCAGAGCCGTAGGAGAATCGAACATTTTACGGAATTTCGAATTAGAAAATGCACGAGAATTTACTAGGTGCGCACTAATCATGGCGAATCTAAGGAGAAAATAACGAAAGAAGGAAATTCATTTCGAGGAGACAGGTAAACGGCGGAAAATTAATTCTTAGCGAGCATTTCGTAGGATTGTAAGGTCAACGACGTCCCTTGGAACTGGGTCAGGAAAGCGATCGGCTGACATCCGAGCCGCTGTAAATACGAATTGTGTGATCGGGATCCGTTTAAAGTATAATAATCTTGAGCGGAACAAGAACGCTTCATAACGAAATTAATGCCGGATTGTTTTGCTCTGAAAAAAATTGAAAGCACGCGAGCGGGTACATGCGTGTAGAGAGGTTTTGGATTTTCTTGTTGAAACGATGCAGCTGACAAACACAGCGTTTTTCTTCGTACTGAGTCAACAACCGACGGAAAAACGAAGGAGCGAAAAGAATTTCTGGAAAGTAAATTAAAGAGGAAACTGTGAGAAGCTTGTAGAACGCGTGACATTTTCTGTTTACTCGCAGACAGAAACTGTACAGTGTTCTCTCTCTCTCGCTCTCTTTCTCTCTCTGTAATTACGCTTTATCGACCTTTTTCTTATCTCATCGCCGATTTGCATGACACACTGACAGAAAGCGAGGCTCGCTTCGGTTTTTCTCGATGATTGAAAAATCGAATGGTAACGAGACAGAGGATATTTATACAATTTCCAGTATTTCGAAGCTTATCTTAACGACGGACATTCATTTCCTTTGGAAAAAGTTAATAACTCGAAAACAAAGCGTTTCGGCCCGAATTGGCGAAGGAAAAAGGTGCTTAGAATCACCTCAGGAATCGTCCCTTATAACAATGCTACTTACGTAAAAATTGTTCAAGTTCACTATGGTATGAAGGGTATTCCAATTGTACTCTATTAAAAGTTCAGCGAGTTATCGTTTACTCTATGTCTGCACAAGTCCTGCAGTATTAATGCATGTTTCACATTCGTTTTGCGAAGTCTATAGCGTACACTTCAGTACGTGTGTACAACTATACTTAACGCTAGGTTTACGGAGAATTAAAAGTGAATGTCTTACATTACTTCATAAAAATAACATGAATGTATCTATCAAAATTTGTAGCCACTTTTTAAAATGATATATACCCAAAGTAACCAAAAGGACGCATCTTTACAATCTCAATATTCGTAAATTAAAAATATTAGAGTCCGTCATTTTGACGGGCCCCGTAAACCTAGTGTTAAACATGATTAACGCCCAGGTTTGCGCGACTATGTCGATGCTCGCACAGTCAAAAGGATAAAGTTTGGAATGTTTTGAGGTCCTTCCAGAATTCGCGCAAACCGGCTGAGCGACAGCCGATGAACCTTGGCTGTCGATCGCGGTTGGTGTGCGCACGTGTTTGTCAGCCGTCCAAAAATGCCATGTATGACCTTACGATCAAGTTCATCGATTGACCCGCAATAAAACCTAACCCAGACGAGGCCGTAGCCCTGGTTCGCCTCGACACACGATTCGCTGTCTTTAGAATCGCGTGTCGATTCACGTAGACCGATTACACAAGCACTACAAGCCGGGACGAAACTGCCAATCCATAAAGACTACGTATACACAAACATACTGAAACGTGGAACGACGGACATACAGCGAAACTGGGAAGGGCTAACAAGATTTCCATCTGCTCCGTCGTTCGACTCTTGCTCATTGTACAGAACGTATGTTTTTCACCATGAAAATATTCTTTTACATTGGAATTCTGTTTGTATTTAATAAATTACTAAACGCTTCGGTATTGTACGAGTCAATTGCACCATTTTCGTATGTATAACATGAAAAAAAAATATATATATATAGAAGAAAAATATTCTAGGTCGAAAGAAATGTTTCGAGTTAAAAGAACTTCGAGTGCAAAGGGTTAAAGAGTCGAATTAGCAAAAAGAGCTGCAGAGTGAAAATTCCAGTATAATTTGAGAATAATTATTTCTGTATGTCGTCCGGAAAGGGTTAACCACTGAGTACATGTAATATCTGGAATGATATGAACTTTGTGTAGGCGTTTAGGCGAACTGACCACAGCGGCGATCGAATCGCGAAAGCGCGCGGCGGCATTCGCGAGAAAAGCTGGCATAGCATGGCTGGCGATAACGTATCGCCGCGGCCGATGGCTGATTTCATACGAAAAAGTTCAGTTTTGTTTTCTTTTTTTTCGGACGGGAAGAAATATCGGCATCGAAGCGGCGCGTTCCGAGTGGACGGTATTAAATGCCGGTCGCTACAATGGCCGCATTGTCCGTGATCCGTCCCCGCGGAGACGCTTTTAATTAAACCGCCCGCGCCTCTTTTTTATTTACAGCCTTCGAAAGTGCCGCGGACGCTGCATCAGGGCCCTCTCGGTTTATCGATTCGAGCGTTGCCAACCCGGCCGGGTACAGTAGTGCTCACTTGAATTTGCAAAGTTTCGCATCCAGTGGTAAAATTCTTACGTCACAGGGTGCCGTTTCTCTTCGAGGAGTCGGCCCGAGCCGAGCTCGCCGAAGCAGGAGAATAGAACGTGCAATATAGGAAACTACGAATTCACTGATTTTTGTCTGATCCTTTGGAATACGGTTGTTAATTGTCCGCGGTCGATCAATGCTTGATCGTTCGGACCTTGCACTGCGAGGCGCCCGCTAGGTTTCTCGAAGGACCACCTTCAACGTTTGAAGCTGGCCGCTACAGCGGTACCAGCAGATTGTTGAGAATCTTTCGATTAAAATGAGTCCAAACGTGACGTAAATTAGTCTACTTTTATCGACTTCGTCTAGAGCAATCCTACCTATATTTTGAATTTTGTTGTCTACATCGAGTTTATAAGAATAGTCCGATTTATATCAGGTTTGGACTCATTTGAATCAGGAAAATCTGAAGAAACCGCCGGTGTCGCTTTCGCAGAAATAAGACCGAAACGATTCCCTCTTCTCGTCTAATCATCATCTCATTCTTCTCCTTGTCTACCGAGGCAAGACTCTGCTGAGAATGGGCTCGAGTGATATGGGAAGAGGATGATTCGTGGAAATTGAAGTGTAACAGATTCGGACGAATTCAAGTGAGCACTGCTGCACGATTTTTCCTTCGCTCGGCGAAATAACCGCCGATGCGAGGCTTTTTTGTCGCCGGAGAACGACGACGACGCGGAGCATTGTCTTGCCATCCATCGATCGGACGTATTCATCCCAAGCCGCGAGAACGACTTTTAAGTGATTGTTTACCGTTAGTTGCCGTCCAGTCCTATTATTTGTACGACGACGAGTACCTACGGCGCTCCGCTGTTCCTTTATTCGCGATATTAAAATGGAAAATCGCATACTCGCGGAAAATTGTTCCTCCCGGAAACAAAGTATTCTACTCGAGGGCAGAAAGGAGATATTGAAGTTTCCCTAATGCGGTATTGTTCGGATATCCAGCTCCGTGAACGGCTGCGTCGAACACAGACACTGCCGCAGACGAGCGTACAGACTGTTTAGTTTGCCGGTTACGGGCAAAATGGTACTTCGAACAAACGGTAAATATTCTGCTGTCTCTGGCCAAAAGGAAAACTCGATCTCTTAAAATTGGTATTGTGTGTACTACATGAGCTAACTTATAGAAAGTAGAAATCTACAGCAATTTTGTCGGCGAGAATATGCACGGAATTTTTAAGAAAAATTTATATGAGGGTTGAATAAAAATTTTTGCGAAAACTGAAACATATTCGTACATTTCCGACACTCTAAACAAAAGATTGAAACTTCACTTGAAGAGACTATACGCGTGGTGATCGACTTTCAGATTTCTGCGCACAGCGTAGCTACACCTTTTCAAAATCAGGCTAGCCAGTGAAGAGGTTAGTTTCGCGGAGTAGCGTAGATAACGCGATCGATCAAGACGAAGCGGAATCGCTCGGTCGCGAATTCGAATTGCACAAAGCACGTTAAAGATTCTTGTCGTCGGATGCGCGAGGGTTTCACGCGACGAGATACCTTCAGCTACACCGTTGACAATGCAAAAGCGTTCGGAGTCCGCGGCAAAAGACCCTCCTATTCAATACGAGTCAATGGAACAGCGGCAGTTTACGAGATCTTTCCGTTGCAAGTTTTTGCCCGTGCATTATGGTAATGCACCGTCGAACGCGGGTGTAACGAGCGGGAAATTCCTCGCTCGCGGTAAGAAGCTTTTCCGGCAAATGAAAGAGGAAAGTTCGCGGCTGCAGATCTTTCGAGAGAATGAGAGGGCTCGGTCGGCTGGGCCAAAAAAAAAAGAAGAAGGAAAGAAAACAAAAAGAAAGAATTCCACCCACCAGACAGACGTTCCGTTTGAAAGATATTCCCCCGCAACAATAAGAACGCGATAAGAGTTTGCCGTGTGGTTCCTCTTCGTCTTCGCGGAGTTCCTCCGGTTCCTCGGAGAGCCATATTAAAGCACCGCGGACGGAGAATAATGAGCAGGAAATTTTGTAAAGGGAAACCGTAATTCCTGCAGACAAATTCTCGAGACAGATAGTCGTGCCGCCGCGTCTGTCCTGTCTTCGCTTGAAGAAGAACGATGCTCGCCGTACAGACAATTCCTAGTCAGAATGATAGCACGTGTCTACTGTCCTTAATTTCTCGGTGGCGAATTTTGTGTTTTGCAACAAAGAAGGCGTCGACGTTACGAGCTCGGAATATGCGGGGACGGCTCGTAATACCGCGAAGTATTGTGTAGAAGGAAACAAAACAGTTTTACACCGAGCACAAAATGATAACGCGCCAGTACAGTAGTACAGGTTTATTTAATCTATCACCGGTAGGCTGCGGATTTTACCCATTTTTAATGAAAACGAGCACAAAGAGTGAAAACAGTAAAAATGAGAGATGTGCTATTCGCAACTTGTTAAATTCTCGCAGACAATTTTTATTTTGCATAAAAATCCGGGGTCTGACCATTAACCTATATCCAGATAGTAACGAGTACGCTCATGTTTACTTTCTTCATTTTCAGATGTGTGCTCTCCGTTTGACAGGGAGCCTAGGTAACTCGCAGTAGTCACGGTCGACCTGAGTCAGACACGACGGAGGACAAAGACTTCGTAACACACCTTTGTCAGAATGAGTCAGAAATTAACCACACTCTGGAATTTTAATACACGCGAAGAAGATCTTTGTCAAGAAATATAATCACCATCGAAAGAAACATAAATAAATAACAAATCTAAAGGGTTGTTCACGAGCAGACGATCAGTATGACGTAAAATGCATGTGAAACGAATTGTTTCAGAAAAAAGCTACTGTGAGCAGGGGGTAGGAATTATGAACTTGATTGCGGCAACTTGTAGTAAAATGGAGGAAATCTGGATGATTAAGAGTCGCACGAACTCGAAAATTTCGTAGCGAGTTGATCGCGTGATATTTTGTAGAAGAGGGGCAAAGTTGTTGCGAGAGGGGACGCAAGAAGGCCGCACGATAGTTCGCCGCGAGTCACGCCAGAAAGTCACTCGCAAGGCAGAAAATAGTGCGGTGGGTTCGGACGCATTCGTATCACGATATCGGGGGCTGGTGCACTCAGCCGACTTCCTGGTTCTCGGCGCGTTGTGCACGAATCACGCGTGTCGCGAGCCCACCTGACTGCGGACCCTCACGAAGTCTCGATTGATTCTGCCGCATCACGAGAAGGGAAAATAACTCCGACCTTTAACCGAACTGGTTTCGAGCATTTCACAAACGTTCCCGGGAAAACGGCGCACAGTGGTCCCAAAGCCGGAAAACGTGGCCAAAACCTAAAATATGAACTTTCAGCTAGGTAATTTTTAAGTAGGGGGTTGGTCGCTCTAAGAGTGTTTCTAAGTGGGCCTAAGCAGCAGCTGTGCTTCCCTTGCATTTCTTGTCAAACTGTGAGAGATATGCACTAAGGTTTTCTGTAAAATTTAAACAGATTTTGAATAGAATGTTCAAACACGAACGCTGTTTTTATATCGGCTGTTCTTTTGAAAACTTTCTACTCTGTATTTGACAGAAGAACAAATGTTCTAATTTAACGTTCCGGTTGTAAAGCAATTTTTAGGAATTTTTCGAAAGAACAGTATTCAGTATTGTAACTCGAAACTTGACACGTGTATTTCTTTACATTCGCAGCATGTATTCGAATTTTTTTCAAGCAACGATTACAAAAATTAGCGTTAAAAGTCACGTCTTTCGGTAGGAGTCATTTCAAGAATACAAAATGTGAAGCCGCATTATTGCAAAATTGTGCGAAATGAATATTCATGTAATAATATATTTTGCGAGCTTCGTTATTTATAATCTTATTGTTGAACGTAACATTTTGTATTATTTATCAACAGACAAATTGGACTAGCAAACTAAGGGACAGATGAGAGTCGACATATCAAATGATGTTCATGCAAAACGAAGGGAATCCTGACGACGAAACATTGCGAGCATTTTTCATCAGGATTCAGTTACACGAACGAATAAATAACGCGTGATTGTTATTTATGGCGCGCATCCTTCGTTATAAAATTTAATATTTACGAGGGAGCACGGCGTAAAAATAAACGAAAACTGCGAGCTGAAATTGTACATGTGAAATTAATTTTTTGAACTTCCGTGTCTGACCTGTTTTAAATTTTTCTACTTGTCGCTTCGGAACGTCGACGATTCTATAATTTTTCAGCACTCTTTACGAGATTGTCGCGCTTCAATTCTTTGAATAAATATGTTTCTCTGAACCGACTGCTATTTTTATTCTACAGACCTCGAGATCTCTCCTGAAGAGAAACCAAGGAATTCTCAATAAAAAGAAGCCCACGACCTTGTAAAACCTTGTAAAACATTGGTAGACAATTTTAGAAATTATATTATTGATTACTAAGACTGTTAGTTTAAAATGTAACCGTTTATGTTCATTTTCAGATCATTGTATACATCTCTTCCTTGAAACTATAAAATGAAGTAATCAATTTCCGAAGAATGTATACAATCTGTCTAAACAATGTACATTCTCGGCGGTTTTATGATAACAGTTCCTAACAGTTCCCAACAGAAGGGAATTATATTTAAATATGATTAAAAATAAAATTTGTTTTTACGCGAGGGATAATTACGGATTAGAAACCCGCTGCAAGTAGAAACCGGCAATAATGGTCAGACGCTGCACGCCGCGCCGGCGGCGAGTCGTACATTTTCGCTGTGGATATTCCGACGAATAAAACCGTGCAGAAAAAGAATTTATTCCACGATGTTGTTCGCACATTATTCCGCGAGAGCGCATGTAAATTTGCAATACGGTGGTTGCGTCCACGTTGTATGAGAAACACAAGACCCGAGGGATCCGCAAAAAGTGGAATTCGAGGTAGAACGGGTTTCAATGGTCCGGGGCGGCTCAATCGCTAAATAATTGCGACGTCAGGTCAAACATTTATGGTAAGGGAGGGGTTCTCTTGGAATATTGCACAAGTACTGCTGCAACTCGGTGCTTATACCAGTATTTATTAGAACAAAGTAACTCTTGTCAGAGCTTCCAGTACGGTTTTCGAGAGTCAATACACCTCCATGCACAATCTCTTACTTTGTCCAAAATGTCTGTGTACAGCAGAATGCCTTAGAGTCTAATGTACGGCACAAAGTCTAAGTCCTTGGTGTTGTTATTCAATCAGAGCTTTCTGTACATGGAGGGCAGTGTCCTTCCGCAAGGACAACGTTTCCCGTGGGACAAGAGAAGATGGAAAACACCCTGCATAATGGCGCGGATTGACGGTGACCAGAGGGTGCCATTAGGTCCAGGACGGTGGACCCAAATGTCCTCGAACCCCTGACAATGGGCCATTGTCTTTGGAAGCACACGTGCTAACCAGACGATGTTCCGGGTTAACGATGGTAGTTGCGGGCAATAACTTGTGGATAACTAATGGACTTGTACCGGTTATTTTCATAACCCCGATAAAAACCGCAATACGAAACATAAAATCGGTATTATTGTCTTATCGATGTTACACGCGTCCACAAGAAAATAGTGGCCCTCCACGATTTATGTCACGGCACGGAACCGTGTTGCAATTATTTCGGAATAAAGTCACCGGTAAAGAGTGCTATGAATTCGCTGCGTTGCCAGATCGAGGGATTCGAGGGATGAACAATGGGGGAAATGTAGTCAGAGTCCGAGTGATGTCACGAAGCTATAGTGTAGTCTATCCCGGATAATGACGTCGCGATTCGTGCCGAGGGTAGGGATCTTATCGCGACCCTACAGAACGGATCGCGACGCCGCTAGTTAGCCACGCTATCGGCACGTTGATGGGACAATTCTCGGAGCGTGACGTCATGTAATCCATCGCGAGGACTCTTTCCGGCATTACGTCCCAGATGGGGCGGATTATAGTTTCTGGGGATAAGGCGCAGTTTCGAAACCACCTGCATTCACCGGCTTCGGTTCGGGAAATTGAGGACTGGTTAAATCAGTTGTACTCGGGATTTTACAAAAACGACGAAGATTCTGTTTATTCGGAAATTGCGGCTGAATCGGATGTTTAGAGGTTGATTTCGCGAGCAAGGGTTTTATAGAACCAGCGCGTATACTAGAGGGCTTACAAGTGTTTCGCTTATCACAATAATATTCATTTACCGAGTTGATGTATTCTTGGAGGGGTGCACGCGAGTGGTAGTCGGCTGGTTTTTTCTGGGGCGCTCGCAATTCGGAGTCGTGGGCTTTCGAGGGTGTCACAGCCTTACTTTTGCGAAAAAAGCTCGAACATTTCCGCGCGAACGGAGACGCGAAGCGGCCCGTTAACGTAAACGGCCGAAGACACGTAGAACACGGCTTTCGAAGACCGGCAGAATTGATCAACAGAGGCCGCTCTGGAAGCCGATCGGGTTTGTGTTGATCGTCACGTTCGCGTCGTAGATTTCACCCGAGAAGCCAAACAGCGGCTGGTTGGCCTGAGTCTCGTGATCCGAGCGAATCGTGATTAGATTAGAAGTTGAAACGTTGAGGTCCACGCTCGCCAATTAAACCGTCGATTACCGTTCGAGCACTTTCGGGCCGGATCGGGCTGCAAATCGGCGAGCACCACCGAAACTCTAATCGAATAGCAGCGACGGGGTCGGCAATCGAATGCCATCGACAAAATATCGGTCATCCTCACTCGAATGGATTCGTTACGATTATTGCTAATCCTTTCGCGAGACTTTGAGGGTCTCCAACAGTCGAACGTGCCTACCAACGCACAGTGGGGTATTTGGCCCGAAAAGCCGGAAAAAAGTCAATTTCAAAAATTTAACGTGGACTGTACTTTTTTTATTGCTCGAAGTTGTTGAATGTGTGGAGAACAATGTACTAAAATTTTTTTTATTCATTTGTAAGTTTATGAATCTCTAAACTTAATTGTATTGCCTTCCCAATCACGTTTTATGTACGAAAATTAATAGTAATAATTTAAAAATATTCTTAAAATACATATCTGCTTATTAAAACATTTCATGATCCACATATTTTGTATTCAAATAATGATTCACATCATTTTAACATAATTTACGTGTAAAACTACTTTTTCCAGCTTTTCGGGCCAAATACCCCACTGTGCAACGATCTGTAGATAATAACGGTTTTGTTTATTCGATTCCTTTCTCGTAATCCGTCGAAAGTAGATTAGTGTAGTTTGGTGTGTCTGTTACCATTTTCTCTGAATGTTTTCTCAGGAAATCCGCAGAAATTCGGCCGGTAGAATCATTCCCGCGATCTAGGCCTTCGACGGACAAAATGGCCGGGGGGCTCGATCTTTCGCTCTGTTAATTATCCAAAGCACGGCGCTGGCATTTTAGCGAACGCGCGCGATGCGGTGTGGTCCTCCTGCTGCGAGTTTCCGGTCGCGGAATACCTTTCGAGCTCGCTGGGAATAGTTTCTGGATGGAGAAGCGATTTCGCGAATCGGGACGTCCCCGGGCAGCTGACGCGGCAAGAAAGAGGAACGCGGATCGTGTCGAACCGGTCCGGGCTTTATGAAATGCGCGTGTTCGAAGTTATTGTAGCGGCCAGCTTGGGACATCTGGTTATGGCATGGGTATCGCTTTATCCTCTTGGAACGTGACTTTGGGGATTTTTAGGAATTAAGTACGGAGTGGCCTTGTCACCGTTTTAGCTAATTTCCCAATCGTGTCCGTTCCCAAGGCGTAGAGCTAGCACTTGTATTTAGTTTTCTACGCCCGTGCCATAAATCTGACAGAGGAACTCTCACCCTTAGTAAGTGGTTGATGGGACTTGGTTCATAAGGATGGCCCTGGGACGATCAGGATGTTCCTCGGTCCCATCTCCCACTTTTCAACCGTCCACCCCCCAATTGGTCCTCGTCCCGGGGATGTTTCTTATTATCTAAGGAAGGGAGAAAAATCCCGAAGTAGAGGGAGGATCTAACGTTACGTTGGTTTTTGGCTCGATCCTCCCAGGCAATTCGATTCCAAGCACGCTAGGGAAAAGATCGTTCTGTAGATGCTCTCTTGTACGCTGCGTCTCAATTCTATTCTATAACGGCTCAATACTTAGTATGAATACAGTCCACTTTTTAGTTCGTTATATTTAGTTCCCTTTTTTTACGAGAAGAAAACTCCTTAACCGAATTAGTCGACACTTCACGCGTAAATATACATCAAAGGCTCGAACATCCTCGGGGTAACCACGAGCAATCAGACAGTTATAATGCCGACGCTTCAGACGCGGGTGATTACGGGAAAGTGGATCTTTCGGTAATTAGTACGCCGAGGGACGTCGCAGACCCTGTCGTTCGCGGTTTTTTCGACTTTTGTTTTTAAACGAGATCCCCGGTGAAAGAAAAACGGGAGTATCTCAAGCACCTACCGGTTATAAATAGCAATTGCAGAGCCGCTTTAGTCTGATTGCTCAGGAACCTCGATAGCGATCGACAGTCGAAAGGGCTCTAATTGCTTGAGTCTCGGGACGGGTCGTTATGCTTTTAATACCGGGTCGTTCAAAATAATTCTCTGTTAACTGGAGGGTTTAATTTTCTTATAACGAGAGAGTCCAGTTATATATTCCCGCACAGTAACAAAGGAAACCGAATAATTCGAAAATGAGCCTTTCATAAAAAGATCTAAGTTTTCAGAGAGAATACGTCAGTTAGGTTGTTGTGTTGGTAGTACTGAGTAAACGAAATTAATTCTCCGGTAATTGGGAGATTCTGTTCTCCCGCGACAGGAAACTTCAACCAATGGATAATCGAAATTCAAATCCAATCGGTTAATTGCAAGGGGACGTTGTTCGCACGAGACTGCGATTATTTAGAGAGCTAACTTTTGGCCAGCCGTCGGAGGAGCAGGAGAACCTCGGAAATCCCGGATTTCATGGTCTTAACAGGGTCTTGGGTGGTTCGGGAACTCGCAAGCGATCGAAGAACACTAGTCCAGTGACGTTCCCGGCCCGTGTACTCAGTTTATTGTACCACAATCCCCTGGAGTGTGTTAGCGGTACGCATCGAGTGCATTAACGAACGAGCCACGCTCTGCGATCGCATCTACCGGCCCGCATCCACGTGCGTCTCCCTCTGGCATGCATTAAACACGCTCGTGACACGGTTATGTGCACGAGTGCGTCGCTTGTCTGACAGGCTTTGGAATTCTGCGGATTATTTAGCGTGCAACGATGAATAGTGACGGTTCAACGCGACAATGTGCAGTGTTGAGACGCGACGCAATGCGAGACCCACGAAGGGATCTCTCGAACTTGTCACTGAATCCCAATACTAACAAATGATTTAGCATCATTTTCGTTTAGCTTGTGTTCTCTAGGATTCTCTCAAATAGTTTTTATTTTGCATAAAGGTCTAGCAATTAGCGACCAGCCGCAAGTCGAACAATTACACGGTCGCAGAAAAATAATATCAAATGACAGATTGACAATACAATACACAATGGAAAAATAGGTGCGACAAATAATTTAGCATCACTTTTGGTGGTTTTTATTACCGTTTCGAAAGAATGCACCGCAGCCACGCATCCGAACGAAGTATTACAAGTACGTGACGTTGCATGGGACTTGGGTTCGAGCAGTATTTGGCCAGCGTGGGCGGCTTAGGCGAGCAAAGGGCGTAATAAACGCTGAGCTGTCATCAGATACGCGGCACGGCTTATCCGGAGTCGATTAAACGGTCCAGCCGAAATTCGCGAGCGTCGGAGCCGAGGCTTGCGTGCACGGAACCGCATTCTAATATTTTATAAACGAGACCGCGCCGGACTACACCGGGCTCGCGTGTAATTTAGCTAATTGCTCGGTGATAACGAAGGAGATTTATCGTTAATTAGACGTTTTCCGGCCGGTTATTTATTGCACCGTGGATTGCATCGCACCGATGTGTCTCGGCTTGATTGCAATGGGAAACTTCGCGTAACGAGCGTTCGCTGAAAAATTAGTGGCTCTGTAACGGTGTGGCCACGAATATTCTAACAGATTAACAGAGTGGAGCGAGGTAATAAATTATCTTGTCGATTTACCTCACTTTCTCGATATCCTCCGGATATAAAGCTCCACTCAATGGAGGTACAAATATACTTTGTTTGTTGGCATTATAGGAAACGCACGGCGGCGATAAATACTGCGGTTATAAATTTTCGGAATAATGTTTATTTTTGGGGAAAATTTCGGAATAAAAATCGTGTTATAAATTTTGATTTCATTTGGCACTGTCTTCGAGGAAATACGATTTCGACTTAAAAAAACGACTTTAAATAAAATCGACTTTTAAAAACTGACAAATAGTACTTTTATACTTTTCGTAATCTTAAATTACCTTCTTCAGATTTCATTTTCACCAAAAGCAGCTTCAGCCGTGGCAGAGAAACTTCGAGCAGCAGCACCGTATAACTCTTCCCTAATGATAACCTCCGAATGCATCGATCACGTGGCAAGATAAGTAGTTTTAAGTGAAATTTATGAGGACAGCTGCCGCTTATCGACAACGGGCTCTGTATCGGCCAGATGAAAATATCTCCCTTAAGAGGGCCGGCATGGTTTGAAATCCATATAGGTATGCAAGGCTCAAAATCTAGACAAACTGCCGCTTTAATATTGCAATGATCAGTTTAGAAGTGGTCAATTGTGTTTCCTAAAAGTCCAATCTACGTCTCTATGGAGCATTTCTACCTGATCGTGGAGTAATTTGTAATATTCGGCAGAAGATTCGAATTCTGAAGGAAGTACGACGTCACGAGATGGATGCCGCTGAGAGATTCTCTTAATTTCGAGAGATTTAGTGTTAGTATCGAAAAAAGGCTCTATACAGACGTAGCAAAGACATGTAAAAATACGGTGGTATGCATTTTTAATTGATTACTTGCTTATTTAAGACGTAAATTGTCTAGAAAACAAGGCACAGCGTAACATAGCGTGACAGTCAAGGCCAAATGCCTGCCGGCCCCTTAATGCTCCCGCAGAATATGGGCGGAATAATAATTGGCGTGCGGGAAAGACGGGCGCGTAATTAATGCGAGATTCGGTATCGCGTTCCTCGTTTTCGGGAATAATGCTCTCGAGGCCGTTGTCTCTCGCGCCGCGACGTGAGAGAACCGGATGGAACGGTGGCTATACCGCAGGAAATAAAATGGCACTAGCCGGAGTATCCAGGTCACCTTAAAGAGCACACGCCTAGCCGAACGGTTCGAGAAACGGCGACCGGGGAAAACCCGTTTCCACCCGAATCTTCCAAAGCCCATTCCATCAGCTGTGCTCGAAAGCTGCGCCACGATCTCGTACACCTAACTTATAGGATTTCAGCTGGCCAAGAACCAGCCAGCCACCTCAGGACAGTTCGGTCGCAACTGCTGATAACGGAATCCATTTAGAAACTATTAGACGAACTGCTCTCCGATTTGACGAGCTCAGATCAACCGGCAAACCTAATTCGCATCCCTGAACCTGCTTGCAGATAACACCGAGAAACCCGAACCGAATGTTCAGCCGCGAGTTAACGGGAGATCCCCTTGAAAATCCGCGGCACTATTTCAAGGTGAGACCAGTCGGAAAGAACATTGCCATAACGCAGAATTTTCGTTTCCAGGGCGGAGACACGGCGACATACCCTTCCATTAGCTTCGTTTGATAATGTGATTTGCGCATCGTGAATAGACCGCGGATCTTTGTGCGCTTGTAGCGCCCGCGAGTTCGTTAAAGGGACATCAACCACGCTTTTATTCGACTTCTATTAAAAGGAACGTTCTAATTAGCGAAATACATTTTCTCCTGGCTTTCGTTAACCGACGGACGAAAATGGAGATTTGCATCGAGACCATTAGTTTAACCGCAGAAAGATTTTTGCAAATTTAATCAAGCAGAGAAAACGTGTTTCAGCAGGTAATTAAACTGAACACGTTCACGGACGGTAAAAATTTCAGTGAGCTGCAAAAATAGACAGGCAATTTTTCTTGAAACTAGTTGTACTATCCGAAATCTGATTAGAAATAAACAATAATAATAAATCAACTGTCATTAGTAATGACAACTGAAATGTCTATTAATTGAAAAAACGAATTTCAATTTGAAATGTATATTAATTACAAAAACTTAAGGTTGTATGAAATTAACAACTACAGAGACCTACGAAGGCTGTTCCCATGAAAGTTGCATAAACATCCGCGGTCTAATCGTAATACACGCGGACGCACAACAAACGTATCACAATTTTCGTATTTTTTAATGTGGAAAACCTGAAACACAGATCTGTCGCGAGCAGAGAAACCACGTCAGTTCTAGTAAACGCGGTGAATGTTTTTCAAGAGCGCAGGAGAGCGGTTCAAATAGAATATAATGTCGGGCAGAAAAACACTAGCCGCGGTGGTCTACGTTCTCGCCAGTTTTTCCCGGGTTTTCCGGGTTCTAGGTCGGTCGTAAAATTTCTAAGGACCGGTGGATGCGGCTCAGAACGGGCTGAAGGTTGATTCCCCACGTAGCAAGGTAAAAACGATGCGATAAATCAGCCGGGAGGGGAGGGAACCCGTGGAAGAAAAGGTGAAGCCGGCCAGAAGGAGAATATCCTCCGCGAAAAATACGTTTCGTGTCACGGCGAAAGAATTATCGTAATGCAGCCGGTAACGTATCGTCGCCAGTATTCCATTCGGCGGGTGAAACGCAAACGATGAATGGGGCGAACGCGGCGATGCGTTCTGCGTTGTTGCAAATAATGCAGCCCGTCGATCCTGATGCTGCGAGATAAGCAACTCTACATTCTGCACGCCTGCGGAGCTATTCGCTCGAATTAAATATTAAACTCGCGATTTCTCTTTCCTCTTCTTTAGAAATACCTTTTTCAGAGACCTGCAAAGAGTCAATTGGCAAAATTATACGAAGCGAGTAAAGTCCAACGAGAAATAAAAAGGGCCGCAATCGATACCTTTGAAAAGAATTTCTGAACAAAAAAATTCGATTAAATGCCGGGAATGAATCAATGGCAAAGAGATGGATCAGGAGTTTCAACGGGGCACGATCGTCTCTAATCAATTTCTCATATTTCTCGTATTTCAGAATGTCTCATATTATATAATTAACAGTTAGCAGAATAATTGATCAATAGCCTCCGGTAACAGATCGACATGTCAGGACGACTATGTAACCACCGATACTAAATGCTGCTCGAGGAAGTCATCAATGTAAATACTCGCAGTTACTCTGGTTGAACGACGATCGATTACTCCCTCCAGGAGACTGCGCGAAATCTCAATGGCGACATTACAGAAATGACAACCATTCATGATTCAGTGTTTCGCTGTTGAATGACTCAGTTTGGTCCCGTGACTAACCGGCAAGCACAGCGGCGGTGTCTCGGTCGGGTTCGAGGAAAAATGACCGCCTTCAGGTCCGTAACAGTGGGAATTCATCATTCGAGCCGGGCCAAGTGAAACGTGGCTCGAAAAAGCGCGACGGAGACCGACCATTAATACGAATCGACGAGTCTGGCTTATATCCGCGGCTCGGACGACGCGACCATAAATCAAAAGCGTCGCCTATCCGCGTCGTTGATCAAAGGGCAACGAAAAACCATCGTACTATTCACGTCAAGTCGGCTGTCTCGGAAAGTGGATCAATAACGCGTTTCTATTTGTCACGTCGCGTCGCGTCGGTTCAAGGTCAGTTCTCGTGGCTGATTAACGGCAAATGATCATTCCAGGTGAGGGAAGTAGGTTATCGAAGGCGGGTGCCTTCAAATAATGTTCAAATCAGGTTTTTGTGACCGAGTCATTCGGGAACCACTAAGACCCTTCGACTACCCAAAATTTATGGCGTCCACTTGCGCTATTGAGTTCGTCGTTGGGAACTACAAAGGACACATCTGTCCGCTAAGTGGCCAAAATCGTTAAAGACGTTTTCTCAGAAATAGCGTCTTATGCTGTGCAAACCATAAATCTTTCTCGGTGCTGGTGCACCGAAGATTTCTCTTCCGGCCTCCAACTTCCGGCGAACCGATCTCATCCGGCTTTAGGGAGGACTGCATTGTCCACGTGCTTCTGCAATCATCCACGTGATAACGTCGAGCTCGTCTTAACCGGCGATTCGATCTGTGCTGCATCTAACGGAAATTCGCCGAGACCCGTTGCTCTCGAACCGCCATCTTTTAGAGGGTGTTGCAAACAAGATCCCATTTGTGGTAAGAATTTGTTTACGGGTTCAAGCACAGACGAGATATAGAAGTAGACCAATCGTTCTACTTCTCTTTTTCGTTCTAGTTGGGATGGGCGAAGGTGGACCTTCAGTGCTTTCCTTTGACACGTCCGGTGGTTCGTCCGCTCAAGAATAAAACGAATATTGTAAAGAAGAGTAAGGCGAAACCTGTGACCTGCCGCTGCGATCTGTAGAGTCTGCGACTGGTACCTGTTCATCAGAGTAGAGGGCGTACGAAATTTAGTTGTTGCTAACGATGTCGGTATTTCAGATCGTGAAACCCGAAACTCCAAATGGTGATTGGTCTGCCCCTATTCCTTGTCTGTGGTTCGAGCATAGATTTGCATAGATTTCGACATTTGCAACATCTAACTGAAATTCGTTGAAATCTATGGCTCTGGAAACGCCATCTCTTAGGGGGTAGTGCAAACAAGATCCTTTTGAAGGTAAGTGGTGCAGGTGAAGGGATGAAACACTGTCGGTAACATGCTGGTACGGATGGTAACTCGTGTGCTCCACGATCGATGTATCAGTAATAATTATTGTAGAGTCGCTTTAATGAAATCCTAAAAAGTAATATAATTGTTCAAATCATTCTGAAGTTTGTTCTTTTATATCACTGGTTTAAAATGTTTGGCTCTTGAAAAGAATTTCGGACAATTTAAATTGTAAAAGACAGCGAATAATGCTGCAAGTGAATGATAGAGTCGTAGAAAGGTTTATTGCTGGTCTAGGCGTATAGTTCATTTATGAAATTTTGCTGGTTTATGGATTGAGCAGTCGGTAAAGCTGGAATACAGCAGATTGTTGCCGACTCTATCGATTTTCTTCATGTTTGGTAGAATAGTAGGTAGATGGCGAACGTAGTGAAGGTTACTGAGCATGCGTCGCTACACGCGCGGTGAAACATACTCGAATTTAAACTTTTACCTAGTTGAAAGCGAAAAAAAAAAGAAAACTTATTATTGCATTATAATTTTCATTTGGTTTTCCTAGATTATTTGAAGATATACAACTGTAAAATAATGTATTACTAGCTATTACTATTTAAAGCTTTAAGATATGTATTTTGGTTGGCCACATAGGGGTGAAATATACTCTAACATTTCTCCGTCATAAATTATTGAACGTCCCACCCGATTATTATCTTATTTATGGTAAAACTTTTCTTTCGTTAAATGCTAAAGAAACTAGAAAAAGATATACTCTGTACACAAGAAATGTGCAACTTCTTCAAGTAAAAAGTAAGTCGGTCATAAAAATAAATTAAATTGTTGGAGAATCCCAAGAGAGTTAAGCAGATGTGGAAGTATAAAAATTTCCCCCATTTTTCTTCGGTTAGATGGTTTCAACCGGTGCAGCAGAGAGTAATGCTCGATAGATATTGTGCATGGTGCGGAATAGGTTCTTCCGGTTACTTTCAATTACAGGGAGCAAATAAATCAGGCACTCTTACCTTATTGAGCGTTTCGTGACTAGTTAAGTGCTGGCTGCCGTCAGGATGAAGGATGCGATCGACCGAATTCGGTCTAGGAACTCCGTCCAACTGTCCGGCCTCTTTCAGCTGGGGTGGCGACGGTGGGGGCGGCAATTGTTCTTCAACCCCGCCAGTGTATCGCGTTTTCTGCAATTACAGAATCCCGCTACTAAACTACTCCACCCTTAACCATTATCTAACACTTAACCAGTTAGCTGTTGCGACCTCTTTGAAAAATGTGTACCTAAGTTGCGTCGCAAAAATTAACCGCTGTTTGAATTACAGCTGTTTCGACGAGATACTCGTCAAACACAGTTAACTGGTTAAAATTCCTTTCGGATCCACACTTCCGGTCAAAGAGGTTGTACACGTGTGCCGGCATTGGATTTTCAAGAATAGATTCTGTTGCTATAGCGTACAGGATGTTTCCGATCTTTTGGTACAGAAAAGGGTTGAATTTACAGAAAGATGTAACTTGAAAATATAGGATAAGAGTTTTTTTTTTTAAATAACACTTTGTTTTCGGGAAAATACGGTTTGAGAATTCGTCAGGTTTTCACGCGTTAGTAAGTGGAAACGGTAGGTCATGACCAGACACATCAACCTGACGTGAATACTTTATAGTAATATTTAATTGCGAAAGTTTAAATTCATTGTGATTGTGAAATTTTAAATTCACAAAAATTGGAAAATTTCCGACCCGTCAAAATGACGGATTCTAATATTTATAAAACTTGAATAGACACATTCTTCTTATTTTTATAAAGTAATTGAAAATATTCACTTTTAGTACTCCGTAAACCTAGTGTTAATGAATATTCATAATCCGAGATTGACAATCTACACAACACTATACCGGGAAGAAACTAAAAATCCAGAACACTACGAAATCTAGATGAAAATTCGATTCATTTCTTTAATTAACTTTCGCAACGAAATATCACATCACCAGAAGTGAATGATGTCTGTATACGATCTTCTCACAATGCTGAATGTATCACTGAGAACCCAATGACAGCACACGTCCGTTGTGTTTACTCGAGAATGAAAAGCACCAGCGTCACTTGCGTCACCAACCGTTTGAATCGCCGGAAAAATAGAATGAAAAACGGGACAGAAAAAAAAGAAGAATAAATTAATCGGAATAACGAATATGTTATTCGGAGTAACGCGCACGCTTACCAACAGGGTCGTACGGTTAACGGACAATTTATCGCGTTTTCGTTTCTCCGCAGTGGCGTGCACAATTAGAGGACTGGCTTCGCTCGGGCCGATTTTCGGCACGTTCAAAAAGATCATTTCACGCGGGGCTCGTCGACGAACCAGAAGAAATCGATCAGAGGGCGGGGGGCGGGGACGGGGGTGGGGGCCTGTATACACCAGTGTTCAGCACGGTTTCGACTGGCTGCCCTCGACGCGACGCACTGGTTGCATCAGGTTTCGATATCGCCGACGCTCCGACTTTCACCGGCTAATCTCTCGGAATCCCGGATTTCATTTCATTATCGCGACCCCGCGGGGCTTCTGGATACGATGGGCTCTATCGAGGAGCTCGGCTGCTCTATCAATGATCGAGGCGAACGTTTATTGAAACCTTTCCGTTCCAACCGGCTGTTCACATCCGCGCGAATAAACAGCGACGCGTATGTTGCTCCCGAATCCCGATCTTTCTGCGCTACTTTCCTCCGGGATCAGTCCCGAGTACAATCGAGTTCGAAAAAAGAAATGTTCCGTGGTTGTGCCCGCGGGTAATACGGCCAGCCAGGCGTTAGTCAAGCCTCGTTAGTCAAAATCCTCGCAATCAAAGACATAATAATAGATTTACTTGGATTTGCACAGAGTTTCCAGATTAATCTAGATCCGTTCCGTTGTACGATTTTTCTGCGCTACAGCGCGGTAAAATTTTTTTGGATAATACAGCATTTAATTCTCGGACAAATAATTGATAGCACCTTCGGAAAATCGTTTAAAGTAATTTTACTTGAATTCATTTTACTTGAAACTAAAACGCATTGGAACAAAATGATTAAAATAGGAGGATGATATAATCTATTTACTTAGATTTGAACGTAGGTTCCAGATCAAGATCCATAGGATCTAGATCCAGTCCGTTGTACGGAGACGATACGATAGGCGATACGATTTCTCCCAATTCCGAAATCGACGCGACACCACAAAAAAAAAATATTACACCTGGCCAAAAAAGTCGACTTTTTAATTGCACTCAAAGACTCATCCGTGCGAGATATGGAACGTTTCAAACTACCTTCTTCTTTAGCATTATTATTTTAAACCGCGTGGAATTTTTCGCCCTTCCCGAGAACGAGTTTATAAAGCGAGGGAAGTGTATATCCGTCGGACGTAATTTCCCATTTCGAGCTGCAACACCTTCCAATTGTTCCGTATGAAAAAAAAATTTGTTACAACTCGGCCAACTCTGCAGTGACAAATTCGCAATATTTTTCAAGCCGGATAAAGGGGCGCGATCGGATGAAATAAATCGGCGATACTTCCTATTCGGCTGGTCGTTTAGTCAATTTTTCAACGCTTTAACGCAGTCCCACTGGTAAATGAACTACACGCTGATCTACGCGCGAGGATCGTACAAATAAACGGCGGCTTCCTGCTTTCCAAACGAATTTAGCTAACGGCACGGCGCGAAATTTCGAAACGCTTTAAATCCGTCAACGTTACGCCTCGAAACATGGCGAATTCGTAGTAAAGCGTTCCGGTACGTTTCGAGGATTTCTGGCCTTTTTCCCCTGCCGGCACGAACCGCTTTGAACATTTCGCGTTAAGTGCCATTTAAAAGTAAATTACTTCAAATTTTGGCACTCGGTCTGGATTTACCGACGACTGTGACGCCGCGACAATTCTTGAACTCGTAAATTTAAAAGTGAACCAATACATCAAAAACTTCTTGCAGAGTGTCCTTATTACCACTAGCAGCAAATATTATATACGATTAGACTGCGGATTTGATGCATTTATGACAGAAATTGACACGTCAAATATAAGATCGAAAAGCCATTAGATAATATAATTTTATTTCACTTCAGTCCCTTATAATAGGACAATTTTGATTTTGCATAAAAATCCACAGTCTATATATGATTTTTGAAAGAGTTATTCGTGCACTTATTGAAAGCGGAGAAAAATATTATATACGACTGTTGGAAGAATGATTTCAGTATTTGCTATACCTAGAGTTATTCGAGCTCGTATTAAAAGCGGGGAAAAATATTATATACGACTGTTGGAAAAATTATTTCATTATTTGCTGGACCTAGGTTGCTCGCGGAGGGTTAAGAAGAATAATTATAATTGAAAAATGGAAGCTAGACTCGGCCATGAAATAAAAAATTCGGTCTAACGACCAGCACGGACTTTCTGTCCGAAGATTTATAACGATATCATAGGATGGCCCCCGTGTTTCTCTGTCCCCTTGTTTCTTTTGTGTTTTCACTGTGTCACGTTGCGTGGAGATATTTTTGAAAACCGTTTGCCCGTTCGATCCATAGGTTAGCGACGCGGCGTTCAAGTGGAAATGTATCATCGAAGTGAAAGAAACTCACGCGATGCCAACAGCATCCGCAAATGTCGCTCGATCGTTTCGAATCGCGCGGAACCGCGTTACGATTACCGCTACCGCGCTCTGCGGATCGACAGGTCCTCTTTGTTCTTCGTTTGCGCACTTTGACGGGCACCCCGTACATGTAGTCGCTGAAGCGTCGCCGTGAATGACGCACGATAGACACCCAGTCGATCATTGTTTCCTCGTGTTGAACCGCGCTCTCCTCGTACACACCGGTTCAGTTCGCGTCGCTGACTTTTAACCCCGCGTCACCTGACTGTACGTAATTTCTTCCATTCTAATACGTCCACAGCACAGTCACACACCTCGCGGAAAAACTCCTTCGTCCGAGACGGAGCCGATCACTTTTTTTCCAGACAAACCAATGTTTATATCATTTACCCCTTCCACTATTTTCACGAGTTCACGTTGGTTTCCTTTCAACCGAAATACAATTCTATTTTGGCATTCTTAATGTACAACTATTGAAGAACATATACAATAGACATAAATTTTCTCCTTTCCTCAGGAAAATACGAATTACAAAAAAGTTCTGATCACTGAAAACGTAAAATACATCGTAGTGCAAGGGGTTAACAGAACCACTGCTATCTTATCGTTCACAGGAAATACCAAGTTATTCATTTTAGAAGAATTCGTTCCGAAGTATTCTCGCCACAATTTTTTCAAGCATTTCATTTGCAGAAAATTTCTCGTATTCGACAAATGTTTTCAGTTCAAAGCACACAGATATTATTGTCACGGTGATGTTTAGAAAATTAATTTACGGCCAAACTGAATGTTGGATCGTTAATTGTTTCGTTGGCAGAGAATTCCTGTCTTTTGTGACAAAAATTTTTGAATTATTAGGATTTTTCACAGAAACGGCTAATGAAATTTGTCTTTGCAGGCAGTGACAGTTCGACGTTTCCTTAGCGCGAGCGTAATTCAGTTTCTCGTAGCAGTTTGCGAGGGAACACCCAGCGGAAATACTTTTGCCATAATCAGGCGCCGGCTTCCGTATCCCACTTTGCTCTTGACTGTACACACGCATCCCAGAGAGCCGTGCGGAATATGTGTATGTATATATATATATATATATATATCCGCGTGAGACTTTAGAACTCCACGGGATTGTTTCCCCGATACAAGATAAATCATCGGGTCTCGCAGCTGTCGTAGTCGAACGTGCAATTTTCTTCGAGTCACACCGTTACCCGGTTTCCGAAAACATTTGAACCGCACGTTCCCCGGAGATCATTCCGCGAGAATCTGCCACCCTTTCTTCCGAAACGTCCGACCCTTGAAAAGTTAACCTGTCCTGGCATCGGCGAAATTCTCTCCCTCTGCTCGAACTCGTTGCACTGATTTTTCCGACAGCGTGGTCGCAGTCTTCTTCGTGAGCCGTAACCTCCGATTTCAGAATATTTATTCGATGTACGACGAAGTCGCCGAACTCCTCGAAGATAAAGTTTTCTTGAATATTTCCGACGCTGTCGTGCGAAAGTATTTGGTCGTGGTAGTCTAGCAATTCGCGTATTTGTCGATAATAAAGATTAACGATGTTTGCACTTCCTTGTCTATTACTTTAAATACGTATATCGGGTATACGCAAAAGTTTTAGTCTTGTCCGATCGTCCCTGCAAAATGACTAGACCGTGAATTTTTATGCAATTTCTGATTTTCACAACTTATTCCTTAAATATTAAACTCAGTGAATAACTCAGTGACTTTTCCGTAACACAAATGCTTTCTTCCGTTTCACGAATCCGCATTTGCCGCAAATTGCATAAAGATCCTCAGTCTAGTAATGACTTGAAATTACAATGGTCTCAATCCTCCTCCACGTTATTATGCAATTTTTTGTTCGCTGTCGATGTGTCCAAACAACCAACATCACTAAAACGTCTACGCACACCTAAAGCATCGCGATAAAGGTCACCAAAAGAATGTTCTCGTTATTTTCATCTACACCTTATCTCGATCCAGAGTAACCATCAACAAGATTCTCCCGAACAAGAACAAGTACTGCTTCCTCACTGCTCGATGTAGTCGTGAAAACGGAAGAATCGCATAACAGCATGCCGTACCATCGATTCACGGAAAACGGTAGAACTTTACGACCGGGCGAACAATTCCCAGCGCACACGCGAACATTTCGAGTTTCCGAGTCGGCGATACTTGCGAACCGAGCACTCGCTTGTCACTCCGAACTTACACCTTGCATCAAGGGTAGCAGGCGACGGGCCGAACACCGCGTAAGCCAATCGCAGCGAATCCCGATCGAAGTCAAGAAACTCGAGAAGAAACCCCGTATCGCGAGGGGTGGATCATGAAAGAGAAAAAGAAAGGCTGCAGCGGCCCGTCAGAAGGAAGCTCGTTGAAAAGACAGAGAGAGAGAGAGAGAGAGAGAGAGAGAGAGAGAGAGAGAGAGAGAGAAAGAGAAAGAGAGAAAACAACGACGGCAATATCCGTCGACGATTCCGCGAGATGTTTCCCGCTAGATAAAAGAAGCAGGGGTAAAGAATGAAATTCGATGGCGACGCTTGCACCTTGACGCTAATGGAAGAAAAATGTTTCGTATTCCGGCAGAGAACGACGCTCTTTGCCGGATACTCCTCCTTCGAGCAAAATTGGCCCTTCCGACCTTAACTGTTCTTAATGTAGAGGAAAGAGGACAATCTTTGGCTCCTCTAATTCTTGTAATCTTCCTACCGTTTAAATTTCCCCTAGGCTGACCTGTCCAATGAACGAACGTAATTCGTATCCAACCGTCACAGATGTCTCGCCGAAGGAAACTACTTCTTTTTAAAACCTAGCCGCCACTACGTTCATTTGTTTAGCTGTTGTTCGAACGATATCCCACTTATTCGAGGCGAATCTTTATTAACACTAGGTTTACGGAGCTGTAAAAATGACTATTTTACATTTCCTTACGAATACAAGTCAATTGCGGCTATTATAAAAGCCAAAGCCCTTGTAAAGCTAAATGAGAAAGAACTACTTTTTTATTCGATAAGAATTTAGCAATTCATTAACGTTAACTGTACCGCAATAGAGTTTCAATGAGTATACTAGTCAATCACAGTTAACCCTTTGCACTTGAAGCCACTTTAACTCTAAAACGAAACATTTCTTCCGACCTAGAATATTTCCCTTCTAAATATATATATTTTTCATGCTAATAAAAATCGCGTAATTTACTCGTAGAGTATTGAAATGTTTAGTAATTCATTAGATACAAACAAATTCAATAATGTAAAAAATATTTTGAATATTGATACAGCAATTTTTCGAGTGCTAAGTGTTAACTGGTTAAGCAGCAAAAGAGTTATCGGAATTTCACGGGTGCGAATTAACCGAGCATCCATTTGAACAAGTTGATTTTCCATCAAAATTTGAAATTCTTCGATCCGCGGACCACCGTGTTCGGCGGGGGGTAGGGGCCGGAGAGCCAGCGAAAATATTTGAATGTTTCCAAGAATATCGGGCGACGACGGTAAATTGTTTACCGCGGACTCGCGAAAAGAAAATAGGTCTGGTTACAAGTGCGTTGCCGCGCGAGTTTCCGAGCCGGCCGCTGGTCTTTTGCGGGTTCAAATTAGATTTCGTTTGGAAAAACACGCGCCCCCTCCCGTCGCCAACGGGAACTTTTGTCTGTTGTGTTTCGATGCCGCGGAGAAGCGACGAAACTTCGCTCGGGAATCTCTCGAAGAGGAATCGACCGTTCGCTTGTCGGACGAAGTTGCTCTTTGGGGAACCGCCAACCGAAAAATGGTACTTTCGACCGTAAACTCGACGGTTCGCGGCTACGCAAACTGCGACGATGAGATTTTTATATTTGCCGGAGTTTGTTGTGGCGGCGAGCTCCGGGTCGAACGTGCTACTTTTCCGTCGTAAAAACCCTCTGCGAAGGGACATCTGTACGACCGTGAAGGTCAACTAGCCACCCGCGACATAATGACCACGACCGCGGTAAAAAACCTAGCATAATTTAGCGTAGTGGAAAATCCGAGTAAAACTCAGCGCATGCTGAACTGTAAACCGTTATAGTACTTACACTCTTCCTAATTTTCCACCACTTTCACACCTTCCAAAAACACACCCTTCAACCAATCATAGACAACTTCCTAAAATCACAGCCACATCCGAGCTTTCCTAATTCCTATACGATTCTAACCAAGTCAGAACTGCTTGAAAAACCGAACTGTTAAAAACACCGAAATTCTAACAGCAAGCCGAGTCTTGTCACATCGCAGTAAAGACCAGTTCTCCAATTCGCAAGGAAGTCTTCTTTTACGATTTAGTTACGCTTAATGAAATGGCTGAGCAGTATTGTTCGAGAAGGAATAGAAACTTGTTGATTGTCTTCAAACGCTTAGCAAGCATAGCGAGGACGTAGCACCCGATGGTTTTTACCATTATTGTTTAATACGATTGGTACCATCATCCGTTCCTCCAAGTCTTGATAATTAAACGTAATATATCATTTTTACGATTACACGGCTAGAAATAACAACGTGAAAAATAGATTTAACTTTCTCAACGCGAAATAATGAAATCGTCGCTGATGCTGATAGCAAAGGCATCGAGTTTCAGAATATAATGAAATTAACGAGTCCTGGTGGAGACTTTATGATCCGTTCGGTGACGAGAAGGGATGGCAACCCTCGGCAGATTTCGCGAGGCCACGGCCATGGCAAACTGTTCACCCGTGTTCGTTTCCCAAACAACCGATTTGACGTCCAAAGCAAACAGGAGGGTCTGTCAAGGTCGGCTATTCGCGTCAATTAATGGCCGCACCTTTTCCGTCGTTGTCGCCACGTGTTTATCGTTTTATCGAACTTCCTGGACGAAAACGGACACGCTGTCCAAGCGAGAAAAACTGGACTCGTCTTAGCAAAGCAATCCGAAATATTCGTCTCGTAAATGGCGGCTGTCGGTAACACTCGCGTTTCGTATCGACCCTTCCCGCGTTCTCCTCTTCTTCCTATAGCGTTCTCCTCTTTCCCGGATGTTCCTTTTTGTTTCCGGTGCATAAGAGTCGTTGGGGGGTCACGCGCACCGACGCGCAACGACAAGTCGCGCGAAAGTAGATACACGAAGCGATAACGGAGCTCCGAGGATGAAGCCTCTACCTCGAAGGGATGGACGCCGGCGTCGGTACTGTCGTAAGAACGTCTCGATGTTGGTGGCCGCTTTGACCCGACGCTCCGACGCTCCTACCAAGGCGTCGCGGTCTAATTCCGACACGCTTCTTCCCGCCGGAACGGCCTGACGATGTTTGGCCAGCACACGCCGCGCGTACCGCCGCGTCAATGTCGAAAACAAACGTATTCCCGCACGTGTCCCAGCTCCGTAGTCGGCGTCACGCGACAAACGACGTACTAATTCCGACACGAAAGCGAAACAAACCTATTCCCGCCCTTCGTTAGCGACGGAAAGGCTGCGCTGGATGAAACTTTGACTTCCTTTTCCGTGGAAAGCAAACAGTGGCCAGAATGATGGAGTGGCAATGCAGCCTCCTTCTAATTCTTCATAACCCAACAAAGACACATCACGAAGTACGATACCATTTTTCGCGTATACTGGATTTAGGTGTGGGGAAACAAATTTACCCTAAATATTGTTTCTGCTAATAAGAAGCATAACAAGCCCACTAAGATTGCGAGCAATCGCTAAAATAATTTCGTATTAAAATTGAAATAAGATGACCAAAACCTTGTCCTTGAATGAAAGTAAATTCTATGAATATCGCAAATATTGAATATTGCAAAAGTTTGTAGGAAAGAACTTAGATAGAAAGAATTCAGATAGTAAAACGTCGGGATACAAATTGCAAATAAAACGGCGGTGGTTGTATAATCGATTAACGAATCTGTTCTCGAAACTGCGTCTGTTCCAGTTTATTGAAAAATCCGAGCGTGCCGATGGTTTCTCGGATGACGTCGCGAACAAACGTGAATCACCGGCAGAAGTGGATCGGAATAGTTGGTTTAAGAGAGCAATGATTTCCCAGCGAATACTGCCGTCAAGAATCGGACATGTAACAGACGCGTGGCCTCCAAACAGCTGTCGAAAATCACGGACGCGTGTTCTCATTCGAGACCGATGTCTGCATAGTTTCAACATCGGCCCCTCGAACATTCCATTACATTTTCGCGGAAACTTGTTTAATATGGCTCGAGGGCGATAACTTGACGGTAACAAGTCGCGACTATATAAATATTCAGAGACAATAGAGACGTCACGGAGCTGGAGATCGATGCCCGGCGAGATTGTCTTGGCCCGGGGAATTTCTCTGAAAATTTACGTGCCGGTCTGATTAAGCGGCCGCTTAATTAAACTTCGCGCCGCGCCGTGAGAATGGCAGCCAGTGCGGCGGTTCAATGCCGTAGAATTGAACGACATTGTAATTAGGAGCTATTTATATTCCTCGCCGTGGAAAATGTTTCTATTAATTCGATAACAAACACGGATGGTTCGCGAGGTTTGCTCGTACGAATATTACCGCGATCGCGAACCTGTTTTAAACGCTTTACAGAAGTTCCCGCGGACTTCCCGCTGAAATCTGTTCCCGACGTGTTAACAACGGGAAATATTTGTTTACGCTCGTGGGACTGAAAGTTGTCGGGAAACAGATGGGGTTGGATAATAGTTGTGCTATTAACATTTTTCTGAAAAAAGTTTCGAACAATATTTTTAAATCTTCGTAAGAAAGAGTTGTTGAAAGTTTAATATATCATGTGTATATCTGTGAGAAAGTATAAAACATATAACAAAAATTCTTTGTAAAATTTAAGTCTCGAGTCCAGTCACGGTTACGAACAGAATCTACTAAATACGTATGTTATTAATATACTTCGAGCCGAAGCAAATTCTAAACTGTCTACTTCTGAAAAGTTATGACCGACAAAGATGTTTTAATCACTGTAACCGTAAAATCAACTGCGGCGCAAGGGCTTAATGAATCAGGAATGACGGGTCTGCGGTTTCCCGATGGTAAAAAATTAAATAGCTAAACGAGAATGGTAATTTTCCTGTTGGCGGGTGAAATCGAATGAAATAATATTATAACGAGCGCGACCGTAGTTCCAGCACTTATACAAAAGCCGCGGAACGGCCATTGATTATGCCAATACGATGATTACTAGTACAATTTCGAAATTGGCTGCGCTTTCGAAATTGACCACGGGCGGTGCTCCCCCACCGTAATGCACGAAATTGTCGAATTTGCGGAGCATATCAGCATTAGTGGACGAAATAACGGATGCACGCGAAAGTGGATTTTTACCGCTGTATAAAAGCAAGTTAAAACCGTGGTAAATCGTCGTCTGCCGTATCCTGTTGTTTCAAAATAACGGGCCCGTTCTCATTGCGGTCCGAGTGGTGCGAAGACGAAGAGGAAGAACGGCGATATCGATTTTCTCGAGCTGAACCGGTCGAGATCGTCGCACAATACATTTCATTCTGTATCCGAAGCGCAGCAGGATTCGGCAAAGAAAGAAGTCGAAAGATAACAGCGAGCGTGAGTTGTATATAGGTTCAAGATAAAGCACCCTTCCTTTTTTCCGGTTTGTTCGTCGCGGAAATGAGGAAGCAAAAAAGGGAGGAAAGAAAACCAGACTTCCGGAAAATTGCCGTTCACACTGGAAGCAAACAAATTAATCTTTGTCGTCGGGGCGAGGACCATTGAAATGGGATTTTTCGGTGAAAAAAACTTTTTGTCGCGGGGTGCATCGTTTTGAGATAAAAATCGATTGTCTGCCGATAAGAAAGAATCAGTCGCTGATAATATATCGACAGACGTCCGAAGTAAGAGGGAAATATTAGCTCAAACAAGGTATAAGAAAAGATATAACACCCTTAGGGGCGTTCGTGTCTCGGGTCTGACTGTCTTACCGACAGGGAAGGGCAGAAGGGGGAAGGGGGAAGGGATCTACAGAAGGGAAAAGTAGGAGATAATCTGAGGTAGGTAAAGGGAGGAAGTGTATGAGGAGATCTAGGGAATGAAGAGTAAAAACATAGGGGGACTAGCGGACGGGAAAGAAAAATATGAGGGAAGGAAGGTTTGATGGGATCTAGGGTAGGGAAGGGGAGAATCTGGGCAAGGCTAAGGGATAATGTAGGGCCGGAAAGGTGCTGTGGAAAGTGATAGAAAGGAAAGACGAAGGACAAAGAAACTGAGGAAGAGAGATGGTAAGGTGGGAGATGAAAACATACAGTGGCTGATCCTATACCTTGTCTGTATAAAAGTAGGCCGAACTACTTATGGATTTTCGTAGGCCAAAGTTCTCTGCCTTACCGACTTAGAAATTGACTCCGGCGACCTCTTATCACGGATGATAGTAAGTTCGAGAACTATTCACTGAACCATAGACAAGGTATTGTGCAACTAGACCATTTAGGGCGTTTTTATAATCGGACAGTTGTGAATCTACATAAAAAGATGAACAATCTACAATCATATTTGTGAAATAAAATTTCATTTTCAAGAAAATCAATTTTGAAAAGTCGAGTAGAATCGGTAGGTTATGATCAGACGTACTAACCGGTTCATCTCCAGTAGTATGTTCCTACTATATTATATTAACAATAATAGTCACAAATTTAGAATCGAATCTTTTCAGCAAACACACTTTTGCTGACATCGGTTCACGCTATCAAGATCGCAGAAATTCGGATGATTTCGCCCCTTGGAGATCCGTTTATGTTCTCGGAGATCTACAAGGTCTTTCTCTCAACAGTCTTGATGGTCGCTAGAAGTCCTTTGCCCCCTTTCCATCATCCCTTATTCACCCTTATCTTCACCCTTACCAGGATCTTCCTGGCCCCTTCCCTTTTGGGTAATGTAATGATGAGATCCTTGGGATCTCAAGGAGTCCTTGCAAGACTTTAGAGACCTCTAAGGCGTCTTGCCTTTTATTGCCCCTTAAAAGACTTGAAACGCTGAGGTAACTATAATTAATACAAGATGCACTCTTAAACATGCGACTCTTTTTGTTTTACTTTTATGAGATCAACATTGCCGATATAATCTGCCTGCTAGAAAATTAGAGATTAGAATTTAGATAATACAGAACGTTATTCGAGGGATAAATAGTATTCTCGGGACCCAAAAGTAATCTATTTGTATCTGTTCTTGTATTTCACCTGTAATGTAAAGCACACGTGTAGCAGATTACAGGGTCGGTAAAACAGAACTCGTGCTTGCAGTAGCTTAAGTTTGCAGGAATCTGACAGGTACCCTTGTTTTCAATCGAGCACCATAATTGTCTAAATAAATCTAGACTTGTGTTTTCATTCCTCGATTTAATCGAGGTCCATTTAGTTTGGTCTTAATTCAGTAAGTTGTTTCGACAACAAATCGGACAAAAACAGATCAATTAGAATACGTACCTGAGCTTCGTCTACGTGGTGCGGCACGTCAGGACTGACCGACCTGCGGCCATAAATGTTCGACAGCGTCTGGTTCACCGGGAAAGCTGGACCACCCTGCAATAATCACATCATCTGAAAACGGCCCTTAATCGTCTCGCTGGAAGAAAATGATACGTGTTTCCTATAAACTCGTGCAAAATATATCCACAGCCCGACCAAACTTGAACAGTTATCACTGAATTACTCGAAACGACTTCATCCTCAACTTCACTCTCTTTCTGAAACAGCTCGACTCCCAATGCCACGAAACCATCATCGTGCTCGTTTCGCAGAGTCGACCGACAGCGAAATCCTCGGTCGCAGATCGAAGAACGAAAAACTCCGGAGGGGAGGGGGGCGGGAATCGAATAATCAGCGACGTTAACTATTCCATCAGCCGGAACGAGCGCTTAACCGGACAATTTGCAATTTTCCGAACGACATTACAAACACCGCGAATTCGTCGCGCAAACGAGGGAAAGATTTAATTTCTGGATCAATTAGCTATTAAGCCACGGGCTCGATCCCTGGCCGCAATTTAAACTTCGCTGGCCCCTCGACTTCTTGTTTTCGCTGTCTTTGTCGCGTTCACCGGCGTCATGGCGGCGTAAAACCGTGGGGGCATGGTCGGGGGGTGGGAAGGCGTGCAAATAAATAGAGCCAGTGAGACGCAAAGTCAATTATCGTTCAGCGGGAGCTGACGGAAGTTCCGCGCTTGCTCGCTCTGACCGCGTTAAACGAACCAAACGGAATTATTCATGACGAACTTTCGATGCGCAGGTGTGTTTAACATCCCACGCCACTTTTCCTCGAGTCAGCCTACTCTGCACCCTTGATTAAATATGCACGATCGCCGCTATCGTCGCCGATCAAGCGCCTTCTTCTTTCCGACGGTTTTGACGTAGAGTCTATGAGGAGGCGTAAATTCCTGAATCGATGTTTCCCGACGACGCTACTCGGAACGACCTTACGATCCTCTCGGACGATAAGAATGATAATTATTTGCACGAATGAAAGTTAAAGTTGCAGTGTACAACACGGAACTATAGGAAATATTTGGTTGTGCCGATTTGTCAGCTGCGAGTAAAACGATAAAACTATCGTCAAAGGGATCGGTCCCTGGTCCCACCTTGAAATAGCGGTGCCGCAAATTTTCAAGGGGATCTCTCGTTAATTCGCGGCTGAACACGCGTTTCTTTGTAGAATGATGCCGAGCCGCCTTCCGGTCGCACCGTTGCACTCGCTTTGCCGACGAACGTGCGAAGAATTTGTATTCTCACGCTTCGCTGCAGCTGCTACAGCGCAAATAAAGTCACCCTGTGATATTTTGCATCTTTCTTTTTTCATTTCTCTTTTTTTTAGGGGAGCGAACGTTTCTGTAAAAATATTACCATTTTGTTTCGACGGAGAAGCCGTGTTCCAATTTCTCCCTCTGTCTCTCGCTGTCGATCTCGCTCTTTTCGTTTGGCTTTTATTGCCTTTTGTTTCCCATGACAGCGGGTTTTCTGTTTGTTCACCGGCTGCATTAACGGAGGCAACTCTCAGAACAAACCGAATGTTGGTTAACCATCTTCGTTTTTTGGAAACAGTGTACGGTACATTTCTGTTTTTTTTTTAAGTTTCACGGTACGTTATCGTGTATGTCGAGTGTGGGAAATATTTTTGTTGTTGAGGGAGCGTTGTGTCTGTCGAATTCTGCGGAAATATTTCGGTGTGCAGCACACGTTGGACTTGTGTCAAAATTGAAAAACAGTTTTAACGAAACCACGAAACATTTAAACCTAATTTCACGAAATAAGATGCGAAATTGATGGAACAGTGCGATTTTTAAATTAAAATTAAGATCCTCCCACCAAAATTTGTTGCCCTGTTGAAAACCATTGTTAAATTTGATAATATCATTACGAATTTGGTTTCTTAGGTATTTTAGAAGAGTAGAACGTAGTTTGATTGTTTATAAATAATCTCCAAATTCCAAAATAACACGATTTTTTTTCTACGCGTAATACAGAGTCGTACGTGTAAGCTGTAAGAAAATACAAAAACAAGTAAAACCGATTTCGACAGGACTGTGAAATTAGGAAGACCGGTTAATCCGGGAACGTTTCACTTATTTCCCGAAGATGAGAATCTTGGGGGATTATCCGTGACGAAACGAAATGGCTGACAACCGTTTGTCGCACGGGCAAACCGGTTTGTAATTGTTCCCCGTCTAATTAGCGAAGTAACAACTTCTCCACGCAAAGCGGACGATACAGAAAATCGGTTCGGAGCCGGTCGAAACCGGTGGAAGTCCTCGAAACTTCGACGGGATTGTAGAACGGGCGCTGTTCTTGTCAAGATCGACCGAGGAGAATCGATATCCGATGGAAGAAGTAGAATGGGGTTGTGTTTACGCAGGCAACCAGAATAGAATCGATCACGGCTGAGGTGGAAAGAACAGAATCACTTTTAACGCGACAAGTGCAAGAGGATTTATTGAACAATTGCAGTGGAAACCGGTCTCGGACTGACAACTGAAGAAGGTAGGGTATTTCGCCAGACAAAATAAATATAATGGCGTTCCTGCTGATTGGAAATTGTTCGGACAATGTCTGTAAAGAGAAGAGCCCAAAGGGAAAGGGAGCACAAAAACGTTTACCATCGACGAAGAAGTTCCATATCTACTGCACGATGAATAAAAATTAGAATTCAGAGAGAGAGAGAGAGAGTTTCCTTCATTGACTAGAAAATTCATTTCAGTCCAAATAAAATATTGACTTCTGCTAACGTCGTCGTGTTTAGTATCCGCGAGAATTCGTATACCGTCGGTTTCGATAATAGAGGTTCCACTAAATCTTCAATTAAACAAGTGAATACGGCCCTAACAGTATCGAGTTTGGGCTCGTTTTAAGTGGGAAAATGTCGCACATACGTTGGTAAAAGTTTCACCAAGAAGCGATGAAAAATATAGGTGTAAATAAAGAAATAGTTACTCTTCTGAACGATCGAGTTTCTGGGCGTTTCGCGGTAAAGGGGATGAAATTAACACGAACGTGTGAACACTGTCGAACACCAAAATTGTTTCGCAATTCCTGTTGGGTGATTCTCGTATACTTTGCCATCCTAAAACCAAATCCGAAAGCAGAATTGCTCGCGGAGATCGCGTGGTGGGATCGATTTATCCGCGGTGAACGGGAACTGTGAGCGAAAAGGGACCAGTTTCCGCTCAGGTTGGCGTCGGGAGCGGGTGAATGGGGACAAGAAAACGCGGCGGGTACGTGTTTGACAAGCTGCAGGCCGGGTTTAGAGCGAGCGACGCGACGCGACGTACCGTCGTTGTCATCGTCGTTTACGTCGTCCACGGGAAATCGTACCGGGCTCTTGCGCCCGACGTATTTTGATTTCACGCGGAACTAGACGTGACAGCAATATATATTTGTATCGTGCTTAGCGGCGCGTGCAAATTGAAAGAAAATACGGAGCACACCGCGTCGAAATAAGCTCTCGGAGCGGGTCGGAGCGGATCGGAGCGGGACGGTGCACAGCGTGGAGCAGAGCAACGATTTTCCCGGTTTTACAAAATATTATATCAGTTTTACATCGTCGCTCTGGTCACGGGTCCGCGGCCACGGGAATTTTGCGAGCCGATGAAAAATTCGCTCCTCGTTGATCCACCGCTCGGCCCCGCTGTTCCGGATGCTGTTCGCATCCCCGGATAATTAAAATGTATAACGCGTCGCGATTTAACGTCCGGTTCCGGTTAATGACCGTCCAGAGTAATTATCGAATACAATCTCCTTTTTTTTCGCCGCTCGCCGTTCGTGCACGCAACAATTTTTCTCTCATTGCTCTGCGTTGCCGGGTTACGTTTCGCCGGAAATTTTACGCCCTCTTTTTTCTTTAAAGGTTTCTCTGAATTTACGTCGATTCGATTTCCCGTATTTGTTGGCGAACGGTTTTATGCGAGTTTTCAGTATTTGTTGTTTGATGTTTTGTAATACTATCTTTTGTAGGGTTTCGTTTGCTGTCGGTGCAAACGAATGTGCTGGAAGATTCGATATGGTGAAATACGGGCGAGATTGAAATAATTTGTTTCATGAAATGAAAACTGAAAGCTTGAGATTTTTTGTGACGGTTATTCTTTTGATCTTGTTGGATTCTGCAGAGCGCAATAAAATTTTGCATACGGGATGTGTGAGTGGAAGAATTAGTTTTGAAACCTAGGCAAATGATTATGCGTTGCATGTACGTACGAGTGATTTCTGGAGAGGATTATCTAGTGCAACGGTCAAAATAGGGGTAGTTTTCGATGACTAAAAATAAGAAAATATCGAATATTCGCTTTTAAAACTTCGCGATTTATGCAGATACCGTTCGAAAATATTCAATAATTTTTGCAAGGAGCTTTCATTCAATTTTTAGACTACAGTAGTGTAAAAAGAATTCCCTGGAAAGACTTCTTCTGAATCATCCACTCAGTACCAGCAGTTAGGGTTACTTTGAAGAAAAAGTTGAGAAAGCTTCTGAATCTACATATGTGAGTGTTTCTATGACCTGAAATAGAACAATAAAAACGTTTTTGGGTATCCTGAAATGATTGATTTCTCTCAAAGTGTATTGAAAATGATATTTCTGTCAGAAATATGAAATGAATAGTGAATCCCAATTTGACGAATTGCAAAGCGAAAGTAGGTAAAATATAATTCGAGTATCTTTTGTGTAACCGTTTCTAAGGATCACACGAGTAGTAGCGGTTCTGCCGTGTAATTAGATCACCGTTAACGACACTTCTTTTTAATGAAAAAGCTCTTCAGTTTTTGTATTCGTGTGTGGAAGACCACCCTTCGTTTGTCGAAGTTACCCTAGATTTCGAACGTTGATTCGCAGGCGTTGCGTTCTCGGAATTATTCAATTCGTATTCAATAAATTCTGAAGAATTGTACGAGCACATGTATGCAGAATAATTCAGGAACCATTTGTTTCATCAACAATTTATCGCTTCGAAGAAACGGAGTTTTAAAGTTATACCTTATGGTAAAATTCGTATCTATTCCGCTGATTAGCCTACGCGATCATCCCTCGGACGATTTTTCCTTTGACGTAATCCTGTACACACGGTCGGCCGGAATAGACGAATTCGAGGCCCGCTCTCGGGTGCGTTCAGTTCGTTTATCCAAAGATGAGACGGTGCGGCGCGGCGCGGCGCGGGGCGCAGCGCAGCGCGCGGCGTCTCGAGTCTTCGGCAAACGTTCCGAGCTACGTGCTTCCTCTGTGTTTGAAATCTCGAGAGATCGGATACCGCTCCTTCGGATGCATCGAAATGAAGGCACCGCCGGCTCCGGGAAACTTTCGCGAAAATAAATTTCGGAGCGAGCTCCCGTAGAAAACAATACGCCCCGCTTTCTGCCCTTCGGATCGAAGCTGGAGCACCGGATCAGTAAACAGATTTGAATTGTCGCCGGTGCTGTTGCTCGCCATGATCTATGCTTCAGGCGAATTCCCAACCCTTGCACGATCTTTCGATCAGTATTTCACTCATACGAATCTTATTTTTCATTACGAGACTGTGGATCTTATCTTTTCAATGCCTTATATATACTTTTTAATAAACAAACACCATAAACCATCTACTACAATATTCTGAAAATATTTCTGGTTGTCAAGAAATCAGTATATTACAGTCCAGAGTTAAAGTAACATCCGCGCATTCCCAAAATAAAGGACAGCGCGGTTGATTCACGAAGCCAACAGATGAAATTTATGATCAAATCAATGGACGCGCACCAAAGACCGGTATACGGTTACCACGTGAGTATAGTTGGAATATTTCTCGATTGCCGCTGTACATAGAATTTCACTTTAGGCGAGTGTTGGACCTACAAGTGGAACGTGTGCAATCAAAGATAGTCGATATTCGCGGCTCGAGCTCGCGGCGTGTTGCCAATCGGAAACTCACGGTGTTTCTACCGTCGGCTAAACGCGTTCCGTCGAATATCGATAATATTAACGCTCGCGGAACTTTCGACTGATGCATGGATGTTGGCACAATATTCCCGTCTGATGGCAGTTTAACCGTAACTACTGACAGCTGGCGTTCGTCTAGTCACCTCGGTCTGACCACAAAGCGTCAGTATCCGCTGGCTAGCGGCGAAACCCACCAGCACCGGCTCCCATACACCCACACCCGTCCACACACCATCACGTCGACGATTTCTCGCATGTACGTTCCCCACTCGACGGTCGTCGATGGTTCCGTCGCAGTTGGGCGTTTCCAATAATCCTCGGTTCTTGATTTTGCGTCGGCACGGAGCTCTCTAATCGCTCCTCGAAATTTCCCGGAGCCACCAGACGGAAGAAGAGCAACGAAGTTTCCGCGTAAACAGCAAGTTTCCCCTGCGCCGGAATTACCGAAAATTTCGACCGTCTGGCTACGGGCCGACGCGACCAGACGAGACGGCAGCCACCGTGAAACGGTTTCTTCCCTCGCGGACACCGAATCCCGTCGCCGGAAAACATACAGTCAAACGTAATAATATTCGGACGTTCTTAACATGGCCATCACGTTCTTAACCCTTTGCACTCGAGCGGCGCAAACGATTTGAATTGGATTCAAAATCAAAGAATTTTCGATAGAAATGAGGTAGAGTGATGAAATTTTTTTTAAATTAAAGCTGAAACTTTGTAGAATACGGGAAAAATAAGGAGATTGTGGTACGAACGTTTTTTAACCTTGAGAAAATTCGTTAAACTTGCACAATTTCAAGAAAATTGTGGTTTTTCCAATACCACGCGCGGAAAATTTTTTTTTAACATGTTATACATCATTTCCCATAGATTTTTCCACGCTGATTACAAATCTGGTCTCAGAATTTGTGTACAACGTCAGGAGTTTGCAAAAAAAAAAGAAATAGATTTTTGTGACAAAAACTAGTGGATCGTACTCTTTTCACTTCGTGGCTGACACGTTGTCAATCTTGATGCCGGAATTGATTGTTCACGGAAGCACGTGTAAATAAAAAGAACATTAGTTACAAGCCCGAAGAAGCGAGAGAACGAAGAAGTGCGCGAAGAAAGCTACACCGAACGGTGGATCATAAAACTCCCATTCCATCGAGGAGAGGGTACCGACACCGTGAATGCTTGGCGGGTTCGATCATACTTACGAAGTGTTAAAAGTTGAAAAGGGGTTAGTACGATCCAGGACGAATACGAGTAGGAAATGCAGGGGGATCCGATTGAACGGTGATTGATCGGCGTGCCCTCGGCGGCGTTAAAATGATAAAGCAGGATATGATGCCGGAGTGCGACAGTTACAAGGGGGCAGGATTGAAAAAGTTCCCGAGATGCAGATCTAAAACCACGGGGACATCAATTTCTCGTCACGGATCCCTTTAGTTTGGCGGATCGGATCGGATCGGATCGGATCGGATCGGATCGGATCCGGATTGATGGCCGCGTGCTCGGCTTAAAGAAGCCACTCGCTACCGATACCGATTGTAGCGACTAGCTGGATTTCTGGCTTGCACGCCATAAGACGCTATTTCTGAGAAAACGTCTTTAACGATTTTGGCCACTTTGCGGACAGATGTATCCTTTGTAGTTCCCAACGACGAACTCAATAGCGCAAGTGGACGCCATAAATTTTCGGTAGTCGAAGGGTCTTCGGCTTAGAGTATCCCAGCGACGCGTGCCTGGTTTCTATCGCGTAAAAGTCCAGTCGCGTCGAGTTCTCGTCCAGTCGTAGATTTGCAATCTCGCCACCGATCTATCCCGGACGCTGTCGCGACACCTTTTATGAATAAACTACTCAGTTATAAAACTTGATTTGAACACTTATTCGAAGGCATCCGCCTCCGAATAACCCAGATCCTTCACGATCAATGGATGAACCCGCTCGCTGTTGGAAATTCGTTCATCGACGCAACGAGGATCGCCGTAATAAAATCTCTCGCGGCCTGAATGCGGCAGCCGGCGCGGCGATAAGACGTTCCGCCGATTCTGAAACGATGATCGAATACGCGAATTCGCGACGCCGTAAAGCGATTCTGCTTTTCGATAGAAGCCACCCGCCAACCACCACCTTCCCACAGCACCCCCGCAACTCGTATTCACCGTTGCACGCTCGTTGATGGCATGAAGCATCGTGGAACGCTTCACGGAGCAGTGGAAACGTATACTTCCGGGCGTGCATTGCGTCTTCGAGGCACGTACATCCATCCCCGAGGCAGTGAACACACATATCCAGTCCGATAACTCGGAAACTCAGGGCCCTCAATCACCGAGACTTACGTCCTCGCGGCCATAGCTTATTAATTCTTCAATCTTCTCCTTTCCCTCTTGAATGCCGCATCGACAGGTAGACTGCGGATTTAACGCATTTTTTGAAAAATGGGTTTTTGGTTTTTCCAAGCACGCATAAAGGGTCGCGAATTCCTTACTTCGACCAAGCGAGGGCCTATCTATCTTTGCAGAAGTTAGGCTATTTGATGGTGTAATGCGTCAAGTTGTATCGACAAGATTTATCTGGGTTAAACTTCACCTTGGCAACCCAGAAAATGTTAACTTCTTTCTGTATAGTCCTGTACATCTTGAAAATTCCAAAAATTTAAGGCTTTAAGGCGAGGAATTAACTGGTTGAATAGTTATAATAGAAAGTTCATTATATGCGAAATCCCGAAACCGTCACATTTCGGACAATGAGAAATTACGGAATAATTATACGATAACAGTATTGGTTTTGCAAGGTTTTAAGTACAGTGCATAGATCGTCGTTGTCCTGGAGAATACAGATTGTTTCCGACGGTAGAACTGGAACGTGAGCCGTCCTAGCTCGACGGACTAGCTCTCCTTAAGTAGACAAGTGGAATGTACATAGCTCTTGGCCAAACTACGGGGACCGGTACTGGTCTTGAATAAATAAGCAGAATAAAGTCTACATTTCGTTGCAACGGCGCGGCGAGTCTCGATTCTGGCCGCCGCACAGTGGTCCTAATCGATGAATTAGGAGGAAAAAAGTTCAAAATTAAAGGTAAAGAAAAAAGTCCTCGTTTCTTTTGTAAGCTATTCCACGTTTCGTGAAGTACAGAACCCAAGTTACTAAGTGTTACTAATTCAAACTATTCTTAAGCAAGAGTAATACTCCGGCACTCGATATAAATTCAATAGCTTTTCGCTTTTAGTTGCCATTTTGTGAGAAATAATCTTTTTGTCTCGTGCAATTTAGAATGAAGAAATATATAAATAATAGCATTGTGCTCAACAGAAAAAATGATTTTAGTATTTTTTCCTCCTAATCCGTCGATTGGGATCACTGTGCGCCGCAGCAGAAGTAAAAAACCTGCTCGGTCGAATAAGCGAAATGGACCCGTGTGTGCCTGGTTAAACAAGTAGAACCAGGTCTGCGCCAAGTCAGACAAATGGATTAAGAGCTGCCTTTAATCAAACAAGTGGAATGGGCCGAGCTGTTGGTAAGACAAGTGAAACACAATTTGTTTCGATCCCAGCGAGCGAAACAGAATCCATTCTACCATGTACATACGAAGTTGCTAAACATTATCTTCCCCACGGAAAATTGATGTTCACATTTACAGTCGGTGGCGGAAACTTTTAGTTTCAACTCGTCGGATGCGACCGCTTCGAAGTCGAATTTCTATTCGCATTTTCGTACAGTGTATGAAACTTTGCGGGTAAATCAATATTTGCAAAATTGTTGACACCTCGTTGCTTCGTTATATTACGAAAATAATATACGATTCCGTTTGAGGAATGTCGACCGCTGTACCGTAGAAAACAAATCGATACGAAATCACTGTATTAAGCAATTTTCCATTAATCGTATAATTTCATCGCTCTGCGCATAAATATAACGAAGAAATATGAATACGTAAAAGTTGCTGAATTTCATCTCGTGCATTTGGAGGCTCGAAGTAAGTTAGCATCGACCTTAATAATGTTCGAGGCTGGGTATAGCAAGCGCGATCCGAAAAATTTCGTTCATCATCGTCGCATGATAAATTGCATCGGGATCACGAGGGAGGAAGCTTCAATTGTTATCGGTCTCGACACGAGAACGGGAGACTGGACGATTTTATCTTCGAGAGGGCGATTTTCCTAAGAGAGTGCTCTGCGAGGATACTCGAGGAATCGAATAGGTAATTCCTGTGTGAATACTTTCTTCTCTTAATAACGTTCAATATACTTCCGATCGGTTATTGGCTGTCTTATTTGGCTGAATAAGTTGGAAACTCCACAGCTTCCTGAGCTCTCTCCCGTCGTCTCATCAGCAGCCTTCAAGATGAAACGCTTATTGCCTTTTTCCCTCGTCGCGTCGTTCTTTCGCCGCCGACAAATAGGAGTCGACCCAATTCGTTTCGCGTCCTGGGAGAAAATATTTTTTACCCGGTTTGCACGGGTATCGGCCCGCCAAAACAGTGAATTATAAATCGAGCCGGGCTATAACGTCGGTTCAACTATTGGCAAATTGCGTTTGCTGATTCCGCGATTGCCGTTTGGCCGGCGACCAACCAATTGTACCGGATGTATCATCCACGTGCATAATTAATGTCTCGCCGTTGCTCCTGATAAAATACCTTGATAACGTATAATTCTAATCAGGAAAATTATAACCTTATCGTTCCAGCGTGTGACGTCACCCACGCCGATACATTAAATCGGAGCCGAGTAACTTACCCCGATTTTCTAAACTATTCGGTGAAACTCCATTATCGTTCTAAATATTAATATTGAAATTTTGGGAAAGCGAAGTAAAAGGGTTCTACGTTGGAACAAATTATTGTTTAAACGCGCCTAACGACAACGTTCGGGACAGAAAATCCCGGAGATTATTGGACGCATTCAGGTGAAAGCGAGATAAGTGGAGGAATCTTGGCTTCCAGGCACATTTTAATGGATTAGGGTATCTACACCGAGGAAGCCGATGCCACCAACTGAATTCGACGACCCGATAGAAGTGATTTCGTTTAATGGATATTCGCGGATCGGACCGCTAAAATTTCCACGGGAATCGTGTTGGGGAATTATTTGCGGAATCATAGGCATCCACGGACGAGGTCGTGATTGGCCGTGAAACCGGAATCCTTTTTCGAGCAGGGTCTCTCGTCGAGATTTTCGAGTATTTTCGCGATCGAACGATCGTCGTCGTTACGGAAAGAATAAAACGAGGGGGTTTACTTCTTCTATATTCTTCGATCCGATGCGCAAGGCGAATTGGAAACGTTACGTCGGTGGATTCGGCTCCTTTTACGACGGTCCGACTACCTTTGTGCAGTTTTATGCGTCGCAAAAGACCGTACGTATCCTTTAATACACCTACTCTTTTTCTTTTTCTTTTTTTTTTTTTGGTGCCATTCGCCATTCAGCCCCACTGAAAATGAGATTCCATTGTATCGTCTTTCACGCCGATAATTTTCCTACTCTCAAATTGTCCGACGCTGGGACGCATCGGGAGTACTGTGCCGTAACGTTACCGTGAAATCTCATATCCTTCTGTGCTCCCGGTATCAAAGAATCCCGAGAATTTCAAAGCGTCACGGTTTTATTAATCCCGTTGTTGCGATCGAACGAAATTCCGTCTGGAACTTCGTCGCCGGATCCGCGCAAAACTTTGCCGTTGTTCCAGCCAGCATTTGAATGTTTATTCTAACACACGCAACTAGTCGGACTTACTCTGTTTGCGTGCAAACTTGGATTTTTTCGTTCTCGAGAAGTATGCAGAAAAGTATTCAGACCAATTTTGTATCATTATAGCAACTCAGGTATTTGGCATGGAAGGTATTACCTGTATGATTTAGTTCTTCTAAAATAATCTCCACTACTTTCTATGCAATTTACTTCATCTCGTAAGTAATTAATAGACAAGCAATTACTGATAAAAAGGAACTCTCTTCTGGGAAATAAGTAGTGTAGGCTTGTATCCGGTCAGACATGCAGAAACGAGAACTGGGTTTTCAATGTATAGAATTACAAAGGTGCTTGTTTAACGCTTCTTTCTTCTTAATGTTTCCTTCGGCGTATTTCATTCACAGCTACACGCTTTTTAAACACATTCTTTTCAGATTTACGCGGTCCTAAGGTTTCAGTAGTAGGAAAAAGAATTCATTGTACTTCGATACAATGGAACCCTAATTCGGCATTACTACTTTTCACTTGCCTCAACACGTTAAGCTTTCTTTCACGAGGTCTTTAGATATCTTTCATGAGCTCTTCAAGTATTGCACTTTTAATATAACAAAAATGTTACACATTGTTGTAAATCAACCTTTAACGACTTTTGTCGTGCGATCTTTCTTTATATTATTACGTTTTCGAATCATAAAACGGCTGTGCATATAAATTGAAATTGCTTCTTTCACTGTGAATACGAAAAACGACTTCTTGTTATATCACAGGTTATGAAAATGTACATATTAGAAACCTAAGATCTAGCAGAGCTATACACGCAGATCTTCCGTAAAAAGCGGAACAATTTTAGAATCGATACGTCAAAGTCAGACTCGAGAACGCGTAATAAATCCATCCATTTGCTGCACTTAATATTATAATGTGATAAAAGGGAAAAGGAACATGGGCATCGGAGAAAATTGCCAAGACAGAATGAAAACTGGATCCTCGTCACGTTCCAGCCGGGTACCATAAACTTCTCAACATTCCACGCACGTCCGCATGATCGTTGGAAAATAATCTTCGGAGGAACGTCGATGAAAATTCGCGTTTTCCTGGAGGCCGAGCCCGGCTGGGCAGATAGGACTCGAAAGGGTAAAATAATCAGCCATAAACGGCCCCTAAATTGCTCTCTTCCGACGGGGCGGGGGCTCCCTTTTATTACCGATGAAAGGCCTCCCTGATGGCAGAGAATTCACCGTGCACACGCTACAATGTTAATAGACGGGCCGTCTCGCTTCTCTAGGGGATAGCGTAAGTTGCGTATCGAACGGCGACACTCTTCGCAGGCTGACACGCCGATAATACCGGCGGCGGCGAACACGGCTTTATAGCAGGCCCGGCCACCACGGATATTGTCCTGAAACTAATTTCGACGTATAGCTTCGGGGGTCATTCGATCCCCGCCAAGAACGTAACACTTTTATCGTGAGATGAAAGGGCGCACCGGCCGTGAACAGGATCGAATCGAACGCGGACGTTGCGACTAAGGGCTTCGACCCTGTTGCGTTCTTCCTCGCGCATTCGACTTTACGTTTAAGGTCCAGCTTTGCCAGCTGGCCTCGATCCGCCCCAGTGTGCGTGCCGTGTGCGTGTGCCGCACACAACGCTGGATCGTACAAGGTTGCAAGGGTTCGGGAGGCGCGGATTTATGACTCGATAATGCAAAGATGGGGCTTATCAGTGGTCAAAAGCGCTAGGTAAAGGTTGAATCTAGCGCGCTCGCCACCAGGCAGCTCCTACTTTTGCGTTGTCGAGCAACATTTTGCATTATTCTGAGTGCGCGTGGCCGAAGCTACGGCAGCGCCGTTGTTTACGTTTTCGAAGTTGTCGAAGTCGGTTCAAACTTGAATAGGCTCGATTAGGCTTGAGTTAAAGTTCGTCAAACTTGGTTAAACTTGATTGGGTTTAGCTAAGTCCATATGGATTTGATTTAGGTTTGGATAGACACAGTTTCTTTTGACTGGAATGTAGTAGAAATATGTTTAATGTGATTCAAACTTGGTCAGACTCGAGTAAGACATTGTCAAACACAGTTAGATTTGATACCAACTTGAACAAACTTTATTGGATGTGACTTAAATGGGAAACTTCAATATAGGACACGCGGTGCATAAATGAAAATTTGTAACAAATGGGAACGCGCGCGAGTCGAGAGAGAATTCTTTCGCTGTCCAATGAAAACTCGGACGAGTCGCAGTTAGGGTTAAAAAATAGCCTGCCTCTTGATGTCCGGAGGGGAAAGGCGGTTGTTAGGTATACTGCGATAACTTACACGTCGGCCCGGTAACTTAATCTCGCGTGACTGATGAATATGATACATACACGCGAGGCCGCATCCCGTATGAAACCCGCACGAGAACCGGAAATACGAGGAGCGGTAGGTTCTCGTGGAATTCGCATGCTTGAATCGCGCGGGACGTGCCTGTTGTTACGTACGAGTGAATTCAAATGCCTCCTACGATTCCGTTCACTTTTTCTGTCCCGGTATATGTTTTTGCTGGAGCCCGCGATATAATTAGAACGCAGGTTCGTTCAATGTTTTTGCGCTCATCGCGTCGCATCGTCGAGCCGAGCCGAGCCGAGCCGAGTCGTTTGTGAAAAAGAAATTAATTTCGCGGAGTGCTTTACTGCACCTGTAATTACCATAAATTGGGTTCCCGGGTGAAAAGGGAAGCTCGAATTTATCAAATCTCCCCCGTGGATCTCTAATTGGACGTAAGTCTCGGCCGGATAACGTATTGTAAATATTTGTCTCTTGTTGAATATTTTTAACGTTCGATCAAACGTGTCCGATTGGATCTCGCGTTTTAATTCGAACTCTGATCCACCGGGAGACTATCCGGACAAGTTTGAAGTGGTTCGGATGACTGACGTTCGAGAGACTCGATTTAACAAACGTTATCTTCGGAGAAACGCTTTCAAAGTTTCATCGACTTTTATAAAGCGTATAAAAGACGTCTTATCTTAAAGTCTGCAAAGTCAATATAAAAAATTTCTTTGTAACGCTTCGGGATTACACTTCTGCAACAGAAACTTCCAAGTGGATGCAAAATAAACGATCCTTCGGAGCCGTCGAAGTAGATAGATCCCTTAATAGATTACAAACTACTTCCGAAGAGAAATTTCCACGAAAGGCAGTTGAAGTCGTGTATTTGCATACAGTAATAAAGCATGTACTAAAGGGTCAATGACTCGTTTGAAAGAATGACTCCTTTATAACACTAGATTTACGGGACCCGTCAAAATGACGGATTCTAATATTTTTAAATTGCGAACATTGAGATTGTAAAAATCTAATTTAAAAAAAAATTTCATCGCTCTACCTCATTCCTATCGAAAGTTCCTTGATTTCGAATCCGATTTTATTCAACTTGCCCACTGTGCGGCGTGTCGGTACGTTTACCGCGGACTTGTGTGTTCCTCCGTGTGGGAAACACGCGTGCACGAAAGGCGGAGGGCGGAGGTAATTAGATCAAGAAGACGGTAAATAATATCAAGGCCGGCGCGGAGAGCCGTGGAACGGGACGCACTCCATCGCCCCCATAAGTTATTACCGCGACTTAAGCTAGAAAACCAAGAAGAGCGGAAAGTATAGGCAGGGATAGCGCGGGTAACGCTGGCCCTAGCCACGCACACGTTCACGGCGCGCCGTGAAATAACGACCTCATTATCAACCACCAGGTTGGTTGCCGCGGCCCCGGTATTAGCTCTCGGATATTTATGCATGCTTTTATTAAGCCCAGCACTCACTGGAGCCCAACCTTGCTCGCTGCTCGCAAATTTCCAAGGTCTGCCTCTCTCCTGTCGCGTTATCATTAAGAACGACATCGCCGATCGATAAATATCGTTCCCGGCGAGCGCCAGCCGACCCTGCACAGGCTCGTCCCTGCTATCGAAACCACTCACCGGCGATGATTATTTAATTATCGGTTCGGTTTCCCATACGCGACCAATGTCTTGATTATCTCGGATTTTTATCGAGCTTTTATCAGACGGATTTTATTCGAGCGTGTTCCAGTTGGGGAAAGTTGCAAATGTTCTACATAATATCGTATTTAACAAAATTTTGTCGTTTATCAAATGATAGGCTGACGGTTTTCTGATACTCCTGCGAAAATAAATGGAACGCTGGTATTAAAGCGTCTGACCATTCACTGAGAATTCTACTTATACCCAGTGGGTTTAATTTACTGGGTTTAAATGTTACATAAAAATATAGATAAACACTCATCTTATAGGGTCCACGAAATGTTAAAAATGTTTACAAAAATTCGCTACAAATGTAATGGGGAAATTATAAAAGATGCAGACGAAGTGAAAATGGAAAAAATATAAATGTTCGAAGGCTATTTATTTCATGGATGAAATATTTCTATTGCAGGCAAAGGATCACGTAACTGTAATTAATTCTTACGAGACTGTAATAATGATCAGAACACTGGTCTGTTGTGATATCGTGAATTAACGAAAATAATTAAGGGAAGAAACACGATATTATTTAACTTGTACTTGCCCGGGAAAACTTGTGTCTCGCGTAAAGATCCATCGTTTAATTATTATGCTCGATCGATCGTCTCTTTACCGAGTGGCGAAGCAATCGAATATTCAGTAATTGGTCCCGGTTAGACGGAGTCTCATGAAAAGACCAAAGTTTACGGGGTTACTCGGGCAGCAACGCAAGAAAACGTGTTCCGCTTTGCGCGCGATAGGGAAGTTTCGTGCGCATTAGGTTCCACGGGTACGTAAGATTTACGGGTAGGAAAGTTAATTAGCGGCGGATAACCATCTCTCGCTCGGAAAGCCTAATTAATTCCTCGAACGTCGGTTTCCATAACACCGGGAGCATCGATCTAAATTACGATTGTCGGTGAACTAACTGTAAGCCTTCCCCGGCAGTCCTGCGAAATTACGAGTTCGCGTAATCTCCGCTGATTGCCAATGAGAGCTAAGATCCCTATTTACAATCGACTCTCGGCCCCGCGAGCCGCTTCTTCGATTTCTCCTCGAATTCTGTACGAAAGATCGAGTCCTCCTGTGTCGTTGCACTTTTCAAAGGGAATTTCCTGCGGGAGGACCGTTTCATGGACTATGGCCGCCCATGAGGATAAGGGAAACCGTAAAGATGATATTCAAACAGTCGTCTTTAAACTTCCATCGATCGTATTTCAGCGATCCAGCGCGACGCCCGGGGAGTCGTAATATATTCCTATAACTAAAGCTCGAAGAGAAACCGCGGTAGAATGGAGCACGACAGGTTTATGGTTCCATTGACCGTATTGGAAGCCAAGAACCTCGTTATAACCCATCCGTTCGAATGCTAACCTTTCTTGATCGAGTTTGCCACCGAGGAGACCTCGAAAAATTCCATCTACCTTGTAACACTTGCGGTCCATCGTTATCGATATTCGCTCCACTGCGATCGTGATTAAGTGGGAAGTATTGTCTATTAAACTGTCACCGTCGTTTGCGTCCGACACGGCAACCTAATCTATTTCGCTCGTAAAGCCTGCATATCAAGAATGTTCATCGCACACTTTACATTACTTACGGGTAAATAGACTGGAAAGTCTGTCGGGATGCGAGAATTTGGTACATTCGCGATGTTATGTTTTATTCGTGTTATTATTATTCTCATAATGTCTTCGTAAGCATCGGGACATTTCTAAATTTCTATTTTCGTTTCTTTTGTAGATTCCGATTTTGAGTAATAAAAAACCTAATATTCTCTGCACGATCTTCGAGGAAGCATTCAGTCCACAAAGGGAACGTTACAGTAAGTCGCAAACCGAAATGATTAAAATATTTTTCTCGTTTCCAACCTGTCGTTCGGCAAATCAACTGGATCGGAGAATCTCTCGCGAGCACTCCAGACAGTTCCCCACAATAGGAAGCTTTTCGCCGCGATTAAACCATAATGCTCGGTTCCGAACAATCGCGACCGCATTCCGTTGGAGTGTTTAAAATCAGGATGATTCGGGAAACGAGCCCGTTATCGAATATGCACGCGGTGTATCAGCGATCGAGTCGCGACGTCCATCCGCGACGCGATTAAATCAGGATGGCGAACTATAGCGTGGTACATCGGCGGAACGATTCCCGGGCAACAATGGGATTCGGTGGCCGGGCGCGATGCCGGATGTACGCTCGAGGAAAGTAATTATTATTCCCTCCCTTTTTTCTCGCCGGCCGCTTAATTGTCCCTCCACTCGGCCGGGCGAAATAAAACGGGATATCAGTTTCTCGCGCGCCAGTTTCGACCGCTTCGACGCCCTTGCTGGTCTTCGGGAAAGGAGAGACAGAAACGAAGCGAACAAAAAGAAAAAAGAAAGAAAGAAAGGAAGTCGAGCCGGCTGGAGAGAGACGAGAAGAAAGTAGAGAGCACAACAGCCGAGGAGATCCCGGTAACGAACGGGGCCCTTCTCGCGTTCTAATGAATCCCTCGGGTGAAGACAAGCCTGGGATAGAAGAAGACGACGCGGCAGACGAGCGAGAGGAGAGAGGAGAGAGAGAGGGGAGTCACACCGAGGCCTGATAAAGCAAACTTACCCGTAAAAATCATTTCTCAGCCAGTCTGCGGCCTACGGATCCAGCGAGAGCTTGCTGCGGAAACTTTGATTGCACCGGGTGGCAAGAAAGTAACAGTCGCTCGTGATGGGAATGATTTTTCACATCGCGCTCCGTAGGTACAACAAATCTAAGTGTTTTCCCTTGATAAGACAAAAATAACCAGACCATTTAAAATTGAGATTCGTTTACGAGAGAATGAATTTTTAAGAAATAAAATCCCATCTGAGAATGGTTCACTCGCTTTTGGGCCACAGCTGTATTATCCTTACACGTTTAACACGTTGAATGCCACGTCACCCATATGTGGGTGACGGGATTATTTGTGCAGGTTTTAAAATAAATTTTGATATACTCATTGTTCTAAACTTGATTAGGATCTGTAACTTGCAAGAAAGTTGGAAGATTACTCTCAGTATCATACATTTAATTTTTTGCAATTTTTATTTCATTAAATAACTTGCTTTGATTTTATGGAATTTTTGGGGTTTCCAGTTTGGCGGTCAAAGTGTTAACAAGAGGAAGATTTGCGTTCGAGTGCTGTTTCCTGCGAACGATGAAGACGAAACGATCCTCAGTCCAGTGATAAATTATACATCCCCTAACTTAGCATATTCGGCATCGCGATTCATTACGACCGCAATCCCGGATATCGATCACGTTTGTTTCATTAGATGCAAATCTCGGCCGCCAACGCGTTCCCGCTGTGTCTTCTTCGCGGATCGACCGCCATTTGCAAAACGGGTGGGGAAAGTCGCGATCAGAATTCGCCCGTCGCCCACCGGGAATCCGGACGATTCCTAATTTGCAATTTACGGATTTTACAGAGCATTTGCATCCACGAGTAAATTCGTCGCATGACAAATTCCGACGAGGCTCCGTCCTTCGCCGGCGGAATATATTAAACGTGTATTAAAAAGCGGCGGATAAAAATTCAACGGGAAAAGGAAGGGGGGAGGGTGGCGGTGGAATAGCTGCTCGGTTCGTTTAAGACGGGAGTCGATATGCAAACGAAGGATTTTCATTTCGGTAATTAAAATGGAACGCTCATTGTTTAACCGTGGCGATGGAATCACGTTAATTATGCCGTTCCAGCTTCCAGCTGCGTTCACGGCCGCGTGAACGCGCGCGGAAGCTCCGTTACCTTTCGTTTCCTCGTTTCGCGTGTCCTCGTTCTTTCGCGCCGTTGAGTTTCAATCCTGTGCACGGTTAATGACGCTCGCGCGATTACATTAACCGTTCTGTTCGGATGTCGTGACAAGCGCGACGTTACAAGACGCTCGCTGCACCAGTAACCAGAAAAGTTTCACAGACATTCTGCCCGACACGACGTTTCATTGAATCGTTCGTCAAAACAGGCAAACAATGCAACGCCAATTGCCACAAGTTTCTCTTTGTACCGTACGACTTTTGTTAGGTACATTTTCTCGTACAACGAACAACGCAGAAATAACGCGCGGCTCTGCAACTTTTTGTGAATTGCACACGTGATCAATTTACGAGTACGCAAACTCGAATTTCAGTAAGCAAACTTCCATCGGTCGCTATGAATCGGAAGTTTAATTTATGTATACAAAATTTCTATACGCTGGTATTGTTCTAAAAAATTGCGAAATACGTATCGCAATTTGCAGTCGATCTGCAGCCCTGTTCTTCCCATGTTTTCCATAGTCAAATACGTTATAAATGCATGAACGTTCTCAATCTATATTCTACAATGAAGCTCCGTTCCCGACTGTAGACACGCGAACGTAGATCGATTCGCTGAACTCCGCCTGCGTAAATTGTTTGCTGATCGTTTGTTCTATGAAAACATATTTCTGACAAAAGTTGTGCAGTATAAAGAGAAACTTGCCGGGTCGTATATTGATTGTCTGCTTTGTCAAGGTACGAAAGAAACGATCGTACGTAGAAGAATAAAACCTAGTGTTAACGTGAAAAGTAATTTCCAAAGAACTTGGGATGACAGTTAGGCGACCCACCGCGTCTATGTGAGATATTCTATTTGATGTAAATCAATTCCAGAAAAGTCTCGACAAGGGTCCTCGAGGAACAAACCAGTTCGGACCTAATTTTGCGATAAAACTCCACAAGAACCTACTCGTTCTTGTTCTCGTCGATTTCGACGAATCGCCACCGTGTCGGTAAACTCGGCAAAAATTACTTTAGCCGTTCCCTTAAAAGCCCGGCTGAACCAAACAATCCAGGTTCTCGGAAGCGGGGCGGCTGAGATCGCAACAAACGCCAAGATACCTGATTTCGTTGGCCGGTTTTCTTGTTCCCGCGTGTACGGGGCTTGTAACTTGGGTTGCGATTTATACTGATTAGAACTGGAAGCGAGAATCTCCCGGGAATGTCGACAGACAGGGCCCAGGGAACAGTGTTGCGTTCGAACGTGGCGATAAGTGAATTATCAACAAAATAAAACGTTCTTCGAGTTTTGCAATATCGTTTGGGTGATTCTTATACACTTTGTCATTCTAAAATCTAAGTATTATTAATAAATAATATTAGGAAGTACATAAAAATATAATTGGCTTTACGGATATCTAGAGGAGGGTCCCCTCTATCTCTTGACTCAAACTTGAACTCTCTCGAGTGTTTAGTTTTTGCGCAACACGTCATTTTCTATCAAAATCATGCATATTTACAAAACTCAATATTTCTCGAAAACGTTGTGCGATAGAGCAATTCTGCTTTCGGATTTTGGTTTTAGGATGGCAAAGTGTATAAGAATCCGCCAACAGGTATTGCAAAACAATTTTGGTGTCGGACAGTGTTAGCGGACGCGAGCAGAAACCGGCGCCACTCTTTTCTCCGTCCGAAAAGCGAAACGAGAAGTAACAACACGGGTTGCTCGTGCATGGAACTGGCAAACGGAAAGCGGAGCACGTTGTCGCGCGTTCAGAACGGAGCTTCATTAAATTTTCGAAACGTAAACGCGCGGCGGGCGAGCAAGCGGCCGGGAGAGGAGAGTTCGCGCGCGCGTGTCCAATTTCCCGGTTTAGGAACCGAGATGACTCGATAAGATAAGAATCTCCCTTGCATTCAGGCTGAACAGTGTTTGCCGACGCTCTCGGCCAGACGATCAAACGAAAGTGCTATGAAACGCGCGCCGGATTGAAGATAAACCATCGCGCCCCGTCCCTCCTTTCTTTCGCAGTTTTCCAGCCCCTGCCCCCTACCCTCGGGCCCCGCTTCTTATCAAAACGGGTACACAACTCGCCGCGTTCGGATACGCGTCGATTCCCTGTAATTCGACGTTTTGTTTGCGGCCGGGGACGTAATCCGTTAACGGCCGGCCGTAATGAACGCCGACGGAGATTATCCGGCGAAAGGTGTTTCAAGCTGAACATCCAAGATTTACATAACTCCTTAATAAGCGGTCTCGTTTGTTCCAGGATTATCGGTGCCCCGGATGCCCGGACTCTTCGTTATCTAGCCGAATTAGAGGCCATCGAACGGATTGGGAAATTTTAAATGGCTGACATAAGTCGGTGCTGCCCCGCGAATTAAGTCGTTTCTATTTGTTGCACGTGGACTGCGGACTTTCGTTCGTGACATAAGCGAGAAGGTGAAATTTTGAAATAGTAGAAAGATTAACCCTTTGCACTCGAAGTCATTTTAGTTTTAAAACGAAACATTTCGTCCGATCTAGAATATTTCCCTTCTATATATTTTTACATGCTATACATACGAAAATGGTGCAATTTACTCGTAGAGTACCGAAGTGTTTAGTAATTTATTAAATAGAAACAGATTTAATGATGTAAAAACTATTTTGAACTATTTACTATTCCACGTATTACTATCATGTCTGACAACAGTATCATTTATTACAAGAATAATAATAAATAACGATGCATAAATCAAAAGACGATAAATTATCGTACTGCACCAGCAAAGGATGGACTATATTATGTTACGATTAACCGTACGAGAATGCGTTACGCTGTGAAGCTATTCATCCGTAAATCTGGGGAACTCACGAGTACGAAGCATGATAAAGCGATAATAGAATCAAATAATTGCAGTAACTGGTGTTTACAAATTAGTTAGAGCGATAATAACGGTAGATTATTATTATTATTACTCCGTCTCTTTGTAACGGGAACGATTTGCATGATTACATAATAATACGTAAACCGTGGTCACAGTGTACAGTAAATACTAAATAATCACTTCAGATGGCCCAGTAATGTCACCTTAATAGCGTCCGTAATTGTTGAACATCCTTCAGGGACAATTGCGGCACATCGAGAACTACCGAATACCCGGCGAAGGTCATCTACTAAGCTGCTAATGGTCTTGAAGGTCTATCAAACAGTCTCGGCAGTTACCGTGGGTCACTCGGCTCTTTAAAGGCCTTCTTCGAGACTTTAACGAGCCCCGTTGCACCTTAAAAATCCATTTTGGAAGTGCGCTAACTATTCATACCCACCAGAGTTTTACGACGGTAGCGTCGTGACAGTGCGGCAGCCAATCAACGGTTCAAACGCGGAATAATTAGGTCCCCGGCTGTCTCTCTCTCTCTCGTCGCTCGTGCTCGCACGAGAGACACTCCTAAACGTTCCCGCGTTACTTCCGCGGAGTACGCACTGCGACAACTTTCCACCCTTCTGTCTCTTTCTCTCACACACTCTTTTTCCCGGGTAAACGTTTACCCGCGTAAACATCCTTTGAAAGGACCCGGGCGAAGATCGTCGCTCAAACGACCAGACCGGAAATGAGCCGACTATTACTTATACATCACACGTTTGTTTTGTCTTTCCTCGCCGGTCTGAAGGGCCACGCTCGAACTCCCGAGGAGTATCACGGCCCGACAAAGAAAGTTACGACCCCTCGGCCGTTCCACCCTGAGAAACTGCTGCCGACGTGAAGAGAGGCCCGTGCTCCCGTTCCGGCGACGCTATTTTTCATGTTCAACGGCGAGCCGTTGTCCCGGTGACAAACGTTTTCGAAATTTACGCTCCACTCGACACGCAGAGGCACCGTGGTCACCGGGGGACGTCGAGAGACATCCGTCAGAATTGCCGAAGAACCCGAAGAGATCCCTCGTTTAAGTATTAAACAGTCAAGGACAAAACTATAGCTACTTTCCTTTCTGTTTCCATTGTATGCCAGTGAGAAATGACTCTGGCACAGAGGCCTAGAACTCGCGGGAGACCAAGGGCTACACCTGCCCCAGCGTATACTATGTATGTCACCAAGGTCTGGGTGATAAACGTCGTTAAATTATCCCCACTATGGCAGGATGTAGCTCGTGAAGGGCCACGAAGCTCGAGAAGCATCGGACACCGAGGAGAGTAAACATAACACCTGGGACAGATGATTATTTTTCAATTTAGCATTCCTCTGATGATCATTCAGTATTCTACTTTCCCGGAGCCGTTCCACTTGAAAAATTTTGACCTCCTGGGAGTGTCAAAATCCAAAAAATTTAAAATTTTTTCCGGGCAACCCGTTGACGGCGCCACTTTGACGAGGGATTGAGGCCGACACTACGCAAAAGATAAGACATTACACTCGACGGTTGATGAGAAAGTTTCTGTCACGATTTCGAACCGCAGCAGACTGAGCGAACCGAATATCTATTCAGACAGTCTTGGTAACAAAAGCCACCAGGTACCGAATCCCTATAAGGCAAATGAACCCGTGTCAATATTGGCGCATAAGTGAAATGGAATTCGCCATTTCAGTTCCCTTTTCAACCGCCGACTCGTTCATGATTTCCGCGAGTCTGGCGGATCCATTCACACATACGGCATCCATTCGACAAACAAACCGATCGCGATTTACTGTTCTGATTAACAAATCATTTTACAAACACAGCTCGAACAAAGACAAATATCGGGCTGCGAGATAAACTCGTTCGGTTGCGAATATGAATATGTTGTAATGTTATCGATTCGGTTATGACTGGACCGCGAACTTTGTGGATTCACGCCCTTACGTATTACTTCCGACCTAATGAAATTATTAAAGATACGGAGAAATGTCGAAGTGGCTCCTGTTCTTGGCAATTAATGCGGACAGCTTTTATTTTGCCAACAAATCCGCAGCTATGGCTCTTTGTAAATCTGCATAACTGCGATTGAAAAGACACCGCTTGCGGTCACTGATTATACGATTGATCGAACGCAATTTTTTACTTCATTAATAACGTGTTTATGTTACAACCCAGCATCACTGGGTAGAAATGCGTGTTAAAAATTCTTCCATGTCGAACTAACAGCCCGTCCATTAAACAAACGTTCACGAGAGATTAGCAAACTGAGCGAACGATCTCGAATTCATTGAAAAAAATGTCCCGCGACACAATTCCTCTTTAACGCTGTCAAAATAATGAATGTTTCGCGCGCAGTTTACACGTTGAATTCAAAATCGAACGTGACGTTTCGTTAGGGCACGTTCTCGCGTGAAAATTAAAAATCACGGCCCGAAAAATTCTTTAAAAGCGCGTTCGTTTTATTTTTCATTGACAGAAGCCGTTAGCGGAATAAAATTTGTCTGCGATTTTTGTTTACCACTGTGGAAAAAAAAACGCGGACCCGCGTAAAGTTCGGCAGCGTGCCCGTAATTTTTCGGGCAAAAACGATGACGCAGCTGCCGGTTTTTCAAAACGGCGAGACTCGTTGTCGCGCGGAAACGCACGTTCGGCAATTACAGATCGGATTTCGGAATCGGTGCCGGTGATTACACATTACACGGAAGTTGACGAGTTTGCACGACGCGTCGACAAATCTCGATTGTTAGACACCGTCCGTTAATTATGTGGCCCGTATCCAGTGTCACGGATTTGGGTTCACCGGTCGCCCGCTCGGCGACCCCGCAAGGCGAGTTCAATCGCATCACCTGCGCCGTCAATATTGATACAGAAACCTAACCGAGCTGCCTAACCGATGGGTCTTCGGTGTCCGCTCTTACGAGAAGAATTCGACGAGAAACACGTTGACTCCAGAATTTCCCAATACAAATATGAAAATATTTCCCAATCGGCACGAAATTCTGTATATTCGAACTATTGTATTCTCGGATGAAGAAAGAATCGTACGACTACAAATCTGGGCTCACAGTTGAGTAAAACAAAAAAAACAAAAGTGTACATAAAATTTTTAGGAGGTTGTTGCGGAGAGGAAGCTTCAATCTTGAAGGCCAGATTACACTCCGCGACAAAAAGATAGCACATTATAGAGATAAATGCTATTTAGCTTTTCAAGTAGTACATTACATTGTTTGTGACCTGTATACTGCGTGATAAGAATAACCAATTACTTCAATATGTTTTAACCCATTTATTACGTCAAGAAACAATTTTATTGGAGAATGTGCGTCAAAAGTTTTCGGGCAAACTTTTTCCCAGAACGTATAGCTACGGGGGGATAAAAATGTATCGTAACGATCCGAGAGACATAAGGGGTGGGCGGATGACGCGACAATCGATTCTAGTAATCAAACGCTGATAATTATATCGTCTACGGAACACTTCGCCAGCCGACGTTGGTCGTAGATAGATTTCGACGAACGAGCCAATAGGTTCAACGCAATCATGTTGCCCATACCGTCAATATTGGCACAGAAGGGGAATGGACCCACCGATCGAATTCTATCCGACGTAGCCGAGTCGTTTCCCGAATTCTGCTCATCCATCTATCCATCCATGCATCGTCGTTGAGTACACAGAGGCGGCGGTACGATGATAACGGAATTGATAGAACTGTATAATAATCATTACGTTTTCAGCGTTGTCGTTATCGATCTCCCCTCGTCCCTCTCCAGCAACGAATTTGTCCCATGATTTCGATTCGCTGATGGTTATCGTTACCGCATGCTCGACGCGAATTATTTCCGGCAATCTAATTCGACGAAATGCTGATCGCCCGTTATTGACAATTGCCGGTCAATTGCTACAATAACGGAGTTAGCCTGTTTTGACGCGACTTGCTTACACGGCCAATTATTATACTTCCGGAACGAGTGCCAGGAATTCGATTCGTTGCGAAATCGCGACCGACGGGATCGCGATTCAACAAGTCGAGTGTCGGGTAATATATTCTTCGTTGTCAATCGAAAATGGGATTCCAATGTTCATTACATTAACTCTCGAATTAGTCAACTATGATTTATTAACACATTCGCTGTCCGATGTCACAGAGGCGTGACGATTGTCCGTTTTGTATTTCACGTGAAAGAGAGAATCAAATACATGTTACGTAAATCGTTACTTAATTATTATCTTCGTTTATGTAAACATTTATATATTCGACCATGCAGATCCAATAGAAAGAAATATATCTCCCCATAAAAATATTCCTCAAATTTCGACGAGCCTGATGCACTTTCAGAGAATAAAGATATGCGGCCCCGAGGGCCAGCCTTCAATGTTCATCACAGTTAGCCATTTTTGTAATTGATTTTCGCTGCACGGTTTTTCTGGGTCGCGGCGACGCGAAAGGTCGAAGATGCGCGCGGAAGTTTCATTACACAGGACGACAGCCGCCGGTGCCATTTGTTCGATCCTCGTGAACGGGGATGCATCTGGGAGATATTCGTGTGTACATAGTTTCCCTTGACTTGCGTAATTCCCAAGCAGGGCGTTCCACCTTACACGTTGCCCCGGTCCCGTTCCAGACGGAACTTACGTCACCTATACACGAGAGAACGGCGCGGCGCGGCGCGCCGTGGCGGTTTCATCCGACTTGATGGATGTGGCGTGCATCGTGAGGTCGCGGCTGGCTGCTACCTAGTAGCAGCCGTTTCGCGGCTGACAGAGAATAGAAACGCCCGAGAAATCGGCCAAGCGAAAATTCCCGGGACCGAACCATGCGCTTCTTGCCGATATTAACCCATTGCACTTGGCGCCCGCCAGATTTGAAGTGTCGTACGGCGCAGATACGGCGCCCGGCTGATTTGAATCGGATTCAAAATCAAAGAACTTTCGATAGAAATGAGGTACAGTGATGAAATTTGTTTTAAATTAAAGCTGAAACGCTGTAGAACACGGGAAAAATAAGGAGATTATGGTACGAACGTTTTTTAACCTTGGGAAAATTCGTTAAACTTGCACAATTTCATGAAAATTGTGGTTTTTCCAATACCACGCGCGGAAGAAATTCTTTTTAACATGTTACACATCATTTCCCATAGATTTTTTCACGCTGATTTTAAATCAGGGGTTTGCAAAAAGTAGATTTTTGTGACAAAAACTAATGAAGTCATTTCTATCGAAAGTTCTTTGACTTTGAATCCGTTTTCCGTAATCCGAAGTCTAAAGAGAATACACTACGGAGAAAATTGCGAAAGATTATCGTTGTTGTTTCAATTAAACCTGCTGCTCGACATTCGAAAAGCTTGGAAATTTTTCAGAGAATCCAATACACTGCACGACCGTTCGATGCGCCATTCCGAAGCTATAGTTACGCTGGTTCGAACCCCCTAAGGATCGGTTACTCGACCGGAAACGATCGCGGTTGTGACGAAGGGCGGGGTACGGGACTGAATTTAAAATATTCGCAGTGACGTGGGGGAGCGTTTGAGTGCTCGTGAATACACAGGGTAACGATCACAATATACAGGGTGTCTCTGAACCATACTGCCGGACATAGAACCTCAATGCGAGGTTAAAACGTCCCCGTGATCATAAACTCACTGTGTATACAATATTCTTTTTTTTATCCCCTTAAGGTGCACAGATTGAAATATACGTTTTTACTCCAGCAATTGTAAAACTGCTATTTGGAAATATACTAACTAGAATTTTTTAAAAGTACGATTTTAAAGTGTTTTTAAAATTAGCATGGTTCGCAGAGGGTTGAAACTGGTTCCACAAAGTCGCAGCTGCAATAACAGGAACAAGAACCGACTATGATCGTTTATAGCAAGCTCAATTTTAATTTTCCTGTGCATAAAAATCTATGTGCTTTCCTGAAGCACGGACAAGATGGCTCGGGAAAATCTGTCAGTTTGCCCGGCGAAAGAGCTTGAAAGCGAGCTTAAAAGGTCGCGTTTCAGAGTGGAACAGCCCCTTAAGCGTGGACACACGGTGTATATAATATTCTTCCGAAGTGACAACGGAACGGGACAGGTTTATGGGGTCATCGATCGCCGTTGACGGTGGGGCTAGGCGATATAGGCTCGAGATTGAGGGCAGCAGCCTCCAGCGTGCTGGCGCAATATAACGGGCCGAAGCGAGGCGAAGTCGATGTCACGGGTTCGCGGGACAAGCGTGTACAGGCACGGCGGGTACTCCCAGCCCTTTGTAAGCCGATGAAAGGAAGTCACGCACCGGCACGTGACCGGATATAGCGAAGAGGTCACGGCAAGTGCATTCTGAACATCCCTATCCCACCCCCGCTGTCGCCCCTTACCCTTACCCGTCCCTTTGTCCTACGGCTTTTCTTCTCCCTTCCCTTCGATTACTGCTACCGCCGTCTATATATGTATTTATCTTTTTCCGCTTTCCTTGCCCTACCCCTTTTCTTTCTTCCATTTCTCTTATCTGTGCAATTCCTTTCTTCCCTGCACCCGCAGCGTTCGTGTCTGTACCTTCTGTGGAAATTAACGCGTTCGCTGCCCTGAATTTAATTTAGCAATCGGTTAGAATGTTATATCGAGCGCAGTGTGCCCTCATGTGAAATATAACTTTTGGTAAGTGACCTGGACACTTTCGAGAAGTTGGAAGAATTAATTAAATTCCGGAGAGAATACCGTAGGTGCTGCGCAGAACTCTTTTGCCGGGGTCTGTACTAGAAATTTGAAAAGTGATCTGAAAGGCATCTAGCGATGTTGGAATTGCTTTCGATCATAGTATTTGCATTTTTAGCGATTCCTCAAAGCGAACAGTCGAGTGCAGAGGTTCAAACAAAAGTTTCTGCGAACAATGCCACGCGCATTGTTGTCATTCAAATTGATTTATAAGTGGCGATGGGAGGCCGACGAAATTGCGGTGAAAACGCAACGAATTTCGGGCGGAACGTTGCATACTAATTAAGAAGACGTTAAGATAAACGAGACAGTATCATTTTATTAAATTAAAGTAGCAGAAGCTATTTCCGCCGTCTCGTAAAGAGCGGGATGTGTACGTGACCGCATAATTAAAAGATGAACAGCGGTGGGTCACGAACGTAGAATGGGAACCGCCTCCGGTTAGCCGTGGGGAGCAGGAATCGTTTCAGGTGAAAGGAAGTAGAATGGGATCCGCCTCCGGTCAGCCAAGTAGAATAGGCTCGTTCTTGGCCAGGCACGTAGACTACCGTCCGAGTTGGACGGGTGACGTCAACTGGGCAGACCAAGGGGAAATGCTGACTTTTATAAAACTTCTCGGCAGTATTCCAAAACAGCAATTTAATCGATTTTTCAAGTGCTCAAACATTCGACAAAATTGTTTCCGTCTGGACGAACAACTGAAACGAGCTGCGAATAAATCTAGACTGCGGATTTTATGGGTTTAGGACACAAATGAGTAGGTGTAATCCGATGCAGTAGAAAGATTGAAAGAATTTGAAATTATCCATGCATTATCGCTAATTTATTAAAATTATTAAAGGAGAAGAGGAATTTCTGTTCGTCTGTTGTTTCTCGTAATTGATGCAGAAAGTTTTTAGTATGCACGAACATTCGCAGTCTATTAATCATGCATTCATTAGCATTAGAAGTAGGTATCGTACATACAAAGTGACTGACGTGCTCCTTAATAGCATTTATTCAAATTGAGGTTCATTTTTATCGTACTAGCAGTAAATCGAATTATTAAATAATTTCGCGCAAAAATAGACTTGTGCTTTTTGTTGAATAGATAAGTTTATAATATTTGTGGTGGAATGGCTTGACTGGACTTGTTTAACCGTTGTATTATTAATTATAGAATTCAGGACAAATTTCCTTGGATACAAAAAAGTATAGAAAGTTATAATTTTATATCTTAAAGTTTTGGACTGTCTGCTTTCGATTTATATTTTACATTTAATTGCTTTAAAAATTCCAATAAATTTTGGCAAATTGCTGTTACTAAAATACACACTAAGGAATTATTTCCAGCATGAATTTTCGCCCTTTTAATTCGTCACAATTAGGATTTTTAGGATTCTCCAACATGTACTCCTATTAGACAGGGAAACTGGACAAGAAGCCGATAATCCGATTTTCGCCACCCTCTCGATTAAGCCGAACGTTTTCATCAAGATTCTAATTTATTTCCTAGTAAGCAAGAAATTGCATTCTAGCCTGGTATTTATTGTAGCGAGTTAAAAGAGTGGTCCCCATTATTTCCATCTTTCTGTGCTCTGCAACGACTCTGGAAAGAAACCGCGAGCCCGCGATATTGCGAGCCGAGAGCAACCAGCAAAATAGTGCAGCATTCGCGTAAAGCAATTCCCGGGAAGATCAATATTTACAGTATTGTTCAAGTGGTTCCAATTATACGTAACCTAGCCGGCACATGCTACAGCGACCCTTTGTTTCCCTACGTTTAGCTTAATACTCTTTCTTCTTCACTCTGTTTTTTTCACTCTGCTCGTTTAATCCTCCCTTCGCCTCTCTCTCTCTCTCTCTCTCTTTGCAACTGTTTGTTGCCCCCACCGCAATGCATCCCTTGATCTGCCACGGTGTTCGATCTCAAAGCACACGATGCAACATTCTGGGCTTAGCGTGCGCAAGGTTCTAGTATGTGTTGCCAGTTTCTGCTCTGTAGAAAGGCAGAGATCCATGGCGCAGCAAGAGAGCTGTTAGTAAAGCATCTCCGGCCATAAGTGTCAAAGGACTTCATCGGAACGTTTCTGCTGCTGGCTTGACTTTCAATGCATAAGAGGATTTGGTAATTTGTCGAGAGAATTCCCCGTTGCTGCTCGCGACAGGCTCGCTGATAGAGCATCGAATTAAATAAATCGCCGTTATGCCGTTTGCGTCTGTCGGCTCGCTCGGCAAATATTACATTCCAACGAAATTGAAACGATCTCGCGAAGAGATCGAACACCGTGACCGACTTCTGAAACTTTATAAAAACTACCGTTTTTTACACGAAGTGTTCCCGACTTTATCATTTTATTAATCGTTGTCATAAGAAATTGATTTCAAAGACATCTTCGGAATTCTCGTTTAATCTCTTTAATTTTTTCAATTTTCATTTCAGTTTGGCAGTCAACGCATTAAACATTTGATTGGCTAATATTCAGAACAATTAATCCAGCGTCATAAAAATTGTGGTTGTAGCATTTAGCCGCTACGAACTGTAAAATCTGGATTTAATGTCGCTAATACCATAGATTTGAAAAATCTGCTATTTAAGCATTGCTAACTACGATGCTGCCCTAACCAGCACTACGTATAGAAAAGAAATAATAATATTCAGAAAGTAATTACACTTTTCTGTTGTTTTTTATTTCCGTGTAGCGTACGCTTGTCCTTGTTAGAACTCTGCAAAAACGAAGAATTCTGTGAATTATTTTGGCGAGGATAAACTACGTACTACGATGATTAAGCGTCGCAAAAATGATCGTGGTTTTTTTTTCTCGCTGATGAAACGGGGAAAAACCCGACGGAACGTATTCAAAGAAGAATTGGTACATCTGTCGAAACGTATGTATATATTTCGCTTCAATTTTATGTTGTTAAATAACCAGAGCGGATCGTTTGTCGTATGTGTACAGATTCTTTCGGCCGGTTTTCGAGTATTTGGTTATACGGTAAACTGTTCCGAACAAGTCATGCTAGAATTTTCAATCCGGCCTGGCCCCGTGCACGCTGCATTTCCCCTGAAAAATGCACACTAGTAAATTTAATCGACCGATCGTCCCGGTTTACTATTACGAACATGTTTGCGCGCGCGCGTGTGTACACAGAGAGAACGTCGGCCGGAATATTGCACGACGTCGCATTAATTTATCAAGCCCTTCGAAAAATTAAAAAAACATTCGGTGCAACGGCGGAAGATGCGAAAATTTTACATCCTGCGAACTTCGTGGACGGCGGCGAACCCTTGAATATTCCGCGAGCAATAAATAAAGCAACGTTTCGCTCTCGAAAATTCGATGGTAACCCCCTTTGACTGCTGAAAAATACAACTAACGCCGAAATATTGAGTTACCGCAACGTCGGGAACCGCCTGTCCCACGGGAATAAACGTGGAAAAATGTTCCCGCGAATTACGCGAACGAACAGCTACGTCAACCCGCTTTCTCGAAATTACTCCTTCCGTCGCAACATAATTTTGTAATAGATATACTTCGGAGTGCTGCTACACACGCTAGAAAACAAAGGAACAGACATTATCTCGTAACACGTTCACGGAATTATTTGTCCAGGTTTCAACGCTAGGTTTACGAGATCTGCCGAAATGACGGGTTCTACATTAAGAAATTTCGGAATGAGGGTATTAGCGTAACACTATCGAAACATAAAATTAGCTGTCCGAATGAAAAGATGAAGATTGGACTTCGACGATTAGATTCAAGCCCACGAGACGGTTATAATAGTCCTTTTTAACGGTGGTGATACAAAATCGAGCATTCCATGTGCAACAATATAGCAGGTCTATCAGAACGGGTCCACGCAACGAGGAGTATTGTTGATTACGTATTCAGGATGCGATATTTTCACCCGTCATTTTCTCCTCGTTACACGCGTACTGTTCGTCAAACATTAAACTCGCCGATATTCGATAAAATTCTATGACGTGCTATCGCGAACCGCGCCCCCTTTCCCGTATGAATGCAATTATTGTATCTGTTGGGGGCTCGCGCTGGGCGACGGTTTTATGGCAGGGGCCTTGACATTCTGCAGCAGACCCAGCACGTGACTTTTCGTAGTTTGGCTACGGCGATGGGCCTGTCATCGCCACTTAGCTTGATTATGTTACAGTCCGTGTCTGGGTCCCGTCAATGTGTGGGTAGGTTATAGTCTATCTATAAATGAACTGCGTTTGTACCGGGCGAACTGATTGTGAGTTGCAATACCGATACGTACATCTAGTGCTAGACTTTACGAGTCTTGCGGTTTTCACTCAACCACCGTGTCTGTACAAAATCTCGAAGTATATCTGAGGATGACTTTCGACCAACTCTCTCTGTACCAATTCTCTAACGCCTTCGTTTGCCCTGGTAAAAATCCTAAACAACCCTGATTGGCTAACCCACGCTTTGGGTCCTTCCGCCCTTGGCGTGTTTGTTTTCGGAACGACGAGGTGATCGGAGGGGACGATGGGACTTTCGCCACGCCTGACCCACGTGTAGATAGGGTCTGCTTCGAGTGCCCTTCAGTTCGTATCTTAATTCACGACGGTCTCGGTTTGCTATTCAGGACTTTGAGACAAAACTCTAATAAACATGCTTCGACTAGGTCCGGAAAATGTCCACTGAAAAATAGCTTCGTCGAAAGAGAGTCGTAAATTACGTGGGCCGTTTGCACGAAAGAAGAGCTCTATCGCGTGCGTACGACCGGACGCTACAAATGCAGTGCCTTGCCATAAAACACTCGAAACCGTTCGTCCCTTAGGCTCAGCGCATCCGGGTGCTTGAAACTGCAGTTTAGAATAGTTTGCAGATGCTTGGAAAAACCCGTGGTTCGGTCGCCAAGCATGTCTGGTCTTGGCGAGCCCTAGATCCTCCCACCAAACCCCCGAAGTTAGGGTTCCAATTTCAGAATAGTGGGGAGAACCGAGGTTAGATTTGTTCTAACTCCCGTTCTCCCAGTCAGATCGCTCTAGGAAGTCAACTAGCTTGGAAAAGTCACCTAGTTTAGATAGTTTCGAACGTGACTTGACTGACCCTACCAGCTTTCTCACCACTTAGTTCGAAATATAGTTCGTTCGAAGAACCTTGCAAGTCATTTTTCCTTTCATCCATTTGGAAAGTGGTCCTTCGAGTTAGTAATAGCTTTATTAGCGAGCATCTCGCAGTGCTTACACATCCGCGGGCATAAACAGTATCTGTTTTGCATGTGCTTGACGAGCTCGTTGCCATTTCCGTCGATCCCGAGGACATTCCCGACATTCTCTGCCGGTAATTCGCGACGAGGATAGCAATTCAACATCCGAAAGTAATTCTCGCCGGGTGTGTAGCCCCGCGAGGGGCAGGAGGGGTGGCTAAACGCCGACTAAATTATTCGGTAACGTAACGAACTCGTAAAACCCTGTGACCGGGCCGTTCGTTTCGCCATGATAAATCCAGACTTTACAATCGGACGGCGCAGTTGCATCGGTCATATTTCAGTGTCTTCCAGCGGCCGTTGCCGACAGAAATATTTGGCAAGCTGCAATGGACGCCAGATACGCGCGGTTTAATCCAGCCCCGGAGTCGTTTCGATGTTCGTTCATCGATTTCGCGAGCGAGCCGTTGCGTTACATCAACGCGAGCACATTCAGCCCGCGCCATAGTTGCGTGCAAAACAAAACTCCTGGCGCGGCCGTTGCTTCAATCCCTTCGATTCGGAAATTCGGTCCGTGTTCGACGTTTCGAGGCTCATCGCAAGCATCCGGTTTAATTCCAAATGAAAAACCGGCTCCGACCGGCGAAGCAGCGCGTAATTTTTAATTAGCCTGCCCGGGCATGTTAATCAATGCCCGCGGATTACCCGTTCGTTCGTCGGCAGTTCGCAAAACTCAAAATTAATTTTCCGACCATCACCGTCCCGCTTCTCTGTTTTAATTCTCGTGTTGTCGCCGCGTTTGTTGCTGTTTAAGTGGATCGTCGAGACCGCTGCGATCTTTATAACATTTGCGAATCAATGGTTGCACGTAATGTATGCTGGTTTTGGTGTGCTCTCAACTTTTGCAAAGCGAAGTTGTTTTTCATTTCGTGATTTACTAGAAATCGTTACCGAAGATTCAACGTTAACAATTCCAACTCCTGGAACGTTACTCGTTATCACGTTTAGCCAACTCTGTTTATTTCATGGGATGTTTAACCGCTAAGAGCATTCGTTAAAACAGTTAGCTTCTAGGGGATCGTCATGCCCGTCGCGTAGCCCTCAAAAACACAAGTTTGTACAAGGATGTACAAGTTCGGCGATTAGGCAAGTGGCGGATAGACCGTTTGCGATTTGGCAAGTAATAAAGGTGTTGCACGTGGTCGGGCAAGTGGTAAGGGCTGTTCGAAGGCAGACAAGTAGTAGGGCAAGTTCTACTTGCGTGTAGCAGCGGATCGTTTGTGGTCAAGGGAAGTTGTAGGAGGTCATTCGTAGTCGGACACGTGGCACGAAGATTTACATAGTGAAACAAGTGGTAGACGCAGTTCATAGTCGGACAAGTAGTCAGAGTGCAGTTGCTCTCGGACTGACGTTAAATCTATCGGAATTCATCAAAATCAGTCGGCTTCTTGTAGATTTTGTGAAAATAATTTCGAACCACAAATCCGTGAAATTCCGCAGTTTATATTATGAAATTTTGTTATCCCATTCACAACTATATATATATTAAATATAATTTACAAATTCCGAGTTTGCATATATATATTCTGAATCTGTTTACAAATCTGTTTAAAAATTCTTAACCCGGTTCCTCGGCAAGCACGTAATGACTTCGGGAAACAATCGATAGGTGCACGCATTGATGCGCGAACCGGGAGGAGTTGCATCGCGGAGCGCGAGTGCACCACCGATTGCAGCATCACGATATTGCCAACATTCGGCCGAGTTAGCCGATTGAATGGAGCCTGAATACCGAAAAACCAGACCACAGTTTCGCGTATTGAAAACGTGGAAAGCGCAAACCTTATCGTAACGGCGGGGGCAAGTGGCTGATCGAACGGGGTCGTAGTTCACCGAGGCCCCTTCGAACTATCAGTGAAACTGTCGGTAACTAATGATAGGGTGACTTCGGGACACCCGAACGTTAAATATAAACTTCTCGAGAGGTGGAACTAATGTGTAGTAGCTGATGGATGATCCGACAACGCGGCGAATACTGTGCAAGATTTAAGCAGCCTGTTGTGCGTTTAAGCCCTTCAAAACCACGAGGGTGACGGCTCGAGTGGACTAATTACCCACCATGGTAGACCTAAATCCACCCTACATTCACGGATCAATAGCCACCGGCCCGAGAGGATCTATGATTTAGACAGCATGTACGATTTCGGGAAATGGGAATAAAAGGCTCGGCGTTCGTGTTCCAGTTTCTGCAAAACTTTCATCACCAATCTCGCCGAAATTCTATATTTCCAAATTTTTTATCGTAAGATTACGTCACGAGAGATAATTGTGAAACTAGATAACGAAGGACGCTTCGAGATTGTTCTCTGGAACACACAGTGGCTCCAAAAAGTATTGGCACGTTCCGATTTTCGCAAAATTCCCGTTTCCAACATTAAGGACATTTATTTTGACACTAGGTTTACGGGACCCGTCAAAATGACCAAAATCCATCTACGTGGAATCACTCAACAAATTTATTTCCTTTGCTATTTATTTCCTACGTAAGTGGCATTGTTAATCAACCACGTGCATTGTGCATGAACGATCGAAAAAGACTGAAACGTTTGGGTCCACCTCGTAAAGCAGTATATGGAGGGAAAAATAATTGATGTAACACATTAAAAGAAATTAGTTATACGAATGACTAATTTGACAGACCTGATAAATTGGAGGTCAAACAGAACGGTGGCGTTGGACAGACGGGAGCACCGTGGAAATAAGGGAACGCCGAATCCGTTCTAGTGTGAAACCGGGAACAGGGAATAAACAATGGCCCGAATTCCTCGGGAATATCTCGCAGGGAAAGAAAATATTTCCCGAGCAATTAGTGGATTCGCGAGTTGCCTCCGACAGGGAGAACAGCATTTCGTACGACAGGCGAATTCCACGGAAGCCTAGGATGAATATCGCTCGGTGAAATGTCATCGTTCACTTTATAAAGTGCTGACAATGCGTTATGCCCTCGGGTTTATGAAATTTTCGTTCTGATCCACGGCTTCCTTGTCCCCTTGCTACGTGCCCGGTGATGTCATGCTGTAGAAATGAATGGCAAGACGAACAAGAATGCGCTGATAAAGAAGAGGTCGAAAGGCGTAGCCTCGGGGGGTAGGATGGGGCGCGGTATGAAAAATCGAGAGGAAAAGCTTGACGGCCCTGTTTGCTCAATTTCGGCGAGGAAAATGGACGTCGTTATACCTAACGGACCTATTGTACAAACCTTTTCGTCTTGTTAAACCGGCTAGGCGCCGGAGCCCTCGAACATGCTCCGACATATTTTACGTTTTCACGCGTCGCTTCATTCATACATTGTCACCTTCGTCCCGTTGTTACGACCTAAGAAAATGTGTCGCCGAGGAAATTCTCGTTCCGGAACAGCAAAACTTATGCTCCACATTTTTTCACATTTTCCTTGAATACGTTCTAATTTCCTCGAATGCCGAAATTTTCTAAGAATCTTTCCAAAATCAAAGGCCAACAGTTGTTCAGCCGCGAGTTAACGGGAGATCCCCTTGAAAATCCGCGGACACGTATTTCCGCAGCCTATCTATCTTTTTACACTTTAGTCATTATTTTATTCGCGAAAGCGGATACACGTAGATTTCAATCACCGATTGTATTGTAGGAGCTTCCATTTTCCTCATCGGCAATCACCGATTCGTATTAACCTTTCAGCGACAATATCTGGGATATATGGCAAGTAACCGGCCGGAAACAGAGCGTCGTGATTCTATTTCTGGTTGAATGAGAACGCTAGCAATGCTCGCCGGCGTAATTACATGAACAAGTGAAATGTATTACAAGAGTCAGGCGCACGTGTCCAATTCAATAATGCCGGCGAGTCGTATTCAGAATTTCCATTGAACGGGGCGAACTTTCTATGGGGATGTCACGGGTCACCGGCGACGGATTCTGAATTCACCAGTATATTTAAATTTCCGGAGGTTTTGTCTCTCGCGGACCTCTGTTTCCTCCTCCTCTCTCCCTCTCCAGACCACTCCAATCTCCCTCTCTCTCTCTCTCTCCCTCTCTTTGTAGAATTAAGAAGGCAGAACGAGCAGATATCTGGTCGGAGTCGAAAGCTAATTGAATCGCAACCGCGACAGAAGCTGCGGGCGGATCTGCGAAGGAGTCGGGAAAACCGGGTCAAAAAGTTTTTCGCTTTCGGGGCCGTCGGCTATTCGTCCGCTCGTAAAACGGGTCGACTATTACGGAATTTCTGATCCCCGTTAATTGTTCGCCGACTCCGCAAAGTGCTCGGCCGCGCGGATTTCAAATTTAGCGCACGACGGCCTCGGGAAAACTTTTCCCCTTGATCGCGAGCGAATGATCGGAATTCTTCTCGGAAGCAGAGGCGAGAATTTTTCTCGGGGATCTGATAAATTTACGGAACGAACGGGGGCCCGTATTTATCGAGGAAATTAATCCTACTACCCGAGATCCGAGGCACGACGAAAAGCCGAGCATAGTCGGCTCCGCGTTCGATTTTCTGTCCCCGCGTTTTCTTTTTTCTTGTTTCTCGCCGCTTTCTATCAACGCGGCGATATATTACCGGTGTTTATGCGCGCTCGCATGTTCACCACGCCGAGCCGCGCCGCTCTCCCGGTAAATTATGAGCGACAGAAGGGCCGGCTATCGAGCACCGGCGTGTCCTACCCGTGACGCGGCTCCCATAAAACATTAAAACTCGATAATTGATCGTCTGCGAGTGATAATCCTGCCCTCGATCCCGAATATTTCCCCGATTGTCCCGCGGACGCTACTGCGTCTGTCGCGTACTCTCGCGAATTCGATCTGCGCGTTGTTCCCGCGCGCGAGCATGATCTGTTCGAAACGGGCCGCGATCGTTCAGAACGGTGCTCGGATGTCGGACAGAAATTTCCATAAAGCGGCAGGAATTTTCTGGTGACGGAGACTAAATCTACAGCGACGTGTGATCCGTAAACACATTTAAATTTATTTATCGTTTCCGTCTTTTCGAGTGGTAGTAGCCAGATTTGAAAAGTCCTACATAGCGGGTTTTCCGCCAAAAATGAATGAACGAAGACCGAAACTCTCAAGACTAGAGGAATTTAAGAATTTTCGTACGATCCACTTGGAAAGCTTTGTGCAGGACGTAAATTATTACGAATTTGTTAGATGTTGGAGGAGAAGAATGTGAAAGTGTTTTATTACCGGAAATTTTGCTTCCTATTTAGAATAGATTTTTTTCCCCTTTTTAGCCTGTGAAATAGAGAATTATAAGACGACTGATATTAGCGACGTTCTGTGACAAGTCACTTCACTATTTTCATTCAGCTGCGCGTATTAATTCCATCCGCGTGAAAGCTCGAGCATTTGTATACATCATTAATCAAAACGCGAAGACAGATTTTCATCAAACCGGCGGACGAACATTCTTGTTGATCGGGTGATTTAACATTTTAATTATAAAGAGTGATGTAGAACATTTCGAAGAGCGTAACTGCCGTATATTCAATCATCTCGGTGACGTAGCAAATAAAACTACTCGGAAGCAATCTCTAGGATCAAATTCAGATTTTAATATGCAAAGCTCGTAAAGAGACGTTCGTTCCATTTAACGAGGCTTTTCATCGTCGGAAAATCGGAATAAAATCACTGTGGAACTTCGTTAATATTTCCACTGCAGCCCACTTTTTGTGTTCGTGTAATATTTACTTCGTTATGCGTATTCTGCCAGAGAAATGTCGCATTCGAGAACGAATGTCCGCGCCGGTATAAGCCGATGCACGCTTGTTTTAAATAAATTCTGTAAAATGAACAACTGTTGAGCTACCGTGCACGAGATATCGTTTTCGAATAGTCTTAATGAAAGTCGGATAGAGAGAGAAAGAGATAGTCCAGTGTAGCCGTCGAAATCATAGTTAATTACGAAATACCATTATTTTCAATTGCGACGGGGTACAATAACCGTCGAGACCAGCGCCGGTGAAAAGGCAGAATCCCAGGGTAAAAGAATAAATTGGATTCCGGCCGCTCTTTTAGGCGTATCGGTTCGAACAATTAATGCATATTTATGCGAGGGCAGGGCGCAACGATGCGCCGCCGTTAAATAATGCAATTCTATTCAGGCCATAACCGGTCGTACATCAGTCGCAATTCTCGCCGGTGGCTGCCGGGGGCCGGGCACGGAGACGGCCATTGTTATAAAATGAAAGTTTAACGACGCGATGGTAAACAAAAGAGGGAAAATTAAGGCCCGGCATTAAATTCCGACGCGGGCAAAGTGATCCAGGACGATGAACGCGACTCGGCCGCCGCCGGTTTGTTCTATATTACTCCTCATGACGCCGAATTTTCATAACGGAATTTTAAATGCATAATTTGCGACTCGCGGAATCCTCGCGAATACAACGCGTGCTGGCTGATTCCTGGCTCGCACCCACCAAATTTACGGGGATCCTCTTCGTTTAAGTCCTTTACGCCCCTGCGCCGCTTTAAACTCACCGCCCACCACTTTCATGTAAATGACACCGTCAGGCTTCAAACGGGCTCTTACCCCTTTTTTCAAATTTTATCTCATTTCGCTGCCTGGTTCGTCGGCCGTATTCCTGATGAAGGATTTCAAATGGTTCCTTCTCAGTTAAAGCGACATAGTACCAACTACTACTACCTACCTATTGAGAAACATTAGCCCTTAGCACTCGAACGGCGACTCTGAGGCGCCATTAAAAATATTGATTAGAGTTCTTTGATTTTTCAAACCTCAATACTCAATGGAAAGCTGCACATAGTACTTAAAGGGCCGAAAAGGGACTGTAAAATTTGCTCTTTAGGTAATACGCCTGGAGGTAGGCGGGAAGTAACATATTATTGCGACACGTGTCCTGATAAACCCAGGATGCATCTTGGATGCATTGTTTTACGAAATATCATACAAAAACTAATTACAGAGTACAATATTTCTCAAATTTTGTTGTTTCTCATATAAAAATTAATAAATCGGTGAAATTTTATTATTTTTGTACGTTTGTTTGGTTATAAATGATTTTCAAGTACTTGTAAAACGTTTCCCTAATTTGACCGAAATCGTCTCGAGTTGCTGGTTTGCGCAAGCGAAAAAGGCCTCGAGTGCAAACGGTTAAATACTACCTAGCTCGACTGTACCGGCCACCGCCGCTCTCCGCTCGCCGCTCAGTAATTTCACACTCCGGCCCGACCAGGGATTCCAATCACGGCCGAATATTGGGTTTAATCCCTCTGTTAATTATCGGGCAGCCATCACTCATTTGCGTTCAAAAATCGCTTTACGCTCCTCTCGAAAAAGTGCTAAGCTGATCTGAATTTTCATTCCCCAGACAGTCTCGCGTTGATCAACGGAGGGAAACGCGGGCTCTCGAAGCTTCGCTCTCTTGCCGAGACTCTCAACTTATGCGCCGCGATCTAACTCTTCGCGGACGAGAACTGTTTTCAGTAGTTTCCCATGTCTTCGTTACGGAGCAGCGCGGAAGAAACGTTAAAACAAATTATATTCCATTCTAGCAGAAACTCGAAAACAGTTTCAGCAGTCCCAGCTGATTCTAATGAGTATATGCGAGCTTAACGCAGCTACAAATGAATTTGAACAGGTGCATAATCCTTGACGCGGCGAAGCTCGTCACGTCTTGGATGTCGTAAAGACAAATATCAATCGACGATGGAGGCAAATTACTCGCGACACTGGGAAGTTAATTAATCCCGACCTACATTCGGAACGTTGAAAATGTGTTCCCCTAGAATTTCTTAGGCGATGTAACAAAGTTTCTTCTCAACTCAAATAAAAGACAGGAATATTTTACGAACAATGTATGTTTAAATTTCTGAAATATATAAAGAAAGGTTATACAACAAAACGGAGCATACAATATTGGTGAGGAAAATTTTGCAGGAAATACGATAACGGTTCTGTAAAGAAATGCGAGCGGACATGCTACTCAATCTAACAGCATGAAATATTGTTACCTCGGCCACGGGCGGTTACCGTCTGATTTTTGCAAAAGCGATGCATCAGAAGTCGATTCTCGCGGCGCGGAAGGCGAGAACGCCGTTGCGTTGACGAAAATGGCCGCGCGGAAACGTCAATTTCGCGGACCGATATATTCTTTCCGTCCTATTTGAGCACGCCATAACGGCTTTATGCGGCATAGTGGTTCTTAAAATAGCCCAACAAATCTCACTTTATTTCTTCGCAACGTGCCCGTCTGCCCGCCGCGGTCGTCTGCGAGACATTCACGGGCCGGCATGTTGGGTCGTCCCATCGACTTAATATACTTCCGGAGAGAGAGGCACTGGCTCCTTGCTCGTTCCCGTTTAGGGCAAATGAGAACCCCGAGCACGCGTCGCGTACCTCGCGAAATATTGCTTTCACTGACGAAAATATCTGCTAACGACCCCGCGGAACACTGCCAGAGATACGGCCCTCTTAGGAGAAACGATCTTTTATCGTCTCCAGCGTGTACAATCCATTTGCCGACCACCAAATAAATTTCTGAAACTCCTTCATCCGCTCATATTGTTCTTCCGAGAGTTTATTCATCTTCCCTCTGCCTCGTTCTTCGTCCACGTATTCTCCTGCCAGTTTCATGTCACTCGGCGACACAAATTTTATTTAGAACACGTTCGTTCAACTAATGTCGAAACATTCAAAGATACTCGAGAAGCGCAGAAACATTTTGTAGGAATTGTATATGACGTTAACACTGGGCACTAAAAGTGACTATTTTACATTTCCTTATAAAAATAACATGAGTACATCTATCAAAATCTGTAGCCATTTTTTAAAATAATATATATACTTAGAGAAATCAATTTGTTAAATAATTCCTCATGGATTCATGTTTGCAAGCTCAATATTCGTGAATCTAGCGTCCCGTAAATCCAGTGTTAATAATAATAGTTTGTGATAATAAAATGGGGACAGTCATCGATAACCCCAAATGTGAAATTTGGTTGCTAATGCATATGCGATGGTAATTAGTCACAGAAAAATTAAATTTAACAATAAAATTAATAAGTTGAAAAACAGAAAAATCATTTTTATGCATAAAAGAAATTGTTAAATGATTTTTAAATGATAATATGCATTTCCTGCTAATAAAGAGTTGTTCCAAAGGAAATTTTCGTGCATCGTCAAGTAAAAATGTAGTCAGATGTGCCGCCTTGTCCGCACTGTGCGATGGTGCGAAAGGATCATGGAAAAATCTTCCCCGGGACAGGACGTTGAGGCGGGGGATATAAATTGAAAAAGTTGTTGAACAACGAGCGGCCGTTTATCGCGACATCGAGATTAGATCGGGCCGGTGTGTTGGCGCAATATTAACGCGGCCCGGCTGTAAAATATTCATTCGCAACTCTCTCCGTAAATTTCACCGACGGCCGGACTGCCTCTGCGGGCCTCGGCGCGGCGGGCAAACACCAGCACTAATTAATCACCCTCAGACAAATTGCCGAACCCCCGGCATTTTGCTTGTAACACCGGAAGTCTGGGACTGCGGGGCGTGTCTGGATCTTGTTGGCTCCACGCGGCCGCGCAGTATCTTGTCCGGATCGGTCAAGGAGGATTTCTCGAGCAGCACGAAGAAACTTACCGGGGAAAACGAGAGGTGAGAAAGAGGAGTCTCGGAGAAGAATGTCGGGAAAGAAAGGAAATTTACTGGAAGCCCGGCTGGAAAAAAGTTCAAACGACGAGCTGTACTATTAATTTATTGCTCCCCGCTAACTTTAATACTGTCGGCTCAACCAGAAACGCAGACGTTTAGCTCCTCCCGGCCGTTATTTATTTCCTGCTGGTTAATACCTCACGAAATACCGTGTCACGGACTACTATCCCCGATGTCAATGGGTTTTGTTTAATATACGTATAAACTGTGGCACTGCTACGTGATTTATTATTAAATTCATCGAAATAGCAGGCTAACGGGAAATACAGGTTAAAAGCTAACATTGTAAATATTGGTTTTCTTTTTACATCGTAGTTGTTCAATTTTATCGATTTTACAGTATCTGAACTGTTTTGCTGGTAAATGATTTATTGCCGTGCGATTAAATGCATTGAAGAAGCAAGCCGACAAGGTGCTAATTAAAAGTTAACCCCGTAACCATTAATTTTATTTTTGCTTCACAATTGTTCGGTTTTATCGGTTTACAGACTATGGTGAATTGACATAGATTATGGTGAATGGACAGGGTACTAGTTAAAAGTTATTCTTGTTAGTCTTTGCAGAATTTCTTTTTACCGTATCCACGGCTTCGAGTGTTTTCGTTTGTTTACTTCCACCGATGTTCGATCGAATTCTATTGATTAACGGATCAGGGAAAACAGTATTAATCGGTATTAATAGCCGTTCGCGCATCGTATCTCTTCTCCCCGGCAGTCGCAGAAGAATTTCCATAAACGTTTTCATTCGCGGCGAAACTTCGCCAACGTTCCGATCCGCAAACCCGCATAGTTACATCCTTTTGTTGCGGATTCCTTTGAACCGGGGCGCAGTTCTATGCAGGCCGGGCCGCACTCGTACCCGTTTTGTTTTGCACATATATTTCCGCGGCCGCTCTACGTCTTGGCCGTCCAACGGGGAACGAGTACTTTCGTTTAACCTTCACCCTTAAATTTTCCGCCCCCACAATAGTGTGTCTGAACTTTGCGCGAGCGACAGGAGTTACGACGTCTCGTTACACCCCCACGAAAATATATATACGACACCGGGAACGCCCTTTCGCGTGGCTTCTAAGCCATTTTCAACTTACGACCACCGTTTATGGCGGCTACCAAATCTCTTTACTGGCACCGTTTCCGGTTTATCTCGATCCCGCCCTACGTACACTCCGCGACAAAAAGATAGAACATTAACTAATTCTGTTAATTCTCGCAAATATAATCGCATAACAGCAGTTCACGTACTATATATCACCGTTCAGTTAGCAATAAGTTGTATCTGTTCCGGGTAAACACTCGTTTTCTGTTTATATATTTCAACTTTACAACAGTAGTGCTGACTGCTGCGTCAAAATTGACATTTAAATATTGAGCCCGGTTATCAAAGTTACAAGAAAATAATTCAGTTCTTTAATTGAAAGATCGAACTCTTCTTTTCTCCCCAGTATGGAAAATTTACGCATAAAATCGAATTTTCCAAAAAGTAAAGGTAACGTTATGGTGTCCAAATAGTAAGGTAACGCAAGCAGAGAAGGATTTGGGTAATCTAGAGTTAAGGATCAGCATCGTGTATTCTGACGTCCATTTTGACTTCACTAGCAATTACCAACGAGTCCACCGATACAGCTGGCAAGCAATAACGCGACTCACGCGGCGATAGGACAAAGAGGCTGTTTGGTAGCGTCTGCCTGTCTCCAGAGTATTGTTGTTCTCCCATCTGCCAGGGAATTGTCCGTTTTCGGTTTAAGAAACTCCATTTCCGCGGCTTTATTTCCAGCGGCCGCAAACGAAACCGAACAGCCGGAATGAGCATGATAACTTTGTCCGTCGTAAATTAGGAAAATTTCCCGCATTAAAACTTCCAGCATTGTTCCCTATTTTTTCCTCTTCCCGGCAAGCACTCTTCCACCTCTCTCCGCCGGCCTGTTCTATAGCGTTGTTTCGCAGAGGTCGTCCGTGCCGCTGTTGCCTCCTCTTCGAGGAGGTTAATCGCGCGTAACATTGCTTCTGTATATCACCATCCCAGCCATCCTCATCGACCCCCTCGCCTTCCATTCTTTTGCTACTTCTTTTCTTCTTTTCGAAGCACATTACGTCGACGAACAATGCCCACATTGATTTTCTCGTTTTTGTTTTCGCTTACCTCCACTCCATCTTCTGACGCTCTTAATGATATAGTCTCTTTGTTCGTATCACTTGAATGGTTCCTCGCGAACCCCCCTCCCCCTGGATTCGAATTTTCACCACCGAAATCATTTCTTACTGTGTTTTCGTGCAACCCTTATTCACGTTTCACGTGCATCTTTCTTGGACCGTTTCCGCGATATAACTGGACCAAATAGACTGCGATGTAATGGCACTTTGAGTCAGGAGAACTTTGAATCGGAAGAAGGCTTGATTATGGCAGAGTTGAAGCAACCTAAATTAGATCTAATTGTAAGTCATGTTTGAGCAGCATGATCTGAATCAAGTTTAAGAAACATAAACTTGAGCCAAGTCGACTTTCAGCCACATGAACTTGAAATGAGTTAAGCTTGCGACACTTGACACATGTCAAGTTGAACAAAGATAAACTTTATCAAATCAAAGTTGCATCAAGTTAGGCCCGTATCATATTTCATTAAAGTAATGTAACTCAAATTACATCAAGTTGAACTTTAAGTAAATCAAGTTGAACCTTACGTAAATCAAGTAGAATCCAGTTAAACTTAACAGAATCAAGTTGTCTCAAGTTAGACTTGACGTGAGTCACGTTGATCAGATTAAGCTACACTTAAGTCGTGTTGGAGAACGTTAGGCTTGATCTGACTAAAGTTGAAGCAAGTCGAAGTAAGTCTGAGTACAGTTGAAGCAAATTAAAGCGAATCCGGATAAAGTTGGAGCAAGTTGCGGTAAATCTGAATGAACTGGAACCTGCTTAGTGTACATCGGAGAGTCGAGTTTAAACAAATAGACTTAATCTGTAGTGAAGTTTTTCGCGTACTAAGCTAAAAGCACTGCAACGTGAAAAGAACAGAAGACAGTTAATGGCATTACAGTTACCTCGTCAGAGGGGAAACTTGCAGAACTTTTCCACTTTGAATTCCACGATACAGATTCATATATTTCCAGCGGCTCACCCCAAGTACTAATAAGAACTATGACCAAACGACCCCGTTCACCTTCACATCCCGGACGGAACAAAGTCCCCAGACCGCAGTGAATGCGAGCGCACCTATTTCCCGCATTTTTATCGTGCGTCGCAGATAAAATCGTGCGATCGTTCCGCGAAATAAAATATTTCTCGAGCCCGGGGCGTGGGCGCGTAGCGTGCAGAATTTTGACCAGGTATCCTAACCACGGACAGGTACAAAGAGCACAGCATTATTTCGCGGGGAACGGCCGCGTGATATACCCTTGGGAGCGTGGTCCACTGTTCCGGAGCCGAACGGAGGCCGTAGATATCGATAACGTGTATCATCCTCGCCGAATGAATATTGCAAAACATGCTCTCAGGCCTGGGATGTACGACCGGCTTGTTCGTCGGTCGATGAGCATAAAGGAACGTTAGCGTCAGCTGAAAAATCCGTATGAATTCGCGCTCGCGCCGCCATAGAAATTCGGTGCACAAAGGACAGATTTTTCGGGCGAGGTCCGCGCGCGCGACCCCGGCCAGAATTATTATACTCGAACGTTTCCACGGCAAAGAAAAGCGTTCCCAGGGACGGGAAAGCGGGCAGGAGCGAGTCGGCTATGAAGAAGCCGACTGATAAGCTTCGAGCGAAATGGATCCCACTTTATCACGGCTAAGAGGGGCCGGTCCAAGGTATTCAGGAGGTTTATCTGGGTAGTACAAGGGCTTACATCGGCGCCGCGATCCAATTTGACAGCATAAGTGACGGGATAGAGTATTTACTCGAGATCAAGCAGGGTCGTGTAAGTGCGCCGTACATGCTTCCGCCTGATATTAGCGGGGCCGATTGACATACCCGCCTTTAGGCGAAACGACGTCGGTAAACAGGTATCCTGGAATCCTGCCAGCACGCTGCTTATACCCCGTTGACTGGCTTCAAAGAGCCAAAGAGATATCGCTGCGGGACTATTAAATGGTGTCCAAACATTTCTAATAAACTGTTTCTCCGCAGCATCCCTTGCTCGGCGAGCTCTTTGTGCGATTACAGTCTGCTGAATGTTTCACTGTCGCGATCGGAATCGGATCATAGAATTCGTGGCTTCCATCAATTTGTACCGGAAGAGAAACCTTCACCGAGTACCAGCACCGAGAAAGATTTATGGTTCGCACAGCATAAGACGAGCTATTTCTGAGAAAACGTCTTTAACGATTTTGGCCACTTTACGGACAAATGTGTCCTTTGTGGTTCCCAAGGACGAACTCAATGGCGCAAGTGGACGCCATAAATTTTGGGTAGTCGAAGGGTCTTCGGCTTAGAGTGTCCCAGCGACGCGTGCCTGGTTTCTATCGACCGGGAAAGCTGGGCCCGTTGACGTAAGACATAATAAAATAGTATGAAAGAGTTTTAAACTAGCAAGAGATTTAAAATAGCAAGGTATGTAGGAGTCGGAAAATGTGCACAATTTAACGAATTAATTGGGAGCAATCGTAGCAAATTCGGTGCGCAAATAAAGCAAAGGCGTTGGGAGTACAAAACTGAACCGGGATACATAACGAGACGATTCGGAAATTTGCAAATTTGCTGAATATAAAATACAGTTTGCCCTCATCAATTTTCCATCGGCAACTTGAAATGGACTCGCGAGTCAAGATATTGAAAGTGGTTCGATTCAAGATACCAGGTTCGCGAATAATGAAATACGTGTGGTCTCGGCAAGAATGGATAGACGGCGATGTTAGCAGACGTCGAACAAGAAAGTAGTCATAAGGATCCTTTGATATAATCGATTCGTCATCCATTATGAAATGCCATTATCTCGCTCTGGCTCCCATTGTTGGCCGTATTTCATAGAAAAGTCTTCCACGAAGACGCGATGCTCTGGCTGTGGAGCTGATACTGCACTGTCATTGAAAAATGTAGACTCTATTCGGATATTCTTACGTCTAGTTTTATTATAACCCAGAATAGGTTATGTCTCAAATTGATTATACAGGTTCAACTGAACTTGCTTGAGAAAACTATTCGGAACAAAGTTGCAACCAGTAACAGTAGAAAAAAGACACCTCCATAACACACGAAACAGTAGACGACTAAAAGCGATTTAACAGGTACATTGGCCGCAATTTATTAGAAATATTTCAGTAAAGGTTTTTATTTGATTCCAGTACCTGCGTTGTAATTGACGTGGGCAATTTTTATTATCGCATAAAGCTCCGCAATCGTATGAAACGAAAATATTCTTGATCGGATGAAACGTTCGAATTCTGCGGTTGAAAAACTCGAGTGCAAAGGATAACATCGACGCGCTAGAATTCGAATACACACATACGTATAATCGCGCAATGACATTTTCGATCGAGTATCGACAGTAACAAAGTTCGGGAAAATTGAACTAGTACGCGAAATTCCTTCAAACGACCGTTCGACGGCCAACAGTCTGCAAATAAAATAAATTTGATCTATCGATCATCTGGCTGTTTGACGCGAGCCTGACGTTCGATATGCAGTCGGGGGAAAATGGGTTTCGCAAAATTGAGCAATTTACGGTTGGCAAAGCCGAGGCAGCGTGTCTGCGGTATAAAAACCAAAGAGAGCCACGGCTGCTTCGTCATTAATTCGCGGCGCGGCGGACAGACGCAAATTGGCCGTCAATTAAATTCTTCCGGTGGCGATTTGAGCTGCAGGGGGGAGGGAAGGGGGGTGGCTAGAAATATAAAAATTATTGCGGGGTGTTTCGGTGGATCGGTCCGGTGCCAATTAACGCGATTCTTTCGCGGAAGACGCGGCCCCTCTCGGAAACTTTCGAATGCTGCGAAATTAGTCGATATTGGCTCTACCTGTTGCGTCGTTTCACTCGCCGTTTATACAACACACCGACTGGTCGTGTCCCTGCACACACTGTGCCCATTCGCGTGTTTATGTACGCGACGAGCATGTTCGTATTTATAGCAACCGGAAGATTAAGAGGCGGGCCGTTAAAGAGTTGCCGCGTCACTGTACCGGCAAAACTAATGGGAAAAGTTCCCTTCAACTTCCTGCTCGTCCCACGCTGTCCGTAAAATCTAACCAATAAAAAATAATTAATGTCCCGGAGTTTCGTTCGAGGGCAGCCCCGGATATGATTTATGATTTACCGCGCACCCTAGAATTTCTATTTCCGGCGGGGACCGCAGGAAGGAAACGTGCAAATTCAATTTTCTTGCAAAAGGAAGCTTCTTATGAATTTTATCTCGCACGCCGGCCATTTTCTCTGCGCGCGAAAGCCCAAGAGCTTTCGACCCCGCCGTCGACGGGTTGCCCGGAAAAAAATTTAAATTTAAAATTTTTTGGATTTTGACACTCCCAGGCAATGCTTCTTCGAGATCGTTCCTGAGAGCTTCGTCCGAGCGAAATTGATAAGCGCACTTCTTCTTTTTGTGGTTGTTTTTTCGCAGAAAATATTTCCGGTATGCATACACTTCGGACGAAATATTATTTTCAATTGAATTATTTGATCTATTTGTTTTTGCCAGTCCAGCTAAAATGATAGAATTGAACATTCATTCAGTAAAACGATACCGATAAAAATATACAGAAAACGAAAGGACCAATGGAAAATGTACACGTTCGTTGTTTAGTGGAGAAGTACGCCTCCTGAACTGCAGACTACAGATACAACATGAATATCCATAATACTCGAAAACCTCAAGACCTTCTTTTTAGGTAAATACGCAACGACTCAAAGACATCTTTTCCCGTAGATCCGTAAAGATACACCACGTTAACGTTGTTCCACGGAATCCCTAAGCTTATTCTCCCTTAATATCCTCCCTTGAACTCCGCGAGATGCTTTCAGCTCGTTCCCGAGACTTCGATACGAGGATAAACGAATCACTCGAATTGTAACTTGGAAAGAGCCACGCGGGAAACAAACGATCCGTAGCCGTCGGCGCACAGTAGTCCAAATCGATGAATTAGGAGGAAAAATTAAAGGTAAAGAGAAACACGTATCAGTGAATTTTTTATGTACTATACATCCCACAGAGAGTCAACAGAAAAAATGATTCTAATATTTTCTCCTCCTAATTCGTCGTTTGATAACGTTCGTTGGTGCGCGAAGGGGAGTGCGAGAAACGCAAATCCCATTGACGGGAACGAGTAATTCTTGCGATTCCTTCGATCGAGTAACCCCTTTTCACAGAGGAAAAATACAGGGGTTCCCCGGCCGGTCGAAGGAGAAAAAACGAGGCGAGAGTGGGAATAAGGGGGAGGGGGTGGGGGAAACACAGAGCTCCGTGAATTTCGCAAATGAATGCATCGAGTGCATACGATGCATTAAGTCTCAACCGCAACGAATGCATTGTAAGGGGTGGCTGGAACGGTGGGGGAGACTCTCGCTCCGAAGGGCCGAGAGTGCTCTCGTTTGGAGTTTCCTCCTTTTATCGGAAACGAACGCGGTATCCAAGGGAAATGGGTTTTAGCCGAGTGCTACTATAAATTCCATTTGTCCCGCTAGAAACGGTAATATATCACGGCTTCGGGTGCCGTCTTACGGTAACCGCACGCTTGGTTAACCGTACGCGATTATGCAAAAACCCTTAAACCCCGCCAAAGATATACCACCATAGAATTTTTGTCTTAAAGAGATCCTTGTGCTCCTCTTGTCGCGACGCTCTTCCCCGGATCAAATTTGTCAAGCCTCCACGGATTACCGTTTTTTCCCCTCCTCCGTTTCAATCCGCCCCGTGCTGTCCTCTTCTTGTTCGTTCTCGGCAGAATGCGCTCTTTCGGTCGCGCGTGCAGGGTTATTAAAACGTGTTGCGCTCGTTCGCGTCAGGTTTATGCAATTTCCCGTTGGAAAAAATGAGTAACGGTGACCAAAAGTAGTTTCACAGCGGTGTAGGCGGGAATTGAAAACAGGACATAAATTCTCGGCGTACGTGGCGAACCATGCCGTTCCCGGCAAGAAACCGAGGATACGATATTTCACGGATCAGAAAGGCCATTCGAGTGATTTACGCCGTCTTAAGCGCGCCACCGCGAATTCGGGAGTATAGTTCCGGGGCTTTGTGAAGCCCGTCGGCGGGAATCCTGTTCTTATTTTTTTTTCTCGCCGATCGCGCGGAAACCGGAGGAAAAACGGAAGCTGAACTCCGCTCGGAGCAGGATACGGGATTTCGATAGGTAAAGCGTCAAGAACCTTGGATTAATCGGGAACGGACTCGTTTCGAAAATTCTGCTGGAATAATCACACGCGTCGAATAGATCATGCTCCCGACGATCGCACAGCATAAATCACGAACACCGGAAATTCCCGCGGCAGGCGTAACACTCGGCCTTACGAGATATCAATTCTTCCCGGCCATTTCGCGGAAATCCTAGCCGATCGAATTACCAATGGATATGCTATCCATTCATGTTACCGATGATGTACACACGGACGGGGCCTATTCACGCGCGCACGGCCGCAGCACAACCGTCGGAATCCCAATTTGTCGGTCGGGTGATCGATAAACCGAATATCGAGAAGCCACTTTGGGTTATGAGGGTAAATAATGAAGATTGCAACTCGAACTGGTAGAAAACTATTTAATATACGAAGGTGTCGTGAGAAACCGACAATGTAACGCGATGTGTCCACGCCGAGGATTCGTAGCTTTCTGGTTTTCTGCTTCCTGAGAGCGCGTTAATAAGGTCCCCGAAAACCGTTGAAATAAGGGGAGGTTCTCCACCCCCACAAGGGCTTGGAGAATGTTACTTAAATGTCACTTAAATGACCAAGCCCTCAACCCCCGACCTCCCATGGTACGCACTTGAGAAGGATGGAACTTCCGCGTCCGAAAATTCTACACAACTACTAAAACGCTACACCACCGTATAAACTCAATTCGTCGCGACCTTGTTCGTCGATACTTAAACTTTTCGTCATCGGCGAGAAGGGTGCGCGGCTGTGGCAAAACGAAACGGGAAAAGGTGGGGTGTGGGCGACAGGAGATGAGGAGGGTAAAAGGAAATGAAGGGAGTAAAGGAGGTAAAAGGAGTAAAGGGTTTCGAAGGAGATAACAGATTTTGAAGGGGTTGAAAGGGGTAAAAAGAGGATAAAAGATTAGGAGGGTGAAATAGGATCAAGGGAGCGACGGGGATAAAAGAAGGTAAAGGGATGCAAAGCGGTTGAAAACGGGCGATAAGGGTAAATGTGGTGAACAGAGTAACAGGGGGTTAAGGTGGTGAAATGAGATGAAGGGGGTAAAAAGGGAAAACGGGGGTAAAAGGAGGTATGTGGGCTAGAAAAGGGTGATAGTGATAAAAGGGGAAATAGAGGTAACTGGGGGTTAAAGGAGGCGGAGGGGGTGAATGAGGGCTAAAAGAGACTGAAAGGAGTGAAGGGGATAAATGGTTAGGGGGTGAAAGAGGATCAAGGGAGCGACGGGGATAAAAGAAAGTAAAGGGATGCAAAGCGGTTGAAAGCGGGCGACAAGGGTAAATGTGGTGAACAGGGTAACAGGGGGTTAAGATGGTGAAATGAGATTAAGGGGGTAAAAGGGAAAACGGGGGTAAAAGGAGGTATACGGGCTTTCTATCCCATATAGGGTGAAAGTGATAGAAGGGGGAAATGGAGGTAAATGGGGGTTAAAGGAGGCGGAGGGGGTGAATGAGGGCGAAAAGGGACTGAAAGGGGTGAAGGGGGAACGGACCTGGTCGGCTGCCCTTAAGGAGCACCGACACTTTAATCTTATCCGCGCTCGCTCTGGCTCCATCAGACAGCCGAGTAGTCGATTCCGGCGAGTAGATCGAGGCAGCGAGGTAAGAGGAAATAAAGGAGCCCTTATCGATTCCCGGTGGTCCCGCGGGAAATCGGCAGCGTTCGCAGTGCCGGAACGTCGCGTCGGGCGCACCAGCAATCCTGCACCGTGCACTTCTGCTCCTGTTTCTGCACCGGGCTGTAACTTTTACGCGGCCGCGCGAAAGCGGCTCGCGGATATTCCGCCGAATGACGTCGGAGCCGTGGCGTTGGACTAAAGTAAAAATAGTAAAGGCATAAAGTAAAAATTGTAACTCACGGTCCGTTGAAAACGGTGCAAAGTGTCTTTTTTCGAAAATTTCTTGAATTCAAATAACCCTGCAGAAATCCCCGATTCTGCAGAAATTGACAATTTTCTTTCCTAATGAAACCACCAGTTTGAAAATGGATGTCTCCTCCTTATACAGGACTATTAATGCTTGGTGTACAATATATTCGCGATTACACCGAGCTTGAATTAATGCGCAGGTACAGTGGCTGAGCGAACGCTCTTCAAAATGGTATAACTTTTTCAAAATCGAACCAAGCGACCTGATGTTTTTTCAGCAATTGGAAGAATTGGTTGACGTGTCGAAAGGCACGTTCCGAAATTTTTTTCTTTGAGCCCGCAACGAAAATTGAAAATATGCGTTTTGCAGATCTGCGTTGGTGATACACATGCTGAAAATTTCGTCAGGCATGAATCGCGAGCCAACTGATCCTCAGAACGGAAGGTTAAACAGTGATTGCAAAAGGTGGTGAATATTAATCCCAGCCAGTGTATGTTGGTTCTGGGTTTTGGCGTGGTATCTAGCACGTTCTATCTCGATCGGCGGTATTCGAAAGTGGCGGAGCTGCGCTCGCCGAGTCGAAGGGCACAATTTTCCATTATACAGAGTGCCGGGCCCTCTTATCATTGCCGCGCATATTCCAGCACCGGCGGACAGCTGCCTTCTGCGCGGAGTAATGGAAAACAAACAAGGAAAACATCGCGCGTGCACGGGCCGGGCTCGGGCTCCTCTCGGCCATTACTCGCCGACATTGTTCCGGGCATCCGCTTATATGCGAGCACGCGAGCGAACACCCGCGCCGACCATTTTCCCCGCGATCGAATGGTTTAAACCCCGGCGGTTTTACGCGCGATGCCACGGGGCCGTATCGTAAATTTCGGCAGACGGACTCGCCGAGAACGAGAACGTGCTCGAGTACATCGTTCTTCCCAGATAGCGGGATTTTTATTATCCATCTTGCTTTTTTTGCTCCCCGGATCGCTGACAAATGTCGACGCGATCGAGGTACGTAATATCCGACCGGCGTTCACGGCAGACGTGTGATTTGTCACGCCGGATGCTGGCTTGCATAGAGAGTTTATGGGTGCGCGCAGACTATAGAACTTGAACTAATGGCGCTGCCAAGATGATAGCGGTTTTTCTTTCGATCCCCTTGAGAAGATGTCGGCGGGCATTTTATTTCGGTACGTATGTAGAAACTGAGCCAACTTCGTGCTCCTTTCTCTCAGAATATACCGTAAATGTCAACTTCAAATTAAAAATGTCCACACCCTTCACACGTATTATTAGAAAATTAGTCTTTTCCCTGCTAATCACCAACGAATTTGTGGCTTGCTGTAATTTATTAGAAAATATAGCAAAATACAGACCTTCCTTCGCGAATGTTCCATCGTATACTGAATTAATGTAATAATTCATTACCGAAAGAACAGGAAGATGAAATCATAATTTGTTGGAAAATACAAGAGCGAAGAGAAAGTTCAACGCAGTAAAAAATTGCAGTCGGATGTGTGCTGGGTATGTAAGATGATTTTCTTTTTGCACGAAGCTTTGCTTTTGTGGAAACTTGTTTACCACTCGTGACAATTTCTGTGCCTTCCGCAGACGAGAATTTACTGGAAACCGGTTTATTTGAAGTCTTTCGCGACTCGAGCTAAATTTTCTGTGCCCTGATTTTCGCTGCTGCTACGAATATAGTTGCAGCTATGAAATTTCTTGGGCTCCTTTTGAACTTTTGAGTTTATAATCTCTATCCCTTCGGGTGCAGAAGAGAAGCAAATTTCAGGAAACGTGTTAAGCTGAAATTTAAACAAATTTGTGTAAGCTTCAAATTCAATGGGCAAGTAACAATTAAATCACAATGCATCGAACTATGACAAAATTACCATGAGAATACCTCATGGTAAAATTACCATCACAATACCTTATGGAAGATTTAGCAGAATGTCGATTTGAAATACTAGCAAGAGACGTCAGACCAATGCCGTTTTCCAAAGCATTGTAAACTTGCGAAACAGTAAAAAGTACGATATAAACTTGAACACAAAGCCCGGCATCTTCGTTTCGTTTTTAAATTTTTGTGTCCGAGTTATCTCTTTCGCATTACTGTACGCAAAGAGCTATAAAAGTTTGTCATTTAAAGTATATTTCTATCTGTAATGGTCCCCCAGATGGCCTCGAGGATGGCAATTCTCGATGGCTATTTCAGCCCTTAAACTTGGATTTCCAGAGCCATAAAAAAATACGTTTCTCTTATTTTCGACTGTTAAGAATTACGTCCGGTCGTTCGTAAAAATTTACAGACCTCTGCTAAAGAAATACTCGGAAAAGGAGATTGAAATATTCTTCAATGAAAAGTTTATCGCTTCCGAATAAAACCGCGAGACCGAATAAAGATCGCTTTGTAACATTGTCTCAACAATGTGCTTCAATGAAGGGATCCATTAAAAAATTTCTCCAGTCGTTTTAGTGTGAAAAATTAGGAAACAATTGCCGGTAGACCATGTGTTCACGATTATTTTCGTAACAGTTTATTTCGATAATGCCCGGATCTGGTGTACGGGACGTTTTCAAGCATCGTCGGTTATACACGTCGGTCTAACGATCTGTTTAATGTCTCTCATGCGGGGGACGGACTGGAATGGAAGGTGGTTGCCTCGGTTAAAGTGCTTCGGGAGAAATTCGTGTCTGTAAAATCGAGGGTCGTTCGTTTCGGCGTGCACCGATCCGCGATGCGGTCGAAAATTCGATAGTTCGAAGGGACTTCGGAATTACGATCGCACCGGGCAAAGGCAACTATTGTTGCGCGGCAGTAATGAACAAGCGTCCGGCGTTCCATCGAAAGTTGTTAACTTCTGTCGCGGGCCGATCGTTTCCGAACAGTTTGCAACGCACTAAATGAACGCGATTATGTCGCCGGGGCAACACGTTACCGTCTCCCCGATCGATATCGCTTTTTCGGGAAACGATGGGACAGCCTTTTACGGCCACCGTAAAAGACAAAGTGTCGCACGGCGCCGCCGACGCTCGAAAAATTCGCCGCGGTTCATAATTTCACGCGATTTTCATGAAAATTGGCATTTTTATGACATCCGGAGTACCGTATTCGAATATCTTATAGATTCGGATAAGAGCAAGAGCTCTTCCAGAAGAATTTTCCGCAAAATAAAAATATTCCAAGCGAATTGTAAGAAAGAAAAGTTAAAGGAAAGTGTGTTCTCGCCCTCTTGGTATTTTTACTAAATTGAAAATTCCCGTGTATGTCGAAAATTTTATCTCTGACAACGCTGGCACCGTTTTATCGACAGCTTTTGTTACGACGAGTTTTTACAGGTTTTCAGTGGACGCTCGAACAATCGACGGTCAAAAGAAAGGTGTTATAATACCGTCGAACCTGATTCAATGCGATCACGAATTACCGGCAACGTTGATAACGCAAACCACGTTTGGTAATTACGTTCGGATCGCTAATTATGCGAAAAGTGCTTTAACGCTACAGAAATCCGGCTGCGCGGACCTAATTTCGAGCTTAATTCCGTTTCGGCCGCTCCGATTGTCAATTACGATGAGTTATAATAAATCGCGCGGGCTTGCTATCGCGAACAGCCTTTCAACGGCACGCCGTTTTAATCATCAACTCGTCCGATCTCCGTAGGATGCGACGAAACTGATGAAAAAAGGGTTGTCGAACGTAAAAATCAAAAAGCCCTCGAATTAGTTCCAACAGAAAAATATTAAGATATTCATTAGCTACACTATACGTATAACTTTTATTATTGATTTTTTTTTAACCCAAGCAGTTTTAGAACTGTCGAAATATGCTAATAAAAAGTCGTTCAAGTTTTTTAAAATAAATCGTTCAGTTTTAAAAGATAAATCTCGTTTTATTCGAATCGGATCCCATTATAAAATCGACGAATCACGATTTTAAATTGCGTTTTTATGCAAATGATATATTTACGGATGCATGATAGTCGGAGTAAACATAACCCCACATGGTTCACTGTGTGACTTCTTTTATTTACCGGATTTGCGGAGGATTAAAATTGTTTGTTTGATGCACTTCCCGAATAGAAGTCATGCAACAATTCACAGATCGCTCTTTCATGCTTTAAATATAAAAGAAATGGATTTTTCGAACTACCTCGTGGCCGGACAAAAATCTGAAAAATGTACGACTATTGTAAATATACAAACGAAGTACTCTATTTTCTGTAAAGAATTCTACGACAAAGACTGCCAACTGAAAATTTGTAAAAATTTTCTATCCAAAAACAGAGGATTGCACAGGAACCACTTCTCCGTACAATTATTTATTCAACCGAGTTAAACGACTAGAATTTGGTATAGTTGCTGAATGTTCCGTCTGTGGTTCAAGGGCTGTTCCGATCCCTCGATTCTCTGCTCCCTTTTTGATTTTTCCAGCGTGATTAAACGCCGATTCGTCAAATTGAAATTCTTCGCCGTGTCACGGTGGGTTTCGTTCTGGTCGCTTACAAAGTGCGTGAAGTGAAAAGTACACACGGAAAATTGGACACTTTGGAAGCACTTTGTGGTAAATTGCTTATGGCTGCTCGCGCGGCTCCAAATAGGACGTCAAAGAGACCGACGCCAGGTCGAAATCCTCTTGAACATGGAGCACGTAGAATGCGTTGCAACCACGGCCAATCCAATCAAACCTTGCATGACACGACAATATACGTATATACTTGTCCGTGTCGACCTACATTACAGTTTCCGGTACACGGGTCAAGTAGAACGGTTCACTTATGATTCGACAAAAGCCGGACACACCGGGATTGGGGAGGGAGGGGAAGAACACGAATGATAGATCAAAATAGAGGCGAGACACAATGGATCGCGGAGAGATTTTAATCTGAATATTGCCACCGACCGGACATGAAACTCAAAAACGACGGATTCTTCCACAGGACTGTGCAAACCGGCCAGATTTTTCGGAATGAATCTGTATATTGCCACCGGTCGGACATGAAACTCGAGAATCGAGTACCTATTCCCCTGCGGAACCGTGCAAACTAATTGGTCAGATTTTTGGGAGTCTGTTTTCTCGTGGAAACTCGGAAGATTCGTTAAATTTCACGCCTTCGAGGTTTTTACTCGATCAAACTTCGCAAGAGCTTGGCTCGAGCAAGTCGCTCGAGCGAAACTTTCCGGCAAAAACTTAAACTCGCCACAAATCCTCTGGGATTATTAATTATCATTTTTTTCGTCGAGTAGACGCGCAAAAATATTTAGCGTTAACACTGGTACTACCGACACAATAGTTATTGTTCGCGAATTCGTCGCGTCGTTCCGTAGTTGCTAACTCGGGCGTTGTTCGAACGGCGCACAGTGGGCAATTTGGACAAAATCGGTTTCAAAATCACAGAAGTTTCGATAGGAATGAGGTATAGAGATGAATTTTTTTTTAAATTAAATCTGAAACTTTGTAGAATATGGGAAAAATAGTCTTTCGTTCCGCAGCTGACCCAACTCGCTCGCCCAAATTCAATGAATATTCTCGAATGCTAAAACGGAAACATACTTTCATGTCGACGCGAGGGATCGATGCGACGAATAATGCGCGGAATTATGGATGCATCGGGGAGGCATTCGCTAATAAGCAATCACTCATACCTCATCTAGCATTCTCGTTTCGAAAGTACTAATTTGAGGCCGGAGAATTGCGAATATGACGCCAATGTTCGAATATTCTGCGAGCCAATCTCTGCCAACAGGTTGTGACTTTCGAAACTTTCAATTTATTACTTCAAGCACGAACGAAACAGCTGTTTGTATGGAAAATGGAGTGCGAGTAACTGGAGGTTAAATCTCCGGAAATGTGCTACTCAATTAACAATTTCGACGCTCTGGGTCAAAATAGACTTGGCTTCGCCGTTTCAGGGTTAAGATGACCAAGTTACCTTTGCTCACCTTGCACTCGGAAGCCCCATAAACGCGGCACAGTCGAATAATTACGCAACCAACATCGGTAACGGAGAGTGAGAGCGAGCGAGAGAGAGAGAGAGAGAGAGAGACCGTCGGTGTGGAAACAAAGTCCGCAAAATTGCCATGAAACTGGTACCAGGTAGCGCATCGCGAAGTATGAAAATTTATAGGAGCAGAGAGTCTCGCGCACGAGCAGAAATGCACAGGCACAATGTTCGGCCATTTGAGGTGCAGTGCACGCGGGGGTGAGTTGCACGCGCAGCCAGCGGTAGTGCACGCTCAAATACGCGCTCCGAGAGAAATTCTTCATAATGGATGTTATGTACCATCTGTCTGTGCAAGCAACGAAAACCATTCTGTTCTCCGGAGAACGCTTAACATCCCGTGTACTCGCAGGTGAGAACCATCAAGACTTGTTCGCTCGTTTGTTCGTCTCGGTTGTATACGCGTCTCCTCCGAGGCAAGAATTTCACCGGCGACGCGACCGTTCGTATTCATACAGCCGGATCTCTCCGCCGTGAAACAGAAGCGGGCAGAACGCGAGCGAATAAATTTTTCAGCTTCTCCGCTTTCGACCGGCCTCTGACAACCGTCTACACCGTCCACCGGCATCGAATTAACACTGCCTCTGCTATCGTTTTTATTAATCGCTGCGCAGCCTCGTCGATACGCATCCGTATCGAAGACTTCTATTTTAAAACATATTCAACATCACGGCGCGGAATTAAAATCAAGCAATGACGAATATACACGTCGAACGCAGGCCAAATGCGACTTGTAAATCTAAATGAGGAAGAATTACTTTTTTATTCGATAATAATTGAACAATTCATTAACGTTAACTGTACAGCAATAGAGTTTCGGATTGACGAGTATACTCGTAAATCACAGTTAACTGGTTAAAAAGACGACAACATGTTTACCGTTTGCAGAACCTGTATATCTATTCCGAGTATTTCTGGATGAAAAAATAGAATGTGTATCTCAAATTCCTATCCTCTCTACGTCAATGAACACGCTTCTAATCGCATTCGACAGGGGTCGATCAATCGAATCAACGAAGAAAGGATTCATTCAATTCAACAAAGGATTCATTTCTGGCAATTAAATTCGAACGATCTATAAATACCGGATCATCATCGCCGGTCGAATGATCGAGACCGAGCGGATCCCGAACCGAACGGAAGCGATGGCTTCCGAGGGTTTACGGATTGAGAGGGGGGCGAGAGAGAGATGGGAGAGGAGAGGAGAGTGCAAACGTGCCCGGCATCGCAACTGCATGCCGGGCGGGCGCGCGACGCGCGATTTGCAATCGTTGCACGGTGCATCGTTGCACCAGCCGCGTCACGTCGTCGATCGGCCACGACGACACGCCGCACGATGGGGAACCGTGGGAAGGGAGCAATTAGCAATTAAAATCAGGGGTTCGGCGATTGATCAGTCTAGCATGATACCAGCCTGTCCCACGGGCCAATCGACTCTTGGATTATAATTACGGGCGCTAATTGCGCGGCACCTGCCACCCGCCTCTCTTTCCTATCTCACGCCCTTTACCCCCTCCCTGCCCCGTCCGAGAGCCGCCACGTGATTAGTCGGGAAAGGGGTTAAAATATTCAGAGAATTTCATTTCCGGGCCACGGTGTTCGACTCGTGTCTCCATTCCCTAATAGTGGGGGGTGGGGGTGGGTGCCGTCTTTTTCCCTCAGAATATTTACTATTTCCATAATAAGTCATAATCCGACAATAATTGGGCGAAAACGGACGCGTGGGACAAAGGGTCCTTTTCCGCCAACGGAAAAACCGCCGGTCCGCACAAATCCGGCTACCAGATGCGGAAATCCGCGAGAGCCAGACTCGTACTTAACCTTGGGGAAAACCCGGGAAATTAGGGGGTGGGTGGTTCGGAGGTACACCCATGGCCGAGGCCAGGCTGCTACAATGTAATCTCCTGAAGAATTCACAAATTCTTTCCGTTGCTTCTAGAGAAGGTGTCGCAGCGTGGAGACAAGAACGGTTTTCCATCGAACGTGGACACAGGATTCTGGCTGTCATAGCCGTTCATCCGGATTCAGCGCATTCTTCCATCATATTTCATTCCGCCGTGTTGGACAGTGTGCGAACGCACGGCCCGGCGCTGATCGAAAAGTCTCGGCTTTAATCCGGAATCTCGATTGAAAAATTTCGAGAACGTCGCTCCGCTCTCGAACTTACAAGACTCGGCCGAGTCGAGATCGGGGTTCCACGTAAAGTTCGAACTTCCAAGAAGTTCGGATTAACGAAACGATTCGAAGACCGAACAGCTCGGTCTTTGGAATAGTTCGATCTTTACGTCGTATCGGACGGTGATCTTTAAAATTGGTTGAAGATTTTGAAATTTTACTGGTTCGATAAAATCATTGGGATCTACTGGAATTAAAAACTTTTTGCGTCGCTGCGCAACACTGGTTAGGGTAATGGTCACGACAACGCGTTACAAAATTTCGTCTAAATTGAAGGTGACCTCGCTTTTTGGGAACATTCAGCCGATTTCGTCGGTCGTTGCCTCGCAGAAAATAAAAGGAACGCCGGTCATGGAATTCTAATAAACGTTCGACCGCGATGGGCAACGTGAAAACGAGATTCTGGGACAGGCGGATCAGCGGGACCATGAACGCGTAACGAGTACGCGCGACCACCCTCTACCCTAACCCTAAACCCGGTTGCGACCGGCCAATACCGGCGAACAGTGGTCCCAAAGCCGGAAAACGTGGCGAAAACCTAAAATATGAACTTTCTCTAAGAGTGTATAATAAAATTCAAGTGTATAATAAATCGTATAGTATCATCCAAGCGTATAATAGATCGTTAGTAGATACTTATTACTAGACAATTTATTTTCAGGAGGGCTGACTATTGGATTGGACTGACTACTGAAACAATTACCCTACCAGTTGGAGATTTTATTGCGCCGCACAGCGAATTGTCGAATTTCAAGGTCAGATTCGTGATCAGCGACCCCACAAACGGTCTAACACCAATTTTCAAGCAGAACCAATCATTTTTTAATAAGTTGTGAGGTTTTGACCACGTTTTCGCGATTTGGGACCACCGTGCGGCGCGTGGATGATGAAGCCGAAGCCGGCATGAAATATCGGGCAACAGAAATATATTTGTAACCGAACTCACGTCGTTTTGAGCGAAGGTTGGCGTAATTGGCCCGTCGCTGGCTTCCCATTTGTCGGCGATGCGGATCGTCTCCGCCGTTTTCTGCTGCACCGATTTCGACTCGTCGAGCAACGTCAGCTCGTAAAACTCCTGGATATCTGCAACAGCCCGGAAAACGGGGAAGTCATTAATATGGGTCGATCGGTTGCCCCTTGACGCCGGATGAAATATTATTCGTGTCTCAAGTACCAGTGCTTCATACCACGTAATGAATTTCCCGATTGATTCGATGCATTTATTTGGTCGTTGCACGAGCAATGTCGGATTTTGGCATGCGAGCATAGCCAGTGTGAAAACTCATGTTTAACCAATTTCGGGACGCGTGTCTGCTAACAGCCGTCCAAGCAATTTTACCGTTCCGTGACTGCGAGTAATTTTAAAAACTACTGTTACTCTCGAAAAGTGCCAAACAAATATTTACTGAACACATCACTTTTCCCTCCGTTTAATTCCTCAGCACAGAATTTTGCTGCACTAGAAAAATATATTCCTCAAGAAATATGCTAAAAATAGTCTGCCAAGGGGACACCTTCAGTTACACCTTCAGGAATGACCCTAAAGAGCACCTAAAAATTGATTACAAAAGGAATGTATTAAACATTTTTGTGCACTGCTTATCACAGATTTATATAAAACGAATAAATTTACTTTTCCGTCAGCTAAGATAGTAATCGATAAAAACTACGGATGTGTAATCCTGCCTCGCGCGATATTTCGACCATTAGAACTGTCGTGCGGATAGTATGTTTGTTTAAGTCGAATTAGCAGTACATCGTCAGTGGTTGAAGTTAATTACAACTAGCTCGGTATTATATCCAGTAATATCAGTATACAACGTAATGACATAACTCCGAAATTAACTGCGGGAATTACTCGCAGGAGAGCAACTAATAAGTGACACACCTGAGGGCGATGATTCAAGGTAGCTCGGGAACGCCGATTTATTAATCCTTTGAGCGCATTACGAATTCATTTAGAAGATCTCGCATGATCGTCGAAGAGCATTCTACGTTTGTCGAACATCGAATTCCTCGAAATTGATGACGGTGCATTGAACACGAAAGCAAGTTAGAAAATTTGTAAAACAGTAATTAAGGAATTGAAGAATATTGATGTGTTACGTTCAAGTCGTTCAAATGCAATTACACCAGACAAAAGTATTAATTAATTATAAATGCAAAAGTAAAGTCTTGATCACAGCCGATCTTGGTCAGCCAAAGAAGGTTTACAAATGGCTAGAACAATTTTAATAGTTTCGTTCAATTATATGGCGCCAAGCGCTATTTCGCGTCTAATAATTTTCTCCGAGCGAAATTCTGTTACGTCTGTTACAATTGAAAATGGCCCGTGCATTATTCGCATTCACAATTTATGGAGGCGTTGGTTCCAATTGAATGGTACAGTGTCGAATATTATAGAATACGGTCCGACATAAATACAATATACGCATCGTTTATTCCAATAATTTCCGTGTTCCTTCTAATTTCGTTCACCAGCGCGCAGACAATATGTGTCTGCCTTCCATTCCGACAGAGGCGGCGCGCGCGCGCGCGCATACTTTTTCAGGTCGTAAAATGTAATTGGGTCGCGAAATACCGTGAACGCCAAAGGGAAATGTTCGAAACAAAAAGAGGAAGGAAAAAAAAAAGAAAAAGAGAAGCCCGGCTGAGTTCGTTCGCCAAGGTCTCGCCGGAGAACTAAATTCGAGGTTACACGTTACCCGGGCACTAAATGTCGAAGAGGCCGCTTGTTACCCGCCGCGAAAAAATTCAACGACTTTAATTAACGTCCGGACTTTTTGTCACGACAAACAGAGGGGCCACGCTCCGGGGAACGAGACCCGACGGTGCCCCCTCTAATTTTTCGTTTTAATTCACATGTAATGGCATCTTCTCGCCGCTCTCCAATCTCGTGGCTAGAAGTATGTCGTCGCCACTATTTATGCAACCGACAGGAATACTTTCCCCTTTGCACTCCTGGGAGTGCAGAGCGCAGAGTGCAGAGCGCAGAGCGCCGAGTCGTCGCGTCGGTGGTCTACAAAGTACAGCACTCGAAAAAGCACGTTTCGAAGCCGCTCTCGAGGTTTTTTTTTTTACAAGAGGGAAAGCGTAAGAAGTCATCGCATGTGATCTCCGGTGAATAGACGACGCGTTCTCTTTTCTCTGTTTTCTTTCTCTGCCCCTGTCATTTTTGTTCACCGCCTTCGTATTCCGTCGGTGTCATCGATACGATCCGCGATGCACCCGCGCCGATAAAGGATACACTGCATGGATTTTAGCATGAAACGACAGTCCCCTTTATTAATGTAACACATTGAAATTAAGTTTGTAAGTGGTAAAATGAATAGTGCAAAGTATATTGAATTAGTCGACGAACAATTGAAGGGACGTGCTGTAAAAATTGCGGGCGCAAACTTTATTTATCAGCAAGATAATGCAAGTGTTCATACAGCCAAGATTGTAAAAGAATATTTTTCTTGATCTTGAAGAATATTGATCTTGTTTTTATTCTTTCATCCCTGACGCGCTGGAAAAGATTTCGCCTACTCCGTACGGGTAATACGTCATATTTTGCATTATCGTTTGTCGGTCTTTTTTCGGAACGATGAAAACCGTGTTGGATCTGTTGCGCTTTACCGTACCGAACAGCTTTCGGATGCTGTCAGCGTGCGCATCAATCTGACCCGCACGAAAAAAGCCACCAATTTTCCCATTCAGTGGGCGCGTTCGAATACGCAAATGTGTAAGTATCGAGCGAATGTTTGTCACCGGAGGCGCAAGAAATATGGTGAGTTTATTCGGTGCATCCTCTCCGCGATTCGTTCAATCGAAACGGGACTTGACGCGCGCGAAGAACCGTTTCTTGATGCAATTCAGTATCCATCTCCGTGTTTTGAACTGGGTGTACGGAGTATTGGATAAATCAAATCGAGCGCAGATATTATTGGATCCTCGAAGGACGACTCGCGATGCTGGAAACGCGACGCAGACAATAGTTGCAGATGTGGTGTTGCGTACGCAAAAATCTGTACGCGGCTAATGAATTTTAAATGGTCCGACAAATATCGTACATATTCTAACACAAAATCTTCAATTGTACTACATAGTACAGTAAAGAAGACATATTATAATTTACGAAGATTGTTCGTAAATTAATTTACAAAGATGTATACTGTACTCCATTATTGAGAATCCTACGTGTTTTGTGGGATTAGGTAAGCCACCGTGGTTTCCTTCTCCCTTCGCATGCAGTGGCTGGCGAAGATTTACGCATAAACACTGATTATTGTTTAAATAATTGCACACCTTCGATGAATAATAACCTTATATCGTAGATGCCATAAACTCGAGGAAGAACGGCTTGACGAAAACACTTTACAGACGTACAGAACGTTTTTATTTTCAGTTGATTTTCTTGAGAAAACTTTTTATTCGAAACATTTCGAACACGACAGGTGAGTGTGGACTTTCTGATAGTACGATACTGGATACGTTAAAGTTACCGACTATCATTAGACTATACACGTTACTGGATACGTTTAACTTGGAGACATCAATCTTCTAGAGTCCACAATCTAGACACGCGAGAACCTGTTAGAAGTTAACGCGGAAACATAGCTTCTTCGCCGGATCTTCATAATAGTCTGAGCGCTTCGAAGACTCTCAGAATTACCATGGGTTACCAAAGTTTCACTCGAAGATTTTGAGGAACGCTGATTTCGAGGATCTGAGGGATCTCAAGGGACCAAGGACTCGGCGAGATCCGAGAAGTTGAAGAAGTTGGAATGATCCCAAGGGTGAACGAAGCCTTGACGACTCCTAAAGTCGAAGAAACCACGAATCCCAAGGTTAGAGGCATCTCTGAGGTTCCTGGGATTCCCAAAGAGACTCTGAAGAGTTCCTGTGGCCTTGAGGGTTCCAAGGACCTCGAGGATCGTATAAACGTTCGAATCTTGCAAACATCCAAAAACAGTAGTTCGGAAATCGTCTGAACACTTGTCTACCATTCAATTCTTTACCAAAGACGCCTCGAAAAATCCGTCTAACATGCAGCTGTTAGCCATTTTTAGAGGACGCGTCATGGAGATCCGGGATGTAGGCGAGGCACTATTCTATGTAGCACGTTTTAGCTATCCATTGTCGTGCGCATTACGCCCGAATCGTTTAACGCGTTACGAGTACCCAGGCTCCGATGTTATCTGTATCGAGTATCAAAGGTCTCGTGTTCCCAATAGCCGTTCCAGGATGGCTGACGTTGTCCAGATCGAGTTCCAAGGTTCTGACATTGCTATTAGGTCCGAAGTATCCGACGTTTATTGATTGGGTTTTTGGCGTATGGTGTCGTGTTTATTAGATTGTAACTGTCCGATGGTGTTCCTGTCGAGTTACAGTATACTCGCATGGGATCCTAAACGTCTTACGGCGTTCATATTTACTCGGAAAAGACTGACAATGTCTGTACCATTTGCCAACTGACGCTACTCTCCTTTTTTTTTTGATTTTAAGGAAAAATTTTAACATCTCTTTTTAAATACTCTTTATTATACTATAGAAATAAGTATAGCTAATATAGGCACAGTACTTGGGTCCCTTGCAAGGATCTTTATGCAAAACAAACACTTTCTGCATCGATTATAAATAAAAATGGCTCGACGATCGAACGTCCTAGCGTTGCTTGCTCCTTAATGAGTTTTGGGAACCGTGCTCGATTTTCGTGGGCCGCGACGATTAACTCGTCGAAATAGATGGGCGCATAATAATCGAGATTTCCATTGTTTCCAGTTCTCAAAACGCTTGGTCAACAGCGATTGCATTAGCTCCGATCGCCGTGAGTCCGGAATGGCCCCGGAATCCAAGTGATGCATACCTATAATAAGAGCGCACGTGCACAGGTTCCCCCTGTAAGCGAGTATTCGGCGCGTGGGGCGTTTAAATATTTACACTGGCATAATTACGTATTTCAGCGGCACGGTACCACATAATTGTACCGAGCCCGGCCAATATTAATATTGAATGTTCTGCCGGGCCGGTTGACGGGGCCGCGTTTAATATGTTTACACCCGCAGCTGTGCGCGATGTGTGTTTTTTGTCGGGGCCGCGTTTTCGCGATAGCCCGGCGATTCGATTATGATGATCCGATGAAAATCCCGACGCCGACGTACATACGTATGTACGTACACTCCGGGACATAATGTTCCGACGATTACCTACCGATTTAATCGGTCCCCATCAAAATTGTTTCCGTGACGGACTTATCGCGCGCTACTCTCCCGAGGCAAATTTGCTTTTAATTAACAAATCGCCGGGCCGCCTGTGCTCCAACCGTCAGCGTGTTTCCTTGGAATTATTCCGGAGTACATGGGATCGCGACGGGACGAGAACAAACGAACCCATCGCCGGAAGAGAGCACGTATCGAAATATGTATACCGGGGGAAAAAAACATCGAGCGAGAGCCCGGGGCCAGGATTTCACAGTAATTTTCCCCGCCCGTGGGGGTTCTCTCTCCGCAAATTTTTTTCCCGACGATTTATCTCACTTGCAGCCACCCTTTTCCCAACAATTTTCCGACCCCGACGCACGCGATTCGAAAAAAAAAAAATAGAACCTTGCAGTTATCGTAACAATTAACGCCCCGGCAATATTTACTAATTTTCCATTATTTTTTACGCGCTGACCACCCCGCGCTCTTTTCCAGTCAGCTCCCGATGAACATTGCGCGGGGGCTTCGTTAAAATTATTATTGATAGACAATTCGACGAAACCGGGTTAATCGGACAACGATATTCGTCGACTACAATATATATACATGCGCTAATTTTGCTGCACACGCATGCACGTTCGCCACTTCAATTATTATTTTGCCACTTTAATAATCATTTAAAAATGACTAGGCAATCCTAACTTATATTAAGTTTTTCGGAAAACTGATCAGTGTACGAACAACCTCTGAACCCGTGCGAGAAGTGCAAACGTTGGGGATGCACCGTGCGCATTGCTGCACCGAACGCTTTGATCTTTTGATGACGGAAAAGGGAACCACTGACAATGAGAGGCCGCCGGCGGTGGGTTAGCGTTCCTGTCGATGAACACTAGTGCCTGACAAACCTGTTTTTCGAGAATTCGTCTCGGTAAAACCTGTGTTCGGCGCCTTCAATGGAGTCAGACCCCTCGAAGCACGAGTGTTTCCGCTCGAACAGATCCACTCTCTGGAAACGTATTTATAACAACGACGTTTATTTGACTCCGCGTCTGGCGCTCGACATCCCCGAAACCCCCCGCGCACCCCCTCGCCCGGTTCTCGCGAAATTATCGCGACCCCGTGGGAACATATTTCACGCGCGACACGAATTCGCCTTAATTCAAACCCCAAGAATTCTGTGCCGCCACTCGACCACTTTTCTTTCTCTTCCACTAAGCTTCCGGCCCGTGAAATATTGGCTAGAGTTTCGACGATACCGTGTTACAAATATACCTGACAAACAATTGAATCCACGCCTTCTCTTCCTGCTTTTCCGCCATCGCGGAGCCGCGCTCCACGTTCCTACGCTCGCTAAGCTAACAACGTTTTTGCAATGGACGACACAGAAATCTGCGAATAAAAATCTTGAGAGTCGGTTGTAATCAACAGGTGTTCAACATCGATATATTTGATTTAACTAGATTGATTTTAACGTTCCTTAAATTTAAGCGAGACTGTAATTATTTGAAGTAAAAGCAAAGTTCTTTGACTATTGCAATCGTCAGTACAAAATTTCAACAAAACAAGTACCAGATTCTTCTGCCAATCCGTTTCGTGGCAAAAATTGTCGCGTCTCGTTCTACCCGTATTTTCGGAAAAATTCACAAAGGATCTCTAATGGGACAACGAAATGTGACTTTTGAGGTGGCAATTGCAAGCAGCATATTTTAAAAAGCGATAGAACAAATACCGGACTATTTTCCAAACGTTAATACACACTTACAGGTAAAAATTAGTACTTCCCGCCTTACCCATACTCGGGGAAAAACTTTGCAAAAGCGGGTCTTTGGGGGGACACCGAAACTCTATCAGGAAAAAGTGAACAGCTTCCGCTTATCCCGTGGAACGATCTTTCACGAGATGGAACATCCCCTGGCGTGGAAGCACTAGGGCCATTGTTATCGCCGCCACTTGTGCAATAGGAAAAGGGAGGGGGGTGATGTCGTTCGGCGTGGTCCGCAACATCGTTCAGCCGTTTACGTACGAAATAATTTTTAATTTCGACCGAGATAGAAGCGCGAGCCGGAAAGGGCCCGTGTCGACCGTTGCGCGCGCGTTATCTCGATTTCCTCTTTCCGGGGGATCTTTTTTATCTCCGCTTTACGCGCGTGCCCTTCGCGGACAAAGCCGAGGGCTGCAGCTCGTTGCCGAGGGAAGCTTGGATGTCGCAGTAGTTATATACAGAAATGGCGTATCTCTTATGAACAGCCCCACGGCTGGTGTTAACGAGCTTCGGTTTATCGTCGTCGGCGTCTTCACGGCGCGTTCATGCCGCCTACCAGTTTCAGTTTCCGCCATCCCCCACCCCCCGTGAAAATTACGTGTCGCCCGTTTGAAGTTCCGCCGCCTCCGGTATCCGAAGCGGCCAGCGCGCCGATTACGAACCCGCGTCGTGTACCCGCCGTGAATCGAGCAATAAACGTAAACTGCTTCCTTGTATCTCGCCTATTGCGACGTATGTAGACGCCACTGCAATAACTTCCAGCGAGCTCGCACCCTCGAACCCTCTGAACACTGTCTTGTGGCAGAATACCCCCTTAATGGCCGGTGCCACTTGACCTGGAGCACTCCGATGCCGACGGACATGACGGATAACTCCATTTTGTCGGGAAGAACGGTCGAACGGACGGGCAAACTGGTAACGCATTAGGAACGCGGAAACTATATAGAATACTCTATACGAATTAAAAAAGTATTTTCATTCGCGTGACTACAAAAACGGACGTAAAATACATCGTCGTCATCGTTTCCGACGAAATCGAAAAAGCAACGGACGCGCGGGCTATCAGATAGAAATCGTCTGACGAGTCTGATCAGTGCCAACCAATTCTACTTGCAGCGTAATAAATGCAACTGATGGATACTGCTTTGTAATAATGGCAAGACTACATCTATTCAAACCCAATACCATTTTTATTCCAACATGTGCTTCAATGAAAAAGATCATTCAAAAAATTCTGATGAAAACATTTTTATAATTTCAGTAATTGTGAAAGAAAAAATTAGAAACCAGTCACTGGTTCGGTAATTCTAACGTTGAAATCGATTTTTGCGAAAACGCGGCGTCAAACGAGTAAATGTTATCTCTGGGTTTCTTATTTATTTTTGCAAGTAGAATCGCCCGTTATACGGTTGTACTACTATTTCCGCCCCATTCCCGTGTAGAGCCATTAAACGGAAGTCATCGAATTAAACACGATCAGTTTGTTTCTCAACGATCAGGTTCACTTCGGCCAGCCGCCGGGAAACTTATTAATCTTCAGAAACGAGAAAACTTCGGGTCTGTCGAGGGCAATTCTTTAAATTAACTTAGCAACTCGGCGGCGTGCTGGCGCTGGCCAATTCGGAACGAGCCGGGCCCCGAGAGTTGGCAAGTTCCAGCCAGGTGAAAATTACGTGTTGCCGTTTGAACGAACGTCTTTGATCCGATCGGAACGCACCACGGAAATTCGATTCCCGCGGAATTGCGGCGCAAGTTCCGCTCGAGGCGTCGCCGTCACGTAACGATGCGACGGTGTCGGCCTCGTACCTCTGGTCAAATAATTATCGCACGATTCTCGACTGGCCTGCAGCGATTCCACGATCCCGCACGACACGTTTCGATCCTTCGGACGAACTTGCCGCCGAAAGTTTGCCAACTCGTTGTTGGATCGCGCGGAAATCGCAGGCGACGCGCGCGCGGCGTTTGGTGACTGTGTGTACGTGCGTAGATGGAAAAGATCAGTTAGGTCAACTTTTCTCGCATCTGTCACTCCTGCTTGGTTAATTAAAACCGTGCTAGGTAGTTCTTGTTCAGGGTCAGGTGTTTTGAGTAGTACAGAGTCGGGACAACTTGTTGATGACAATAACTAGTAGTTATATATCGATCACAACAAACATCCTTCTTACACGCTTCTGGAGAATGGAGAAATAAATATTTCTTTGGGTTAGGTTTCCGTTTTGAAGGGGCAGCATGTTCTAATTGTCAAAGAACTTTTAATGAAAAATCCATTACGGTATTCATCGTGGATTGAACTTCATTTCGAAATTTTAAAAAGTTCCTCAATCCGGACCGCTTCGTTTTCGCAAAAGAAGTCCATGAAATTCCAGTTAACAATAAATGTGAAGTTTAATTGGTTCCTATCAGACTGCACAACTTGCGGCTTCTTAATTATACGCGCTACAGTATTCCGGAGTCTAATTACAAGATCAAGATTAGTTTTTTCAACTGTCTTATGTCTTCTTTTGGATCCGAAGAAATATTGTGGTGCAAAGGGTGTCCCAAAAGTGTTGTTTTTCCTGTGCGCAAAAGGTTCTCTTTGTTATGGAGTTACAAGCGAAAAACGCCACTCTCAGCGAGAGCTGTTGCAATTATGCAGCGGTGCAGTTATTTGATGAACAATATACATTTAATATCTATTTTCTTTAGTTTACAGAACGATAACAAATTCTAACTCTGCTTGGTACACTCTACACGTGTACAGCACAATTATTATATATATAGTACATAGTTATTGCGTTCTCGTTGGAATAACACTAGAAAAAACATTCCATTAAAAACGTAACTTGGAAGCAAAAACATTTAGATTCAAAGGGAAATAACATTAAAAACGTAATTGCACGTCTTCTGCTTGCCAGCATTAATTTTTCTAAATTGCGGGTTGCGTTCTCGTTAACAACAGTCGACGACACAATTATGTCCCTACCTGGGCAAACAGGTGAGAAGATTGAAGTCGTTTAAAAATATCTGAACGTTCGAAACTCCAACGACCCGAAAGTATCAGCTAATCTTTGAACTCCAATTTTCTCAGCCAGCTTGCCGGGTGTACGTGAAACGAGTCTCAAAACTGCGATTACCAAGGACAGACACGACCGTCGAAATTTGAAACTTGATACCCAGGGGATCTGGCGACGTATTGTAGTTTCGGCAAGTAAATTATGACAGTTTTGCGGACACATGCCGTTGATTGCCGCTCTCCTAGGTACAGAGTGTGGGGAGGGGGTAGGAGAAGGAGAAGGAGAAGAGAGACAGGTTGAGCAACGAAGTTGCTCAAACTTCCGTCTCCGGCAAGAGAAAGTTACAGGGTAGTCGAAAACCGCGACGAATTCCACGGGAGAGAAAGGAAGCGCGGCTAGGCGACCGGGGAAAATTATTATTATCGCTTGGGAACCTTTTGAATTTTCCCATTTCCCTCATCCCTACACAATCTGCAATTATCAACCGAAACGGTAATAGAACCTGCCCGAGAATAGCATTCGATTCCACGGAGGGGCTTAATTCGCTTGCATGCGCGGATAATTGCGATTGTTACCGAGCCAGAAAGATTTCCTGCGTACACCGGTGCCGTTCCCATCTTCGGAATTCCAAATTCTGCTCGACCAAATGGGCCAAATTGCGTTCTTCGAGAGTCAACGACTGATTATTACCCTGCGGACCTTTACGCGAAATAAAATGTTTACACGTCGCAAGAAACGGCAGCTGAATGGAAATTTATTTCTCGCGTTAACAACTTTGATCACTTGAAAAGAAGTTCGTCGGTACCCTTAAAAAAGCATTACTTTCACCCTGGCCATCAGCGGTCGAGGCTACAATTTATCGTCGTTATTACAATTACCGTCGAAAGTACTGAAAAAACCCTTGAAATTGCCGCAGGAACCTAAACATCTGCAAACCAACTGTCGACCGGTTCAACAAACCCAAAAGTAAGTCCGCATTCGTGTCATAAATTGTTCCTGCCAGCCTCGACAATTTCCGAGACTACTTTTACTTGTCGCATCGAATACCGTGTCGGTTACCCGTGGTGGCACGGTGGAGGCAACGAAAGCAAGCGGTATCCGTCACGCACGACGGGACCATTACCCCTATTACATTATCAAGCGGATTAGCAGCGATTCGGGGGGGGGGGGGGGGTGAGGGGGTTTGTTTAGAGAGCACGCGGCTACATCTGCGCGAGTGCTTCCCCAGATCCTTTGACGAGACCAGCTTATCCCGCGTCGATTCGTTGCATTATCCGCGGCTCTTTGGTACCCAGTGTTTCTCAGCCGTTTCCCACCCCTCTGGTGGAACGGCTTGTTCCCGTCATGCCCCCGTCTTCTGCACGCCAACCGTAGGCCAGGCCGCGTCTCTCTTGTCACGACGACGCAGCCGCCCGTTTTCTCAGGTCCCCTTCAGTTTCACGCCGGGACCGTGCGCTCGTAACTAATTACAAATCTAATCAACGGGCTGGGATGGGGTTCGTTGCGAACCGCTGCGCCCGACAGTGAATTTGTACAAGATCATTGTGCATAATACACAGCCGTCCGTGCGCGGGCGCCAGACACAGGCGCGCGTTGCCCCTGTCGTTTACACCCCCCACCCCCGCGGAACGTTATTACAAAACCGGCGCGAAGATAGTTCGCTGGCCGGGCTTTATGGGTTAATACCGAGCCACCGGGACGCCTTCAACCCCATCCCCTCTTCTTTTTTTGTTTCTCGCGAACGACACCCTCGACGAGCCGCCGCGAAACGTTAATGCGTAACGGCCGTCATTTTTGGACTTTCTTCCCGGCGACGCGCAGTGGTCCCAATCGACGAATTAGGAGGAAAGAATACTAAAATCATTTTTTCTGTTGAGCACGATACCGTTGTTTATATATTTTTCCATTCTAAATTGAATGAGACCATAACGAAGTCGATGCGATTAATAGATTAACTTTTTTCCTCCTAATTCATCGATTAGGACCACTGTGCGTCGCGGGAAAAGCTGGGGATGGGGGTAGTTGTCTGGCAATTTCGAGGATAACAGGGTTTGATGGGGCTGGCGCTTTCTATTGCGGAGCCCGAAGGTGCAGTTTCGTCTGCGACTACGATACTAAACCGTTGGAAAAAAAAGCAGAAACTGTAGAAACATTTCTAGAAACTGTAGAAACAAGTCACCCATATGTGGGTGACGGAATTATTTTTCCAGGTTTCAAAATGAATTTTCACGTTAATATATTCATTGTACCAAATTCGATTAAAGTCTGTGAAATGCAAGAAAGTTGGAAGACAATATCATACATTTAATTTTTTTCAATTTTTATTTCATTAAATAACTTACCTTGATTGTATGGAATTTTTGAGGTTACTAGTGTGGCGGTGAAAGTGTTAGAGATTGAATAAGGAAGACGTATAATTCTCGTGCACCCCGTAGCGAGGTTACGATGACACGGCGAAAGGGGTCTGGCCGTGCGGAACGTGTTTGCCGATCGATCGAGGAAAGGTAAATTGATTCTCGCCGGTGACAGCGGCAGTTCGCGACCGATCCGAAATTCCGTCTGGAGCTTTGAAAGACCGGCCCGGAACGGCGGATCGTCGAGTTAAAGCGAAACCCCTGGCTCCGGGAACCGGCACACCCCCGACAATGGGCGTCCCTTCTGGTTCCGAAAGCGGAACGGCAATGGGAAACGCGGCTAATTTCCTGGCAAGCGGGGTGAAACCGTTCGAAAACGACGCTCGGGCTACGAGTAAATAACGGGGATTGGACCGACGATCGAATTTGTTCCCCTTTCGCCGGGAAAGAAAAGGTCTCGGAAATCGAAAGCAATTCCTCGCCGGCCGACCCCGCCGTTTTACTCTATGTACGCGAGAGTGCGGCAAAGGTCGTGTCTCCCTTCGACCCTTCGACCCGCCCTCGCAGTTCCTTCTTTTTCGATCATGATGTCACGGATACGGGACTCCGGTTGTTCGGCTTGCGACCACAGTGTGTCCTCTGGCCAAACACCGAGAGGAGTGTAATCGAGTGAATGCAGGCTCTTCGATTCTCGGTGCTTTTAGAAGCGTTTCAGTTTGCACTACTATTCAGAGAAAACACGTCTTCGGTTTTCCATGAAAAAATAATTTCCAAGAAAATTAGGAAAATTATTCATTGACGTAGAGAGGGTAGGAAGATCAGATACACATTCTATTTGTTCATCCAGAAATTCTCAGAATAGATATACAGGTTCTGCAAACGTTAAAAATGTTGTCGTCTTTTTAACCAGTTAACTGTGATTGACGAGTATACTCGAAAAAAATTATCTTTTATTTGTTGTAACGTAAACAGACTACCCTTAAATATTCGAAGACAACTTAGCGCATTGATCTCTTTGCAACGAAAATCTCTTTCCCGGAAATTGATAAAAAAATAACAAGTCGTTTATAGGGACATCTCTTAACACTAGAACGACCGGAGCAGTCAAAATGATTGGTTCCCAATTTTTTCTTGTTCGGTGAATCCCGAACCGTCGGAAGGAACAAATTTTGCTTCGTGGGAAGGATGTTATTTACATTAGCCATGAATTCACGTAATTTGTACCAACAGCTAGGAGCCTCATCGTCGCGGTACGCGGGAACAATTAGTTCCGCCAGCCTCGAAATTCGTAGACGTGGCAGTGGAATTTCGCGTTGCGCGCGAAGGACACTTGCGCGCAGTAAAACGCTGTTTCCGGATCAGAAGATCCAGGCAGATATCGCGAGCGAACAGGTTCCAGAAGTCTACGCGCAGCGCGAAGTAAACGAGCAAAGCGATCAAGGATTAAACATTAATTAGCAACGCGTTATCGCTGTACGCGCAGCCGCCGCGCCGGGCCGTATTGTGCTCGGGTGTCCTTTCAAGAAAAATGTCAACGGGACTCTCTACCGTCTGCCGAGTGGCAGCGGAGCGTCGAGAGACAAACATTAACGCCGACCGAGCGAGGAGGAGGAATTATTCTTGCACGAGCGCTCTTAAGAAATTTCTCGCGAATTTCCCATTCGAAATCTCGGACCCGTGAGCGCACTGATTTTGAGAAGACTCTCGTGCCGGCAGAACCGAGAAAATTCTCGGCAGAATTCATTTTCTGCGCCATTTACACGCCGCCGCGCCGTTCTTTACAAAATGTAGCTTTCATCGTTCTTAATAAATGGTTAACAAACGAGCCCGCGACCTTCGACTCGCGGTCACAAAGGAACTCGTTAGGACAAACTGAAAAGTGCAAACGTCAAATGGAACTAGGCAACAAAGCAAATTTCGAGAAACTCATGCATTTAATAAGAATTTCTCGTCTCTGCAACTTGTCCCCTCGACCTGTAATATTTAATCAAACCAGTGGCGACGGTCTCGAACAGAATTTAGGAAATATTTATGTTACTCGCTTCTTTTGTGTGCAAAATAAATATAAATTTTCTTTTCCATATGGAACATTATGAGCAACAAAACACAAAATAATTCTAATTATGGTAGATGGGAAAGAAACGATAAGACAAGTTCTACAGATGTTCCATTACTTCAGTCTACAGATTAACACTAGATTTACGGGACCCGTCAAAATGACGGATTCTAATATTTCTAATTTACGAATATTCAGATTGGAAAGATGCGTCCATGAGGAATTATTTAACAAGTTGATTTCTTTGGGTATATAGTATTAAAAAGATGGCCACAAATTTTGATAGATAGGATCATGTTATTTTTGTAAAGTAATCTAAAATAGTCATTTTTAGTTCTCCGTAAACCTAGTGTTAAACACGATTTATTGTTATAATAATTCGTTTAGATAAAATTCGTTTTGTCAGGACCAGTTCAAACGGATCGCTGCGCTACGTGTCGCGGAGAATGATCGTTGGCGCAGGCTGCCATTACCGTCCCGACAGCCTTTACAACGAGCAGGGGAATAAATAGGAGTAGCTAGCCAGCTGCAATCAGGTAAATAGAATAAAAATCGGATTAACGTTGTAGCGGGAAAGAACGCCGGTCGGCATCACGGAATCACTCTCGAGATTAAAACCCGGGGCGCAGCGGCGCGCGATCGTCGTCGCCGGTCTGCGTTATCAGGTGGGCGGTATAAATAGTTGTTATCATATTCCCCGCGCCGCCGCGTAACCGCGAGACAGCTTCCGCGGATCCGCTCAACGGAACACCGATAAACGGAAACTGCGTTTATTGCGGATTTTTCCGCGCCGGGTCCGCGCGGCAACAAAACCGGTCGCGCCGCCGGTAATTAAATAACCGGAGTTGTAAAACGTGTCCGCGAGATCGGCCGAGTGAATTCATGCACAATATATATTCGTGTCGTTCTATCCGGTTCCCGTCATTCAGGCCGCATAATCCGATAAACGTGAGCGGAATCGTCGCCGCGACAATCGCGGACCGACGCCCCGCCATTCTGTCTCGCGTTACAGAACGTTTACGCAAATATATTGCCATGACCGACGCGAATAATCATCGCTTCATACCGGACAGCTAACATTCGTAAAAACGAGAGAAAGCTCATTAGAAACGCCACGATAGTACACTCCGCGACAAAAAGATAGCACATTATCTAATTCTGTTAATTCTCGCAAATCTAATCGAATGACAACAGTTCCCGTATTATATATCACTGTTCAGTTAGCAATAAGTTGTATCTGTTCAAATTCTATTTGTTCAAATTCGAATTGCTCAAATTCTGCTGCTACTGCAAGTTGAATGTCGAACAAAAATGAAAGAAATCGGGGGAAAAATCTGCAAGAACGCAACGGAAAAACGGATCGGAAAAATCGGGAAGCATATAGGAAACATAATTCACTGTCGTTAACAGGGAGCGCTTCGCGAACGTTATCAGGTTCTCGGACTGATAAGCCGCGCGGCGTAAGATGAATGGTAATGTCCAGATAATATCAGCATCCGACGTTTCGCTAAACCGTTCATTAATCAAACTTTCCGTATACTTATTGTCCGATCCTCCGGGACTGTAGATTGATGCGAGCAATCGGTTTCCACGACTGAACGATGAATTTCTCGCGCACGCGATCCGAGACCGTTGTAATTATCTAATTACTCGTAGAAAATTATCTCGGTCCGGGAACAATCGATACAGCGCAAAGCTCTCGGAATCGTCGTTTTTAATAAACCTCCAGTCGGCCGACCGATGAATAGATTTAATTATTTTTTAATAACGCTCCCCTCCCCTGCCCGTTGCGTTATCAGCTTCCTGATCCATCGCATCCGGCAACTTTGTCGGCTCATCCATCTCGAGCCACTGCAAATTAAAGAAACTTTAAACTTCGTTGTCTATTACGCAGATCCCCGCTTTAATCTTGCCTTAATGGATCATGAATAAAAACCACTGGGAGAAACGTCTGGCTGCATAAACTGGTATAATGTTACCGCCGGACCGTCATGCGTTTATGATAGTCGCAAATTGAAAACGGTAACAGCTCGTTTATGTTCGCGACACTTTTATTTTTATCTTACGCGGTATTTTAACGAGCGATGCACATTTTGTACAACGGCTCGTGAAAAACAGAAATTTCCATAGCCATATCTAGTAGATATAGTTGTCGCTGCTTCGAAAATCTTGCTGTACACTATTTCAACAAATTAACGTGACTGCTGTAGAATATTTTATTATTAGCGGAGCGAGAGGATTTAATATAGTTACGACTAGAGGGTTTTTAGACCCAATGGATTAATGCAACATTATTTTGAAATTCCTTAAATATATCCACCGGTTTACATTTGGTCTGTCCAGTTTTGTCATACATTTTTTATCGTGGAATAAGTACACTTAGAAAATTCATTGTGTTATCTATGATCGCAGAAGGACCAAGTTGTCCATTTAAAATTTGCACTGCAGCATGAAAACTATTATTTTCGTTGGGAATAACACGGCTCTGCAAAGCAATGTTTTCATCGGGTGTAACCGAGGTTGCAAGCGCTTCCGACAAATCACTCGAAACGCCGCGCGTGGTGTGCAGGAGACAATGGTCGGCTTTAACGCCGATTGTCAAAGACGCAGCCACCAGAAACGGCTGCGAGATAGCCGTGGATGTTTCGTGTATTCGCGACCGAGTGGACCAACGCGCCGATGTTTTGCTTCTTCGAAGACATTACGTGTTTGGACGACCTCCAAGCGCTGCACAGTGGGCAATTTGGACGAAATCGGAATCAAAATCAAAAAACATTCGATAGAAACGAGGTAGAGGGATGAAATTTTTTTAAAACAAAAGCTGAAAATTTGTAGAATATGGGAAAAATAAGGACATTATCGTACGAACGTTTTTTAACCTTGAGAAAATTCGTTAAACTTGCACAATTTCTCAAAATTTGTCTACGATCTCAGGAGTTTGCAAAGAATAGATTTTTGTGACAAGAACTAATGAAATCATTCTTTCGTTGAAATGATTGGATGGTAATAATCTCCCTATTTTTCCCATATTCTACAAAGTTTCAGCTTTAATTTTTAAAAAATCTCATCGCTTTATTCTTATCGAAAGTTCCTTGATTTTGAATCCGATTTTGTCCAAATTGCCCACTGTGCGTCGCTGTCTTTGAGGGAATTACTGCGTCTCTGCGCCGACGCGTCATCGCGCAATGATCCCGGCACAAAGAGATCCATTTCGGATTCCGGTCGAGCGCGCCGCCTGAACTTTTTCTAACGCGGATTAATTAAACACCGTCGGAGTTTTGCTCGCGCCGCTAATAGAATTAGCCCGGACCGGGAAAATGTTCGCCGGAGTTTATCTACTCTCCACGCACACTTTCCCCGAGTTAGAACCGTGCAGATGTATCCGCCATTAGAGTTTTTCAGCGGGGCCATTTTTCTTGGTGGACGCCGTAAAGTGGCCCGTGCAGTCTGTCGAGTGCAGTTTATCGATCGTGCTGCTTGCACGAGTGCTTGAACAATAATCGGCGATGTTTCTCGCTTTGTCGTTCGCCGTGTTCTAGTCAACGTGAAAGAATTAGCTCTTCGAATATATCGCTCTGAATAAATAAATCGTAAATGGATAAACGGTGCATAATTATATCATGCAAGTACAGCGATTTCTCGATATATGTCGCCAAGGCCTGGATGATACACGTCGCGGGGTGTAGCCCGTCAAGGACGCCGAGGAGTGTAAACATAACACGGCTCGCGTATGCCTCCTGGACGATACAAGACGCTGGCAAGACCCGTGTTGTTGACATATATCGAGAATGCACTGCGCTTGATGGAAATTATCTTGTACGTTTATTTAATGCTTCGTTCGTAAACATACGTTCGTTTTCGTACGTTGTTGGTTAAGTTGATAATTATCTCTACACAGTGTTCAGCCGTAGAAGTGTACACAGAGAAGTTTGTCGCCGCTTGTTTCGCGAATAACCATTTTGAAATTAGGTTTCTGATTACTTTAAAACTTAGCGAACTTTTTATGCCCGCCCTTGGTTTGTAGGGTTGTAGGGTCGTGGGTGGGTTCGCAAACAAGTAACTTTCTTGCTTGGAGGAACGTTGAAGCAGTACGCGTTCTTCTTTCTCCTTGATTAATATTCAAATTTTCATTAACGATTTCTTGTCAAGCGAGTTTTTGTCCACGTCGGGGAAAAAAACGGATCAATTTCTGTAGCTAAATGGAATATTCCCTTTCAAGGGCTTTAAGATTAAAATAGATGAAAATCGTATGAACAGATCTATTTTAACCGAGTTATGAGAATTTAGAATTAAGTAGGGGTTGCGTATAATGCGAATTAATGCAGCTAACCGGCTCCAACTGCGTTAACTGTTAAACGTTTATGACCACCATTTCTCGCATAGATACCTCATTCACAACAAGCTTAACTATCATCTGCAATCCTCAAACAGCCTCGTGTAATCCCTTCATGCGGTATCTTGTGCGAATCCTACTGTGTTCTTGGCAAATAGCTTACCTAAACCCAATGCAACCGTATACTGCTACGTTTTGATAGTGATTTTGGATACAAAATGTTAATAAACAGCCTCCTTTATCCGAAGTTGCGGATATTATAGATGTTCCTTGAGGACTGCTCAAACACGATCAAACAGGCGTAAACTGGGAGTCATAAACGTTTATAGGTAAATATATTTTTCAGTTACTATCGAGCAGTCTATGACTAGGGAACAAGGAACAAGTTTGTTTATCCCAGATGACAAAAATTCGATGCAGCCCCCGCAAAATTGATCTCGAGATGACCGACATGATTGTACAACCTGTTTCGACTGACAGAAAACAGTTGAAGACGTCTGACGCGTGGCGGAGAGAGCAACCAAGACGTTGCAAACATAGTCAAACAGTGTCCAAACGTTTGAAATGCGACGCCCAGATGCGTGCGCAAGTATCAATTAGCAGCAAACACTGGCCGCTCGTGTTCGAGCGTGTAGACTACGCGTAACACGTACTAAACTATTAATTATAACTGTCATTGTCAAAATCGAATTGGCGTATCGTACCTGGGAACGGGATAGACGGGGGCGTGAGGGAGGGGGGAAGGGGTGCCGGTAGCAGGTCGAAATTGCAGCTTCTATGCGACACTAACGAGCCGCATTAGGCCAAGCTCTGAAAGTGATCGATCGCGAAGTGATGCACCGAAATGAGAAGAGAGCAGAGCGGCGTGGCGTGGCGTGGCGTGGCGTGGCGTGGCGTGGCGAGGCATGGCGAGGCACAGCGAGGCGAGACGAGGCGAGGCAAGGCGCCCGCGTTGCATTGCAAATCGCAATCAACGGTGCAACGAAGGGGGGGAGAGGGAGAGGGATGAGGCACAGCTACGAATGCATTCGCGTTTCGGCCCGCGTAGAACGGGAAGAAACGAAGTCGAGTAATCCCACTAATGTTCCTGTTAGGATCGCATCTACGGGCTGACCACGACCCAGATGCGTTTCTGGCATTCTCTTAAACGCAATAATGCATTTCCTGACCGAGCCGATGCGCTTGCATCCCTCATAATGCGGCTATTGTCGAACAAAGAAAGGGAATGCAGCTTGTCGAAATGGACGAGAATTAACGATTCCGTTTCCTGTCTCGGGTTTCCACGCCGCTGCGGGATCATTACGATCCGATACGCGCCCCGCATCAAATGATTCCGCCGTCATGAAACACGCTCGGCCAACGACGCAACATCTTTGAAATCGTTTCACGTGTAATTAAGACGGATGCACTGTGTTCTTTAGACACGTGTTCTTTTCCTATTCCACTCTTAAACATAGACATCATGTATGTACGTGATTAGATGGAAAAGATCAGAAATACCCCTTCTTTTGGAATTGTAATTTATTTAGAAACGAGTGCAGTTCGGAAGTCATAATTTGGTGTAGTGTACGGCTTACCGGAGTTTTCAATTTTTCGAATTGCCTGCGGTTTTTCAACGAACGATTTTCCCAGCGACACGAGACCGTACATAATCGGCCATGTGTGCGCATTGTGTTCGCCACCGAAGAAAACCAAAAGAAGCACCGGCTTGAAGGGATTACGGTTTCGTGCCGTAACGTGGAAACAACCACCAGTTTATTTCCACCGGTTTGTCATCTATCCGCTGGATCCGGGGGATTTCTCCCTTAAACCCCCTTTCACGATTCTTATTTATCGCAAAACAGTGCAAATTAATAGAACCGTCGAGCGCTCTATTCTTCTTCTTTATCCCTCGCATTGTTCTCCGATAATTATCGGACGTTTTTCGAACATGCTACACGATTAATGAGAGACTCCGGTTTAAAATTAGTCGGACGGTTTGAACGAACTGTCTGAATGCGAACAAAAGGGAAGAGTTTCGAACGATAAATGAAACGGAACATTTTTATATTATTTCCAGGCATGACGGTGCTGTGTCCGTTCACTAAAATGACTTAAAAAATTTATGTACATTTTTAAGGTCTTTCAAAACTTTTTTTAAGAATTTGAAATCACTGGCACTACTATTTTTTATTTTAAAGGTATCTAGCAACCGGAGCGACCAATTTTCAATTCTTTGTAAATAGTACATGAGCGTGTTTATCAACAATTCTTTCAACCTTTGCTGCAACGTATGAATAAATGAGTTGACGTACTCGGCGATTTTTTGGTTGCGGCTAAAAAATTACGCAAAAAATGCGAAATATGACGCATAATCTTGACAGTATTATTTCTAAATGTATTTTTGAAATTAGCAATCGTTGATACTTCATAATAAAATAATAAGAACTTTTCGCAACACGTTCCAATGGGATCTTAAATGAATCCGATTCGAGAAGTGTCTAATAATTCCGTTATTCTCGACGTCCCGTTCACAGGCCATTCGCCGTTTCGCGAATTACCAGTAATAATGTTAGTATACGCGTCAGTGGAAACGGCCAGACGATTAAAAAAACAAAAGAGTAAATCTGTTGGCGCACGGATTACGATTAATTTGATGTGCCAGCACAACGGCATAAGTACAGGTAATTAGCGGCGGCTTTTCGCCGTGGAACTTTGCGCCTTTCCCACTTGGTCCGACCTCCTCAGCTATTAAATTTCCCTCCATTTTCGGCTTAATTTATATCGCTCGCTAACCGCCCAGTCGTCGAGAAAAATGCTCGCTGAATACGCGGGGCAATAAAGCGAACCGACGGCCGAAAAAAATGTGGAACAGGAAGAAGCCCGACGGTACAGATTCGGGGGAAATAAATGGCAGAACGCGTGCACACGCCACACGAAATGTCATGATAAAACGGCTTCGAGGGTCGTCGAGTGTGTTGCTGTTTTCGAATGAAATTTTTTCGCGCACCTGCCTCCCCTTTCGATCTTAACGAACCGGGCAATCGCGTGTGCATCACTTCCTACCGGTTCAACGTTATTAGCTTGTCTCAGAATTTCCCGGAAATTAGAAATACATTACTCTTTAACGACAGTATAGAGATGTTATACAATTCGCGAGACGTATTTTAAAATGAAAATAAAATGCGGAAAGAGCAAAAGCGTTTTATCTCATGTGCGGATTGAATTATTTCTCCGCCCCTTCGTCATCGATTTCAATACATTTTGTATGCTAACTTCATTTGCCTAAAATTTTTCACCAAAAGTTTTACTTAAAACATGGCTCATAATTCATGTTCTTTTTCTTATGTGAATACCCTGTCCGATTTTTAAAGGTAATGCATGTCATAAATAAAACGTCGAGCAACCCATTTTATACCATCAGGTTATTTCCTGATTTATTACTGTTTTTATGGAGAATTGATCAAAGAGATTACGAATGTAATCGTCTTTGCAACTGACAAAAGAGCTTCGATATTTCATAATTATTATTCGCAGTGTTTATGACGACTCTCATTTTGTTATTATTATTTTTACCGAACGCCGATTCGAAAATTCAATGGGTCTTCAGCGAGGGGACAATGAGCAACGTTAAACATTCGTTAGGAGCTGAACAATCAGCAAGCCAAATGTTCGCGATGTTTGAATATGACGACGAGATAATGTAAAATAAATGGAGTATGATTGGCAATTGTTGCGCGCCACAGCGAAGACAAAGGGTTGCGCAGCTGTTGAAAACGAGTTCGTCTCTCGATTCAAATGTGCTATTGTTCCAGTAAATTAATCTGCTTCAAACTCATCTAAATCTCCGCGTCTTCTCTGACAAATCGTATTTCCCATGGGCACAATGGTTTCAATCATTGATAGTTCCTCAAAAATCCGACTGCGAATCCGCGTGCGCCAGCTGGCCACGGAAAACTTGACAATTTCCACAGCACAGCATCATTTTGTTTCATATTCATTGGAAATAATAAAATCCCCGTATCGAAATCTAAAATCGCTGAATTTTTTCCACCTTGATTAAATTATTCGACTGCGGATCTTTACGCGAAATCAAATTTTTCTACCTCGATCGCAACGAACTCAAGCAACATAATGATTCAAAGCAGTCCGTGGCGATTCCTCAGGAAGCTAGCGAATACACTCCGCGACAAAAAGATAGCAATGTGAACGGATTGGCGCCTTGACGCTGACGGAAAATACACAATTTTGACTTTGTGCTGTCATTTAGACGCAGCAGTCAGCACTACTGTTTACGTTTTCGGCTTCAAGTTGAACCTATAAACAGAAACCGAGTGTTTACCCGGAACAGATACAACTTATTGCTAACTGAACAGTGATATATAATACGGGAACTGTTGTTATTCGAATAGATTTGCGAGAATTAACAGAATTAGATAATGTGCTATCTTTTTGTCGCGGTGCGTGGGTCCATTTCAATTCACAAAGCAGGCCTTCAATATTTCACTCTTCTCGGTAGCTCTTCAATATTTCATACGCATTGGGCTGCGATATTTTGCAAGACCGTCTCTCGGCCGAGTTTAGAGTCTTTTGAAACCGAGGCCGGCTCTCCCCGAGGTTTATCTAAATCAGCAAAGAGGGCAAATGCGGTAATTCGTCGGTGGTAAAAAGCGGCGGTGCTGATTAAAAATGGAAGGAAAAAAGGGAAACGAAAAAAGGAGCATGAGAGGGAAAAAACGGCCATGGGGTGCGGCAGTGAGAGGAGGGGCGGGGGATGGTTAAAGGGAAACTGGTTCCACGAGAGCGGTCGGTTCAAATCGTTGGAAATAGATATTTTCCGCGGGCGCGATGAGAGATGTTCGCGTTAATGCGCGCATGGAAAGTTTTTTAGCGCACGAAGTGGTTTTCTCTCGCGTCCCGATGTAAATTAACATCGGGCCTGCTTTTGACGTTCGCCGCGTTCGTCGCGTTCTTTTTCCCCACGGCCGGCGAATCAGGATAACGAGGTTTCCACCTATGGGCCTCGTTTTCATTCGCTAAGTACTCCTCGCTGGCTCGTTACTCGCCTGATACAAGATAATAAATAATTCGCGAAACGCTGAATCGCCGAGTTCGTTAACTCCTCCGAATTGTTCGCTCGTCCAATAAACAATCTCGGATTTTCCCGTGGTTCTCCGTTCCCGACCGATGTTTTCGCAACAAAAGATTGTTCGTTAATTACGATCCACGGCACACCGCCTACACTGTGTGAGGTTCAAACGTGTAATTTACGAACGGTTAGGAAACATTTGCAGCCGTTTGCAAGTTTCTTACCGTATGTTCCGACATTTTCTTTTTCGATTAGTTTAACGCAAACGATTTGGTAGATTTAACAATTAGAACACGAACGATAGATTCGTTCGTAGCAAGTGTCATCCGTAATGGCTAATAAATTTCTGATATTAATTCCTCGACATTCAATTAGACCTGGAAATATTATACGAAACCGTAGCTCAACTGCATGCACACGCGTTCTCGATTTTGTTCGAAACGCGGCTCGATCGCGAAACTCGTTAAAATAAATCAGCTTGATGCATTATTGTGGACACTCAGATGAATAAGCAACAGTGATTAATTTGACAGTCGGGATAAATTGGATGGGCATAGACATTTAATTTAATTTTACGATTCGGATGGACCGCAGGCTTCCGTCGTGTGGGTAACAATAACTTTTTCGTTCGCGTCTCTTTCATAAGCGGAACTGCTAAATGTTGTGCAAACTTCTGTTCTTGTGGATTTATTTTGGAGAGACAAAAGCTCGAGCGAAATTTTATTTTCTCCGTAGCTGCGTGAAATTTCGAATCACTTCGTATTCGAAATGTTCCCGCAAACATAAAGCTTCCCGACAATGCGACGATGGTATTTTAGAAAAAGTTTGCACACGCTGAACGCTATTCCGCTCGTCGTATTTTCCGGATGTCTTATTTCAAAGAAAACCACATTATTCCGAAATATTTTCTCCTGCGCGTTGCCCGAATGCACATATTCGAACGCATTCATCAATGCGAAAGCGCACCGGAATCGTTCATGCACAATACCGCGCAGTTTATGCGAAAAATTTTATTTCAATTTTTACCGGCAATCCATACATTCTTTAAACCCCGTTCTCATACCCGAGCCTGCGAAAGCGTAGTATAATTGAACGCGTAACAATTTTACGGAACATTCGTGCAATCATTGCACGTGGCTAGGAGATTAATTTTTTAAAAAATCGTGCTGAAAATCTGAAGAACGGTTTTAATACGAGAAAGTACGAGCGTACGCGGTTAATTTTTGCAACAATCTCATAACTGAAAGAACACAGTGAGTGTATCAAGTGACTCGTACAATTAAACGTACATTACATTTACCAAATATCCATTTCGGAACTCAACCGCCTGTGAAACTAATTAAAAAACCCGCACGGTTTTACAAAGTTTCTATTTTCATAATGTTAAGAGTAATTTCCACATTCGGCTGGAAAATGAGAAAACAACCAACTGTGGTAAACTCTTTCAGAATATTTAAATTAATTATATTTAAATGCATTTAAATCTGCGCGTTTGGATTATGCATACGTTTTGTAAATGATTTACCAAGATAATTAATCCCTCGCTTCGAAAGCACATCCTGCGAAAAAGTCCGACATTACATTTTAGCAAACTGCGGATTTTACAAATTAAAACAGTAGAAACGCTAGAAGTTCCTAGGGCTTTTAAATCGAAACGAATTAGAACAATCCATTAACGGTAACGGAGATTATGTTCTGTTCCTGTTTCCTTTGACGCTGACAATTTTCTGTTGCACAGAGATCCGCATTTATTAACGCTAGGTTTACGGGACCCGTCGAAATAACGGGTTCTAATATTTTTAATTTACGATTACGAATTACTCAACCAACTCATTTCCTTAGGTACATATTATTTAAAAAGTGCCTCATAACTTGGATAAACACATTCTTCTTATTTTCATATGTTGGAATTCTACGATACCGTAGCGTCTTAGGTATAAGGATTTAGGCGTAAGGGGCGGTTCTCCCAAGGACAGAAGAACTCAGGCGGGGTCATAAAGTCGAGACCGTAGTCTGGCAGAAGCTGCTAGCCTGTGCGGGTCGCAACTTTGTAAAGAGCTTTCACTTATACTATTTACATAAGGATTAAATACAGGATACGCGGAAACATTGTGCCGTTATTTAGAAAAAAACACCCTTGTAATACTAATAAAGTATATACGGTATAAAGTGTAGTTTGTTGAATAACGTACCATTAAAGGACATTTCCAATATTATAAAGTAATGTAAAATATCCACTTTTAATGCTGCATAAACCTAGTGTTAAGCAGCCAACAGAGCATATAAAAACCGAAGGAAACAGGGGCGTATCAATCGTTCCATCTCTCGGTAATTATTGCAGAACGAATCGCGCCTGTCTTCGCTATTATATTACCATCGAGCTCGCGTTTAACAATGCTTTCGTCTTTCCGAATAAGCAGCCGGCAGTCGTGTGTAAACAGTTCGCTCTTCTTCGGTGTAAATATCCTAAATCACCAGGCTTTCTCCCGTTCTCCACCTCAGCACGCTACGTTTTATTCGCTCTCTTGTCTCGAGAAAGGAGAGAAAGGAGAGAGAGAGAGAGAGGATGAGAGGGAGAGGGGGAAGCCGGCTCTCAGAGGCTGATAATAAACTGGAAACAATACGACAAGCGGCGTGCCTGCACGACACGAACATGCTTTCAGCTTTAAAGCGCGATACCGCCACGAGTCGCCACGAGGAAAACTATTTCATAACTGGGTCGCGCAAGTAGGTGGACCATGGGCGCGCACATGCTGGATGCTGGATGAAAGAGTGCGCCGAGGGAAAAAAGACGGCCCATGTAAAACAGCTTCGCCGGCCTCTCTTTGCTTCCTTTCATGGTACCCCGGGAATGGAGATTGCACGTCGAATATACTTTAACAATTCTGGCTTCGCTCTATTAAAATTGTACGCCTCGATCTCTCCCGGAAAATACGGGGACGCTACCCGAACGAAATTTCTCTCGAGTTAAGGCGGGACTTCCGGCGAAAAATCACCTTAATTTTGAGATTGAACATTTTCTTCGTTGGTTTTAATATCATTTTGTACCTCAAAAAGAAAGAACAACTGGAGATGACCGAAAAATCCAATTTCTGTCGTAACACGATTAAGGAAGTTGTAGTTGCTTTGTCGAATAAGATGTATTTAAGAAACAGTTCTCTCATTTGCCAAGGGTGGATTTGATTGAACGTGTCTTACGTGTATGCAGAACGCCAAAACGTGGACGCTGCCAATTAGTTTGAATTTCGTATTCGAGTGACATAGTCGTCTGGGAGCGCGACATATGGAGATGTTGAATATTGAGATACGAATTATCTGTTCCCGATTGATATTCAACGACAGTCGACCGGTCGGATCGCGCATATTTCTGTCCGAGACGCGTAAACTTCCGAAGTTCGCGAGGCTGGCCGCTTTAATGCGAATTCACATTGCTGCTGATACGATGCCGTTCGAATGGCGGCGATGGAAATGAGAAGGTAGATGAGGAGGACGAAGAGGACGAGGGGAACGTCGAGGGTTGGGTTGACCGACTATAGAATGGATGCTCCCTTGTTGCTCCAGAAACAATGAGAGTGCTCGACAAAAGCGGCAACAAACTCAACAACTCATGGCGTCATGATGTCGCCGTGTCTAACAGATGAGGAATACCGATAAAAGCCGATTTGCCGGGAGACGCTTGGCGGACGGCTTTTATAGCGCGTCAACAAAAGCCAACCGTTTCCCCCGCTTATGTTTCACGGACGCGGTTCTCCGTGACCATAACTTTCGAACGTTAATTGCGACTCTGAACGATTTTTTTAATCGTTCGCGTCCCTTTTTTTCCCGCCGCTCGACGACAAATAAACCGTCCATGCGGAGGCCAACTTTTTCCATCGTAGACACTCTCCGATCGTTTGGATTTGCCAAGAGTAACCTAAAACAATTATGCGTTGCGACGCGATATTTGAATATTTTAATATTTTAAAAAACTCACTGATACGTGTTTCTCTTTACCTTTAATTTTGAACTTTTTTCCTCCTAATTCATCGACTAGGACCACTGTGAGACGGGAATAATTTCGACTCGATGTAATAAATGTGATCCAATTTATTCGGAGGAGAAACGGCAGGAGCTCTCGCCGTTCGAGGATATCAATAATTGAGTTTGGAACAGGTACGTCGGCCGGCATCGAACCGGAAACGGTGATTTCGAAAGAGTAAGACACGCCAAATCGTTTCGACAGGAAAATAAAAGTTTAGTCCTCGGGCGCACGCTGCGCCAACCATGTAAACGACTTCCTTCGATTTTGGTCGCCAGTCGTATATACGGAGGACCTCCGCCGCGGCGTTATCCTCGTAAATTTGAAAAGTTCTACCGAGCACCCCACATAGTAACATTCTTCTATTCTTTAATAACATGAGCCCGGCATATTACGAAAGTAGCGGGAACTTCTTAAAGTACCTCGAAGGAAATCGTGATCGTTCTTTCGAACTATGGACCACGGATTAGGATACTGCGTCACTTGCGGCTCGGGAAACTGTCTTTATACTTTGTCACAGTTTCTGGACAATCAGAATTGCTATCCGATACTTTCCAACAAACATTACAGCCGGTCTGCACAATTAATTTCGTAGAACTTTGATTCTTCTGTCCGGTGAAATACCGATGAACTGACAGATGCAAATTAGGCAAACTTTAACCTTTTCCCACATATTTGTCGCACTTCTTCCGACTAGAATGACACCGAACACGAAACAATTTGGACCGTGATTGCTTGTTTAATCCACGACACGATAGAACCTCGATTATTCGAACTAATGGGGCATGCGTGCAAGCGATGATAGAACAGCTATTTAACTGCAGTGCTAGATTAAATCTCTGCTGATTTGTAGTATGAAGCGTGTCGCGTACGAGTCGCTTTGGATTGAAATGTTTCAGATAATGAGGCATTTAAATGTTGATTCGAATCGATCGATGTTCCACCGTGTCGTAAATTGAAAAAGCAAATATCATTCGAACGATGTCACGTTCGGTGTTCTTTCCGACACGTTTCGCACGTTTCGCGGGGCTGAATCTTTTGACGTAGTCTACGAGGTGGCGTAAATTCCTCGATCGATGTTTCCCGAGGACGCTACTCGGTGCGACCTTATGATCCTTTCGGACGATAAGGATAATAATTATAACACGGAACTATAGCGGCTGGTCCGCGTGGTTGACCAGTTCCGGAGCCTAAACTGTTGTTGCTTATGCGGGAGCTGCAGTTAGACTAAATTTACCCCAACTCCGCTCCGTGCACTCGGGGTGCGTTGGCGTGGAGTGGGGGTATTCGGTTTCGGGGTGGCCGGGGACTGTCGGATGGTCCCGCGATGCCATCTTTGTAAGTCCGCGTTTTATGACAGTACGGTGAACCTTTGAGGGCGCGAGGAAAATTCTACCGGGCAATTAAGAAAGGTTCCGTGAAGGCGACTTTTTCAAAAACAGCCCTAGAGGCCCGTGTCATGAAACATGTTGACTATCTGCACGCGAAATGTTTGGTTATGCCGATTTGTCAGCCGCGAGTAAAATTATAAAGCTATTCTCAAAGGATCGGTCCCTGGTCCCACCTTGAAACAGCGGTGCCGCGAATTTTCAAGGGGATCTCCCGTTAACTCGCGGCTGAACGTTCAGTGTCATTTTGGCAGGCCGAATGTCACAGTACGTTGCCAAAGGTCTCCTGAAAAGGGTAATTAACAAGTGACACGATGCAAAGATGAATGATACTACCTTCTTTCGGCTGCACGAACCCGTGGACCTCGCAGTAACTTCCGGCGGAGCCAGCAGCGCCAGGTGTGTCCAAAGTGAACAAAGTATTCGCGGAGGATGTGACGCCGTCCTCCGGGGTCTGCAGCAGACTGGTGGTCTGCGACAACGTTCGTTGTTGATGATGCGTATGGTGATGAACGTGATGCTGTTGCTGCTGCTGCAGCTGTTGTTGTTGTTGCTGCTGCTGCTGCTGCTGTTGCTGCTGCTGTTGAGCCGCCAGCATCTCCTCGTGCCGGCATTTCGAGCAACGGCGCATCTCCGAGCGAACACGCAACAGCCAGACCATGCCGAACAGTGCCATAGCAATCTCGAGTCCCGGTGACCTCGATGGGTGCTTCATGCTCGCTGAATCAAGGTCATCGAGGCTCCAGGAGCCAACGCGATGCATAGCACTGATATCTTTTTCGGACAATGAGCTGGCTCTTCTCGACGGCGCCGGTTTCACGAACGATGAGTTTGTGCGCTTCTTCAGCTGTGCCCTCCCTCTCTCTCTCTCTGATAAATTAGGTTTGCTGCCTTCGAAGCCTCAGCCTCTATTATTTACTCGATAATTTCTCCTCGGATAGTTTGTTCCCTTCGTTATTGACATCTCGAACTTCACCGTTCCTGCACGACTTTCTGCTTCATTGTACCATCGAATCACGAAGATCGCCGTCGTCGTTCTTCCATCCGAGTCTTACTTCTCTCATCGGGCCATTTCCCATCTAGACGGTATATCTCTCGGCGAATCGTCCGAACGGCGCGGCGAAATCCAATTTTTGTCTCCGCGATAGCTCGTCTCTCGTCGGGATCTCTCGAACGGGACCGGTCTTCCATAAATTCTTCGTCACTTCGCCGCCGTTCCTCTCTGGATCACCGAAGTATCGATGTAATCCTGCTTCACCTCCATTCCAAGTCGCGTGCACCACGTTCCGTCGAATTCCGGTGCCCTAGCTGGTCCCGTCGAACCGAGCCGACATCCCCGTCCGGCAGATTTGTCCGAGCGGAGGATCGACCGCGTCGAACCCGCCGTCCCGTTTCCACATTTTTCACCGACAACGGGTCCGAGCCGAATCCGTCAAGATTAGGGCAGCCGACGTAGCTCCGTTCGGTCGGATCGCTATCAACCCGGAAACGAATCGCTTCGGCGAGTGTGCGAGGGCCGGCCGGCGGCCGGGAAGGATCGATCGGATCCTGCGGGCCACGTGGACGAATCCGACCGTCGATCATCAAACCTCCAAGCGGTATCGAAGGCACGGTTACGTTCGGCGAACGACGATCTCGAACAAAAGTCTTCGAGAACGACAAAAGATAGGAATAAGACGGCAGTCGAGTGGGCTCTGGTCGGGTCCTGCGGCAGTGGCGCGCGTCAACGGGGGCCCGCTAACGACTAATGGAGATCGAGAACCTCCGCGGAGAAACGATTACGGCTAACGAAGCCGGCTCATGGACACTTGGGTTACACTTGGTCCCGGAACGGTTACGGCAACGGCAACGGCAACGAGTTCACTTATAAAAGTAGAAAAGATTCCATTGAGCCGGGCGCGGGTCGTAACACTTCGCAGGAACTTTTCAGCCGGCGCAGCAGCACGCAGCGCGAGAGGAGAGGAGAGGTATCGTTCTTCGGCAAGGGAAGTTTCCCGTCTGCCCCGGTGCCGTGGAAGTTGGAACGAGGCGGGCGAATCCGCAGCACTCGAGCAGCAGCACTCCGGCCGTTTCAACCTCTGCGTCTGTTTTCTCTCGGCGATTCTCCGTGGCCCATCGAGCTGCGCGAGGCTGACGTCTTTCCGAAGGCAGCCTCCCGGAACGGGGAACCTCTCCCATTGAGACAGCACTTCCGGCCACCCTGTATTTCACTTGGTACGCATGAGTGGCCCGACCGGATTCTTCCTCGGGGAGGACACACACGCTAACGTTTGATAGCACCGGCCGATAACGCGCGTCGTCCACCCCCGAACCGAACCGAACCGAACCTTGCAAACCGAGAGACCTCTCTCCAAGAGGTTTTGCCTGTCGTAACCACTGGGCCGGGAACGCTCGATAAAAGTGACCCGGGTCTCTCTCTCTCTCTCTCTCCCTCTCTCTCTCTCTCTCTTTATCTCTCCTTTTATCCGAGCAACCGGCGATCCGATCCAGCCCACGGTTTTTTCGATGAATTCTATTACGGAGTTTTCGGGTCGTCCCTTTCTTATGCCGGCGGCCTGCAAAAGTCACGGATGGCATTCAGCCTGGTCCCCCCCACCACCGGGATCCGACTACCAAAAGGAAACACACTCGAACGGAGCCGACGAACGGTTTTCCTTTTGCTAAGGCTCGGATTTCGCTCGGCGGGACAGGATTTTTCGTTCTTTCGTTCGTGCGCCGCGTCTGTTACATCTGGTAATCTCGCGTTTAATACGGAGAAGAAGCTGGAGCCAGGGGAATTGAAGGTTCGCCCGAGATTCGGCGGAAGGATATTCGGAGGGATCGGCCGAGTCGATTTCTTTCGAATATAATTTTCTTACATTGTGCAGAAATTAGATCTCCGAACGGAGAAACGGTACTCGCGATAGGTAGGTGGTTCTGCGAGAAACAACGGGGGAAAAGTATTCTAGAAGGCAGACGTGTGTGTGAGTGCGTGTGTGTGTGTGTCTGTGAGCATACGAGAGAACGAGCGGCGAACTTTAGACTATTTACGGTGACGACTAAATTGTTTAACAAAATCTGGAATGTTCCGATATACGTAAAAGGATGCGTCCGTGCCGCGGGAGTGATTTGTAAAAGAACCATCGTTACGATACAATCTGATTTACGATTTTGTGTATTTTTCTCGACGTGCGAAGTATTTGCGTGATTCTCCGTGATTGACATCGCGCATATTTCTAATAAAAAGTGGTTATTTAAACGTACTGCTCTCACAGTATTGACCTGGCGAAGATAATGTCGGAGTTCCACGGAAGAGGTAGACGGAACCGGTTCCCGATACCGGAATCCGATTTTCTTGATCGGAGATCGAAATAAACAGTTGTGTTTAGGTTTCAGAGAATTCTGCTCGAACCTGCGTTTAGCTTTCAAGAAACCGTTCCCGCGGAACTATTGTGGAAGGAAATGCTACCTGAAACTTCCGCGGAAGGTGTTCTTCTGCAACAGACTATGTCTTGAGGTGTGTACGGCTGTTCTGTAGTTTAGAATGTGTACGATAAAGATTCCACAGAAACTAGTTATTCTGGAACGTTTATGAACTTCTACGGTCAATACAAACAAAATTTAACCAAACATAAAGAAATTATTGTAAGGTATACGCTAAAATCATAATTTCTGTTTTCCGAGAAGTCCGACATTACTTTTCAGCCAACCAATTTGTTAACCCTTTGCACTCGAAGCTATTCTGACTCCAAAACGAAACTTTTCTTCCGACCTAGAATATTTCCCTTGTGTATATTTTTTTGTTACGTTATACATACGAAAATAGTGCTATTTACTCGTGCAATTCTGAAATGTTTGATAATTTAATAAATACAAACAAATTTAATAGTGTAAACAATATTTTTAATAATGATATAGCAATTTTTAGTGGTGGCTTACAGTCACCACTCGAGTGCTAAGGGTTAATCAAAGAAACAATTTTACTGTTTATGCAAAATTTCATTGAAATCATTTCGAGAAACCTGGTCCTGAGAAAAGGGCGTGTGAAATTTCTCACGTGTTTTTTTCGAATAAAAAAATGTGTAAATATCGTTAGAAGTACAATTAAGTGAAACTTCAATTGCTCGCAAAGAAAAACTCCGAAAAGACGTGGAATTCGCGTATTAGATCAGAAAAGCCTCTTAAATTCTCCAGGAGGACGAAATTTCATGAGTAGAATGCGGATTTTATGCGTTTATGACAAAAATGAGTGCATCCGCAGTCTAGCTATGAGATTTGATCGCATTACCCGCGTACCTTATGCTGTGAACATTATAAGGGCAAAACGTGAAGTCTGAAATTCGAAACAGAATTTCGCGGATCGACTTCGCCGAAGAGCATCCACGAGAACTGACGGAAGGGGTTGGGGATTGCAAGAAGGGTCGACGAAGGGCGTAGTGGAAAACACTTGTACGTTCTTCGAGTACTGACTGCTGGCACTCCTCGACACTGCGAGGAACAAGATGCTGGTATCTGTCACGTACATGTAACAATTAAAACTCGAATCGTCCGCTCGAGGGGCTGCTTGTTAACGACGATTCGCGGATCGCGAATATTATTTCTCCATTATTAACGCGGGTCGTGCTACTCGTCCCGGCGACGGCAGGTCATGATTCATTTCAGCTGTCATTACGATCATCGACGTCGCTCGACGCGATATTACCCTTTAATTGGGTTTTATTGTGAGCCTGTGGTGCTTTTTCAGTTTCCGAAAATACTCTGTTTTCTGCGAGCAATGCTGCTTGTCAATTCTCCCATAATATTTACGAACTTTCGTGTTCCTATTTCGTAACCCTATTCCAGTTCTTATTTCAATAATTATTACCCTAAAACAAAAATTGGGACATTCATTTCTTTCCGAAGGAATTTGAACGAGCTAAAAGTAGGACGACAGAATTCTTCAAATGGTTTTACTGTTTTGAGTTTGATCTACTTGTGTTTTTAAGTTTCTCCTACAGCAATTTTTCTCGCAAAATATATTCAATTTACAGCTAAATTCCACACGTCCGATCGCAGATGAAATTGTGTGCATTGTATTAGAGCCACAAATCAGAGGACCCGCATAAAACGAGCCACAAATCTTTCAGTAATTCTTTGAACCGAACAATGGTCGCGATTCGTCGAAACAGAGGAGAGAATTCTCTCGCGCCGACCAATAGAGGCATCACGGGATCCGACACACGGTTTTTCTTTTCTAATTTCGCGAAATGCGCTAACGAAGTTGCTTCAGCCTGAAAGCATCGGTTTCGCTTCTATTGATTCTAATTGAGTTTTCCAATTTCGTGGCTTTAGAAAAACTAGAGATCGCGTTCCATAGACTATTTCCTCGATGCGTGAAATCAATCAAAAGACACACAATTAACCGGCGCAGCGTACAGCGGTCGGTTAAAATCCGCGAATCGGCGTGTCCTTCGCGAGCGTTTAATCTGTTCGCTGCGGGGGCTTTGTCCGGGGAGTTGGCTCGATCAAAAGCAACGCGAGCCGCTAAATAAACTGGAAACGAATGGGATAATAACGCCGGGGAAAAATAATGCAGCTGCCTGTACGCGTCACGGCGGTGCAGTAAATCACGTCGATGGGAACCGGGGAAATAATGCATCGTCGATGAACGTTAGGGGCCGAGGAGTCATCCGCCACCGGCCAAATGAACAATTCGATTCCGAGCGGTTGAAAAATCATCGGCTCGATCTACAACGCACCGCTCTCGATCCATCAACGCTCCTATTCTACAAAATAGCCCCGCCGATTATCGGTCGAGACGCTCTGTAGCATCCTCGTCTCGTTTCTTGCTTTCCAGTGCTTTCGCCTCGAAAATGCTATCCCTGCATACTTTCTTACTTTCGACCAATTTGCAAAACTACAACGAAACCTTGAAAACGTTCATAAATGTGTCTTCGACTGTGCGTTGAACCGCTCGCACCAGGCGTACCGAGTGTCTCCGCAAAGTCGAGCGAATTAACTTGCCGCATAGTGGGTGCTAATGAGCCCTGTTAAGCCGGCGATGCAATATCACAGCGCGAGAAAGCTACGGTGCCGGTGAAAGCTGCATTTTAGGCATGCGCGCCATTGTATTGCGAACCTGATGCGAACTATAGTGGGCTAACGAGGTCTTTTCCTTTCTGTGGTTCCGGGGTAAGTGCTGACCGGTCAATCGCAGTCCTCTTACCAGAGGGCACCTTCAACTTCCCCACTCCGTGGCCAGACCCTTAACCCTTCGAGAACAACGGTCGATAGCCGGCTCCTTTAGACTTGATCGAGACTATCCTGTTCTCGTCCCGATAAAATCTATATGTCCAACAGTTCGAAGAAAATGCTCAGGTATCTATTTCAGATATCTATTTCATTTTTTTATCAGGTCTCTATTTTCCCATGCTCGAAGATCGCTAACCCTTTGCACTCGAGCGGCGTCGATACTGAATCGGATTCAAAATCAAAGAACTTTCGATAGAATTGAGGTAGAGTGATGAAATTTTTTTTAAATCAAAGCTGAAACTTTGTAGAATATGGGAAAAATGAGGAGATTATGGTACGAACGTTTTTTAACCTTGAGAAAATTCGTTTAACTTGCACAATTTCAAGAAAATTGTGGTTTTTCCCCAAAAACCAAACCGTCGCTGACATACAGCATCGTTTCTTTGCGACCCGGTCCCGGCCACCTAATCGCGAGCTCCTCACACGAAGAACAAAAGCTCCTCTGCGGTCCCGTCGACGGAAAAAGAAGGACAACGAACACGGCTCGCGTGAAAGGAATATTATGCCACGTGTCCGCATGGGAGTCATTTTCGGGAGTAGCTCTTACGTTTGCGAATTTGACTCCCGAGAGCGGCGCCGAGAGGAGTAAGTTGCCGGAGACTCCGGTCACGGATCCGCTCTTTGAATCAACCCTCGAGAGTGAAATTTTCGAGGCGAGACGTTAGGCTAGTCGGTATTTCATCACGTAGAATTAGCATTATAGGGCCCCGCGTCATCGTTCATGGACGACCTGACGAGTAACGCTACGAAGTATCTCGCCGCCGATATTTTGTATTTTTCTGTTGAAACGCGACTCTGTTACGATTGGTCATTAACCGATAGCGTTATTCGGCCATATAGCATTGTTCGATAGCATTATTGGTCATTAATCGATTATTACTCGCGTGCAGCATAGCACGAAAAATAAATTGAATATCGCTGCAAATAAAGTGCTGTTCAGAACACCTTTCTGATATTTTATTACAACTCTGCGTTCACATTTTCCGTTTCAACAATCTCGGAATTTTATTGCGTATATTACGCGGATCAGCGCTATGAAAAATTGTGTTAAAGAGATGCGTATATCGAGAAAAATATTTTTAATATACTGTTCGCTGGTGTTCCACGATACACAGCGGAAATATCATTCGTTCAATTTATTACAAATTGTACCAAATATAAAATATACCTGCAACTCGTATCAAATATTGTAGTATATTGTTATTATCAGAAATTGGAAAAATTTCCGTTTTATGGAGAAATGCGAGCACACGAATTACGAGATATTGACGCACAAGTAAAATTCCAGCTGCACAGCCAATATGCGTACAGTTCTTTACATATCTCATTAATAACATTTTCTGAATCTACAGTTGTAATTTATCGGGTGATACATCTATTTGATACAAGGAAGGACGAAAATATCTCGTTTATCAAACAATTCTTAACAGGAAAAATCAGGCACACCCGGTAGATCATCCGAGTTTACTTTAGCCCGACGGTAATCTCTCGAATAACTATGCCAGGGGGAACTGGGAGAACTATCGCTCATATTTCTGCCGGCGTTTACGAGTGAACGGAACGAAGTCGCGCGCGCGAAACTCAGCGACGAAATTAGGGGAAAATCCGGGCGGGATACGAGCCCGGGCAACACGTTCAACGCGATTAAACGGGATGGCTCGCATGATCGCGACGCGCCGCCCCGCGGACTCGGTTACTCGGTCGGGATTTACGAGGCGCGGACAAAAACAGTACAGGGGATTTATTAATCAAAATTTTGCGCTTTTCTTTTCATACATATCCTCACCTTCGTTATTCTCGAATAGGACCGCCGTTTGTACAGTCACGGATCTGGCTAATTAAATTAATCGCTGAGTCCATTTTCACCTGGATTTCCAATCATTAGCTGTCGATACATATTTCAACGTTGATCTCGAAGAAACAGATTCAAAGACATGCACAAAAATTGATGCGTAAGAATTTTAATAAATCTAGTCGCCATGAAATCATCAAAACCACCCTGGGAGGGTTTAAAAAATTCTTGTCGAGATGGGTTCGAAGACTAACAGGACGCCGATGACTTATTCAGAATCAGCGAAAAGTGTGTCAAATCGACAGTAGGCTCCTTAAGCGATACCCCGAGGTGTTGCAAATACGTTTTCGATCCGCTCTGCGAAAAAGTGCAACTGCACGGGAACGGCGAGCGACTTCGTCGTGAAACTTGATCGGATGACGAATAGAGTCATCAGTTGTTCGGTTCCAATCGACGGAAGAGTCTCGATGCCTCGCGGACGCCGCAGAAAAAAAACTCATTCGGCGAACTTCTCGCGCGCACCTCGTATTTCGATTCCGCGACGCATGAAAATGAACGATATTCTCGTTCGTCCGAATGGCGAGCGCTCGGTCCCGCGAGAAATTTATTCGGTGCGCGTTATTTAAAAACGCGACCCAACGACACGTAACGGCACGGTTCTAGCACGTGTCACTCGTACATAAAACCTGAGGGAGGGGCGGGGAGAGGGGAGGTGGTCGGAAAAGGGAAAAACATACGAAACGATATTAAAATATTATCGCGGATTCGCGTTCGTGCCGTCGTATATTCGATCGAGGGGGGAGTCGAGGGGTGGATCGGAGGGGGTGGCGCAACAGCGACATAAATATGGAACAGCCAGGCGAATCGATATCGTTGAAAAATACGGGGTAGCCCGGTCGAACCGGGGATCTTCGATTGTGTTTTGATCGCGAGATCGAGAGCGGCCGCGAATTATGCAACGAAACAATTCCTGTCACGCCGGTCGCCGCGTTCGCATCTATTCGCGGGGAAAAAATTTCTCGCGGCGGCGTGACAAATGAAAATATTCAACGAGCACCGCCGCGCGACGCACACTGGTGCCAAGACGGCAAAAAATCCATTCTATAAATTTTCGACTTTTATTAAGAAGAAAGAATTATTTTTGTATAGCCTAATAGTGCGTGCATGATGTGCCAAAGTGAGATTTTTGAGAAAAAATTGTTTTACGGAGATATATGCATGGTAAATAACCATTTCCTCGCTCATGATTGTCTGCACAAAGTTAGATCAATATTACACCTTGCCAAAACGATTAGTTCCAGACCAAACTCCATTAATGGATTTGTTGTATGCTTCCATAAATAAAAAATGGGCAGAAAACAGAGATTTTCGAGTAGGCCTTATTATTTAATGTTAACATCTTTTTACAAAAATTTTTTGTACCTGTGGCAATCTCTCCACAAATTTTCAAACAAGTTCGTTGAATAGTTTCGTTTTTACAGATTTTTTGCCGCTTTTTGGCCATTTGGCACCACTGCGCGGCGCGCACGCGAACGTAATCGAGACGGGATTTTTCGTGGCGATCCCGGTGACACGATCGACTCGATCGACGCGATCGTTGACCGTTGAAAAATTGCGCGCCCCCTCTCGTCGGACCGACTGATTCGAAACCGCTAAATTCGACGTTCCATTTGCGATTTTTATTTATCTCGGCGCGCTCGGCATCGATCGCCAGGAATTAATGCGGCGCCGATGTTATCGGCAGAATCCCGCTGCGTCACGTCCGGAAACCAGACCGGAAGCGGACCGGTCGGCGTTGCCAATCGTAGCCGAAAACGCGTGCTATGTTTTTTTTCCATTCCCACGGATGTTTACACTGCGCCACCGTTGTTCCGGTGACTGCCGACTCCGGGCTCGATCCCGGCTACCCAGTTGTTTTCCTTGTTTGGGATTGAAGACACGTTCCCCCGGGAGTCTTGGTTTGTTAGACCGTGCTGCGCCGGGGTAGGCAAACATGGATCTGCGAGACGGTATTTGTTTAATCGTCCAATAATACGGAATTCGTTTCACCTTGTAGCTTTTCTGTAGGAACTTGTGCAACCGAGAAACTTGGCGATTATCGAATTTTTTAAGGGTGAGAGAAAGAGGGAGATTAAACTAGTTTCTTTAGACACAAAATTACGCTCCCTTGCAAAATGAATTCGTGCATCTTATCGTGTGAAAAATAGTGCTGAACGTCTGAAATTAGAAGGACTGTAATTATCATTACATTCAAGCCCCACCAGAGTCACAAAGATTTATCACAGAAAAAAGAACGAACGAGTGAGGCAGAGCAATACGGGAAATGTGTGAAATTGTGAAACTTAATTATCGGGAGAGCATTATTCTTGATTTAGAAGAGGGATTCCAGCCGGGATACGGCCTCTAAACCGCTCGTTAAGCTACTTCAATCTTCCTGCATTATGCAGTCCGTTCAAACAATACTTATAATGGGCACAATGGGCTCAAAAATCCTTTGTTTCCTTCGCCACCCGTAAATCCCATTCAAGAAACTAATTCCCCAAGTGGTAATTTTCTTCCCGGCCAATAAAAGAAACTTCTGTCGCGGAGCTCGCCGCGCCGCGCCGCGCCGGTTCGAAAGCCCGGCCCGTTTCGAGCCGGTAATCGAAAGTTTTTAAATTATTGACGGGACGGGTTGCCACTGTGTATACACGCTCGGCCACTTCCGAAGTGTGTTTGATAGAGTTCCGCAACTGTGTTTATTAAAACTTTTCCCGACCGTGTTTATGAGCGGCCGGCGGAAATATGTGCAACCCATTTCGGGAGCTCGCCGGCTAGATTCCAAATTGCCCGCCGGTACCCTGGACTGCGTCTAATTTAGAGCTGGAAATCCGTGTCGGGCGTGTTACACCTGGTAAACGTCCTGTCTGCTGAATTTATGCCACGATATTGTCAGACGCACGCCGGAAAACACGGTCAATGCTAATCTTCCCTCTAACGGCCGTCCGAGTCTCTCTAAGACTCTTTCTAAGTGGGAGTAAACAGCAAAATGGTCGTTTTTTGTATACCTGAATTTTTAAATCTGGAGAAACAATTGAAACTCCGTTAACGGAGACGGCGCGGCTGATAAAACATCGCGACGATTGCGCTGCGCGATTTGGCGCGGTTATAACAAAACGAGAGTCGATTAAAATTAGCGGAAAGATTAAAAGAACGGTGGAGCATCGAAACATTTTCATTCTGCCGCCAAAAATCCGCGGTCAACTAATTACGCAGGCTGTTAACGATGCGAGCCTGCTGAAGCTTCAGCCGGCCCTTTTTAATTGATTCAGGCGTGCGAAATCCCTTCGGTAAATTTGATGACGCAGCCCGCCGATAAGCCGGGCATAATCCACTGCAGATAAGTATCGGGTAAGCTATTATTGCGGAAACGTAGGGCAAGTTATGTTCCAAGTATACGCGATAATCGCGGTGACCGCGCGGACAGGGGGGCGGGGGGAGGGGGAGACACAATCAAACACAGGACATATTAATATTCCGCTAATGCTTCGCGATTGAAATTCGATGGAAAGAAAAAGGTATCGGCCGGGATCGGTTCGCTTCGATTTTCCATGCAAATATTAGCAGACGTTACCGGTTGGCATCGGTTTAATTGGTTTTCTGTGCGATCACCGGGGCGCGCTCGTCGAATTAATTGGTCCAGGTCCGAGTCCGGAATTAGCACAGGTAAATCCCCGTCGAATAACCGCAAATGAATATCGATAGATTTGTTTACCAGATTCGGAGCGGGACGAGACCGAGCCCGGGGGGGCCCCGTTGATAGGGAAAGTATCATAGTCCCGGACTATCGGCTATCGTGGCCGGAGCAGACGCTTTGAAATTTCACCCCCAGATCAGCGGCAGCATCCCCGCCATTGTTTTTCCGCGGGCCAGGAGATCGGGATCCTCTGGCAACCCGTTTCCTCTTTGACGTACCGTGATCACGCAAACCGGTATTATCTGCTAACGAGGCCGATAGATCCAGCCCACGGGTTTAAATATTTCCGGGTTCCGGCAGATTGATCGCCGAACGATGCATACGCGCGCAATACGCAAAGCTGCGGTCCTTCGACCCTTCGCATAACGCGAAAGAATTAACGTGACGCGCGCACACACTTGTCCAAAAGCGACGGAGCAGTGGAAATGGAAACGAAGGAAATTCTCCAAATTTTTCACGAGGGCGAATCAGCTTCTCCAGCTTTAACCCTGCGAGGTTTTTTGTTTTGGAATCAATTTTTAAATAATCGAGTCACTGTGTACCGATGTTATCCCCGGAGGATTAAGGAAAGAATCTAAGAAGTATTTAAAAGTAGTACGTTCGATATTCTACCGGAGTAGAGGATTCTCTTTCCATGAGATGAATGACGAAGGAATTAATTTATCAACCAGTTAACTGTGGCGTTTAATTTGAAAAATCCCTCACGGCGCGGAATTAAAATCAAGCAATGACGTATATACACGTCGAACGCAGGCCAAATGCGGCTGTTATAAAAGCCAAAGCCCTTGTAAAGCTAAATGAGAAAGAATTACTTTTTTATTCGATAAGAATTGAACGATTCATTAACGTTAACTGCTGAGTTTCCGATTGACGAGTGTACTCGTCGGTCACAGTTAACTGGTTAATGACAGTAAGTCTGGAAGTAAATTCAAGGAAAGAGAAGAACCTAAGGGAGTTAAAGGAAACCATCTACTTCTCAAAGGATTCTAGAGAAAGGATGATAGAGAAATTGGTTTGCCGATGGAGTTTGGACTGATTACAAAAGGCGGAAAGAGTCGAATGCGAAGGGGTTAATAAACAAACTTATTACACACGCGGATAGATATCTAGAGTCAACCAGTAGGTTCCGGATCGCTCGACATTGCTCTATCTCAATGCTGGTGTATTCCGTTCACACTTCCTGTCAAACAGAGTCGGCGAGGCGTAACCATGTTTAATCAACTATACACGGATTCGTCGAAGCGTGAGGTGATTAGATGACCAGGCCGTCTCGATGCTCGTCGCTGGTCCTATATCATGAACTACTATAGACGTGCTATAGCATGCCGGATTGGATTCCTTGATTCATTCGAAAAATACGTTTTCCCACTTGCGACGTACCGTGATCAACGCTGCTATAGTTCGTTTTTACACCGGTAACGTCAAAAGGTCCTGTCTGGTCCGAGTGATCTCTAGTATACAGTTAAACTACCCCTGTTATGGCAGTTATAATTTATCCTCAGACAGGAAACGATCGATTAGATTTTCTCAGGCTTTTAACAATTTTATAGTGGCATCCTTTCAAATTTGTGTACATTCATTTTATTTCTTTTATTTCCTTGATATGCAAGAAATCCCTAAATTAACCCATTGAGGTCTAAGAATTTTTTGTTTTTTAATTCTAGCAAACGATGGACAAAACATCAAGTCTTAGATATAACAAATATAATCTTGTTATCCTGTACTCAAGACCGAAAGGATCGACGGAAAGCATCGAGTATAGAATCTGTAGGGTGATCGCTTAAAGTAAATTTTAAATTGAATGTCCAAATGTCTAGGTTCGAAATTGCCCCTCATCCCCAGAAACTATAATCCGCCCCATCTGGGACGTAACATGTGAAACAGCGTTCTGATCGGAATTAGATCGCGATTTTTACAAATCGGATACGAATGCATGCAGACGACCTTCGAGATGAAAGACCCAGAGGATTTCTTCGTGGTGTACACGAACCTCCAGGCGAACTTGAAGCGGAACAGATCGCAGCGCAGAGCTTCGGAACTATCGCGGCTGGCGAGTGTACGCAAACGTATACGGGTAGCATCATGCGGATAGTATCGCGATTAGGCGCGGCGCAGTAACGAACGAGAAACAATTCCCTTTGCTGTTAACTGGCCCGTCACTAATACTTTAACGAAACACACTAACTACCCTTCCAGACGGATGCGGCGTTCGTTTTATACGTTCAACGGGGATGATTTCCCAATTTTCACGAGCGTTGCTTTAAACTTCACTGTTCCTGCGTTTCGCAGCAATTCATTGTAACGGTGATGTTAGGTAGCCAAGGGAGCTCCTTTTCAACCGAATCGTTTCATTAAATTGTGCGATACAGGGAACAATAACAAACATCCAAAAAGTACGTTCCGTAGCTCGAAGCAGTTTTGATGCGTCGTTCGCAGGAATTGAATAAAACGCAATTACGTTACGGAACCACTTGATGCAATAAACCAGAATATACGGAATATCTGTACATATTTTATAACCGCCTGAAAGTATTGCGTAAAAATTATATGAACGCAATGGAAATGCGAACGTTTCCATTCCCGATGCTTTTTCATTAAAATTTAATTTAACTCCTGCACGAGTATAGTAACAACCCGGGAGTAATGATGTTGATTTCCATCCGCAACCGGTAACATCGATTTTTAACGTCCGTCGCTTTATCCGAGTCCTCGAACACATGACGGTTTAATCATCCAAGCTAATGAAATACACAACCGAATAAACGTTTTTAAATTGTAGAAAGTTGGCGGAGCTAATTCCTTCCCCCTCTCTCCCCACCCCTCCGGCGAGTTACGGTTTAATGAAACTTTTCGCTCGGTTATTGAAAATAATGTTTAATCCCGAAGCATTTTTACTTTGTTCAACGACGAACAAGCGATGGTCGTTTTTAAAATTACATCGAACAAACTACCTCTCGCTGGCCAGAGAAACGCGTAATTTAATCGCGCGGGGTCTGCTCGGACGAAACCGGGAAGAAAGTTCGCCCAGGAAACGCGAGGGAGAAGTCGATTTGTAAATTAAACTTTGCGGTCCATGCTGGATAATCGAGCATACACTTTAGCGATAAGCGTAACTAGTTGTTTCTCTCTTTTACGCTCGAGAAGACTTCCGAAAACTCGGTCGAAGCGAACCATCTTACGGTTCTCGGTTCCGTCGTCCGAGAAATGATCTTCTCGATTTTCTGGATTTTCTTATGCTACGGATCTGGAACGTAAATCAATTCTTCCGATTTCTTCCAATTTTTCCGAATCTTTGCAGGCGATATCGAGCAATTGCTTCGTCCAATACCATTCATAAGCCCATTGTACTCGATTGAGCATATATGTATATACAGCAACGAGCAAAACTGAGTCTACACTATTTGAAACAACATAACTTTTTAAAAATTAGATCGAACGACTTGAACGTTATTGAGAAGTTAGGAGGATTAGTTTATTAGACGAGGTGTCAACAATTTTTGAAAGAAGTTTGAATTGGTCGGAATAGCAAAAGAAATAGTAAATGTTGGTTTTTTAGCTTTCTTATCTGAGCCTGTATTGAAAATTTAAAAAATGTGTTTGATTCTCAGTTTTGCTCGTTACTGTATATATATTGCTTCCTGATTGACTTCTAATAAATATCTAAGTAAAGTTATGTCTGTTTCATTAATTTTATTAAAAAAAATTCTTGGGCGTTACTGGGTCAAAATCGAGGGTTCAAAAGAGAGAGTAAAGAATCGGGTAAAATCAATTTTAAAATCGTGTAGAAAGAGAGTCGAGTGTGCTGTCTTTTTGCCACGGAGGGTACGTTTCAACGATTCATCGTCCCGAAATTGCAGGGGACAGTCTTGGCGGTAGGTGGTTCTTGCAGAAGTTCCCGTGTCCCTTGGAAGGGTTCCCGCGAATTAGCCGTGAAAGGGTGTGCGCATTCCGAGCCGGTAATTTTCAAGGGTGAACTGTTAGATTTTACGTTTCGGGTGCGTGCCGGCGAGAGGCCCTCCTCTCGCGGCTACCCTGGAGAGTGCTTTTACTTTTAATTCAAGAAATACGAGCCTCTTAGCCGGCCCTGGTAAAAGTTGGACCGCCTTTGCACGTCCCGGCCCGGCCCGGTCCGGCCATTCATGAAGTTTTGAAATAATTAAATGAACTTGCCCCCTCCCCCGGGACAAGAAACGGCTAAGCGACTCCCCAGGAAATTTCACAATGACGCGACGGATGGAAGGGATGGAACGGGAGCGACGACGACGGGGCAAGGTCTCCAGAATAAGGGAGAGAAAGAGAGAGAGGGAGAGAGAGAGATTCCACAAGAATCGCGGTGAGTTTACGAGCGACAATTGAAAGTTTCTCTCTCGGGGGAAAATTGATTTAACCGGTAAAAATGAGAGAGCGGGGTTCCGCTTTCGGCGGTGTGTTTGCCGTTTCCCGTGATCCTGTTCGGGGCTTCTCCTCGCGCGGTGCCCACGTAAAAGCGGAAATGAATCGTGGAAATTCGACTGGATTACTTTCTCCCGTTTTCTTCGGGTAGCTCCGGGCAGCCCGGGTACCCGAGGAGAAATCGGTTTGCACGGTGTCCCGGGCTGTGTTAACTTTCGTTCGCCGGCCGGAAACCATTTTATATTTGCAGATTCCCTTCTTCCTTCCGCCAACGTCGCGCCCTGCTCTCACCGCGGCGAACTCGTCCGCAAACTTGGACGGACTTTTTTCTCGGCCGCAAAAGTTTACCGGTCGCGGCGCCGCCGACCGTATTCGAACCGTTCAAGGCTTTATTTAAATAATACTCGCGCGGCCGCCCCCTACCGTGTAAGTTCCGCGAAGCGAGACGCGCCCGAAAGCCGCCGGATTATTTCGCCGTAAAACAATTTACTCCGCTCGAATAATTGGACCGGCGAGCCAGACCCGAGTCGAGGATATTCCGGGAATAATTGCCCGAAGAATATGCGATTTTTCCCGGCGAAAATTGTACTATGCGCGATGGGAGGAATCCGTTGGATTTATTGTGCCGCGGATCCAGAATGGGGAATCGTTTCTCTTCGGTTTCTAATTGGCTCTAGAGAACGGAACGCTTCTCGTCGCGTTTATACATCTTTCAACCAGGGTTAACGCTAAACCTGCCAGGCACTAGAAGCGATTGAAACTGCAATTCCCGAATAAGAAAAAACAGTTTAGGCTCCGGAACTGGTCAACCACGCGGGCCAGCCGCTATAGTTCCGCGTTGTACACTGCAACTTTCAGTTTCATTCGTACAAATAATTATCATCCTTACCGTCCGAAAGGATCGTAAGGTCGCACCGAGCAGCGTCGTCGGGAAACATCGATTGAGAAATTTACGCCTCCTCATGCCCGAAACCGTCGGAAAGAACAAAAATGACTGAATATATTTAGATTGACCATACATTCTTGAATGTAATCAATTATTAATCTCATTAATGAACGAAATCGATTGGCAATTTCGCTAATTGCAGAATTAAATACTATGAAACCGGTCGTTCGACTGACGGTGGTGGGTTCAATGCTAACATTTCATCAAAATTGATCGAAAGACCAAACAGGGTGCGGGGGGTGAAGAAGCTGGGAGGAAGAGTAAATTATTTTATAGCTTCCGCGGGATGCGCTGGTCAGCTATTCAAGAGTCGACCGGGAAACGAGTATATACGTATCGCGGAGGCCGGTGTCTTCTCGGGTTTCTTTTTTTCTCCTCGCCTGCCGCCTCTATTTTTCTCCGTTCCGTTTTTTTCGAAGCCTTTTCTCCAGCAGCTTTTATATTCTCCGGAGTAGAAAAAAAAACACGCACACACACACATACAGAAAAGAGAGAAAAAAAAGGAGAGGAAGAAAGAAAAGCCCGCTACCTTTCCGGCTCGCGCAGACTTTTAAGCCTTCACGAGCCTCGACACACAGCCGGTCGTTTCTAGCTGATAGCCGGCACGGATGGAACGCAATAAAAGAACGACTCGACGGCGGCGGTGGCGGCGCTGGATGCAGCTGCATGGCGAAAAGAAATTCCTTCCAGTCGTTTTAATTCGCGTAAACGCGCACCTCGGTTTTCTCTATCCCTTCTACCCACCACCCCTCCGCCCACCGAGTTCCTTCCCCGCGAATTCGTTTGCTCCCCCTTTTTTCCCTGTTCGCGTCGAATCTTTCCACTTTGATTTGTTGGTCTACCGGTCCCGTTGGACGCGCCCAGTCGAACAGACGGTACACGCGTGCTGTTACACTGTGTCTGTGTATAGAAGATATTCTAACTCGTATCGAGTGGTCCGCACACTCTGAGCTCGTAATCTTTTCGTTTTACAGTGTTTTCTCGATATGTGTCCAAAAAATCCCAGAACTGTCACCAATCCGAGCCGCTAACAATCCCAGAACTGTCCCCAATTCTAGCAGCTAAAAATCCCAGAACTATCCCCAATCCTAACCGCAAAAAATCCCAGAACTGTCCCCAATTCTATCAGCTAAAAATCCCAGAACTGTCCCCAATTCTATCAGCTAAAAATCCCAGAGCTACCCCCAATCCTAGCCGCTAAAATTCCCAGAACTATCCCCAATTCTGGGGAAGTTCGGTGGCCTCTAGAACTTCGTTGTCCTTTGCTACGTTCGGCAATGTATCAAAGGGTAGTACCTCCTAGCCTATATGTCATACCCTGTATGTGTGACACCCTGTATGTGTCACACCCTATATATGTCACACAAACACTGTATCTGTCACAAGCATTGTCACTGAGACGTTAAAGTTGGCACGATTGCGCCGTCTTCTTGACAGAAAGTGTATCGTGGCGACGCGACGGGCTTGAAAAAACGGTGTGACGTAGCGGAAGGGATGCGATCGTATAATGAGTTCGTTGGTAGCCGTGTCAGCACCCCCGCGGGTCGGTGGCCCGTTATTATTGCAAGTGGAGGTCGCCGACTGCGCCGAGAGCTCGTTCCGTTCCGTTTTCGGGCGGAACGCGAGGCGAACCGACTGACATGAATTTTATAGGAAGCGACAAAGCGACCGTGTCGAGCACACTGTTCGTTATTTCGTTCGCGACAGCGAAGTTTAATTAACAAACTGGGACAGAGCCTGGTCACAAGACGTTCCCGGCCGACGACGGAAGTCAAACGAAAGTCGCGGCTAGACGATGACAACGACGACGACGACGACGACGACGACGACGACGACGAACCCGGCTGCCAACTGCGGGACCTGTGCTTGCCAAGCGGAAATATTTGCAGGCTCGGCCCCGCTCGCTGCCTTTTATTTTCGTCCTAGCAAACGCCCTTGTCATTTCCTTTCGCCACGGACTTGACATTGGTACCGAACTATTTTTCCCCGACGCGCCGGCATTCCGAGTTTAATGCTCCCAGTTTCTCTCTCTCTCTCTCTCTCTTTCTCTCTCTCTCTCTCTCTCGTGCCTCCGATCCTCGGTGAAAACGCTGTCACGCTTCTTTTGAACCCTTCGACGACGACCTATCGACCGCATAAAGTCTGAGCATTAGGGTGGTCCTTACTTTTGCATTTTCGATCTTTTCTGTACTTTTTCTTAACTGGAATGTATTTGTCCAGATATTCGTTTCAACCACGCAATAAATATATAGGATTTATATTCAATTTTTAATTGGCAGTTTTTCAAAAGCATAATGTACAACATTGTTCATTTTAATGATTAACATGTTTATATTCAATGCGAACTGCTTATTATGTTCTCGCAGTTGTTCAATTATTTCTGTATCTTGTACATTTTGGACAGGTGCATGTTAACGGTATTTCAATAGCATTGCCGAACAATGTGATCTACAGTAACAATAAATTCGGTTAATAAAGCTTTCATCGGATACCATGGTTTCGATTTCTCTCTATAAACGTTTGTAAAAGAAAGCCTTTTTATGTGATCCTGTTATTTTATATTAATTTGGGTTCGCATTTTTGTATTTCTTTTTAAATCTTCAAATGCCTCCATATAAGCAAGTGTTAATAATTTTCATAAATTATCCAGCTATTTTTGTAAAATTCTTTTCGCATACACCTACCTCGAATGGTATAAAGTAACAAACTGTGTCCGTTTCACAACGCGACAAATTTCGAATGGTTTTTAATCTTTTTATCGTCTCTTGTATAAGCTCGCTGTTCACAAAATATTAAAAATATGATATTTTTTTGATCGGGGTTTATTGAAACCGCCGATTCTGTTTTCACCGAGAACAATTGATCGGCAACAGTTACGAGCGGAAATAACATACGTCGGCAGCAGCTTTTAGAAAAATTGTATTAATACCGAGCAAATTAAACGCGTTCAAAAATTCAAGTTGAATAGTTTCACTGCCAAATGTAGGACCTCTTCAACAATATAACACTCATTTCATTTCCACAATTTCATATGAAAACGTGTAGAGCGAACAGGAAATATATTCCATTAAAACAGTAAAAACACTCGGTTCAATGTTCAGCGATATTCGGCGATACGCGTCGACGAAATCTTCATGCTTGAAGTACTAAATTTGACGTTTTGAAATTGTAAATGGTACACGCTATCAATCGACAGTTACAAAAATTGGGTAATCACTTTTTGCAGTGGCACGATAGATTGCCGTTGGTAGCGTTAGCGTGTTGGCAACGGTGCAGCATGTTTCTTCGTAAGCGGAATTCGGTTAATTTCATTCGTTCGAGGAACACGTTTCGTTTCCCGGACGCAGGAGGGACCAAACAGAATGGAAAGGTAGCTTGTAGTCTCGTAAACGGAGTATAATTCAGCGTCGTTTTTGCTAATTTCCAAACAACCCGCTCGTTATGTGTAGAACTGGAAGCATCGCAAGTAGTTCCCGGTACGGGGAACGAGACAAAGCCTGTTGGAGGATTATAGTCACGTGAAATTTCAAGTTTGTTTGTAGACAGGGAGAACGTAATGAAATTTAGAAGATCCCTCGCGAGAATCTGCTTCGTTACCTTCGTTACTCTTGTAACTACGACTTTGCAACTGGAACCGAAGTTCTTACTCTAGCAGCACGGACGGCGAATTTATACTTCGCACAATGCAATCATAACGTCTACTCAACTATCTACAACTGTCGAGACGACACTCGCCAAAGGATCTCCTGCCATCGCTAATAAACGAACGTAAAAGGAAGCAAAAATTTTATCGTAACTTCAATCAACCGTCGTGAATATCGCGTTCAGTTTTTCAAATAAATCGACGAATATTCGCGAAACCTGAAACATTTTTGCTGTAGCTTTCATTAGAAATGGGTAGCCACCAACAAATCGCAGTTTTGAAAGAACCTTTGCAGTTTTGAAAACCTTTTTCTTAATGTTAACCCTTTGCACTCGAAGCTATTTGAACTCCAAAACGAAACACTTCTTCCGACCTAGAATATTTCCCTTCTATATACAGGGTGAGGCGCTAGAAACTGAATAACTCGGCTGCTATTGGCGTTAGCAAGAAATGCATCAGACGGAACTTGCTTGGTGTCGAGGGAACATTAATCTCATGTTAGTAGCTTTTTTGTAGGTGGACGCGTAAAGGACATATGAATGTCAACTTCATCTTTTTAAATGGAATGTCCCATTTTTTTTACTACGATGTGTTATTAATTCGAGCGAGTGTGTGCCCCGGGACAGTCCGTCTTGTTGGATAGCACATTCGCCGATGTATCACGGCGGACACAATGACGGAGAGAATTAGATGAATTCTATAAAACAGCAATGCAATTTTCGCGCGTTGAAACGGGAGCCTCCTCGCGGGAGTGACACTTTAAATCAGCAAGGTAATTGGATGCAAGAAGAGGGAACAGCGAACAGAAGGCGCGGGACCGAGCAAAAACTCGGTACACGCGTTTTTCCCGGGCTTAATAGAACGGAGACGACAGAGTCGGCCGCGCGAGCGAGCGATATTGCGCCGCGCGATTATTTATTGGCAAAAACCGCGCGCGAATCCGGGGGTGGCAAGGCTAGGGCGAGGTTAGGCGAGCGTGGCCCGAGTTAATTACCGGCGCGTTCGCATGCGGCGAACTGCGCCACTTCCTTCGGCATCGTTGAAGACACGTTCACACCTTGGAACTTTCCACCCGACCGGATTAATGTAAGATTATTCACACAAGTGGGTATTCTAGTAAAATCTTTAATTTCCTTGAGAAGGATAGCTTCAGAAATACACGTGCAGAATTCTACATCTGCATTCCGAAAATTCGCGAAGTTATAACTGTGAGACGTTCGACAGAAATTGAAAAGAGAACTTGAATTGTGCAGAGAAGGAAAGAATAAAAGACGCAGGACCTTTTCGACAAGAAGAAGGTCCTCTATATTTTTATTGTATTTACACAATACACACGGTAGATCGTTCCGATTATTATCTGGACACAATGCTTTGAACACGTTCCTCCCAGACCTACGTTCTTGAAAACGGCGTCCGTGATATTTCAAAATCTATTTGACCAACTGGCTTGAAACTTTTTGTACACTTTCAGCTTTCACTGTAGCCCGAAGTAGAATTATTTCAAAATTTTTCTTTTCTCTATCTTGTTTCAGAACTGAATTTGTACCGTTTTAATTTTCTTTTGAAATTACCTTGGAACTCCTCAATCAATTCTAGTCGTTTTATGCAATGCAGCAGCAGGAGCAGTGTGCAAGAAAAGCTCTGTGTTTTTAGGGGGAATGCATGTCAACGAAACAATGGACACTTTTGACCCGTACGCTGTAAGATTAATTAACGGCGGACATGCCACTTCCTTGGACAAGGTCGAAGACGCATTGAAACTTCCGTGGAACGATCGCGTGGCGCAACGTTTCCACACGACCGGTCCTGTTTCGCGTTCGTGTGTTCTCTCGGATTCGCACACACACACACGAACGGAACCATTGTTACCGGCGGGGTCACTCCATATTGAATTAGGTCGCGTCCGTCGCCGGAAATTATATTCGACTGCAGCTTCCGTGTAATCAGTGAGCCGGGAAAACTGTGAACGAAGCGAGATTAACGTCCGGCCGTGGCCGTTACCCGTGAATTATTGAGGCTCCCCGAATTTCTTTCGTTTTTCGTTTCGTTTCAATAGCCACCGATTGAAAATCTATCCTGACTAGCCGATTGTCAGCGGAAGAACATCCCTCGGATCTATCACGACATTTTTTCGCCCTTCTTTCCCGTCTCTCTAACTCCCCGAGAGGCGACTGACAACTCGAACAATACCGGCACACTTTTAACCCTTTGCATTCGAAGCCATTTTAATTGTAAAACGAAACATTTCTTCCGACCTAGAATATTTCCTTCTATATGTACATTTTTCAATGATATACATATTTAAATAGTGCAATTTACTCGTAGAGTATAATATGTTCATATTATTTTTATAAGGAAATGTAAAATAGTGATTTTTAGTGCTCCGTAAACCTAGTGCTAAAGACCCAGGTTGAAAAATATTTTTAAAAGAGTGAACGGAAAGCGTCCAGTCGTGCGTTAAATGTAAAATAAAATGTGACACGCGTTCCTTGAATAATCTCGTCTACGCGTGACACCGATGCACGTTCAATCAATTGGCTCACGCAAATAACGGCAGAATCGATCGCACGAGCCTGCTCGCGACTTTTTTCCCTCTTGCCGCGCGTGTTCGTGAAACGTTCAATTTCCGTTGACGAAATTGTAACGAGAGAAGTTACGCAAACAGAAGGAGGCACACCGGTTCCCGTCGATGTTGATTGAAGTTTCTACTTCGTTCGAATTCATTCGGCCGTGTCTACCGTAAACGCGTAAGATTTACTGCTCCCCGTCCGGACGCGGCGCGGATTATCCCCGCAGTATACTTTTCTGTTCTCGAGTTTTCCAAAGATAGTACGGAGATCCTCCGCAACTCGGACATAAAAGCGGAACATGTTTATACGAACTCCGACCATCGATTGTACCCTGGGTTCCCCCTTAATATACAATTTACTCTGTCTATGGGTGGCAAGAGGATATTCGGGTTGAAAAAGTTGGCTGGAAGTTTGTTGGGAGATTGTTAGTAGGAGATTCCCTTAGGCGCTTTTAAAAATCTTCCGCTGTCCGCTGTACAATATTAATTATATCACCTCCCTTTCCTCGACTACGATTTCGTAGTTTGCAATCCCTCCTTCGTGAATGAATAATAATATCAGAGCGGTGTGTGCCTTGACGGTGGTCTAGCAGGTGGTACGAGTCAACCACTGATCGGACAGACAAGTGAAATAAAATTGGAGAACCGATTACAAACCCAAAGTAGGTTTCTAGATCGTTCCATAGTCAGGCAAGTAGAAATAGTCAACGTCCGGGGAGACAGACCGACTCCCGAGGCAAGAGGATGGGCGAGTAAGTAATCTCAGGGCAAAGGTGACGCAATAAATTGTTCCCGAAGCACGGGAATCTCGCGGCACGTGGAGAAATTAGACAGCTGCCTATTGTCGCTGTCGGATTGATTACAGTTCGATTTCGAGCGTAACGGAGCACGTGAACGCGGAAAGGAGCAGAACGGAGACAAACCAAGACAGTTTGACACGAGGGAAAAAGTTGCTCGTTTCATCGACGTTGACAGAGCTCCCGGCGGGCGTTTCTTCCTCGAAGGGCACCCCGTCGACTTCCTCTCGCGACTAGAAGGACCCCTGCCCGGCCACGGAGCCTTAACTCGTTATAAGCTCCCCCGATAACGTCTCCCGGGACGTGTTGAATCTGCTCCCTCTCTTATTTCTTATCGTGTGTTTCCAGAGCGGTCGACTGTTTTGACAGACCGTCGCACAGTGGTCACAAAGCCAGAAAACGCGGCCAAAACCTAAAATATGATGTTTCTTTTGTAAAATTTAAACAGATTTTGAATAGTCAGTTATTTTATAAAGAATCATATATCAGAAATTTTTTTATATTTTTCAAACACGAACGCTGTTTTTATATTGGCTGTTCGTTCGATAACCTTCCTGCCGAATATCTCGAAAAGTATCAAAAATATTTAAAAAGTGTGAAACACGTGTCGAAGGCAGTATCAGTTTTTTATTTGGATGGCGTTTTCGAGGTCATTTGTAGGTCAACTGTGTTTTTTCAAATGGAAACCTATATTGTTGATTATGGGATCTTTTTGTACGTAAAAAGACCAGCAGTTCTACAATTCTTTCTTCTTTGGGAACTATGAAGAATTAGTCTGAATTAGTATTTTCTCTCATTCAGGTCAACATGAGACAGCGAGAGGGAAGGTAGAGGGTTGTTCAGGTAATCCCCCACTAACACACAAATACACTTTGCTTTAACTTTCACTCTTTGATCAGCGACCTCAAAAACGGTCTAAAACCAATTTTCAAGCAGAACCAATCATTTTTTAATAAGTTGTGAGGTTTTGACCACGTTTTCGCGATTTGGGACCACTGTGCGTCGCCGGCACAACGTTCGGTTGATTTTTCCCAGCGATCGCAGAATAAACATTCCGTGGAAAGAAATCCCTTCCGGTGGCCGAACGTTAGTCCAATCCGAATAAATGACCGTGCCCCGGATTCCATGGTGGAACGTGATCATAAGTTACAACGCAATTTATACGGAACACCGGACCTGGACGGGAACAAGCTTTCTTCGGCCGACTCGATCGAACCGCAAGCTTAGTGGCCCGCTTTCCTCGCGAAAAATACGCCCCGGACGTATAATACGATACCGCAGATGTTCGGAACTTATTGCTGGCCGAAACCATGAGAAAATTCAATCGAACTAGTTACCTATTACCGCACTGCGGACTTCGAGTACGTATTTTCGTTGCGTTGATTTACGGAAATTGGAATCCGCTTCCCGTTCTTCTATTTCGAGCTTTCGCGCAGCCGGCACCCGGTAAAAGCATCGATTGTTTCAAACTTTTCGCTACATTAATCTTTTCGGGATTGTTAGACACGCGTGTCCTGGTTTCAAAGGCTGACCGAATTATGGTGGTCCTCGCCCGTTCTTCATCTGCCTAATTCAAACTGTTTCTTGCTGGAAAATCGACGCAATGGAAAAACACACAGATTTGTCAATTTCTTCTTTGATCATGAAAGACTGTGGTAAAATGCGATATTGCGAGAAATAGAAATTCAACGGAATTTTACGCATTTATCATAAAAATCGAAACGAATTTTACGATAAGTAAAAGAAAAGATACATAGGGTTGGGTTGAACAAAATGTTCTATAAAGTTTGTCAGGAAGCGCTTTGTAACTGATCTTTTCCATCCACGCACGTACATACACTTCTTCTTTTCATGCGTAGATTACACCGTAGCAGTTTGCTCGTCTAAGTTCGGGACACCCTGTATATATAGAATTTCTTGAAGAAAAGACTTTGTAAGACGCCTGAAGGAAACAGTGTCCGGACGAGCACGAAGACCGCTGGTAACTACTTCCGGCCGCTTTGAAACATGTCCTTCTCTCGTTAGCCATTCGAGTCGGACACCCTTTTCTTCCCAGCCACCGACAACACAGTTCGTTAGGCAATTCCTATTTCGTCCCGTGTCCAATTCCCACCTGCGAATTTGCGGCGCCATTACGTTCTTCGGGAAAAATTCTGCGTCGGTCGGCCGGCGAAAAAAATTCGGCCGCAATCTTCCGTCTCGTTAGCCGAAACTTTATTTAGCGGAAAGCAAGGACGATCGGAATTGTCGCGCGATCGATCGACGTAAACAGCAAACGGACGTTGATAACAATTAATGCGTTTTAAGGTCGATAAAATTGTTATCGCGTCTGTTATCGTTTTCATAGGTAATATTGTTCCGAGGTGCGCGATAACTTTTTCATTGGATGATATCCGCAGTTTTATTAGGCCGATAGGGTGCACATCGTCGATTAAGGAGACAGCGGGGCATTCGCACACATCCGTGGGAAGCTCCTTCTTGGACATTTATTATGTAGTATTTTCAGTTCGTATTTACTATCCGTCCATTGCCATAAAATTCCTACATCTTCAAGATTTTTATCTTTGTGCAGCCTGATAATGGATTTTCAAATATGAAACACTTCTGACGTCACTGTGTACTTCGGTAACATAATGTCCATTATTTAGTACACCTTTATAAAAATTCTTCCAAGTTAGAATGTACGAAAGGTATTTGCAATTATTATTGTTGTGGCAATCATCATTCCTCGGAGAAAATGGTCTAAATGTTTATTGTAATGACAGCATGAGAGAGAGTTTCATATTTTTATTCATTTATTGCATTATAAACCATTGTTATATGCTCGCAATATCGTCCGTAAATTGCTCTAATATGAGACTTTCAAGCAGACAAGGAGAATAAGTAATTAGTCAGACATGTGGAACGAAACGGCAATAATTCTGCTAATACTGACATAAATCGGCCACTCATCAGAAAACTGGAAAAAGTCACTCGGTTGTTAAACAAATATAATAGCACAACCGTTGATGGGCTCAGTAGAGGGAGTCTGTCAACAGTCAGACAAGTGGAACAAATCAGCCAGTGCTCAAACAAGTGGAAAGAATCATTCGATGGTCACACAAGAGAAATAAGAAGGGCACGAGGTGAATGCAATTCGAAAGGGCAAACGGACCATAATTTCATTGCTCTGCCTTTCGAATTTTTTCCGAAATTACCATTCTACAACAATCGTTGCATAAAAACGTGTACCTTCTTCAACCAGTTTTACTAAACCGAAAACGCTTTTACAATCTCAATATTCGCAATTCAAATATATTAGAATCAGTCATTTTCACGGGTTCCGTAAATCTAGTGTTAAAAAAACAACGTCCGGATTCATCCCCTATTTTCTCTAAGAACCAAGCTCGCCGTATCGATCAGATACGAAAACATGAGCGAAACAGTGTTGAAACAAGCAGAATAAGGGGGCCAGTAAAAAAAACTTCATAAACAACATCCTGCTAGACGCCGAACTTCTTCCAGCCGACAATCTCTATTTTATCATCGCGCGTCCTTGTTTGGTCCGTGTTGGGAAACTTTCTTCGACCGGGCGTTCCCTTTGAACGTTACTTAAACAGCATTGCAACTTCGAGAGCAATGTGTGCACACACACACGCGCGCACAGACAGAAACACAGAGAGAGGGAGGCCAGTTCGTCAGACACAAAACACGGGAGAGAGCAACTGGAACGGGCGAGTGTCGCGTGGACATTATTAAATCGATAATGGGGTTTCTTACGGGTTCGTGTTTTGCAGTGGACAGCGCGCGACGTCACTGAATGCGTCTCGCGGCGGAAACTTCGGGCCGGGAGTTTCGAGAGCAAAAGGAAAGTTTCCGTTTGCGCGAGAAGTCGAGAGTAGCCGACAAGCTGCATTGTTATCGACTGGTTTCCCGTGGTGCACGCGACTACGAACTTCCCCGATATTTTATGGTCCGACAATGAACGACGGGCCGGTCGGTCGGCGGTCCGCCCCGGGAGATCCCGTTTCTTCAATTACGAACACCCGGACCCGAGAAGTCGCCCTGCCCTCGCCTCCCAGGAACACCGAGTAAACAGCCGGTCATAGTCGGCGGACATGTCCCACCGATTCTTAGAACGTTCGCCTAAACCCCTCACTGTGACCGCTTCCGTCACAGTAGTCAATTTTTGGCCTACTTCGAACGCTTATATTACCAAACATCCGCATAATCTCGGCAGTTCCTGACCAGCGCGCGCGCTAGACAGAACCTTCCTCTTTCGAACGAGCCCTTTACCAGCGAAAAATATTCTCATATAACGACGAAAAGTTGTGGCACGTAAAACCATTTTTCGCCTATTTTTGTCGGTAACGTAGTCACTCTACCTTATCGCGAATCTACGGAGTCTTGCGTGATTATTTTTGGCCTACTTTTAATGCTTATATTACCAAATATCCGCATAATCTCGGCAGTTCCTGACCAGCGCGCGCGCTAGATTGAACCTTCCTCTTTCGAACGAGCCCTTTACCAGCGAAAAATATTCTCATATAAGGACGACAACTTGAGGCACGTGGAACCATTTTCTGACGGTAATGTAGTCACTCTACCTTATCGCGAATCTACGAAAACCGGGCCCTTAAGTTGAAATTAACGTGGAATCATGTGCTCCTCGATGTTTTTACGATCTCGTTTTAATAAGACACAGAAAATAATGATTTCCTGGAAGCGTGGTTTCTCATTGGCAGAATTTTTGCTTCTCAGTGGTATAAAGTTAAAATAGACACACTGGTGTAACCAGGTCTCACCGAGATACTTTCAACGCAGAAAATGTTGTAAACAGACCGCGATTCATAAATCCGCGATTGTTTCGCGAAGTATCCGAAGAATCCGCGCGCGCGCGCGCTCGCACAGCGGGCGCATTTCGTCGAGACCGCGCGAGAAAGTTTCGGAGGTATGCCGACGACGGAACGGCCTCGCGATTTCGAAAATGTTCCACGCGCCCCGGCGACTCGCGATTGCTGCGTGTTTGCTCGCGCACGCTACGAAATAGTACGCGCGATAACTTCCCCGGGGCGAGCGGTTCAGCGTGTTCGATGGTGCGACAATGTTTATGCGGGAATTGTTGGGGGAACCTCCAAGTACTTTGCTCCTGTTGATGGAAGCCCAGAGGTGGATAGATAACAGCGGCTGCCGATAAACGTGTCTCGAATAGGTTAGCGACGAAGCATTACGCTGCTAACAGCGAAATCACAATGTAGACCGCGCTCGCGCTGGAATCTCCGACAAAATTCGCGGCAAATCTCCTCGCACAAGTTATTGCTACGCTGCCGTGCGAAACAGTAGAGCTGCTCGAAAATTCTCGGCGTGAAGGATTCGTGCTGTCTTTCGATCGCATCTTGAATCGTTCATTTGCACCGAAACGAATGATAAAACGTTTTCATTTCGAGGAAAATCGTAAAGTTTCGCCGGAACAAAAGCGGAAGACAACATCGGTGAAAACAGTGGCCCAGAAAATGGAGTTACAGTGTTCACGCGATATATGTCTCAAACACGGGCCCAGCCACGGACATACATCGGGTAGGTGATACTATTCTTCGAGCCGAGCGACCTTACACTCCTCGGCGACCAGTGGGAATAGTTCTAGGACTTTCATCGGAACATGTATAGAGTAAACACTGTAAACAGGATTATCGAAAACTTTATACTATGTGTCTCAATAAGTGTCACGTCCGGTGGTTCGACCATAAGCGAATGAACGCGTAAAATAAAGAATTAGTATTAGTTATTACAGAAAGGCCTGATGATATCATGCGAGGGAATAGAATAAGAGTAAAATATACGTTAGCAACTGTACGCAGTTAGGAAGCGCGGAAAAATACACGGATAAGAAATTTTCAGTAATTTTCAAGATGGAAATCAGTCCATATTACGTACATTTAATTATATCGATTGATAGTGTCGTTTAATGAAAACGACGGGTATAGAATCAGTAGGGTGATCGCTTAAAGTAAATTTTAAATTAAATGTCTGAAGGCCCGCGCCTCGAATTTTCCGGAAAGGGCGTTGACAACGATAAAAGGATATTTTCGACGAAACGACCTCACGGAACACTCGGAGCCATTGAAACAATCGACACCGTTCTGGAAACAGGCAATCGCCATATATGGATGAGAACGTTCATGAACGCAAGAAACAGCCCTTATCTGGCCATTCGTGTGGGTTTTCATTTCCCGGAATTCAATAATCGGTTACATCGCAATAACCGCGAGCCATCCGATTTTACAACGGCGTGTAACTACCGATCATCGTCGGCGCTTCAATCTCGTGTACGACGTTTCTAAGTGTCCTATATCGTTTCCCATCATTTACTTCATTTCCCATAGAAGAAAATAAATTCCTACTCCTTCCGCGCCATTTCTCCAACTTACAGACCGCGTAGTTTTTTCAGTGAATCGATCTATCTACAATTTCGCCAAAGATCGTTCTAACGTCGGTGTAAGTTCGGTTAAGGAGAATGATAATAATCGTGCTCTGTAGTTACGATAATAGCAATATGATCATAGAGAACGGTGCTCGTAATTTTCCAGTGGTCTCGTCGGCTGACAGAATTTGCGTTCGCTCCTATCATTTGCGCACGTTTACAACGAAGTCGAAAAATTACAGCGTGCACTCTACTATTTCAGCTTTCGAGAGGCAGAAAATTACTCCGAGAAAAATTCTGTCATCCTATGAGTTCCGCAGCATGCTCCATGAGACGTCTCTGCGACTTATCGCGTTTGCAATTTAACAGGTTTATTATATACGTAACTAGGTTTACGGGACCCGTCAAAACGACGTGTTCTAATATTTTGAATTTACGATTACTGAGCTTTTGAAGATCCATCTATGAAGATTCCTCTAAAAACTTGGATAGACATCCTCTTCTTATTTTTATAAGGTAATGTAAAATACTCACTTTTAGTGCTCCGTAAACTTAGTGTTAACCTCGTAACCTCGTCCCCGAACACATAGATTACGGACGAGTGGAGGCGTAAGCTACGAGATGATGTGCATCTAGATTTTCTGCGTTAATCTATGGACCGAATCGCATCTTCGAACAACCAGATTCCATGCGAAGGAACAATCTACGGTCCAAGCTAGGTGTCTAAACAGATAGATTACTCTGGAAGGAGTTGTTTGGGAGCAACCTCCGCCTCCAGACAATTAGATTTCCCATAGAGCGGTAACTTACGAGTTAGATCGCATTTCCTGTCAACCAGATCTTCAATATAGGGATAATCTACGAGCGAGATCGCATCTCCAAACAGCTAGATTTTCGATGAAGGTATCATATACGAGAGATAATCTCTGAACTGCAAGATTTCCTATAAAGGGCTAATCGTCGAAATGCCTCCCTCTAACACCTCAATTTCTAACGAAGGAGTATCGCGTTGGCTCTAAACAATTAGATTTTCTGCGAACGGGTAATATACGAACGAAGCTAGTTCCCTGTGCAACCAGAATCTCGTGGTGGAAATCAATTAATCATCTCTCTACCTATGCAATTCTTTTATGGTTTCAGAGAGGGTTTCCACTTTTGATGGGCCAAAATGAAAATATTTCTTAATTCCGTTAGACCTCTCGTCAATGCATGGGCGTCTATTTTAACACTTTGACTGTCAAACTAGAAACAATTAAAAAAAAAATTAAATGTATGATGCTGAGTAGTCCTCCCACTTTTTTGCATTTTACAGATCCTATCTAAATTTGGTGCAATGAATATATTAACGTAAAAACTCATTTTAAAACCTCGACAAATAATTCCGTCACCCACATACGGATGACATGGCAGTCAACGTGTTGAAGCGATTTATGACCAAATAAATTCGTGATCCATAGAATCAATGAATAACAACATTGTTTTATATTCAAATCTGTTACTGGGTTTAACCAGTCGCCTATAAAGTCACGTAAACATGTAGAGCACGATGGGGATTATTTCCAAGACGTGAACAAATCTTGGTCGTTTGCACGCGAACGGGAAAATTTATGAAGACCAGGTCACGAATGAATTTGCGCACCTAATGGATGGCTAACTCCGGGCGGACCATCAGACGGGGGCCATTTATCATCATAGCTCCGTGACATTCTCCGCGGGACCAACAGTCAGATTTCGTTTCTTTCGCCGACGCGGCTTTCGCAGCGTATCACTATTTATGTCAATCCCATCGGCGCGTTAGTTCGCGCTCCCTCCGCCGCCGCCTAATCATTATTTCACGGTGCGCTGCCGGCGACAAGCGCCGCGCGCCGTGGGAATCAGTTTACCAGAAACAACCCGACTTAATGACTCGCAAGTTTCCTCTTCCGTCATTACCAATGCTGACAATTAGTCGCGAACTCCGGGGCCCCGCGTTTCGATTCTTGGCGTCGTGATTAATGGAGGCGCGGCGGGAATCTTCTTGCGTTCTCGAGTTCCCGGCAACCGGTAAGACAGCGCCGTAACTCGACGTTTGATTTCCAGTTAATTAGCCCGTTGCGCGCCTGGCTGCGCCTTAATTTCAGCCCGGGGATACGTTCGATACAAGTCGCGCCAGCCGAGAAACACCATCTTCACTGTCCCCTGTTCCCCGTCTCCGTTTCTTTCAGCTCGCTTTCTGTTCAGCCGCGAGTTAACGGGAGATCCACCTTGAAAATCCGCGGCAACCGCTATTTCAAGGTGGGACTTTTCGCGTTCCTGTGCTTTCCGCGTACCAATTATTTCTACAATCCGCACGGTTGCCGTGGGAGTGCGCGCAGTGACGAGGCATGAATATGACTGTCAGAGTCGGAGACACGGGAATTACGGAATTCAGGGATCCCCCGCCGACTGGTAACGCCGATGTCAGCGCGGATAGGCGAGAGGCGACTCGTGTTTCTTATTTGGATACCAAATACCGTGGCTGCCTCGCGTCGGGATTGGTAATACACGAGGTTCTCGTCCGCCCCGTAAAACAAATATTTTCCGAGAGCCCCAACGAAAATAGCAATCTCTGCTAACGCGTTTGTTTTCGGAGCCTCGAACGACGCCTCGCGCCGCGCGACGCACAGTGTTGCCGAGGCGGCAAGAAATCCATTTTATAAATTTTCGATTTTTATTCACAAGAAATTATTTTTGTATAGCCTAATAGTGCGCGCATGTTGTGCCAAAGTCAGACTTAATAAGACAATTTTTTTACGGAGATATACGCATGGTATAAATAAGCATTTCTTAGCTCCTGGGAATTCATCAGTTCTCAGTGCGATAGTTATGTAATTGTTCCGCCTATAATTGAATACTTAGGGGTCCACAAATCATATGGGTTATTGCAAATGGCTTCAACTATTAACTGGCAAAAAAAATTTACTAAAAAAAGTTGTTTAACATTATGTAATATGGACTAATCTGAAGTGAATCGTAACTTCTGCACGATTCACTCTTGGAAATTCTGAAAGTTGATATTTAAACTTAAATTGAGGCGAAAGGTTTTTGCACAAAGTTAGATCAATATTACACCTTGCCAAAACGATTAGTTCCAGACCGAAGTCTATTAAAGAATTTGTTGTATGCTTCCGTAAATAAAAAGTGGGCAGGAAACAGAGATTTTCGATTAGCCCATATTATTTAATGTTAACAACTTTTTAGAAAATTTTTTTGTACCTGTGGCAATCTCTCCACAAATTTTCAAACAAATTCGTTGGATAGTTTCGTTTTTACAGATTTTTTGCAGCTTTTTGGCCATTTGGCACCACTGTGCGTCGCGGCGTCGCTGGTTTTTCGATATACAGGCCCGCCTTTGATTCGCCCAGCTATACATACATGTATGTATACGCTGAATCGACATTTACCGTTGTCCTCCCATAAATCGGCTGCGTGTCCCCCCTCGCACACCACCGAGGAACACGAGATCATCCGCTTGTGATCTGCTTATCTCGAGATGAGCAAATATCTCCGGTTGCGATATGATCGAAAACATTCTGCGCGCAATTCGGTGGAAATGGAATTCATAAGAAAATATTTCTGATATTAAAATTGCAGCTTTCTCGAGGGGCCTTAAAAATTCATTTCCGCAATGATTGAGAACGCGATTAACATCAGAAATGTGAAATGTTCGGGTTTCCTAATTTTCCTAATTTTTCAATTTTTATTCCATTAAATAAACTTTGATTTCGTGGGATTTTTGAGGTTGCCGATTTGGCAGTCAGAGTTTTAAGTTTTTGAGAGTTGTCGAGTTTCTTACAATTTTACTTTCCATAGACATTTACGATCCAATACTAAGTGATTGTAACATTACATATCACGGAACGTTGTCTCCAAATCCACTAATAGCCACCGGTTAGCAACAAATGAAGTCGTCGTCGGTAGCGGATAAGATTATTTTAGAAAAGGGGAAGATGATGGTACGTTTGTTTCTCATTTTTCAAAGAGACTAACTGCTTAGCTGACCATGTCAACTGTCCAGCACGTGTTCACCTAAGTTAAGTGTCTGGTCTAACCCGATCAATTGGCCGGGACGTATCGCGTGTGTCGCAGCGCTGCCGTTCCCTAACTTCTTCCTTTACAATGGAAGTTTCGAGTTACAAAAGTGAGAAAAACTTTCTTCTCGGTCGAGAATTGGCGTTGTCAGTGTTAGAAGACAAGTCGCAATAGGATAGACGTGTATATTCGTCATTGCTCGACTGTAATTCCGCGCCGTGAGGAATTTCTCAAATTCAGTTCCACAGTTAACTGGTTAATGGCGGTGGTTTCTCGTGCGTTGTAAGGTTAAGATGGGCGACGAGGGTGAGGAAGAAGGTGGAGGGCGGAATTATAAATGCATGCCGGTGGACAGGGTGGCTGGCGTTCATCGATGCGGCGAAGGGGAAACGTTTATTTCGCAGCTCCTTTTATTTATTGGTAAACAGGGGTGTGGTGGGTTGGCTGGCAGCGCGGCGGCCGGTTAATTCAACGCGACGACGGCCATTTCCCGCGGCAAAAGAGATTGCTGTAATTATCCTTTTACGAGCAGCCTGCGATTTCGTAACGTACTGAGGAACCGCGCCTGCTCTCGACTTTGTGCAGTGCCTGGTTCCCTCGAGCAGAAAGGAAGGAAGGAAGGAAGGAAGGAAGGAAGGAGGGAAGGAAGGAAGGAAGGAAGGAAGGAAGGGAGGAAGGAAGCAGCCAAAGAAAACAGGAAAAACGAAGGAAACCGGCTGGAAGCCCCAGCCGGGAAACGGCACGACTCATACCTCTTTTATCTTTGACTGTAAAACCGGACATCGGATTTTCTACTACGATAAAGGCGTTTCCTGTTGCCGCTTATAGCTCGCTTTTTATTGCCGCCCCCTTAATCCACCGTCTATGGGAAATTTCGCGAAAACTGCTACGCCCCCGCAATGCTAAAGGATCGATCGTGCGGTCTCTAATGATGATTGTGCTTTAATTTTGCCAGATACGTCTGTTTTGCTTGTCTTCGATTGATCTGATCGTAGGGGGGAAAATTGGAATGGAATTTCTCTGTGGAATTAGGTCGAACGATCCGTGGAATTTTGGGAATTTTTCTGCCTATTGTTGCGTAATCGAATGGGGAAGTTACCCTTTGTGTCGTCGGATGAAGGGCGGGGTTGGAGGGATCGTTTCATTTGATCGAGAGGGATGTTTTTCTTTGGCGTTTCTCTTAGTGGCATTCGGCGAGATCTGGGGGTTGGATACAATTATTAGACCGAATTTGTGTGTGTTAACTTGTAAATAAAACGCGAAAGGCACTTTTTAGTATTTCCATAACGATTTTGATCAACTACTATTTTTGTTACGACCCTTTCACAAATTAATGTTCTACTAGCCTATGCAGAATAAACTGTTGGTCTCTTATGCGACGGACTATAAACGTTCACATGAAAATGTAACACTTAATTAACATGTGAATTACGTTAACATGAAGGTAAAAATGTGGAAACCGGTTGTACCAGAGGGGAACGCAGAGGCAACGTGTTCGGATGAAATGTTATCGGAAGGAAGGACGAACAAAGAAGGGAATAAATACGCGAAATAAATAATTGTGTATCTTTGTGAAGGTAACAGGGACACCGTTGTTGCATCGTGCAGCAGGGGCACCGTCGTTTTGCAGCGCGAACGGCCCTGTCGACGTGAATAGTCGGCATCGGGGCAAACAAACGGCGCGACGGCACACGCGTTGTAAATCGTGCCCGTTACGCGGATAATAAATACATCAGGCGCACGTTCGAATAAATAAATTACCGGGCGCGATGGCAAATCGCGACGATAGCTCCGTTCGAAGGAAAATACCGGAATAAACTGTCCCACTTTATGCGCGAGGGGTCGCGCGTTTTTTCTATTTTTCTTTTTCTTTTTTTTTTTTTTAATATCGATAATCCGAACGACAAGAGAAACAGAAAACTGCGAGGGAGCCTTGATCGATTAAACGGTCTCAGGATTTGATCAGGATAATCGAGCCGGCACGTGTCAACAAATTCCGGGGGAAATTTCCACGGCGGTAAATAGAACGAATTTTGCAATTAGCAAATGTTTCCATATTCAGCAGCATTTAGCGGCAATATTTACCGAACAAACTCGATTCCGGGGGCGGAACTCCGCGTGCACGCGCCGCGCCCGACGAATCTTTTAATACGTCGAATTTATCGCGCGAAGTGGCCAATCAGATCGGCGCAATAACTCCGACGGACATTATGTGTAAATCGTCGGCCGTTTAAACGCTTTCAGCTGTAAAACGCGACCGGCTTTCAAGCTATCAAGCATCGAGCGCGCACCCCCCCCCCCCCCCCCCCACCCCTCTCGACTTCCAGCAACAATCAAGGAAATGATTGTACCCGTGGCGCGCCGCACAGTGGGTAATTTGGACAAAATCGGTTTCAAAATCGAAGAACTTTCAATACCAATGAGATAGAGCGATGAAATTGTTTTTAAATTGAAGCTCAAACTTTGTAGAATATATGGGAAAAATAGGGAGATTTGTGGTACGAACGTTTTTTAACCTTGAGAAAATTCGTTGAACGTGCAGAAATTCAAGAAAATTTTGGTTTTTCCAATAGCACGCGCGGAAATATGTCGGAAGAATTTAAAAATATTATTCCCGCTTTTTCGAGTTATTAAAATTATTGCACGCGGAAATACATTTTCGTCTACCTTCTCTTTTGTAGAAGCGACTCAGCAAATTGTTATTCTCGATTGAGATTTCAGTTAATGGAAATTTGTTGCCGTGAAACTGTAAAACCATTTGTTAGCGCAGTTTCGTCTAAATTTTGATTTCTGTTCGAACGAAGCGAACAAATTTCCAGGTCGCATTCGAGTAAACTGTTATGGAATGAAATCGAGCTCGCCTCAAGCTCGTTGTAAACGGTTTCTTTTTCCGTTCTCGATTTTTTCAGCCTTTTATATGTTATTTTTGATAACGATTTCAGACGGCGCGACAGGGACGCAAATTGATTCTGCGCGGCGGACGTGTTTTTTTTTTTTGTTTGATAAAGCCCCGTCGGTCGGATGAATTTGAAATATTTCAATAAAAGAGGCGACGTTAATGGTTTTCCGAAAACAGTCGAGTCGCGCAATAAAACGTGACAGCGATAAATTTCAACATGATTCGGACGATCCCGATAAAAAAAAAATTCGTGTTTAACCCCGGCGTCGGTACACCCGAAAGGATTCAATTTATTGGCGAGCTTCGTTTCGATTAATTTAAAGTCACCGTACGATTTTAATTGAGTTTCTCTTTTGCAACCGAAGGCGAAAGTCCGAAGAGAACTCTCGTGCAAAAACGACGAGCGATTGGAAATTACGCTCGGCACGACAAAGAAAACTGGCAAATGGATGTTAATTGAAACATTCCCAAGCACATACAGCCGTGGCTTTTAAACGACAGTTTCGATTCCACCTTAATTAATTCGTGTTATTACGTTCCGCGGATCGAACGGGTCGACGTTTAAATAATTTCGCAAGAAAATATTAATTTGAACGCCGCCTATGATCGATCCCTGACCCCGCTCCCCCAGACTGCCGGAAATTAGATGCGAAACTGGATCTTAATTAACATTATTCCGACAGTTTATCAAATCGACACCATTCCCGGCCCGACGAATCAATTTCGCGTTCGTTTCGCCCGTCACAGGTGACCGTAATAACGATCGATTAATCCTTCGACATATTTCATTCAATTTGTACCCGTAACTGAGTCAGTTTGTGGTCTGGCAAGCATTATCAAGCAGTTCCTGATCGGAAAAGTGGATTGACTCTGCCTGTGTCCAGATAAATGGAATGACTCAGCCAATCGTCGGACAAATACTGGTCAGTAGTAATAAAAGTAGTGCTACAACTCGAACAAGTGAAATGGGAACATCGATGGTCAGACAGGTAGTATACGTAATACGGTGCTTATGCAAATAGATCGATATATCCAGTGGTTAGGGGAACAGTATTGGGCAGTGGATTAAATCTGTCTATCCTCAGAGCAGTGGAACAAGTCAGCCAATGCTCAGACAAATTCTGGCGAACACAAGAGCCGAAAAAATTTCTCTCGTATCAAAGAGAACTCGAATGAAATGGGAACCGGTCCCGTAGTAGGACCATAATAAATAAAATTAATTAAGCACAGCTTCACGATATTCGTAAACCAACCATCGTCACAGGTGACCATAACACCGATCGATTAATCCCTTGACATTTTCCATTCAATTTGTACCGGTCCGCCGAAACAGAATCCACAGGATGAAAATTCGCGCGTAGGAATAGTAAGGGAAATTATATCCGAAAATTTGCCGGTGCGAACACGGGAAGCCTGTTTTGTGTATGAAATTCGATTTGTCGCGATCCGATTATACTCTTCCAAAACCCTCTCGTCGCAACTTCCCCCCTCCCCCCAGTTCCCGCGCCGTTCCACGGTTCCGTGAATCAAGGGATTAAGACATAATTCCTCTCTGCATCTATCTCCCTCTCTCTCTCTCTCTCTCTCTCTCCTCCTCCCTCCCCGGTAATGCAGTAATTTATCGATCGGTCTTGAAATGTATGTTTCATGAGAATTGCGCTGCCGCCGACGCCGACGCCGACGCCGATAAAATTCCGCAGGAAGAATACGTGCTTCCCGAAGGGTTAGGACGTCGATGGTTGTTCTCCCTCCGACGAGCTACGACGAGCCGGTGAACACGTAATTCCCTGGAATCCTGGAAGGGTCGCGGCGAGATCGAAAAATGCGACGACGAATCAATCCTTCCGGGCAATCGTAAACGAAAAGAACCGGGGGCCGTAAAAATTTTACGGAGCCCCCACCGGGGCGTATCACCCCCGTGATTCGTCTTTCCTCGTTCGCAGCCCTCTACGTGCCCGACAACGTCCTCTTCGACGTGTCCGCCGGCTCTGTTCTATAACGGCCTCGTCCATTAATTATTCAACCCTTGTAGCAACCGCGGTGCGTGGGAACGTGGGAATTTTCGGACGCGGATATTCCATCCCTCTCAAGTGCGTACCTTCGTATATTAAATAGTTTTATACCAGTTCGCGTTGTAACCTTCATTATTTATCCTCATATCCCAAAACGCCCTGGAAATTGATGACCACTCTAATACCAGCGCCGGAAACAAGATTCACCGTGATCTGCGAGATTAGGTTGCCGCGTATGAAGTGTCCGATCTTAGAATTGAAATTGTTCTTTCGGACGGTTCGGGCACGTTTCGCAGAATTTTTCTTCCATTGAATTGAAAGCGACTTTCATTCCATTTGATACAACAATTTATTATGTTAGCTGTTTCTATTTCGGCATCAATCAACACGTCATGCGTTCCTTTTATATACGTGGGAAATAACATATCGGCGACAGTGCTATGTGATTCTTGGTCAGAACGTAGCGAATAATCAACGTACTATTCGTTGATGGTAAAACATAAAAAACCCCGGAAGAACGTAGGAAATTAATCTGGTGTCGAAAATCGAATTGCAACCAAAGAGAAATGCGTGTTTCGCTCGTCACAGTGAGCGCGGTTTCGGAAAAACTGCTTCGCGTATGAGAACGTGTTGAAAAAAGCTGAACGACTGTCAAATTTTGCGATATTTGTGAAATGTTTCGCGGGCGGTACATGCGGCAGGATTTGGTTAAAAAAATTCTTACAAATTCGCCGGGCCGTGCGGCAGTATTTATTCGATCCGCGACAAAATTGACACAGGCTCGGAAACAGTTCGAAACGGTTTTAAAGCAATTTAGATGCAGTTTGCGGTGCGAGGTGCGCGTTCAGCTAATCACGTAACCCGTTTAGGCGTTAAAAACATCGCGCGCTGATCAAACGCGGAATAACGAGATTCGGACGCGCGCGAATCATTTGGCAGGCTCGCAGTTTCGATCGCGGAGGCATTAATTAACGCAATCGAGTAAACGACCCGCAGCCTTTGTGTACGCGGTCACTTGATTCGCTCCGACCGCCGCGCCGAGCCGAGCCGAGCCGCGCCGCGCCGCCGTTCGCGTAAGTGCATTCTTGCAGAAACGTGCTCTCATCGAAGAAAACTGGATCGAAGCTGCTACGCCGCGTCGCTCACGCCGATAATTGATCAAATTCAGCGGAACGATACCGGGAACGATCTAATTACCCGTGCTCGAGACCTGTAATGACTTTCGGAAATAATTTCCATCATCAGCGTCACTTTGACTATGTTTACAAGCAGAATTCCATAGCTACGACTATGTAAAATGTAAGAAGTACTAAATAAATGCAGCACGTGGCAACGTCTAATAGCAAAGAAACATTATCATCGAATAATTGTATTCTAGTTTTGCTCATTTGCGAGTTTTATAATTACTAGACTGCGTACTGTTATCACAAGAATGTCCCGCATCAATTGCGAAAAATAGGAGCCAAATAAAAAGCTCTTTCTTCCTTTAATCAATTTAAGAAGTTGTAAATAACTCATCGATGCTCCCAAATTCTCGTTTGTTTCCGTATTAAAATTGCACCAACTCATTTTTCAAGGAAGTGCATGTAATTAGGAATTTAATCATTGCACTTCGCAATGATTAAATGCGAAGACGCGAGGATGCGGCTATTTAATATTTCGCTGTAGCCAGCTGGCAAATGAATAAAAGCCCATTGTACTGGTTTTCCGTCATGCGATCGCCGAAAGAAAGTCGACGGATTTCCCTTTGAGATGTGAAGCCTGTCCGTGTAACCGACAGTCAAAGCTTCCCGTGCACGGCCCGAAAAATCCTATATTGCTATTTTGATAATCAAATGTATGGAACAGAGGAGGGATTGAGGCCAAGGAAGCCTTTGAGCTATTTTTTCAGAAAGTTTCCAATTCTCCGATATCGTTTTCCGCTCTATCTGCTCGAATTTACAAAACAACGAAAAGGGACGTGCGTTGAATTATCATTGCCTTCGTTCGACATCGCAACATTTCATCAATTTTTCCAATAACCAATAATTTCATCAATAATTCTGCTATTCCATCTACGAAATTTATTCCGCTCGATAAGAAAGATTCATACAGTAGCTGCAGTTAGTCAATTCACTTCATGTATTGTACAAGTGGTTCAATGTGATTTCGTACTTCTACGAATTCTAATATGTTCCAATTTTAGGAATGCAGTTATGACATATTCTAAGAAGGTAAGTAACTATGATTGCGGGGAAATCAATTCGCTTCGAGTATTGTACAAGTGGTTCAATGTGATTTCGTATTTTATTAACAAATAAAAAGAAAGATGTCGAGCACAAATATTACAGCCCAGTAGAATACCTCGGTTATTTTTCGAACAAGTAATTCGAGTCGATCGGTGGTCAGCCAAGTAGAATCAGCCCCCTGGTAATTATTACAAGCATAACAAGACAACTAGGCTGGTGGAGCAATAGACGCGGAGGTCACAGAACCAGGATAAAGCGTGCAGTCTCGGGAAACAGACAAAAGAGCCTCTATCTCGAAAGATCGTCGACCCTGTCGCGAAAAGGGGAGAGCTTCGCAGCTTTCTGGCAGCGTTCAATCTTTCCTCGAAGATTTCCTTGGCACGGTCTTTACAAGCGACCGAGGCAACAACCGCGCGCGTTTTCATCGCCATCAAAATTGATTTTTCGTCGCGGGGCGAGGGGTGGGGAGCGAGGGGGATGGGGAGCCGGAACTCGTATAAAAACCGTGCATCAAAGTGGCTCTCGAGGAGCGGATCGTCGAAGCCTCCAGTCAATTACCGACTCTGGTGGATGGTTCGCGGAGAAAAGGGAAAAACGGGGGCGAGAATCTTTTCCGCGTAGGGAGGGGGCGGCGGCAGAGGACGGAGAGGGTGGCACAGAAAAACGAGAAGGCGAGAAGACGAGAAGACGAGAAGACGTAGGCCAGGGAAGCGGAAAAGAGCCGAGAGAGAATTCGCCAGATGATTCTCGCGTATGGAATATCGCTGCGTCAGCGGTAAGCTTATAAAGGCAAGCGGGCTCGCACGGCTTTCAAAGCTTCCCGACGCTTCACGGCGTTTCACGACGTTCGCTCGTCGTCGTCGTTGACGACGTCGTCGACGACGTCGTCTCGCCCTCTGCTGACTGAACGTGTACCGTCTGATTCGGTTTGTTCGAGGGCTCGAGGATTTTGCAAGGGTGTTCCGTCGTGAAAACCCTCTGCGAAGGGACATCCGTTCGACCGTGAAGGTGGTCAACTAGCCCTCCAGCGGCATAATGACCATGACCGCCATAAGTCGCTCGTGATTTTGGACCAGTGGCGAGCATTTAGAGAAGCAGTTGATCGTCTGGATATAATAGAAAAACAGTTGCAATCTGGTGTTTGTAGACTGTAGATTTTCATGATCGTATGGTTCACATGGTCCAGTGTTTGCACGATTATTCTGGTCGTTAGCAAGAGACACGTGGATAACGAGCGCGCAGACAAGTGGAATAAGATAGCAGTGATGGAGAAGTACGACAAGGCAGGCAGTATCCTGTTGAGTAGAATCAGACGAAAAGCCAGCTTGCGAACCTCTCGGAAGCGTGCGCCTCTGAACGATTATTCTGGTGATTAACGCGTCCGCTACTCCGCCATTGTTCATAAATCTCACGCGATACATATCTGTGACGATCAGGATTTTCTGTACCGCACGAAGAAATGGAAATTAGTTTTGCGCGGGGAACTCGGGACAATACTTTTTTCCAGATTTCACAAGAGGATACCGTTGCATTTAATTAAATATTTTGGGGGATATTACTGAAATAAATGCCGGTCGATTGTTTCTAGAAAACTGAAATCGCTCATTTTGTCAACATTTACGTTTCGAAAATTTAATGGCTGCGCTAATCGTTGCAGTTTTATGACAAGATTTTTGAAAAAATAGTTCTGAATGAACCGTAGCTCTAACGCAATGTTCGCTGCAGCATTTGTCGGTTAATATGACGGACACATGAACGACGTGTTCCGGGCATCAGGAAATCGGTCGCTAACCGGTCGAATTTTGATCGATCGCGTGTTCTTCTGAATATTCACGGAACGAACTCGCGTGGAAAGCAGTTAAATATTTAATCATGTCGCTCGGAAGATCGATGCCTCCATTAAACCCGGTGAATTTTCACTGTATTCGCACGGTATATAGTGTTTCCCGTAAAACACAGGGCCAAGAGGGAAGGTAAAGAGGGAAAAATTTAGACGTAATCCGAAAAATAGACCAGAGAATATAGGAGGAGGGGCGAAACATGTACACGGAACGGGTCGGCATGTACGCGCGGCTCCGAAAGTCTGCGCGAGCGTATAAAGTATCTTCAGGCCGATTTGCGAGCGGAACAACTCGGTTTTGTGGGATTTCGCAGACAGTCCGGCATTCGGCGAATTTGCAATAATGCCTTCCGTTTTCATTGTCTAGCCGTGTGTCGTTTGTGAGCCTCGGTCGATGCGTGAGCATACCCCAGCGCTCTATACACACATACACATATGTATATACGCATATACAGGGTGTGCCAGCTAATTGAGATCGTCTAAATACCTGACCTATGCACCATTTATTAAAACGAAACCATACATTTTCCTTTCATATTTTTCTAGAGCATTAAAGGATTGTCACGTCCGGTGATTCGACCGTAAACGAATAAACGCGTAAAATAAAGAATTAGTATTAGTTATTACAGAATAACCTGATGATGTCATGCGAGGGAATAGAATAAGAGTAAAATAAATACCGGAAAAAATAGAAAATTCCATTTTCAGAAACAACTTTGAAATACCGTTAAAAAATACCAATCAGAAAAGATTCTTGCCATTGTTGCACGTGTAACTTTGGTCAGAATAGTTTTTTTCATAGAACAATAACTGATACTGCGGTGATCCCATTTAATCGCGACACCCCGTATATATATTGTTGCGCACACAGATGTGACCAGGCTTAGCCTACACGCGGTAACGGTGCACGGATGTGTCCGCTTGCGGCAACTCCGCTCGGACAGTTCTGTAGCGGCGAATATCTTGCGGAATATTTTGCGAAAAATCTCTGTCGGCCGGGGCTCCCGCGGGACGCCGAGCGTCGGGCGAAATTTTCATCGGATCCGAGGCGTCGTCGCAGACGCGACGCTTTTTGCCGGGAGTATGTACGTACGTATGTATGTATATGCCCGCGAAAGGAATTTCCAACGGAAAATAGTTGGAGCTGTTTCGCCGCGGAAAGGGGCCACGCTATGACGCTGAAATATTCCGTTTCTCGGGACGGAGACCTCGAAGATTGCTATCTTAATATTGCCTCGATAGCTCGCGACTGGCTTTGATGTTTATCATCGAATGACGTCAAAGGTTGATCCGCGAGGGGCTGCGCGCAGCATCTTTCAGTTACCTGGGAATATTAAAATTCAGCTATCGATTCGATGCTCTCGCCTCGGATCAGCTGCGAATTAATATTCGTAATAAGAAGCCCCTCTGGTTGGTAGTTGTTCGCAACGACATTTCCAAACGACGTTTTAATAAACCTTTCCGTTTGATAACCGTCGGTACAATTTGTTCGGACACTGTTATTCGCAGCAGAATTAAATGTAGCGCGAACGTTAAACTCTCCGGCAGAAGAGTACGTACAAATTGATGCGACTTATAAATATGTATGTTATTCCCGAAGGTCAACTGTTCTCGATTATTTGGACGTGCTTCGGTTTTTCGAATTTCATTTTGGTAATCACGTAATTGTTATAGCCCGATATCGGGTTTCCGTTTGAAGCGAATTAATATAGGAATATCGTGAAGTCAATTGAATTCGTATTAGCGTGTATTTGCCGATCGGCAAAAATGTGCGAAACCAACGGGGAAAACAAAGATGAACGTTCCTGCTCGCGATGGCGCGAAAGGGGTTATATGTAGTCGGGGGTCGTATTACTCAGATTGCAAAAGGAAATTTCGTAGTTGCGATGGTTTCTGCATAGTTCATTTTTCCGGCGGGACGGCGCGTCGCGCTTTTCGCAGCTGAACTCGATTCCCCTGGAAATTCTCTTTTCGAACTGCGCGACTGGAAGTTCGAGGACACGTTGTAACGCAGCTATCTGTAACGAGATTCAGACGCATTTGCACCTCCATCAATTTACGGCGGCGAACATGTTCGCGAAACTCGCGGGCGAACTAGGGAACAGCGCGCGCGTGTGTGTTGTTCGGTCACCTGCGAATTTTGGTACGTACACGTCAGCTCGGAGTCCGAAGTGCATCCCGAACGAAGTCGAATGACTGGGCATAAAAAAACCGAGGCATTCGGACAGCGAATATTTTCCTTTCCGCGAAGACACCACGAGGACGCATCGCTGACGTTCCTGATCGATGAAGATTGATTCGACTGACAGAAAACAGTAACGAATGCTCTGTTTATTTTAGCGAAGATCGTGCATCACACGGATATCGATTTTCGTGCAAATAAATACAGAAGTTTTGTGCAGAAGAATATTTTTGATTATACGGCTGGTTTGGACAATTTCTATCTACTCGAAGTGAATATTAATCGACACGGACAAGGGGTACGAGACAATCAATGACCAGACAAGTTGATTAAGTCAAGCTGTAGAGAGATAAATGAATTCTGACAGACAGGAACAATAGCACTGCGGCCAGTCCGCCTAGTGAAGTAATACAACGTATATCTAGACAAGTGGAACAACCTAACAAACGGAGAGACAAATAGAATAAAATACTGTAGTACTGTAAGAAGTACTGTGTGAAGTACTGTAGAATGAGTCAGCCCTTTCGCAGGTAAGTGAAATAGTAAGTCGCACGGTGGTCAATCAAGTGGAACAAACCTGGCAACAATCGGACGCTCGGAATGAGGCAATTCGAGTATGAATTATATTCGATAACGAAGACATCAAATGAATCTGCGAGTGCCTAGAGAAATATACTAGAAAGTGATCGAGCAAGTAGAATAAGGCGACGCATGGTCAGACAGGTAAACTAGAGCATGCAATCTTCCAAAAAATAATGGGAAATTTTGTTTGGTATTCTCTTTGATTAGTCGGCAGTTTCTCGGTCGATACGACGACAAATAAGATATACTTCAAAGGTATTGAAAAGTTTTCGAGCGACGTTCCGGGGGGAGTAAGTTTCAATTCGAAAGAGCAGTTCCGCGTAATCTCGTCCGCAGCCGCGTTTTAAGCGAGGAAAGTGTTCGAAAGTTCTTTAGCCGGCGCAGCCCTGCATAAATCTCCTGCTATCACTGCATTTTTCCTTGGTTCGCGTTCAACCGCGCCGCTCCTGCCCCCTCGTTCATCGTTTTACGCCCCTCCAACCCCGCGCACGGCTTCAACCCCCTCTGTCGTTCGTAATACTTGCCCCGTTAGCGTCGGGCGACACGTACCGATATTGCCTCGACGTGCTTTGTTGTTCTGCATAAAAGAATCCATTGAGATTTACGATGCGAAAGCGCGGGGGAGGAGAGGGGGTGGTGGCCGACGCGCGTCTCGCGTGGCAATCATTTTCTACGAGGACCACTGACGATCAAGTCATTCCCGCCGGAGAATAAATTCAAACATGGCATCGGACGGTATTATCCCCGTGTCGTTAAATAACAGGGTGGTTCTCGGAAAAATCGCCGAACCTTTACAAAATTTATTTGGTTCGTGAGAAATTCTAAATCAGAATTACAAAAACCTCCACGATTTTTGTTAGTACCATCGAAGCCCTTCGAAGAATATTTCCCCGTATAGTTATTCTACCGGTGTAACCACGAATCTCCTACAAATTGTAAAAATGTACAACAGAAGAACGCGAGTATTGATTCACACGCAAAACGGAGCAGCATTTCGCGTTATTAAATCGATGCAACTCTTTCCGCAATGTGGAAAGTAGAACGTGCATTGTCTTCGGCAAGAAAATACGAAACGGCAATACATTTACCCGGAATAGCGAAAGTAGAGCGACAACGAGCACACGTGATTAAAAAAGCCGATGATACAGAAGTCCGAGAGTATGGTGCTCTGATCGAACACGGTAGAGAATAGGGTCTACCGAAGAAGACGGATAAATCTGGGACATGCTAATAATGTTAGCAACCGGCAAAAACGAATTATTGTCGGATGAAGTGCCGGGAGAGCGAACCGAGCAAGTGGATGAACGCCGCATTGGTCAGACGAGGCAATTGGCAACTACGGTCCGCGTTGGACGAGCTAGTTGCGGACAACAATGGTCCGGCGGAGTAAAAGTACAGTAACGCGGAGAAAGTGGATGTAGATCACACCAGTTTGCCGAAGTAGAATGGCATCGTAATGGCCGGGCGAAGTAGGTGCGGATCGTAATGGCCGGATGATGTAGAAACGAAGAATAATAGCCGGACCGTGTAAAAACAAGTCGTGAATTTGCGGTGAACTGGACGTGGATTACGGCACTTCCGCTCCTGCAAAACCGCGAGACGCATTAACGATCGGGAAAGTGACGTTCCTCTCGTTTCCAGCCCGATGGTATTAATAAAAATAGGTTCCCTGTCGATCAAACGAGTTATTACGCGGGAAAACGTTGGGGAACACGGGAGGGCGAATTTTTTCCGCCGGTTCATAAATGGCGCGAAGAAATTGATGTCGGAGGACTCGAAAAGGTTTTTACCGGGCCGCCGTGAAATACGAAGATTTATAACGTCGGAGGAAAAAGGGCGCCGCGGAAAATGCATTTTGCGGTACCCTGAGGAACACGCGTGAATTTTCATTGGTATGACAAATTGATGGCGTCCTATGCATACGATTCGTCGCTATCCGGGTAAAAAATTACTCGGCGAACATCTCTGAAACACCCATATCCGGGCCATTGTTCACCCATCGCCGCGAGAAGTTTCGTTTTATTTACGACAGGAAACGTATTTTTCGACCGGGACGCGGCCGTGCATTAAGCCACAACCGTTCCCGCCATAAGAACCGTTCCGCCATGCCGGCGAGGTGATCGAATATTTTTACGCGTGCAACGATCCTTCCGCGGGATCCCAGAATCCCGTGATTTACGCCGGACCGGATGGAATCGCGGGGAATTCCTAGATCTAAAATTTTATCGCAGATGTAAAACTTTACAGCGTCGATATAGATCGTTTCCGTCGCGGCGTGTCGTCCCAAGACCAGGATAACCGGTGTCGGACCGCTCGACGGCACTTAGGGCGAACGATCCGGCGAACCTAACCCCGGGGAGGTGGTTCCGGCGAATTTGCGTGAAATTTTCATTCCGCCCGAACCGTTCGCTTTCGGCGAGCGCGAGAGCATCCCGCCGAGCGGCCATTCCCCCATTAACCTTTCCCTCAGTATCTTTTTCTACTGCGTCCGCGTGGCCGCTTCAAAGGAAACGAGATTCGCCGAGGGACACGCCCCTATCGGGCGAGACGCGACTGCATTCACCGGGCAGACTGCAGTTCGGCCGCGCCGCGCCGCGACGACCGCCGTCGCGTTGCTACGGTGGCGGGCCAAAGATACTAAACTTGCCAGGAAAGAGAAACGGCGCCGATTTTATCGCTCACGCTTCCCCGCCAATCTTCGATCTCCGCCTCCGGACCGATATTTGACCGGCTGAAAGTAATAGCGTTTCTCCGTGAGGGAAAATCGACGACCATACCCGTTTCCCCGTGGTTTAGATGGCAAGGTTTTCGAGTTCCCACGATTTTTCCGGCGTTTTGTATCTTACGAAGGAGAACGAGACAGGTTGTGGTCGGACAAGTGGAACCTAATGCGAAGGAATATATTGCGTCAGATAGGTGGCTCTCTGACACTTGATCATTTATTCGTGGCGATTTCAAAGCCGTATCGATTTTTAAAGGGTTTGTTTTCGAGTCCCACGATTTTTCTGGCGTTTTGTATTTTACGAAGGAGACAGCTTGTGGTCAGACAAGTGGAACGTAATACGAAGGAATCTGTTACATCAGACATGTAGCTCTCTTAATGGTTTAGTTGTAGTGGTTCCAAAGTCCCATCGATTTTTTTTGGGGGGGGGGGTTGTTTTTAGTCGAGTAGAACCAGGTAGCTAAGGGGTAGATCAGTGCAATATAGTATGAAGAAATTAATCAAGTCAGAAAATTAGATCTGTAAAGCTTGGTGTTGTTGGAGTGTGGAACGTGGCAATTAGGATACAGGACTAGTCAGATAAGAGGGACATAATACGAAGGAATGTACGTATAAATGGAATGTATACTAAGAAGGAAAAGTCACGTTCTATGGATTTGTCGAATAACAGGAGCATGTACCACTTGGTTTAAAGCGATAATAAATAAACCTCAAGAGTACGGGCCGTTTCCATTGCAACACCCTAGAAACCGTTATTCAAAAGAAAAATTCCCCGACGAACAATTCGCGATTGCGAATCCGATTTACTTTTGCCGGTGCGGTGACTTTCCCTCGAGTTCCACCGGATCCATGAATTTGCGGGGCTGCATAGAAATCGTAAGGGGAGGACACTAAACGGATATTCCTCGTTAGTCAGACACAGAGGGAGCGGCTCGGCCGCAGTCAGACACATACTGTGGTCTCGCCGACTTTATAGAGGAAAGTCGACCATTCTTTCGAGCACGGTTGTAGACCGGGGGCACCGCAGCGGCGGGTCCCTTCGTGACACCTGCGGAATTCAGTAGTTTGCGAGAGGGGCGCAAAAAAAAAAAAAGAGGAAGATGCGCGAACGTTCCCCGTAAGTTTCCGTACGCGACGACCTCCGAGACGCGGGGCCGGATTGCTTCGAATTCCCGTGAACACGTATGCGGCATACGTATGCGGGCTCGGTAGCCGGAGGCGTAAATAACGAATAGCGTCGATCCTTTTTCGCTTTTTCTGGCCGAAAGGAAAAAAAATTGGGGGAACGAAAGGGTATCTCTCCCGGCGGAGAGCGTTGGGTGGCTTTGTGTTCGAAAAATGTTGTGACATCGGACGGGGCCAATTGCGTTAGACCAGGCCGAACGGTGGAATTGCCGGAACACGTTCGTGCTCGAACGTCGTCGGTGACTCGTAACAAAAACACACGGAGGAAACCCGTGTAATCTAATTGCGATTCGAGCCTTTGCCCGGGCGGAAGCGGGGCGCGGGCCCCACCTCGCGCGCCTGTGTAATGCAAATGCGAACGAGCGTAATGGCCGCGCGCGGCATTAATGAAAGTCGAAAAATTTCAATAATTCCGTGGGACCGGAGCCGAGCCGAGAGATCATGAAAATTCATTAAGAGGGAAAACCATCGGAGGAGGCAACACGTTGCCGTGAACATCGCTTTGACCCCGTTACAGCGTCGCGACGCACCGCGCCGCACCGCTCCGATAATCAGAGAGGCTGCTCGTTCCGCCGGAAAATCGGGAAATGAAATAACGAGCGACGATCAAACTTTCAGAGGACGAATGGGTATTATAACTCGTAAAAACCAACCGAGGACGCCACGAGAAAGTTTTGACAAGAAACCACGAAGAGGGGAGATCGCTCGCCAACGATCACCTGGAACCTGATGAATTGCAAACGAAGGAAATGGACCATCGGCTCCGACTCCAACGACCTGTTATTTATCCGCTCCCTCTCGTTACGCCAACCTTTATTTCCGCCGCTCCATAAACCCCGTTCGACGTTCCTACCCTCATCTCCGCCAATATAAATTCCCCGGTTTGATCTCTTCATTGAAGCAAGACTACTGTGTTATGACACGCATAGACATTTCCGAGGAAAGACCGTTACACCTCGGGACAATTTACAAGGGTCTCGAGGAGGCCCACAAAGCACCGGGACTCGACTGAGGTGGCGACCAGGTGGGAAACTGGACGACATAACAACTACAATGGCGTGCCATAAAATTTTTGCCACTTTCTGTCAACTCAGACTCGACTAACAATTTCTTGAATCTATTATAATACTGTCAGTTTTAATCAATTGCTCCTCGACTTTATTTCTTTATTCCAGCCCAGGTAAAACCAAAAAATCGAAAGAGCATAAATTCTACAAAGCTCCGTAACGTTAGACGGTAACTGCAAGGAAAATGCTTCAAGACAATCAAATCGTGCAACGTGCGAGGTAAACTTTCGACGGAAACTTTTCTAACGATGTAATACGGCGGCTGGACAGTAATGAAAATCCTTTTAGGGGATCAATGATTCGAGCACTATGCTTGATGAGAATGGAGGAAATTGAAGTCGACCTGGCGGCGGCATTGTCCTAAAAATTTCGTTCGATTAATCCTCCGAAGGAATTACGATACTTCGAATTACCATGGCGAGACACCTATCGATTGTCGAAACTATTACCGCCAAGCGTTGAATATTCCACTCCTGCGTCACGGGGGACTATTACCATCCATATTGCTCACGGGCAACCATGCGTCTCTGTGTAACTTTAGCCGAGTTAGACGATCGATGACAGGTATGGTTGCGATAGGCTGGCCAGGTGACAGCTCGGTAAACCAAACACCAGTCGATGAATTAATAGTTCACCAAGAACTTCACCAACGGCTATACGCAACATATCTTCGTTAATCATGCAAATTTAAGTGGACACTCTGCCCACCTGTGTTCAGCGAAGTATCCTCTGGCGACAAGTCGCGAACTATACCGACGTTTGCACGGACTGGAATTACGTAAACTTTGTACTATACACAGTATAGTGTCCCGAGTAAACACGAGTTGATCGCGTGAACTTGTTGCCTTATGATTCATCAAAGGGCACAGGGAATTATAGACATGATCATCGAGCATGTAGGTAACATATATGTCACCGTCGTTGGTCAGATAAGTAGTGTGTACCTCGGATTTATCGGCCAAGTAACGTGTCCCGCGCATTTATCAGACAAGTAACGTATGTCCATCATTAGTCAGGCAAGTGGAATGTTCCTAATAATGGTCGGACGGTAGCATGAGACGGTTAATGACCGATTAAGTACTATAGGTCTGTTATCAGACACATAGTGGTGGCCCGTCGTGACTGGACAAGTAGCTCTATATGCGATAAGATAACTGGTGGGAAACTGTGAATAATAAGATCAGTAGTATAGGTCAATCGGTGGTAAGACAGGTGGTATCAGGCTGCCAGTGTCCACACAGTCAGATACAACAGTCAATACGCTGAGCAAGTAGTATACACAGCCGTCTATCAGCAACGTATACACGAATTCGATGTGAAAAATATTCTCACGAGTGATTAATTTGTTTTATATGAAGTATATACATTCTATGACGCCCATAATGTTCGGACATTCTTAAAAAGACGATAACTTTCCTAATATTCATACTTTTTGAATTTCCAATATAGGCTCAGATTCCGACCAATCGCAATCTTTTCGAAACTGTTACTCACGTTGTGTGGTGAACCGATTGTTCTAACTTATGAAAATAAAAAATTCAAGTCCTACGGTCGAATATTAAAAAAGTCTTTAAAAGTTTTTTCAGTGTCAAAATATTAATAAGAGTCGCTTTATATGAATACATTCGTGAGATTCATAAGGCACAGAACGAGGAAACTTAACACTAACTTGAGAAGAGGTTGCCGGTTCCGTGCGCCTCGCACCGGCCACAATTAAAATATGCAAAATACTCTGCTCGATCACGGCCGTCTAATCCTTCGTCGTCCCGGGCCGAAACGAGTTCCCCGACTTGAGCCAAATTGTTGAGAGTCTACCCGCAGACGCATTTCGTTAAATTATCCAGACGGCGGCGGCCCTAATTTCGGGCAATTATAATTACGAGATTACAATTAGTTTTCGGTTGGCGGGGTAGGCGTTCGCCGGAGGGAAGCCCGGGGAACGGGGAGGAAAGAAAGTGGTGGGACGTAGACGGTCCAGGTAATTCGAGGATGAATCATCGTTTGGACGGTGACTCGCCGAAGCTTTACCTAACGAGCTTCCACGGTATTCCAGGTAATAAAGTGGCCGGGAAAATAGTGGGTTTCCCGGCAAGCCCATTGCCAAGATTTAAACGCACCGCAACCGAGTCAGCAAGTTCCTGCTAGCGTAACTCGGGGATGCAGCTATGCAGTCCGAGGTCGCAGAACAGGGGAGAGGATTCCACTAACAGAGAGTGTATCCAGCTTTCCTCTATTACATTCTTCCTTGGACAATGCTGTCCTCCATTGTAGCCTCTTCTCCCTTTCGATTTCTTTTTCTTCTCAACTGTTTACAGGATGAAGTTTATGACGACGTTGTTTCCGTTCTTTCCTCGACTCTCCCGGCCGGCATTTGCCTGTTCAGCAACGGCAACGGAATGAATCACTTTGAAATCGGATGTCCGACTCGATAAGTTGTTTCACCGGACAAGATGATAATAGAAAAACCGAGACTAAAGCCAATTCTCGGTTGTATCGGTTTCCCGCGGGGCACAATGAGCCGCGAGCCAGCCGAATTCAAAGACCGCGGGCGAAAATGGAGTCGTTTCGACGAAGAAGATTGGGCTCGTAGCCTGGATCTCTGTGTTCGGCCAATGAAAAGCGTCGGGACTATTTTCCCACATTCTACAAAGTGTCAGCTGTAATTTAAAAAAAGTTTCATCGCTCTACCTGATTTCTATCGAAAGTTGCTTGATTTTGAATCCGATTTTGTTCAAATGACCCACTTTGCGGGCGCCGTGCATGAAAAATGAATGGCCGTTTTAATAGGTATGCAACGGCGGGCGGGGTGATCGCGATACAAATTACGCGACGCCCAACCGAACAGCTTTTTTTCGCAAAATGGTTTACGACGCGACGCTTATTGGCGCACAATGGCCAATGAAATTGTCGTTCGGCCGGTCGCAGAAAAAAATGGTCGCAGTAATTTACAAGAGATCAGGATCGGTCTCTCTCTCTTTCTCTCTTTTTTGTTGTCGCGCGTAAGCACAATTGAATTTTATCGACAAAACCGACGGGCCGGCCGCCGCGGATGAAAGTTCTGGTTGAATTAAACCAGGCGTGCCGAGATCGCGCGCGCGCGCGCGCGCACGTTCTTGACTCTCGCGATCGGATTTTACGATCCGCTGGGCCGGATAATAAACAGGAAAATGTCTTTTATCTTGCTCAACGGGACATTTATATGTTTCAAGTAGAACAACCAGGTACGAGCACCGTTCTACAACAATATGTTGTGTATCGCAGAGATACCGAACGTTTGTTATCGGGGCCCGCGCCGCGATCGCGGTACCGAACCGCGTTTTCGGTTCAACTTTTGTTCGCTTCGGATGGCAAGAGTTACGAGAGGAGCAGCGAGGGACTGACGATGATTGTCAGAGGAATTTCTGGCGCGTTTCACTTGTTTAATACGCGCGCATTCAGAACGCCGTGGCCATTGTCATGCAAAGTGCTTTGTTCCTTTGGGAGTTTTTCTCCTCTAGGAAACCTCGTGCAATTCCTACGTTTATAATTCCGAAAATGTTCTTTGTATCGTTTTGCTCCCGCCATGTACAAATTCATGGGATCCTTTGTCGAACAGACACACTGGAACACATACGAATGCGTTTGCCCGTTAAGCACGCTCTCGTCAAGTTAATATGCTTTCATCGGGGAACGCATAATGGAGTAGTGTGCTGGAGTTTATGGAAAGCTCGACAGTTCGGCCGATTGTGTTTTATATTCATAACGAAGATTTATTATCGAACGATCGTACACGGACAATCATCGACGTCACGTCGCCGTCATTGGCCGGATGAACGGGATATATTCGTTAGCGCTGAAAATCGTGGAACAAGACGATCAGTGACCGCATCAGTCGAATAAGCCCGGCTCTTGTCAGGCAGATTGTATGTACGAATAATTGATCGGTATGAGGTACAAATCGATAATTACCAAGTGCTACGAGACTTCTTATCCGTTTATAGTCAGTGATCGGGCAAGTAGTATAAACTAGTCAAATCCCAGACAAGTAGTCCAAACCTATCAATGTCCAGACAAGTGGTGTAGTCAATGTAGAAAACAAGTAGTAGTATAACGTTGTCAATGTCCGGGCACCTAGTAGTATAACCTAAAAAAATTCCAAACACGTAGTGTAAATAAAAACCTAGTCAATGTTCATTTCAGTAATATAACCTAGCCAATGTCCAGGTACCTAGTAGTATAACCTAAACAATTTCCAATCACGTAGTATAAATAAAAACCTAGTCAATGTCCATTCAAGTAGCATAACCTAGTCAAAGTCGAGAGATCTAGTGATATAACCTAGTCAGTGTCCAGACACGTAGTATAACCTAGTCAATGTCGGGATATCCAGTAAAATAACCCAGCCAACGTGCGGACACGTAGTCTAACCTAATCACTGTTCACTCAATATTGCCATTCGCAGTGAAACAAGGAGTTCGAGCTCACCTATGGTCAGATTTCACAGAATTTTCCTTCCATTGAATTGAAAACGACTTTCGTTCCATTTGATACAATAATTTATTATGTCAGCTGTTTCCATTGTATCCATTTTTGAATCGTGTTCAAAAATTGGCGAGTAAAAGGCACAATCACTGTTCTTTCGGGCGACTTTCTCAAAAACAGCCCTAGAGGCCCGTGTTATGGAACGTGACCATCTGCACGCGAAATGTTTGGTCGTGACGATTTGTCAGCCGCGAGTAAAACGATAAAACTATGGTCAAAGGGATCGGTTCCAGGCCCCACCTTGAAATAGCGGTGCCGCGGATTTTCAAGGGGATCTCCCGTTAACTCGCGGCTGACCAATCACGATGAATGTCCATTCTCTAACGGTTACGAATGTACAGGCACGCTGGTAGTTTAATTATGAGCAACAAATCCGCATTTCGCTAATGACACAGAACCGCGGCGCCTCGGTATACATTACCAGCGGTGCGCTTTGTACGGGGGGTGGGGGCGCGTAGCCAGGGGCGTGTTTCACGAGCCCGTGAGAATTTTCAATTCTCGCGTGATATTCCGTCTCGAGGTGGGCAAAAAAGAATCTCCGGCAAGCCGAAGGCTGTGAATGGATCCGCGGCGCGGCCCTCCTGTCTCGTTATACGCGCAGGAATATCGACGGGTGGGTGGCCCTCGGTCTCGCCCGGCCTATCTCGTTTCCCTTGGGGTGCCCCTTTTCCCGTCGTCGTCCTATATTTTCACCCCCGCAGCTATCCCGTTGGTCCGGCGAATGAAACGGGTAATTCCAGCGTGATTCATCAAAGGTAAAAGCTCGGTGTGAATAGAGGGGATGAAGAACAGCCGTCCGCGCGGGGGGAGGGTCGGAGGACGGCGCGGAGGGCTCAGGGAAACGGGTCGGACAACGGGCAAAAATGAAAAACAGAAAGCGAAAAATAAATGCGAGGGCAAAATAGAAAAAAGAATATCTACCGGAAACCGGTCCCGCGCGAATTGCGGCGTGTCCTTTGTGCTCGCGGACGCTCCCGAGAGCGCGCACGCGCCCTCGCGACCCTTCATATTCTTCGCTCGCGAGGAGAAAAATCACCCCTGCAAATGACCATTATCTCGCCACGGCCGCCGACAAATTGCGCGGAAGAAGTGGACAACTGCCAGTTTTTTTTTTTCAGTGTCCCGGCGATCTCATCTGCGGAGCTCGCGAAACAGTCGACTCTTTGTGATCCCGCCACCATTTTAGAATGTTTATCGTTTAGTATTCTCTTCGAAAACGGGTCGGGGGTGTGTTAACCCTTTGACACGAGACTGCGTCCATTCGGACAGACGATTGCAAGCGTTCCGTACGAATGAATGAATAAATAAAATCGAATGATGCTCGACGAGTTGAATGCGTCCCAGCAATGGCCGGCCTGAAATCGTCCGACAATCGAAATCACGGTTTTTTCTGAGTTGGACGTAATATTTTTAGATAGATGCATTTCAGTTTATCAGGCTTCGCGAACTGTTGAAATTATTTACGCGCGACGCTCGCAGCTCCGGGCATGCTCGTCGGTGTTTCACTATTAATTCGCAGAGTGGCGCGAAAGTTTCGCTCGCCTAGCGTATTCCTGAACAGCACGGAACGTTTTATCCGCTTCAGCTTTTAATCCCGATAAATATCCCCGATCGCTCCGGCCTGTCACGAATCCTCCGAGCGTGGATAGAGACGTTTCCGCTGTATGAAATGTTCGACAGAAATCGACGGGGCAACAGCCGTGTTCGTACGGCAGATAAGAAATAAGAAGTGGCATCCAGTCAGTCAGAGGTCGAACGGAAAAAAAGGAACGCGACGCGGAAGAGACGTACGCCAGCTCAGACACAAATGGAACAATAAATCCGTAAAACGAATGTTTGCAGCCGTTTCGCGCAGTCCAGTTCGCTAATATTTAATGAAGCCAACGTGTGCTCGAACGTCGGAATTTGCGAACTGTTTCGTCATTCAGATATTCTGTAGCGGCTAGCTGGGCGCCGGAAGAGAAATCTTCGGCGCACCAGCACCGAGAAAGATTTATGGTTTGCAACTGCATAAGACGAACTATTTCTGAGAAAACGTCTTTAACGATTTTGGCCACTTAGCGGACAGATGTGTCCTTTGTAGTTCCCAACGACGAACTCAATAGCGCAAGTTCCTCTAAAGGACTTCCACCAATCATTCGCGATCATTCGCGGCCATGTTTTATTTCGCAGAGCCTATCCGACCAGACGTCGTTTTTCATTCTCCGATCAGCATTTTCTTTGCCACCGACTCGTCATTTTTATTCCCCGTTTCCCCTTCATTTCTATTTCCGGTTCATACGTTATTTCCCATACTCTCTTTTGCGCCTTAGCAGCAATGTTTCATGATACCTTCGATATCCTGTTTGCAGTTCATTTGAATGCATGGGGATGCCCCCGGGATCAGAGAGCCGTTCACGGAGCGCAACACGTAGGATTCCGAAACTCAGATTTATTCCCCTAAGTACAGTCAATATTCCGGCGCGGCTGCAGCTACACACACACTTTTCTTTGGATCGGCGCGGCGCCGCTTTAAATTGATACCGAAGAGTTTTAGGAAATTCCGTCGCGCCGAGATTGAACGTCCGACTATTCCTTTCCCCCACCCCTTCCTTTTTTCCCCCCGACGGCGTAGGTCGTTTACGCTTTATTGTACCAGAGCCGGCGGATTTCAACGAAACCAAAATTATTGGACGCTGCGCCGGCACTGTGTCCGATCCTATGGATGATTTCGCGACAAAATTAGAGACCCCTAATATTTTTTTAACACTAGGTTTACGGTACCTGTCAAAATGACGGGTTCGAGTATTCTTCATTTACTCTCAACAAAATTATTTCCTTAGGTACATATTCTTTAAAAAGTGGCTGAAAACTTGGATAGACACATTCTTCTTATTTTTATAAAGTAATGCAAAATACTCAGTTTTAATGCTCCATAAACCTATTGTTAAAGCACGTACGAACGTCCGCCAAGTGATTAAGAAAAACACGATTTTAGGTAAAAAGTTTCTGATGAATTATTTACTGCCTCTAGTTGTCATATAATTACCGAGTAACTTTTGTTTGAACGATTTTCTCGCGAGTAGAAATCTTGTAAGTTCCACAAAATGTATTTCCTGTTGTGCGGATCGTAGAATTGAACGTACGTTCGACGGAACAATGTCTCAGAAGGGAGATCCATGACAGTTCGTTTTGAAACAGGATCTAAATTAATCGGGACACGAACGAGACCCTAACTAGCGCAGATTTCAATAATGCGCGGGATTCTGCTGGCGCAAGCCGCAGCGACGCAAGACGACCTGTTATTAACATATATCAAAGGAAAACCGATTCAATTAACTTAATTACCCTGTCGAGAGAAACGAGAGAAACTCGCTTCAGGCGGTAGTTAAGCGTACACCGTCTCATCCGGCGGTGTGTCACCTGATCCCTATTTAAACGAGACATAAACTTCCCGAAGAGTGACGTGTTCCTTCGTACACGGTGCGAACGCCGCCCTTCCAAGGAGTTTATTTGCCGGATTCAGGTTGAACAACTATGGAAATCGAGTCTCCGTTTACATCTTTCTCTGCCCACGCTGTCTACCGAAATTACAAGATCCTGTTTCACGATTAACAAAACAGGAAGCTAATTACGTCCGTCGGAAAGTTTAACAACCATTGCGTTCGCCATATCAGTCTCCTTATATATTTCACAGTTATATAGTGATTAGAGCTTCTTTTCCGTTCATAACTTCTCAAAAGAACAAGGAAGTTTGTGTCCCAGAATACTTCTTAAAAGGTACTTCCTAAAAGGGCCGATTCCTTAAGGCATCTGAAACAACTTTCTCTTTTGCGAAAATGTTCTCCGATGCTCCGTTAAGCAGTTATTGACAAAAAACAAGGACCAATCAGAACACGGCTCCAGCAGACGGATTCACAGCTAGCCGCGCTCCGATTGGTCCCAACTTTTCGTTAATAACTCCTTTGACGAAGCAGCGGAGGGCAAAGGGAAAAGATACTTCTTTACCACTAAAGGGTAAAGATAAAAGATACTGGATAAGTAGATTTTTGGGACACCCTGTATTCAGTGGATTCTCTTCAATATCTTCATCACAGTACGAGGGGTTGATCCAGAGGCTGTACGACTCTTCGTACTTTCAAAATCTAACGTAACAAACAGCCGACAGCCACGAAAACATTCGGATCAAGCAATTTCGCAAAAACTCATTAACGCAAGACCATTAGCGAAAATCCTTTCGTCCCGCGAGTCAGTGTCAAAACTGCTCAACGACTTCTCGGCTAAAGCAAGCAAGGGGGAAAAAAGTTGATTAAAGTCACGTCCCCATTCAGAATCACTTGGTCGCTTCATGTTTGTCGCGTCGACGCGAGCGAAATGTTCAGCCAGCCGAAACGAGTGGCTCCGATAGGGAAGTTTCATTGTAGACCGGGCCGGGGGATGGGGGTTCGCCGTAAAACTATTTCCCATAATTCCAACGAAAACACGATTCCCCTGCATTAAAGAGTTTCCCTTAAATCCACCAATCGTCGGGAATCACCGATACGAAAAGTAATTATAGGAGCAGCGAGGAACGAGCGAGCGGAGAGCGAGAGAGAGGGAGAGAGAGAGAGAACTATTGAAAAGATGGACGAGGGAAGAACGTTAGTTGAGAAGTCAAGGGTAACGAAAACCGAGGGAAGAAAGCGAACTCGAAGAGAAAGAACCAAGTTTCCAGAGACTAAGGGATAAACGTCGGATCGATAAACGAACAAGCACGGGGGAAAAAACGATGGACGAAGAAGAGAGAAGAAGGAGACGAAACTGGAATTTCGTTCGTGATATCCGACACGCGGTGGTCCGAAATCGTCGAAACGCGGAACAAATTCCTGGCAAAATTCGATTCTGATAACCATTTTATCCAGGGTGTGGCCGGACGGGTGGTATAACCGCGCAGGGGATGATTCCACATGTAAAAATAAATCGGAAAGAACGAATAACAATTTTTCGTTCGACGCTTCGCTTCCGAGAAAACCGATTTTGAAAATGCAGCAAATACGCGTGCTATTAGCCAGGAATCGTCTGACGCGTCTGACCATTGACAACCAATTCTACTTGCGGCACATACTTAAGCACACGAAACCGACAGGATCTTTAAACTCGATTTTCTCGAAAACCAGCCGTCAAACGAAAAAATGTTATTCCCTTTCTTCGACTTAGTTTTATATGCAGAATCATCCCCTGCCAGGTTGTACTACCCGTCCGGCCACACTCCGCATGGAATGTCCATTCGTAATTATTTAATTATCCCCTAATACCGTTCCCTTTGTAACGTATTAGACCGGTACTGCTTGTACCGTAGTCCTTGACCCTTTGCACTAAAATCCTTTAACCCTTAACCCTTGACTTAACCCTTTTCATTCTAAAACTAAATTTTTCTTCCGCCTCAGAATATTTCCATTTTATTCATACGAAACTGATCCGATTTCCACATATAATATTTGAATGTTTAGTAATCTATCAAATACAAATTTTGTAATGGAAGAAATAATTTGTAATATTTTTCCTAACTTCTTTGAAATAATGCCACAACAATTCCTTTCTAGTGGTGCTTCAGAGTCACCATTCAAGTGCTAAGGGTTAATTTTTGACTCGTCGATAAATAATATTTGTGCAGATACCTAGTTACGATAACGATGCCTCAGATTCTGGATAACCTACGGTAATTTATCTTCATGCCAAAACGTAGTCTGAACATTCAAGAATATGTGTATTCCGAACGTAGTTGCAAAATGTGACGTTTTTCCGCGTTTCGACGATATTGTGCCATTGCGCGGCATCTTGGATGGTTTCCGCGGGGCTGACTATGAAACAGTGATTCCAGTTTATCACCCGATGAAAGATTTACAGAACGAGTCGTCAAGTACGGCCGACACCGGTGGCCGACGGGTAACAAACGCCGTGCTGCCCACGGAGAGCTGTTTCGTAATTTAGTAGCTGCAACTGCACCGAGCCGAATGCGCCGCAGCCGGCCCCGCATAGTGGCACGAATGCAGTATCGAGGAACCCATTAAATACCGTTAAGACAAGTTAAATTGAATTCGGGCCACCCCGTGTTTTTTTCCCATTACCCGGAAGCGCCCGTTGATGACATCCGGCGTCGGCCGGGCGAATTCTTTGCGTCGCTTTCTACGACGCCGCACAGTGGTCCTAATCGATGAATTAAGAGGAAAAGAGTTCAAAATCATAGGTAAAGAAAAACAAGTATCAGTGAATCTTTTTACTTTTTTAACAATGGAACAAAAGACGAACGCAAATATCGCGTAACGAAATACGTATGCAGAAATCAAACAAATTGGTACAATTAGAACATCTTCAAGAATGATCGTGAAAGAACGTAGAATATACAGGGTGTCCCAAGACTGATGGTAAAATCCTTATGGGGGGTGATTCTACATGAGAAAACAAGTCGAACATACGGAATAAATTATTTTCGCTCGAAGCTTTGTTTTCGAGAAAATCCGTCAAGTTCGCGTGCCTAGCATTTGTAAGAAGTAGAATCAGTATGTCGTGATCAGACACGGAAAACGTTTGCGTAAACGCATAATCAAACTGTGCTGTTTTCCGAAATTACTTCCCAAGCAAAACTGTTTATATTTTATCAGCTGTTAGCTATAAGATAAAATCAACAGCTGGTTAAATGCTATCAAACATGGAACTGCAACGAATTTTAGTCGATCGTTCACGCTGTTTGTGCATAAACATCCTCAACCCGGGAGTAGCAAAACAAATTTCACAAAAGGCCGGGCAACTTTGCGCACATCGAACGACCCTCACCGAAAACATTTTCCACAATAGTGCACTCAAAAAAAAAAAAATCAGGGTCGTGTTTGCCGGCGTGCTCCACGCGTCCTCGCTTCGGCGGCCATTATTAACAGTTTAGTGCCCGCCATTGCGTACCGTCGCTGTACATATTTCACCGGATAGCACGCACACTGAAAAACATCAATTCGTAATAAACTTCATCTCCGCGGGCTGAATAAGTCATGAGTTTCGAAAGAGTTTTCGGGCTCATTAAGCGAGCATGGTTCAGTTACATGCGCGTTTCCGGTTCGCGAACCTGAGGCCGCCCGCACAATTCGCAATGCGGAGAACGCGTTTCTAATTACACTGGTTTTATTTGCACCTTCAACGGAAGAACTGCTTACGGAGGAAAATAATTCGTTACGGATGTTCTCCTTTTCAGATTATTCAAGTTATTATCGTATAATTATTTTCAGGAAGATAAAACGATTATTTCTCAGAGCTCGCAGAAAGAAATTCAAAATGTACAATAATACCTTTCGATAATATCTCAAGCGAGCTATTTTAAAGTGCATGCAATAAGAATAAATTTAGCGAGACGCAGACATAGATGCTGACGCAGGACATGCAAATATTGCTGATGTTTCTCAAGCACCTTGTTATACCAGGCCATTATTTTATGATAGGCGGGTAGTTACAAGCTACCTGAGACAAGAGCTGCGTAAAATTTTGGAGAAAAAAATAGTTCAAACACCATTTGAAAGACTCGTTCTACAATTCGATGAAAGGTGAGCGCTAAGGGCTGTACTATTTTATATTACTTTATAAAAATAACATGAATGTATAGATCAAAGTTTGTAGCCATTTTTTAAATAATATATAACCAAAGAAATCATTTTTACAACCTCAATATTCGCAATTTAAAAATATTAGAATCCGTCATTTTGACGGGCCCCGTAAATCTAGTGTTAAAATCAAAATATCTCCTAAACTAACAATTTCTTGTCATAAGTGATTCAGTGCTTTCAATTAAAAAGAAAAAAAAACAAAATTAACCTTCATATGACCTGCACGCGTCCACAGCGAAAAGAGATGTCTGCATCGGAAAGTGTGCGGCCTGATACGGTGTAACTTTCGTTTGGAACATTTTTTATTTTCATCGCCAACAATAATAATCAATAACCTACGACGCTGATGTGACTGTAAGCTAACTAGAAAAGTTTTCATTTGGTTTCAACTGTGCGACTCATCGATCCTGAACTGGTAAATCTCGATCAGGGACTACTGCTCGGGCGATCAAGTTTTCTCGTTTTCCAAGGGGCGTTCGCGTCTTCAGGAAAGGATCGGGGAAGTCGCCCGCGAAAATACATCGGCCGGACGGTCGTTAAAAAGTATCCGCTTCCCTTCGAAGTTGCGCGGCTATTAAGGGAGCGTTAACGAACGGCGCCGAAAAGTCGTCGGTTTTCCGGCGACCGAGGCGAGGCGGGGCGGTGCGGCCGGAAATGCAGCGAGTTGCATTTAAATGCCCTATTTTCCGTGCAATTTACTCGGCTCCTTTGCCCTTGGCTTTCTTAATTTTCCGGCGCGGCGTCGACGGGAACGCGCGGCTTTATTGCGGTTTCCCCGACAGTACTTTCAATTTGAACTCGGCCGTGATTCCTCGACTGAAGAATTCAAAGGGAACCCGCGAAGATGTACTTAGCGATCGCCCGGAAGACGGACGTAATTCGGAAACGAAGTCGTCGAAGCGAGCACGGAAAAAAAAGACACGAAACATTCGAAGCCTCTTGGTGCGAAACTGCCTCTTATCCCCAGAAACTATAATCCGCCCCATCTGTGACGCAACACTCTTTAAAACGATTTCGATGCAAAACGGAAAATTCTTGCGCCGTGGCGTGGGTAGCGCTTGAAACCGCGCGGCCGTTCGAAGGCGCAATAAAACGCGGAAGGTCAAACCTCTCCGAACAGTCTCGAACGCGTTCCAACTTCCTCGAGCTCGCTCAAACCCACTCGAGAAGATTTCCTGGCTTGGTTCCATCCGGCTCCGGTGGTCTTCAGACTTCGTTCCCAGCTCCTCAGCTCTCGAAACTACCGAAGCCATCCCTTTCTCCGTCTAGCGGGGATTTATAACTTTCAAGTTTGCAACATCCTCTAATGACGATCCGCTGTAAAATTTCCGACGACGGCAGTTCCCTCGGTTTCTCGGGGCTTTTAAGATGTCTCCTGTTTCCTGTGTCTCTGATCGAGCTGTCTGCCGTCTCGGTTCGATTGAAAGCGGCCTTATAGAACTCTCGGGGCTGGACGGTGACGTGAACAGATATTTCGACGTTGCGCGATCGCGTCGAACGCAATAAAAGGGAATGGAAGTTACAGAACGGATCGGAGCTGCGACGAAGATGTAACGGCGCTGCCACGCCGAGCTGACCGCTAACCACGCGTTGCTTCATGGTCGGACGTTTCCTAATTTTCCTTGTAAATCCCAAAGGTGGACACCGACCAGAACGAATTAGATTAGCGGCGATCGTGCCCGCGATTCCTTTGTTCTTCCCCGAACGGTGGAACACGTTTCCCCTCCGTTTCATTCCCTTTCGAATCCCCTCGGCGACAATTCGCCAAGATTCCGAGAATCCAACAATTTCCGCTCCCCCACCGTCCCCAAACGGCTCGCTTTAATTTCGACAGAGACCCCGTGCAAACGCTTCTGTTGCCCCTCGCAGTCGGTTACACTTTGCTCCATTCTTATTGTCATAATAGTCGCGGAGGCTACAGCAGTCTCGTCCCGTTTCATTCAAGGAATCGCGGAGTTTCGCTCCGAATGCGCACAGAAGCCCATTGCCGCCTAGTTGCCGGAGTTTAACTAACTGTTTTTACAGAAAACGCCGACCTCCCCCGATCCTGGCAATTTCTGTTTCGCTGTACACCAATTCGCGATGAGCTTAGTCGAGCAATTCATTATTAATATTATGAATTCCCTTGAAAATGGATGTGTCACTTTTAGTGGTATTTACTTTTTTATGAAAGTATGACAATTTAATAACGAATTTCTAAACCAAGTGAGAGACCAGCGTCTCTCATATGCGACCGGTGTGGCAGTGAACTTGTTACATTTCGTCCGACAAACGTAACAATTACGAGAGAAAACAATTATTATTTCTACTGACAGAATGAAACAAAATGCCTACACTTTGCTGACCTGCGTTTCGCATTGGTGGTTCCATTTTTCGGGCGGTTTCGAGCAGGAAATTCGCTGCAAATTGGTGTGTTGAGTTGAAAATGATGGCGTAATCTGAACCGAAGTGACCCTTAATTCGTTTCAGTTAGCCCGGTTTCATGAGGAATTCAGAAGGTTTAATGTATTTGCAAGGGCGACGCGACGCGACGCGACGGCGCGCGATTCAACGTAACATCGCATCGGTACGTTCCCTCGATAGACCTCTCCATTTCAATTTCCGCGATTGAAATACTGCAGGCTCGAAAAAAACACGCGGAGGCAGGCATCGCATCGACCGAAACGGAATTTCATATTGCAGAAAGGGAAGGAAAATAAACCATTACTTTTTCCTGAACCGCGTAACGGAAGGTCGTCGAGCAATAATTCATGTCGGTCCTTTTTTTCTCTCTCTCCTTCCTCCGTTTTTCTTCTTTTTTTCGGGTTTACATCGAACCGACATCCAACAGAGATCCTTGTAAATTTATTTCGTCCTCGTGGACGGGAGCGAGACAGCAGAACGAGCAGAATTATTTACCCGTCGCATGCGGTGAAGTTCTGACGTTCTTGATTCAAGATTCTGATCGACGTCTGCGCGAAGTCCCAGTCAAACGAGAACTTTGATTCGCATAATCTCGATCTCTGTGCGAAGTAAATTCCCCATTGAGTTCGCTACATCAACCACTGCTTTGTTTGTCTTAGCAAAGTCCGCAAATTAACACGTAGTGTAGGGAACGTATCTGGACTGCGGATTGTTAGGCTAAATACGAGGGTCAATCAAATATTAACCAGAAAATTTTAACTTTTTTTATGTAATTCTGTAGATTTTTGCTAGAGTATGCCGAAAATCCAAGTTTTAATTTTAGGAAATCAGTAATTCAAAAGTTATACGTGTTAAGAAAGTTTCTATTACTATGACGAAATGATCTGGGTGTAGGAGAAACAGTGATACTGCATGTCTCAGAAATTCGAGCCTTTTCGAGAAGTAAGAGGACAAGTTTCCAAATGTTTCGTAAAATTCTTTGCGACTGAAACTCGTCGAATCGTTGCATAGCTTGAACGTCACGGGCTTCTTGAATATTCGAGGACCGGCATAGAATGTCGTGTACAAGTGTTGCAGCAACACGAAAAAATCGAACCGAGGGAGAACCTTTTTCCGCATTTGAATTTCAAATTCGGATCAATTTTAATCCGAATCTCGTCGTTTCATTTTATTCATTCCACTTCGGAGTTTGCCCGTGCCCGTACCAAGTAACAGAACTTCGGAAAAACATGCGAAACTTCAAGTCGAAATGTTTAGCAGTTTTTTTCCAATTTCTGGAACAGTTCGTAATTCCGGTCTCTTGGAAACGCGGTACACACTTTGTACAATTTGATACGTAATATACGTTTGTCGAGAGTAGTTGAATAAAGGAGAATAATATTTCAGTCTCATTTGTTTTAGACTGTAATCAATATTAACGAGCCATTGTACCGTGTTCCACTAAAAATAAGTAATATATTAATTAATAACTCATTTATTATATTCTACAGTTATTCATATGCAAATAGTATTCTTATGCAGAGAGCGTATGAGAGATAACGAGCGATTTTACATTTTCTTTGTTGATGATAAGAATGTATTATATCAAGCGTTAATTTTTGTAATTATTCAGACATTTGACGTGAAAAATACTTTTACGATATAGGGAAATGTATTAATAAAAGTCGTCACATATGCGGATAATATTAACATAAAAATGAATACGTTTATCTTTTTATAATATTAAAAACGAGGATATTTAACCGTGTTTCGAGGAAAGTTTCAATCATCCTCAATTATTTTATAATTCTCGCTATATTATTCCATACTTGATAGAAATGTGCAGAAGGGCGTATATCGTTTTATTAACATTTTTTAAAATAGCGTTAAATGGTCTGTTCTACTCTCCAAACCAACTCCCACCATTTTCTACATATCCACCACACCTTCCAAGCAATAAATGAACTTCCAATATGGAAGATAAAAGTAATTTAAAAATAAAGTCACAATTCGCCAGAAAGCTCTGAATGCGTAAAATCAGGGAACAATTTCTACTAAAAAATTCCGGACGCTTGAAAGATAAATTGCGATCACGTTACGCCTAATTACGAGAATAGCGAAGAATTGCTGCGCGTACGTTGCGCGTCGGGTAGAGCAGTAACTTCATTACTGTCATCCGAGATTAATAAATTATTCGGTAATCCACTTGAACGGCGAGCGCGGTGTTCGACCGTCTCGCGTAAGTATTGATAATTAGATGAATGCTCGTTAAACGGCCGTGAAACGTTCTATGGCCAGGTCGAGGTGCCTCTCCCCCTCTCCACCCCCACCCCCTCGGGGGACCCATTAATTTCTCGTCTAATTGGCAACATCACGGTCTTTCGGGTAGGAACGTGCATCGCCGAAACGGACGGTCGTTGACTTTATTCGAGCGGCGCGCGTGCAATTACGAAAGGAGGATGCGAGGCATTGTTTCTCCGCGTTAGCGGCCGCCTGATCGTTTGATCGTTAGTGGCTAATTAACGGCGCAGTAAACCGTCGCGAGATTACAACTTGGCAACGACAACGGGGTACGGGCGAGTTCGATACCGCTCGGCTCCGTTCCGCTCCGCTCCGCTCTGCTCGGCGCTTATGATTTCCGGCCGCGACAATGCCTAAGAAGGAAAGGGAAATTGAGATTCAGCCAGGTGCTCGGGCGCAAGCGAGAATTTCGCCGGAGCTGCAGTTAATTATTCACGTTGCCATTGAAACACTTAAGCCCGCTTCCTTGACTCGGTTCGGGTTTAAGCAAGTGGAAATTGCAATTACAGAATCCCGCGGCGAAAAATCGAAATTCGCCAAGCGGTTCCACGCATTTCAATTTTGCCGCGTTCTTTCCAACAAATGTAACCAATCATCGAATTTGCGTCCACCGGTCCTGAAGCAAATCGAGTCTCTTTTGTTCCTACAACAACCAGTTGTACAATAACCCGCCTATCCTATACTCTATCATATCCAATCCTCTTTCCTATTCCATACTCTATCCTATCCTATCCTACCCTCTATCCTATCCTATCCTCTATCCTATCCTATCCTCTATCCTATCCTATCCTCTATCCTATCCTATCCTCTATCCTATCCTACCATCTATAGTATCCTACCCTCTATACTATCCTATCCTCTATCCTATCCTATCCTCTATCATATCCTATCCTGTAACCTATCCTATCCTGTCATCTATCCTATCCAATCCTCTATCCTATCCTATCCTCAATCTTGTCCTATCCTCTATCCTATCCTATCCTCCATCCTATGCCCCATCCTATGCAGCCTGGTGGCGCAACCAGTAAAAAGGGGAAAAAGTGACATTTCAGTCCGAAAATTTTCATACACATCGACGCATTAAGCCCCCTAACCGTCCGAATTCCTACGATACACATCGACGATTATCTCGCTGGAGCGACACACGGCAAGAAGTTAAAAATGCAAATCGGATCCGGGGGGTGGGGGGTTGCTAGAGGACGGCCAGGCAATGTTCCGCGTCTCGGTAATCCGGGGACAAGAAAGAGGGAGCTGAACGGGGGACAAAGGATCGCGAACGATTCGAGGAGCGCGGGGACGGTGCGGCGAGGAGGTCGGTAATTATAGAAACTGCGGACCTGCCGGGAACGTCTTGCCATTCTGCCGGGAACGTCTCGCCATTCTGCCGGTAATTGCGTCCCGTATTGCTCGGCGAAAAACAGAGCGAGCAAGAAAAACAGGGATGAAAAGAAGCGGGGGCGAGCGATAAAGACGAACGGCGAGGGGAAAAGCGGGGGGGCGGGGCGAGAGGGTGCAGAAACACAGTGGGTGTCCTCCGCTCCTGCGGCTACCGGCCGCCACCGAGATTTCACCCCCGGGCACCGGGGGTGTGCACCGTTCTCGCACACTTTTCCAGCCCCGGCGCCCACAACAGAGCGAACCACGGGGAATTATGAAAGCGCGTATTTTACTTCCGTCCCGGCATACCACGACCGAAACCGCAAATTGTGCGACACTAAAGTGTCGTTAACCGTGCGGAAATCAACGCGAGCGTAAACGGTATTGCATTCGAGTTGTTAAAATGTGTCCGAGCCTCTGGAACGATCGTTTCTTTTTCCCACGTTGCTCTCTGTCTTGCCGCAATCTTTCCCTCCCTCTGCGCCCCTCTTTAATCGGTCGCGGAGTATTTGCGGTGGTACTTTGCGGCCGCAAGTTCTACGCGGAACTCTCTACCTGGATACCGCGAACCACATTCACGTCACGTACGGTCTATAGAAATTATTTTCTTACCGCAAACAGTGCAAGAAATATTAAACGCTCGGGCTGTGCGAACAGCAAATTAAAACTTTCCGAGTCTTAAGACTTTCCACTGTTGCCGTAAACACTCCCGTAAAAATATTTTTATATCACTGGAAAATAAATTAGAGGGAAGTTGCGTGATACGGGCAGGTATTTTGTGATGATCATAGATACTACACAAATGAAAGAAAAATTTGAAATTTCGTGTTTATTCCTTCTGAATAATGTAGTAGACGATGTCACGGTGTATTTCATAAATATTTACGATATTTCGTAAATCACGATAACATCAATTTCCTCAATTTCCCGAACCGAAGCCGGTGAACGCAGGTAGGTTCGAAACTGCGCCTTATCCCCAGAAACTATAATCCGCCCCATCTGGGACGTAACAGTAGCAACCCTTACGTGAATTTACTGCAATTAATTATAATATTTTCGAACAGAGGGCACCCCTTGTTTGCATCGATTTTGGACTGCTTCGTATTCGGAGCCCCGCCCGTAATAAGCTACGTTCCTCTACTTACAACCAGCATCGTTTCGACGAACCATCCCGGAATCTTTCAGCTATAAGGGGCATAATTTATGATCCTCTCAGGACGCCGCAGATTCCATACGTTCCTGTTAGAATCGTGTCCCGAGTTCGCAACGATTCCCGAGCTTAAGGTGCCCACATTCGGATCCGAATGTCGCGGGTGGTCCGTCGTAAAGTTTCACGATTTCAAGCTCGAACTGTAACCTATCATTCATTCCCCGTTAACCGACCGCACATAAACGATCGTTACAACGCGTTATTCGTTCGAACCGCCCGGGGAACTGTTTTCCGGCAACTGGAACGTTCGCATAACTGCCGCGCCGGCTGCCAGCAGTTCCTGCAGCGAGAGTTGAACCGCCCGGTCCTAACAAGTTCGGTAAATAGGGCAGCGACAACGAGTGGAAATTTCGTTCGGTTAAACGGGCGCGTCTTGTCGCCTCCGGAACATCGGGGAATCCTGGAAACTCAGCGAATCCGGGAGCTATCCAATTCGCGATGCCAGCCTTCCTTCGATTCTCCAAACAACAACCTAATTCGCGAATCTCAATTATCGGGGCAAACGAGCGGGTCCGCTCGACGTAATAATACGCGAACGCTACGTTGCCTCCGTTGGTCGATCGCTGGGAACCAAATTGCAACCTTCGATACCGAAAGTCAAAATCGTGGCGACCCGAGTCTTCTGTTTACACTGGAAAAGGAAAATTTATAGAAAACTCTAGGAGAATTACAATGTTCTACAATTTCCGACTTGATTGTAAAGTGTCCCGCGGTCTAGCGGTTTTTCCTCGGAAATGTCCATGCGTGTCATAACAGCGAGCGTACTTCAAATCGACGTTTTCGGGGCTGTTGCAATAGAATTCGGCCTTGAAGCAGCAGTTTCGCGAGTCAAAGGATATTCTACCGACGAACGATCGAGCGATTTCAGTGACGCGCGCGGAGAATAGCGATCGCGAACGGTATTGTACCTAAAGGGCGCGTTGCGTGTCTGCATCGATTCGTTTACAGACCGGATGTTAACACCTAACGGAATACGAATCGATAGGCCGCAAGCCGCAGATCGTAAATATCTTCGAATTCGCGCGCAGCGGCTCGCAGCTTCCACACGGACGCTCGCACACACCGGATATTCGGTCATCGAAAACAAGCTGCACCCCGCCAAAGTTGCGGTTTTAATGCAGGCGCTACCTGGTCCGCGACCCCAGTCGCGTCCGTGTCCCGGAGCTTTACAGGCGTGCTCGTATTCATGCGAGCTTCCACTTACGCTTTATTTACATTCACGTTGCTCCGTGTTCTGCACTTACATTCGCGACATCGTTTCTCCCTTGGGGGATCGAAACGCCCGGGTTCACCTGGAAATTTCCCAAAAATTTCCTGCGAGCAAGAAAATTTCGTGGCAACCCGCCCTTACGTTTTCATTTTGCTCCGGGGCCAATGGCCACGGCGTTAATGCGAATCGCCGATCTGGCTGGATAAAATTCTAATTTTCTACAGTCGAGCATTCCTTAAAAAATTGTTTAACAGCCACGACAATTTTAGCCGCGAATCGACAAACCACCACTCTCCGGGTTCTCTTGGAGATTTGCGAAAAATTTCGCTGCGAGCTTTTCTGCGCCATGAAAATTTGGAGCCACCCTTCTCCTGGTAAGTAACCATCTTGCCTCGGGGCCAATGGCTACGGCGCACGTTATTGCAAATCGTCTATATAGTTGGAGGAAATTCTAATTTTCATTGCAGGATATCGGCGAAGATCTGGAGCAACTCGGGAGACTTTTATTAATTAACTTTGTGAAGCCGAATACTAGTAGACGTGAGATTTTTATGAAATTTTCAGTATGTGTATAACTAATACAGATCTACGAAACGCATATTTGAAATTTTCATTACCTCAAGTAAAAGAGTCTTGGAAAGTGCCTCTTTTCTTTACCATTATAATTCCTAGCAATTGCAATGTTCTCAAAATCCTTTTTGCACGTCATTCGGTAAACCAATTTTTCTAATTGCTCAAAAAAGATGAGATCGTTTGGCCCAATTTAAAAAAGTTACACCGTTTTAAATGGCGTTTCGCGAGCCAGTATATGTCTGAATTTTGAGTAATTGAACGTTTACGAAAATTTCACGAGGCTCTGCACAGAAGAACACAAAATACCGCATTAGCGCGTTTATTTTACGAGTTTAGCGAATCGGTGGACCCGACAGGCACAAAATTCGATATCACCGGGTTGCGTATGAGCATGATTATTAACCCAGCGCTGCACTCGGACCGGAATCGACGCTAAAACGGTTTCCAAGTCGCCCGTAACGCGCGCGACCGCTCGCGATGACGAAAATTACCGCGACTCATAAATCATGAATACGTTTCGACAGTAGACGAAAAACTTTTTCGAAACTGGATCCCGTGAATATTCACGGTGTAATCCAATGGGGACTGCAGCCACCTGGCGAAACATTTTCTCTCCTCCCGGTGGTTGTTCAAACGAATTTGAAGCCGCGGCGGTGGGTAAAAAAAAACGGTAAAAAGTGAGCGCAGGAAGAGGAGAAAATGCGTGAATAAATTCGAAAAATGCGACGTGACTTTCTCGCGGTCTCGCTCATATTTTTTTTCATGTTTTTCATTTCTCTTTCAGTCGTTGGCTGTTTTTCTTTTCTCTCTCTTTTTTTTTTGTAGCCGCCCTTCTCATTTACGGTCACGCGTTCCACGTGGCTTGAATAAGCGAGCGGTTCCCCGGGAATAATTGACGGGAAAATGATTACGCGACAGAGGGACTGAACAACGGCGAAACAACAACAACAACGCCCCCCCCCCCACCCCACCGTGAGAAAAACGGAATCCGCAAACGTTTCGCCGCGTTAATCATCCAGATAACGCTCGACGTCGTGTTGCGCGCGGCGAGATTAATGAGCGACGCAACGCGGTGTAAAGCTTCACAGGCCACCGAAAGCTCGTCGACGTTGTTCTCTATTAAATCGTCGCAAGACCCGTTACACATTGTTGAGACGCGACCCAATGCGAGACCCACAAAAGGGTCTCTCGAACTTGACACCGAGTCCCAATAACTTCGACCACCGGACTAGAAGCAATAAATTAGCCTAACAGCCCCAAGCGACGGGACTCGTCCCAGATTTTCTGCGACTTTCCAGCGCCACGTGTTATGACGCAATGCGATGCATGTAATGTAACTAATATTTTGCAATATTCTTTTGTAATTTCTAGCGGTGCTTCAGAGTCACCACTCGAGTTGCAAAGGGTTAATAAGCCGAGAAATTATTATTTTCCACTGGACCATTTGAACCATACAAACATGAAAATTCACAGTCTATAAACACCAAATTGCAACTGTTTTTCTATTATATCCAGACGCTTCTCTAAATGTTCGCCAATGGTCCCGAATCACGAGCGACTAAGGAGGCACAACGTTTCGAGCTGTTTCCACTTTTGCAGCCCCTCACGTCACGAGATAGCAATCGGAATTGGTAGTTCGCGAGGATGTTATTCATGGCGCTTTCCTTCAGCCTCCTAATTCACTGCTATTTCAAAGTTCTCGAATGAATGTCTCCATCGGAACGTATCCCGCGGCGATAGAACGGCATGGGAATGTGCACGCGTGCGAATCGCGACACACACGCGAACGCGAAGTTGTGCAACGGGTCTGTATCGATTCGGGGACACCATCCGAAAACAATGGATCGTGTACACTGTCACGGGGAAGGCGAAACACAGCGAAAGAAAACGCTTGGATTTCGGCCGCGCGGCGCACAGTGGTGCCAACACGGCAAAAAAATAAATTTTCGATTTTTATAAAAAAATAATTTATTTTTGTATAGCCTAATAGTGCGTGCATGATGTGTCAAAGTTAGATTCTTAAAAAAAATTTTTTTACGGAGATATACGCATGGTAAATAACCATTTCCTCGCTCCTGGGAATTCATCAGTTTTCAGTGCGATAGTTATGTGATTGTTCCGTCTATAATTGGATACTTAGGGGTCTAAAAATCATATGGGTTATTGCAAATGGATTCAACTATTAACTGGCAAAAAAAAATTTACCAAAAAAAGTTGTTTAACATTAAGTAATACGGACTAATCTTCCAGACCAAAATCTATTAATGAATTTGTTGAAAACGGAGATTTTCGATTAGCCCATATTACTTAATGTTGACAACTTTTTGCAAAAAATTTTTTTGCCAAATAAGCGTTGTAGCTGTGGCAATCTCACCACAAATTTTCAAACAAATTCGTTGGATAGTTTCGTTTTTACAGATGTTTTGCCGCTTTTTGGCCATGTGGCGCCACTGTGCGCCGCAGAGATAATAGTTTACCTCTTCCCGCGAGAGTCAGCCCGGGCGAAAGAAACGTTTCACAGCCCCGCGGGCAACGCGACCTCGTTTTGTTTGACTCACAGATACACTTTTTCGTCACCCCGTAACAGGAAACCACGATTTTTAAAGATTCAGAGCGAACGACGGTGATACCGTGTTTGCAGACCGCCGTTCTCACGCTCCCGCTTCTTCCCACCATATTTTTCCGTCCTGCGAAAGCAAGAAAATACAATTTTCGCGCGAGACCGTAGACATAACGTGTAAAAAACTTCTTAAACCCCGATTATGTGTCTGTAAGACGCCGAATATAAGCGCTCCGCAGTTTTGAAAGCCGAAGAACGTCGGATCGAGCTTGTTCGTTTGCTCGAAGTTCAGTTATCTTAATCCAGCGGACTATAGTGTTTCGAACGGTTCGGGGGCTGGGATATATGCAAAACGTTCCCAAAGTTTCGAGTCACGATGTGGTAGACATATTCGAGGCTCTGCGCCGACGCAGAGTAGAACTTGTTGTCGAATCTTTCACGGGATAGAGTCAATGTGCATTGATGCAATGGATGCATTGTTATAAATGATTTTCAAGTACTCGTAAAATGTTTCCCTAATTTGGCCGAAACCGTCTCGAGTTGCTGCTGGTTTGCGCAATCGATAAAGGCCTCGAGTGCTAATGGTTGGACGACAGGCAGCGAGTTCCGTTGGCAGAGAGAAAAGCAACTACAATCTCGCTGGAAGCTTGTGCCCGGCGGAAATGTTTTTTTAATTACTCGCAGCGTCTGTCCCGGTGCAGCGGGCAGTGGTAATCTTTCGAATCTGTTCGGATCCTCTTCCGGCGATTCGTTTGCGGAAAGATCGCCGGGTATCGCTTGCCCTCGTGTCTCGATCTCTTTATTTCGAGGTAAACGATGTCGGCGGTGTCCGTTTTATCGATCACTTCACCGTTCCCGTTCGGATTAAGGTCCCGGGCTCCCCTTTTAATCTTCGATAAAGTGGCCAGCTTGTTCTACAAGGCGAGCAATGACGGAGCCAGGAGCCGCAGTAGACGCGGTCTACGCTAAAGGTGATTTATTTCCGTTTGTCCCCCCGGCAATCAGTCGGCGAACACCTTCGGGCCGAAAGGATCGTGGCCGCTCGGAAGGAGAATCGATCAGCGATCGTCCACCCACCCGGGCTTCCTGCTTCCCCCTCGTTTCCGCCCACATCTCCTCCGCGTCTCGTTCCCGTTGCAGGAAAAATTTCCACTTACCGCGGGCTCCCGCCTTGCCCGCAAACCTGTATCTCGAGCATCCGATTAAAGGGCCACTCTGGTGTGAACCTCTGAAAAAATTCGTTTCACCGGGCTCGTTTTCGTTTTTCCTTTTTCTTCTTCGTTCGCCCGAACCTTCGGCGACAGCAGAACGAGCAAGGAAAACGTCATCCGCGATTTTCTCGAGAATTTGCTTCGAAGAGTGCATGCAACGATGACGGGTAATTTAATTCGTTATATCGAACACTAGCCAATTAACACGTTGACTGCCATGGCACACACATGTGGGTGATGGAATTATTTGTCCAGATTTTAAAATGAATTTTTACGTTAATATGTTCATTGTATCAAATTTTATTAGGAACTGTGAAGTGCAAGAAAGGTTCGAGGACCACTCAATATTATTTAATTATACAATATCATACATTTTTTCAATTTTTATTTCATTAAATAACTCACTTTGATTTTATTATGCAGTTGTTTCACTTGTAGTCATTTCTGTACTTAAATATAATAAAAACATTTTTGATGATGAAGGGATTCTTTTCATATTTTCTTATGATGCAAATGGGTTAACTGAAGTAGGGAAAATTGATCTTTCGTAATCGATAAATCGGAATCTCCCGTAAACTCGATGCTCTACGGGAGGAACCCGCCCCGAGCCGAGAACTGATTAAAGTTCCGAGGAAACGTAACTTTCTTGGCATGATCGACGTGTGTGAAATTATTTGGCCCGGGCATATTAAAACGAAACACGTAATAATGCATGAACGACGGACGAAACTAATGAAATAACTTCTTGCGTTACTTGCATGATACCGGCCGGTATTCAGCGCCGGTTAAATTGCCGGCTCTGATGGACCGTGGAAAGCTTGCAACGAGATTTGAATATTTACATTTCAATAAAGCTTCGCGTTTCCGGTCGGAATTATGGTGTCGCTTGTTTTCCGCCCCGGGTTGTTGCAGTCTCAAATAAATGTCTACGCGGGCTACGGGGTTATTGGATCCCATTTTCAAAAACAGTTTATCTATTCCGTACGTTGAACGCTGATCTTGTTCTTATCTTTTTATGATTGAATCTCTTCTTGCGACAGGTGTACGAATGCTGCTTCGATAAGATTTCAAATTTCTTCTTTCTTATTGCAATCGGATCTCTTCTTGTGACAGAAAAAATCAATCCTTTGTACAAGGAATTGCACATTCTTCTTATTATTATAAAGTAATGTAAAATACTCAGTATTAATGCTCCGTAAACCCAGTGTCAAAGAATTCCCATTTTGATTCGCAGTCCAACCGCCGAAATTAAAAATTCTTCGCTGTCTCGAAAATCGGATTGCATCGTGAGCTGTTTGCACGCAATAAACTGAGAACGATGCAACGAGAAAAGCGCAGTTCGCGCGAACTTGAGACTCCCGTAGTCGAAGGTATTGAGCGTTCGGAGAACGGTATGGGCAGTGACGGCACGGATCGTCTCGCTTTTCAGAAAAACGATCGCAATGTGTGTGTACGTGCGTAGATGGAAAAGATCAGTTAATTAAAATCGTGCTAGGTAGTTCTTGTTGAGGGTCAGCTGTTTTGAGTAGTAGAGAATTTGGACAACTTGTTGACAACAATAACTCGTAGTTTAATTAGAACGACTGTACAAAGATGCAACTTAAATGAGGTGTAGCTGAAGACTGGTTGAATACAAACTGAAGACTTCCGACTCGCACGCAGAGATGGGCTTTTAAAGGGATGTGAACTTGCTGGTGGAGGTGGTAAATAGCAGTGGGAGAAATTGGGGGTGAGTGTTCAGAGATTGTCCAGACACTGTCTTAAATTATTATGTTCTCGTGCCGGAAACTCGCAGAGAAAATGGGACGAGTCCCTCTTAGGCTAATTTATTGCCTCTGGTAAGGGTGGTTGAAGCGATCGGGACTCGGAATCAAATTCGAGAGTACAAGCGAGTTTGTGTTGCGACCTAATATAGACGTATCTAAGAGAACGGTGAGAAAGAATCGGGGAATTTCCAACCTAACCTGAACATTCTACTCCGGAAGCAGGTCTAACGATTTTTAAGCTCTGCCGAAACGGGTCGAGTGAAGGAAAAAAGGAAGAAGCGTTACAAGCGTCGGGAGTAGAATTACGTTCTCCCGCTTTCCGCGCACCACTTTCCGTGTACAATGAGTTCTAACATCCAATTAACCTTGATTCCGAGCATTTCCTTTGATTCGGCCGAATATATTCGGTCAAAGGGTCCCACCGAAATTCGATAATCCCGTAGAATGTCGACCATTCTCGCGCCACTTGGAATCCACCCTTCATTTCGACACCGCGCAAGCCTACTTGGAATGTATACTGCGGCGCAATAATGCCATCGAGGTCAAACCTCAAATACTACCACTTCGAGAGGATTCTGTCTGTCCTCCTAAGTCGCTCGTCTCGCATCCCTGTTTACTGCCACTGGGAAAGGTCAGAGGGAGCCAACAAATACTTTCTTAACCCTGCTGGGATCTCTCACGCTGCAAAACAATTTTCTGTAAACCGGCATTCGATAGTTATCATAACATAACGGCTTGAACATGCTCGCTGCCTGTCCACATAAAGGTGACAAAACACCGGGACAATTAATAGGAAAATGCATTTATTGTAACAATTATTTTCATAACTCATTTGCTCCTTGCAGATCCTAATCAATTTTGGCTTGATAAAATTGATTTTCAAGAAGAAGAAATTCTCACCCTTACGTGACCAACGTGGTAAACCAAAGCGTTAGATTTTTGTTTCAACTTCTATAGGGGATTACTTGTTTCAGCCTTGAACCATGTATTTTAATAATTAGTCGGTGCTGACTTGGTTTTGAAGACAGTTCTTTCTTTCTGAAATTTAATTAAGAAAGATTCACTTGCTTGGCCAAGTTATTGCAAAGGAATTGCTGAATGTGACACGAAACAGCTTCGTTGTCTCTGACTTTCAATTTCAGTAATTTGAAGAGCTTTGTAGACAATGCAGAGATCGCAGGGACTCTGCAACTTCTTCCAATCGATTTCTTTCGAAAGCAATTTTCCGAGGTTGTAATATCGGGCTGAACGAGGTTGATTGCAATTTATTATTACCCGGAGGGTCTCCTTAATAACCATTGGTGCCCTTTCATGGAGATTCAACGGGTACACTGCGGAACTTTATGCAAATTTACACTTCCCCAGTGGCAATTCTAAAATTCGGTGGAAATTTACCCCTGGTCGATGATGCTTTGAACATTACGAAAAGAAAACAAAACGCTTTCGAATTCTACTAAAATTTGTATTTTCAAACTGTTTGAAGTTTTGTATATACGCGCATAAAGTTTACACTCGACTAACAACAAACATGGAAGTTAAATTTTGCTAAAGTATACTCTCTTCTAAATCTCTTTAATCGATGCTCACTGTTTCCTTCTACTTTGGTGCAAAAATGGCTCCAATATTTAAGTTGCACTAATTGGTTCACTCAAACGATCTTTGATAATTCAGATTTATTTAATCTAGATTTTGACAAAAATGTTATTTCTGTCGTATAAAGCTAAACGGGTTGGTATAATCCAATTTATCCTGAAATGAACTTTACAGAAATAAACTTACAATCAGCTTAACTTGATCTTAATCTTAGTGTGTGCTATTGCTTTATTACGCAGTGTAATATTGTAATGGGCTGAGCATAGCCCGCGGACGCAGCTTGGGAAGAGCACCGCACAAGGTAAAGTGTTTTAAAAACGACATTGTTTGTTCTTGCCCGACGCTCGGTGCTAGGTTCAGCTCGGCAAGTTTTAAGTATGGGATTAGTTACTCTAAGAGTGTTTCTAAGTGGGGGTAAACAGCTAAAAGCTCGTTTTTTTATACCTTACCAATAGTCACAGTCCGAACTTCGAGTTCGTTAGACCATACCTTTTTAAGCTTGTGAAGCACATTGCGAATTTCAAGTGCACAATGTACAAATTCTGTTGAAACGTTTCGATTTTAATTGTGCATTATGGATGCTGTTTGTCGAGGTAAGTTCCATAGGTTTTATTGCCAAATGTTTATTGTTAACTGATTACTGTGTATGCAAAGAAAGAGTAAAAGTGAAGGCATAAATTTTTACGATTTAGAGTAAAATTTGAAAGTCCCAGCAGATTCCACTCTAAAACCTGTTGGAGCTTCTACTAGATAGCATCACCTTGCAATTCTAAAAAAAAATTAGCTGCCCCTAGGTGCCCCTAATCAGCGACCCCAAAATCGGGCTAATACCAATTTTCAAGCGGAACCAATAATTGTTTAATAAGTTGTGAGGTTTTGCCCACGTTTTGGCGATTTGGGACCACTGTGGGGCGCGGCGATGCACAGAGATGGCGAGGGCGGATGAAGAACCAGGCCGGTTCAGAGGATCGAGCAGACTATTCGGTCGGGGTGGTATGTTGCGGGCGTTTGGCCTCGAAGGCATTATTACACTCGGCTGTACGTGTAGAGGTCCGCGCGCCTCAGTTTCCTGTCGGCGCGTAGTCCGCGCGAATCCGCCGCGACGCGAGCTCAAAGCCACATAAAAGGCTTTCAACATGCACGCGGCGCCGACACGAACGAACGCCGACTTACACAACCCCACCGGAGGCTGAAGGAGCAGGCGAGGATGCGAAGGATCGAGCACCTCGATCTCTCTTTGCCGCGGAAACGTTTGCGAATAGCTCCGAAGGATGAAGCAGGAACGGTCTGATAGCGTGTACAGGACCGGGCCCCGTTTATTCCGAGCGACTCGAACGCCGGCCGCCTTTGAAAGACCATCAGCCCCTTGGCTTCCAGGCTACTCTGCGCGAATTTTCCGCTAAATTTCAGTTCGTTGTCTCCCTTCGAACGTGAAACGAGCGTAGTTTGCTATGGGATATACTTTCCGAGGGAGAAAGTGGGCTGCCGTTCGACGTCGTTCAACTATCTTCAGCGATCTTGCCGTTTCGCAAGTTGCTCACCGGGGTATTCTGGTTTTCCATTTTCCAAAACACCGATTTTTTTCCGGTGTCCCAAGTTCTTTGAGAGAATTTTCATCCCCCTGTTATCGCACAAACCAACAGTTTTGAGATCGCTCAATTATTTCTTCTTTTCTGGTCGTGCTAAAGGCCGGAAAATACTTTAAAGATCATTAGTTTCTCTTCAAAATTTCGCTATCTTAGCAATAATCGTGATTTTTCATTCCCTATGGGTATAGGCACTTGCAGATTTTCTTAATAATTTTAGAGTCTACAGAGAATATTTTTACTGTTTTGTATCCGATCTACTCGTTCTTGTTACAAACGCATAAAATCCGCAGTCCACTGAAACGTGATATAAAGTCCAGTACATGGAAATAATTTTATATTTTTGCATATCATAACACAAAACAAAAGTATATAACAGCGTCGAAAAAACAGCAGCGCCACGCATTCGTGTCTTTTTCCCTTTAATAATTTCCCTGGCTCGTGTGAATACATCTGAAAAACGTGATTTCCATTTTGCCGACATTAAACATGAAAAATATTGGTGTTGCAAAATTGTTTATACATTTGCTCTTCTCACGCGAGCGTTAGCCACGATTCAGCTAGTTTTATGCGTCCGCATAAAATGTTTCCAAGTTCAATGCAATGGAAACTTCAATGCAATTCAACGGGTTTTTGATATTCTTCTTTGTCGAGTTGAAAACTTTCTATAGAATTTTTCCTTTTATCACGTAGTGATTAAAAATTGAAATCTTCTGAAAAATGAGTAGGTAAAATACAAAACACGTCTAGGCTGAAGCTTCACCTTTCTCAATTGCCCACTGTGCGAAACTGTCGCGGCGTTACAGTTTATAAATGATTTTCAAGTACTTGTAAAATGTTTTCCTAATTTGGCCGAAAAAGGCCTGGAGTGCAAAGGGTTAATCCAACATGATTTCTCGTGATGAACGATCTTCGGTCCGCCCAGAGCAATCAAATTTTATTCGGACCGCTAATGGCCCGCTCGTATAACACATAATCGCGAGCATACTTGATGCAGAAATATCGACGTTACGTTGAAAGTTCGCGCTAATAGGCTACTTCCGGTATAAACCGTTAATACAGAGAGCGATCCAGCTGAAAGTTCCCCCGAGTAGAAACGAGGGAGTATTTCAGCGAGAGACGGCGCAAGTTTTCTTTAATCAATAGTTACAATTCGAGTGGCCGCGGAGTTCTGAAAATTTCCGTTACTATTAAACAATTTGTAAGAACGGGAACTGTAATGGGAGTCGCGTTCGTTCGCGTTATCAAACTTTCGTCCCGAAGTTTCGTTTCGAGCTCCGGTCGTGTTTCGCCGAATTCGTAACTTTCGATGATTCTTACGCGATATCACGTCCGCCGCTTCGACCATGAACGAATAAACAAGAATTAGTATTATAATAAATAAGAATTAGTATTAGTTATTACAGGAAGGCCCGATGATGTCATGCGAGGGAGTAGAACAAGAGTAAAATATAAAAAACCAGCCGACTACCACTCGCGTGCACCATTCCAAGAATACATCAACTCGGTAAATTAATATTATTATGATAAGCGAAACACTTGTAAGCCCTCTAGTATATGCGCTAGTTATATAAAATCCTCGCTCGCGAAATCAACCTCTAAACATCCGATTCAGCCCCCGAATAAACAGAATCTTTGTTGTTTTTGTAAAACCTCGAGTACAACTGATTTAACCAGTCCTGAATTCCCCGAACCGAAGCCGGTGAATGCAGGGTAGGTTCGAAACTGCGCCTTATCCCCAGAAACTATAATCCGCCCCATCTGGGACGTAACACGCGGTATCACGTTCGGACAGCAGTTCTTCGCTAATTGCGGGCAAACAAAGAACGGTAGAACGAAAATGTTTGCGGGTTCGGTTCGGCCCGGTCGGTCCGGCGTTTATATTACATTTTTTACAATTCTGCCGGCGTAACATATCGATGAAGTTCGGGCCCGTTCAATTTTCGAAAATCCCACGTGCATTTTTCTCTCCCAATATTTACCTGGCAGATTATCGCGAGGGTTTGTTGCCTCAGCCGTCGAGTCCGATGAATCCGAACGTCGCTATCGATCGATCGCTCCGGCAACGATACGCGCTTCATCGGGAAGTTTTGCATTTAGAATAGAGCAATAATGACGGGGATGAACGTACTCCGGGGAAAAATGGAAAAGGAGATAACGACAATCGGCTTCGTTTGAGGAGGATTCCCGGTATATCTGTCTCTAGCCGGGGCATGAAGCACCGATAAAACTTACAGGGAAGCCCAATTATCATAATGACATCGTTACGACCAGACCGGTCTATCCGAAGTGTCGATTTCGTTGTTTTGTTTCCCCTCGTCCCAACTCGTTGCTATGCACACCGTCGTAATCCCGTCGATGTATTGTACTTTTCCTTCACAGCGCATTATACTATCGAACACCTCGAAGCTGTACAAAATTTCAGCCCGTTCAACGTTCTTGCAAGATCTTTTCTTTCGAATACAGGTCATACCATAAACGAAACGATGTGGAAACAATGCTACATGAAAAGTTGAAGTTATTATACAACCGATAAGGAGATAAGAATGAGTGAAAAGTGTATTTTTCCCATTCAAATTGGCTTCGAAACTTGCCACATACGCATAGGAATGAATCTACAGTAGAAACAGCAAGCGATGGTCAGACACATTAACCTTTTCTCGTTGTTTTCGAGTGTCTTCCCTGTTATCGCTAAACTAACAGCAAAATTGTTTCCTCGATACGTGAAACGGCATTTTTAAACATTTTTGTACTATCAAAGGGAAGAGCTATTTGCTTTCGCGCAATAAAAATGAAATGTCGAGACCGGAGGACGTTCCGGTGCAGAAATAAAAATCAAATTTGTCGAACTTGTTGACTCAAAGCGATTTGATATTGGTTTCACGAACCAGCCGTCCCCCTCTGCTGAAAATTTATGAGAATACTTTTGGGTTTCGTTTATTTGTCAGTCGATGCTCCAATCGAAAGCAACCTAGGCGCAGGATCCGTTGCTCCTCAGATGCGGAATTCATTAATATATTATGCCGCTGTTATCTTCCGCTTCGGGGACGATTTACCGTGGCAATTTCCACAAGAGTCTCTCCGACATGATTTAGCGCTACTTCGGGGATACTCTTGTCGTTGTCGTTCCTTCTGCGCGCCACTAACGTTGGAAAACGCGGAAAGACTTCGCGTGGATCCGTCTGTGATCGGCATTCGTTGCGTTTCGCGCGAAATAATAACGTCGATCGCACGACTCGCGATTCGTCCTGCGAATCTGATTGGAGTACGCTCATCAATTTTTTTTTGACACGGAAGATACGCTCCTGAAAAAACGTGCAGAAAACTAACGAAAACTTAGCTATGCAGGGTGTTGTAATTTCGAATAACAACCGTTTTCTATTGGTTGTATCACTGTAGATTCTATCCATTTTTGATAAAAGTTAGTAGGAATTTAAAACAACATTTGCAGAAGAAGAAATCCAGAATAGTAAAAGTAACGAAACAAATCGATTTTCAACTTAACTCCCCGTGGAATATCAGCTACGTACCATGAAAAAAGGGATCAGAGATAAAACGATTCAACATTAATTATAAAAATCTAGCAGGGGCTGCCGCGTTTCTCGCTTTCGAATTTCGTTGAACAAGGAAATGTTGTTCAACGGACCGCGCAGTTTCGTCAAAAACCCAAAACCCACTGTCGACAATTCCGGCCATTGTTATTCGGTTTCGCACGTTGCTACGCACGAGAAATTTTATTAATTCCGGGAACGAGTAATTTTGCTACGAATTTATTTGGCTTCCGTTGCCGCAGGAAAAAAAAGGAATTCGTTCGCGCAACGGCGGTTCTTCGATTTCGTTGGCTGCTATTTTTCATTCATCATGCACGGCTTCGCGAGCACGTCGGAAGGGCCCCGTATGCACAGAGATTCTCCAACGGATCGTATATATTATTACAAGCTCGGCTGGGTACAGCTTGCATAGGAAAATGAAGGGCGGACCGACTATCCGGCAAAGTTTCTTACGAGCACGGATCCGGTTTAATACGTCTCCTCGCGATCCCTCGAATAACGCGAATTTCGTCTGCGCATAACGGATGTGGCGTAATTGAAAGCGTGCCATATAATTTTCCCCGGCGCGTATCGATGCGCCATTGCTTCCTGAGAGTGTTCGGCCCTTTGAACGTTTCCGGCAGACAATCTTGCTGCGAAAACATGGGATCAAGTTGTACAATTACCTCTTAATTTAGCCACCGAAAGAGGCACGTATCGCAAAACGGCCGAGGAATAAGAGGAATTTCATAAATTTTGTTACACACGATAGTAGGTTTCTTTAAAAGCTTAATGGGTACATTTTATTATCTGGTGTTTGAATAGTAGTTGCTGAAAAATTGGGCCATGTAGCTCAAACTGGAAAGAAATGGCAGCCATTTTCCCGAAGTCATTTTTGTAGACCACTTTACACAGTAACAGTATCTCCTGACCGCACAGTGGTCCCAAAGCCGAAAACTTTGTTTTTTCAAATGGAAACCTATATTTTTGATTATGGGATCTTATTGTACGTAAAGAAAACCAGCAATTCTTCAATTCTCTCTTCTTTGGGAACTATGAAGTGCGAATAGAATAGCTACTTTATACAATACAAAGGGTAGAGTTTGTTATCCGGAGAATTAGTCTTTCCCCTCGTTCAGGTCAATATGAGACAGCGAGTTTTCTAATTTCAAGTTCGGATTCGTGATCAGCGACCCCAAAAACGGCCTAATACCAATTTTCAAGCACAACCAATAATTTTTTAATAAGTTACTGTGGGCCGATACAGCGAATTCCCGATATAAGTCACTGGGAGGGTTTAAAGGTCACTGGCACTACCCACACCAGCACGGATAGTGACTTTTACATTTCCAGCTGTGTATATCAAATGCAACGTTCGGCGACAACCATAGATTTCGTCTAAGTGTCACTCGGTAGAACCGCGCAAGTGACTTATATCGAGATTTCCCTGTATACGGCCCTGGTTAGACCCATATTTTTGACATATATCGAATAAGCACCGCATATACCGTTCTGGCAGAGTCGGTTCGATTTATTTTGTCGAAGGCGCGGGTCGAGCGAGAACGAGTTTCGATAGCCTTTAAAAATCGAGCGGGCCGCTAAACGGCGGTGCGCGGATTCGCGAAATAAAAACTTCCAGTTTATTCTCGTGGCGGTTTCAATAATGTCAACGGGGGAGCGTCGCGCGGATGTTCGGGCGGGTTTTAGAAAAAATAGAAAAAGGACCGACGAGCGCAATTAAATGGAAATCACGACGGAGCGATCGCGCGACCGGGAACGAACGCGAGAGAGCGTGAAAGCTGTGCTGCAACCGCGGCAAGGTTTGCTAGGCGGTTGAACGACGCGAGTCCAGTTAATTTCCTGATCGCCTTTCATCGGGCCTGTCAACATAATCCACTCGAGGAGTCGACGGTGTCAGTGCCGCGGGCGCAGACATTTTGAAAACGCCACGCGTCACCCGGCGAGAGCAAATGAAAGGTTGTCGGCGTTACAGGAGAGCCCTGTATGTGTGTCAACCTGTCGGGCCGGTGACGAGCTCGTGGATTTCGGAGGATCGTTCGTCGGCGAAGGGATTACGCCGATTTAAAAGTCCCTTCGAGAGAGAGAGAGAGCACCGGCCGCGACGTGTAATCTTTCCAAAGAGCCCCGGCGCTCATTCAGAATTACTCGAACGACGGCTTGCACCCGTGAAAACTTCCCGTCGGTTGTACCGCTTCAAGCCCACCGAAGCAAATTTTCTTTCAAATTTCTCCCGAGGGAGCCTCCGGCGCCCATTCACGCTCCCGAAATTTCTCGCGCAAAATCCTCATGAATTCCTTAACACGCTCGCTGTCCTCCCGACCGTGTTTGCCTGACGATGTTGTTCGTCTTGTATCGCGAATGGCTCGTTGCGCTGATGACGTGTACCAAAATACATACAAAAAGTCTCCGTACACAGTCAAAAACGGAATACCTTTTCAACCCTTCGCACTCAAAGCTATTTTAACCCCAAAACCAAACGTTTCTTGCGACTTCGAATATTTTCCTTCTCTGCATATTTTTTTTTTGTTACGTTACAAATACAAAAGCGATGCAATTTACTCGTACAATACTGAAATGCTCAGTAATTTATTGAATACAAACAAATTTAAGAATGTGAAAAATATTTTGAATAATGATACAGGGATTATAGCTGACGCGCAAAAGAAGACTTCGGGAAAATTGCAATTCTTCTGAATTGTTAAGAAAATACTGAAAGTTTGTACAATTTTCTGATCCGAGTGTGTAATGAAAATTACTACAAATACATTTTGTAGATTTATGCCGTATGGATTTAGAAAATTTCACTTGCTTTTTCTTCTAAAAAATTGCAAAGAAGTTGCAATTGCTGTAACCGTAATCGCAGCGAACGTGGTTAAATAAATATCGAGTTTGTTGACAGCGACGGGATAAATGAAATTCTCGGCGACGGACGGGGAAACGAGGCCCGAAAGTTTCATAAGAATACGGCCGCGTGCTCTCGTTAGGCTTCTCCAAACATTTCGCTGAAAATCAGGCGGCGTTCCCGTGCCATGAGAATTTTAATTACGTTCGCCGGAAGTTTTACAGCGGAAAGGGGCCGCGTCACGTACGAAATTCAAACGAGCGGCGTTTAACGACCGTTTATAATATCCGTCGTTCCTAGTTGTCTCGCGTTTCGTCCCGTTGTGTTCGTCTTCTTAGCCGGTCGTTTCGACGGCAAAAGAAAAATTTAATTAGTGCGGATCTTTCTTGATCTTCGCGACCGACATAACTCTCGAAGTTGAAACCGAAGTTCAATCCGAAAATTTCGTAAACTCATGCCGCCGTATAGCGGGCAATTTGGACAAAATCCAAAGAAATAATTTTTTCGTGGAAATGATCGGATGGTAATAATCTCCCTATTTTTCTCGTATTCTACAAAGTTTCAGCTTTAATTTAAAAAAAATTTCATCGCTCTATCTCATTCCTATGGAAAGTTCCATGATTTTGAATCCGATTTTGCACAAATTGCCCATTGTGCGCCGTAACAACGATAATTAAGCGCGTCATTGAATTTATGTATCAACGACACGCTGATTGGCCGATTAACATATCTCCGGCGATACATCGGACGTGCGCGCGCGTCTTCGTCACGCATAAATAATTCATCCGCGCGGGAACTTGAATTATGCAACGACGCCAAGAAAATTTAGGCAAATATAATATTCAAAACGCGGATCGTCGGGGCGAATAGAAATTCTTTGCCACTAATTTGTTGAAACTACGGAACCCTCTGTTCGTTACAATTCTCGTTATGCTGATCCCTCGACAATCACGCATAATCTAGCTACTAATCTGCGAATTTTTATGCGAACCTCCTACGTAGCATTTCGTGAAAATCCGAACGGGCGTACAATTTATGCCACAAGCATCAAAATAAATATAATATATATAGGGTGCGGCACATATATATATTTAAGTATTTATTTCGTAGGTTGCGAAAGTGGAGGCTCCGAACTTTAAAATCAATCCAAATTTATTGTTGTTTAGAATTAGTATTAAATTATTAATTTTTCTTTATTTTTTTATTTATTTAAGTATTTATTTCGTGGATTGCGAAAGTGGAGGCTCCGAACATTAAAATCAGTCCAAATTTATCGTTGTTTAGAATTAGTATTGAATTATTAATTTTTCTTTCATTTTTTATTTATTGAAGCATTTATTTCGTGGGTTGCAAAAGTGGAGGCTCCGAACTTTAAAATCAATCCAAGTTTATTGTTCTACAATTTTTCCTCATGAAGCTGCAGCAGCTTGAACATCAGTTTCCGCAGATTAGAAAATAATGGATGAATTTTTCCAGCGAGAAAAGATGTCTGCTTCGATCTCTGTATTTTCTACGTCAATGAGGATCGCAGAAAATTAATTGCACGTGGTTTCTGAAAGAGTGGCAGCGACTGGAAGCAGTCACGAACGACTATGCCGGTGTGTTTGAAGTATGCACAACACGATTGCGTCGGCACGTGCCACTATCGCGCCCGGGAATTATCAAGGATCGCATAATTATGGCAGAATCAGTGTGCCCTGCATGAATGAACGGAACACTGGCGATCTTTATTAGCAACCGGGTCGGATCCCGATCTCCGGATGCGAAACGCGTAGACGTGAACGGAACCAAGATGAGTGCTCGGAGGCGGTCGATTCTCGACGCGGAACGCCGGGAAGAAATGGCACGAAGATATCCGAGTGACCGTAAAAAACAAATTGCGTAGGGCTATGAATGAGACACTGTATTAGAGTGATTGTTTAGGCGTGACCGTCTTGGGTCCTCGAACTTTTTCTCTGGAGGAGGAATTCAGACAGGAGTGGGGAGAACCGAGGTTTCCTTACGCGTTTCTTCCAATCAGAAAACACTCTCGTTTTTTTTTTTCGTTTCACCGGTCATTTCTTGTTCCTGTAATCGTTACCCTATTTCTCGTCTGAGTCCGTCAGACTGTATCAGCAAGTTGTAAATATATTTAAAACATACAAGTAGTTCTTCCTTGGCAACTCAAGCAAGGTGGTCCTTCGAGGTTTTGTTTTTCCTTTCATCTATAGTGGGCACACACGTACAATTGCAACCTCTTTTTCGCCCGGTACTAAAAGGGTTAAGGCATGAAACGCGAGCTCGTCTCTTCAATTCCGATTCCTCTCGCATAGTCGGGTGCGTGAGTTTTAACGGTACGGGACCGAACATCGCCGAAGGAGGAGCACAACTTGTGCCCAGTGATTCGGATGAGCAAGCCGTGTATCCGTTACGGTAGCATACGTCTGACGCAGCATTTTTATGGATCACCGTAATCTATCATGGTTCTGGCAGCGCATAAATTATTCGTTCTCGTAAGAGATAGCGAAACGAGAGGGGGGGTAGGAGGCTGCCGGTACTCGATGTTGGGTAATCACTGTTGCGAGGAGTACCATTCGGTGCTCGGAGATATTACTGTAAAATCCATCAAACTGAACGCAACAACATGCAAAAGGATCCCTGGCGGAGGGACAGAGAGAGAGAGAGAGAGAGGGGCAGGAGCTTGAAAGAAAGCTCTCGGAGCCGGAAACGGCGCGGTACAAAACGAACGATTCGAGACGCTGAACCCCATTTTCAGTTTTTCTTTTTCCTCATTCCCGTTTTACCGACGCGTCGGCGTAAATACCGCTCGTTCCGTTACCAGCTTAAAACCGGGTTTCCCGTGTTAATTAACGGCGACAAACAAGATCGTGAACCGAAGTTGCTACTCGAGATTCGCCGCCGTCGCGGAAGAATTAATTGAAACGGCGAGCCGTTCGAGAAATGATTCTGGCGGAAATGAAACAGCTCGCGGCCAGCCGACTTTTCATATTTCCCCACCGGCCGATGAAGTCTTCCTGGGTTATGGCTAAAGATACCGATAACTCGTCGGTCATTTTCAACGAGGTATGCGAAAATACAAACTGCTGTCAGTGAACTTGCTGAAACTTCGAACAGTGGCGATTATTTTGTCGAATCGTAATTTTATTCTGAACTTCTTCAACTTTCGACAGAACAAATATAAGGTAATTGACCGGAAAAGAAAAATTGATTTTCAATGTGATCGAGGAGATTCTGTATTTTGTTCAGCTGCTCACGATTTCATCGAAGAACAGTGTAATAAAAAAAAATTCCAAAAATGTTGTATCTTCAGCAGTGCAACAGCCCCAAAAATTCCAAAAAGTTCGCTCACTCTCGACGGTTTGCCCGAGGCGGTCCTCCTGACGACCGGCCATTTTAATGAGACGCAATCGAAAATCGTTTCGATCGGCGAGCCTTAATTAAAACAGGGAAACGCGGCGGTTTTAATCGGGCGCTATTTTAATCTTCATTCGCAATTTACCGGGGCGACGGATTATGAGATTACAGGCTCGAAAACGCGGCGAGTGTAGGCGCCGGTGTTTCCGCGATTTCACCGGGCGATCGAACGGTTGCCGATCGATCATCGGATCGCCGTCGTTAATCAAGGGATGAGACGGGGGCTCGAATTTCGGGGCTTAGCCCGAGCCCGGTGTCCTCTTCGCGCATACTGGACCGAGTCTTGTGGACGTTCGTGTCGGGTTTAAGGTGGAAACGACGCTTCGTTACTCCGATAACTATCTGTCATCGCGCTGGATCCGCTAGATCCGGAATGTCACCGATCACGGCTCTCTTCCTGCGAGACCGCGGACTAGTTTAATCAAGGCTCCGTGCTCGGCGCGCCTTCTTGATTTATCGATCGATTCTATGCTGCTTGCGGTGTCGCGTGAAACGCCGTTAATGATTCGGGAAAATGACGCCACTGTTTTGCAGACGCTACGGTCATTTTACGCAGCGGTCGATTTTCTCCTGTCAAAAATCAATCACGCTTATCACCAGATTTACGGGACCCGTCACAATGACGGGTTTCATATTCCTTAATTTACAATTATTGTGATTGTAAAAATGCATTTATAGGAAATTCATTAAAAAAATACTAGTAAAATAGAAGGTATTGAAAGCTTATGTGAAAGGAGCAAGAAAATAGTTTAATGTTCATTCATGTATAACAGATATATCATTGACCGCGATAAAATATTTATTTTTTGTTTCTTTCTGAATTTTTCATCAATATATTACAGTCTGTCTGCCTTTGATGATTCCTCCTGAAGCTTTCGTAAACATATAGACACCGGTTGTACAGGGAATTGAATTTTGTAGTATCGATAGTCGATATTCCCGATGATTCGACGCGTATCGATAAAACACACGGTATTTTAAGAAATTATCCGTTTTTCGCAGATACGGAGAGACTTGTTCGACCTTTTTCACAGTGAGTTCGTTTCACAGGGTTCCTCTTCACGGTGAATATATGTATCTCGCAAATGGAATCTGCCAGAACAAGCCGTGTAAAAGAAAACCGTGTTCACAGCGAAACAATTTTTATATCGCGTATTTGTGCAAAAACAATAACAAGAAAGAACCGAATTCGGCAAGAACCAATCACAATTTTGCTATTTTAATTGGTTCCGAGCTCGAATTCTCGTTTCGCGGGAAGCCCGATGGGTATGCAAAGTCAACAAATGTTCGGGAAAGATGTATTTTCTGGATCACGCGAAAAACGTGCCGTATAAACGGAATATTCGGAAATCAAGGGACGATTTGTATTATGAATGAAAATCACACAGAAATGTTTGCGCGAAACTTCCGGCGCGGTGAGCACGTTTGCGGAACCACTAACCCGTTCTAAGTAGCTCGCTTCACTATTCAGCGGGTTACTTTCGCGGAGAAATTATGCCCGCCCAGTCCGTAATACATTATAATAGTAATAATAATAATAAATGTACGACATGTTATTGCATGATTTGAAAGGCAATACAAGTCATCGAATCTCTTGACTTTCTATTCAGTTCAGAGATTCATAAACTTAAAAATGAATAAAAAAATTTACTACATTGTCCTCCACACATTCAACAACTTCGAGCAATAAAGAAATTACGGTTTACGTTAAATTTTTGAAATTGACATTTTTCCGGCTTCTCGGGCCGAATACCCCACTGTGCGTCGAGAATTACGTTTAATCCCCCATCGGTCTTGTTCAGAAATATTTCTGGCTGGCTGCGGCCCTAAGTGCCCGCAGTTTTATTGTGACAGATCGCCGTGTCCTCTTCCCTTCGACGCGAAATTCATTCCATTTTCTCCGACTATTTCGCTCCCGTCTATACCGCGCGCGTGTCAGAACCTCGTGATCGATGTCTGCGTAATGTTTGCGGCCGAAGGAAAAATGAAAATGATTACTTTCCACAGTTTCCTGTGTCTTGCGTTGGGCCTGATGGCTCTCAATGATCGATGGGATCTATTGTTTTCGGGAGCCTGCTCCTTGCCGTTGATATTCATCATCGTCGCGGAAATGCTGCTACTCCGCCAACCATGATACAACGGTAAAAACCAACATCTCTTTTACGTTTTATTGCCAGAAAAATTTCTATCGACACCTGTGCGTTACAATTCTTCCCTGAACCATTCTAACATCTTGAAAATTACCACTCCAAAATTCTTTCACTCTTCCTGTTACGTTTCTGCGAGAAACGCATAAAACTCGCCGTCTAATTACAATAATCCGCAGGTTCAAAAACCCGGTAACAATCGTTGTCAACGACGAACGGTACAAAGAGCTTTCTGCCGTTGACGTATGCAGACATCTATCCCCGTTTGTACCACCTTTCCCATGACAAAGAGCTCTCGTTGATAAAACCATAGATAAAAGCTATCCGTATCTGCTTGTCATGATAATCCAAGCGCTGCTGAAAAACCCGTAACAATCATTATCGACCGCGAAACGAGTACAAAGTGCCTCCCCCTCCCTCGTTGACATTGTGTCCGATCTCTAATTCGTTGCGATATCGAAACAGTTTTCTGATAGAATGCGTCGATGACTGTCCGCCGCGCGATGAAGACGATAACATCGTTATCTAGTCGGGCAGTCGCGCGATGCGTTCGACAAACGGCGGGCGGCGGGTGACGCGCGGCTAACACGTAATTATCAATCGGTAATTGGATCTCCAATTACACAGCGGGAGGATCAATCGGTCGGGCATTTCAATGGCGGATCCGGCCGTCAAAAAGCTTCCCCCGGGGGAGCGCGGCCTCGAATGAATAATGCACGTTCTGAGACGCGACCGGTCGGTCCCCGGGAGAAATCTTCCCGTTCGCCGCGCTTACGTGTGGAAAACTACGGGGAGAGCCCGCCGAGACAGGTGGCCTTCGCTCGTCACGGAATTCTCCTTTGTGACGACGCCGGGCGTCGGGCTCGCGGCCGCCGCCGCCGCCGCCGGTGTCCTTTCAAATGCGGGCGCAAGACGTCAAAGTAACACCGCGCGGCGAGATATGGAAATAACATTGCAAAGTGCATTCACAATGGTCGCCGCGAGAGGAGGACGGTTCTTTGAGGACACCGCCAGACCCGGCCACCGTCAAAGGAGTTTTACTTGACCGGGCTTAATCCCCGGCGAAATTATCCGGTCCCCGGGGAACGTTCACTGTCCAACGCCAAAAATCGTTTTGCAATAAAACTAAATTGCGAAAACCAAATCTGAAAGCAGAATTGCTCCGTCGCGCAACGTTTTGGTTTTTGTGAAACTGCCCGATTTTGATATAGAATGACGCGTTGAGCAAAAACCAAACACGCGAGACAGTTCAAATGTGAGTCAGGGGATACAGGGAACTCTTCTCTACATATTCATGTAGTCAATTATATTTTTATGTACTTCCTAATAGTTGGAAATGGTTCTTAAAGTTTGAGAATGTGCCGACGCGAGTACTTTGTACGCTCTATTTTTGTATTTATGTGAAAAATCCTTTATCCAGCAGTCAGAAGGGACTGTCTAATGATTTTCATATAAAGAAGGCAATACAGTGTCTTTCATTAATAGAAGGCGCTTGTTGGGACGCTTTTCGTTCCTAGAAAACAGATTAGAACTTTTAATCGAAATGAACGTGGATAACAGAATAAATGGGAAATAGTGCGAAAATTACAGGTTCTAAAATTTTTAATTTACGATTGTGAAGATCCATCTACGTGGAACTACTCAACAAACTTATTTCCTTAGGTATATATTAAACCAAAAATGGCTGAAAACTTGGATAGACACATTCCTCTTATTTTTATAAACTAATGTAAAATACTCGCTTTTAACGCTCCGTGAACCTAGCGTTAAAATCTTTCGATGTCTTGGACAGTCCATAGATGTTCGTCATGAACCCGTAAAACCCGCAGTCGTCTAGTTTTTGTTATTATCATTCTACAGCCGTAGACTCTGGTTTGGCGCCGATCGCGGCCAATAACGATTCGTTCTCGCGGTCTGTTCATTAAGGAGGCTGTCCAACGGCGCGGAACGGGAGGAATCGATGAAAATTCTTAATTCGTTTAATCGACCACGTCCCTCGGGAATGATCGTCCCGCGCTTCTAATCGTTCGGGCGCATTATTATTCGCGGCGCGAGCGAAATCGACGTAGAATCGAGTAACAGGGGCTCCATCACGCAGCTTGCCAACGGTAATTAGGGAATATTAGCAGGCTCTCGCCGTGCCGACCGCTTTATCCCGTGTCCCGCTATCCATCCCCTTGCCCGGCCTTTTTCACCTTGCGCCGCTTTCTCCGTGGAATAATCGGATGCACGGCATGCATATGCATTGCTGCTTGGGCGAATGGTATGCAAACGACGCGCAGGAAAAGTAACCGTGCCACGAAGACCTCTAACCCTCGAGTCTGATCCATTCGAGCTAAGGGGATCAAGAGGAAAATGTGTTGCCAGCCTCTTCGACGCCTTCGCGATCCCATCAGCCCCGGCTCTTCCGTTCTCTTTCGCATCGCCGGAACCGCCCGACAAAACTCGCTGCTTTTAGGAACGTGTAATAATAAATGGGGCCCGGTTTTTTCGTTGCGGGTTCCGCGATACCGTGCAGCGTCGTCTAGCCTAACAACCTAACACGTCGGCTGGCCCGAAAAAGTGCAGCGCGCGCCCGATACGCACGACGTTCCGTGATTCTTTGATTACTCGCCGAACCAGCCGCCGCTTTTCGCCTACACTTGTTTCGAATTTTCGCCGGGACTGTACGCGAAACTCTGCCACTTTAACTCACCTGTCGGCTGCTCGTTACGCGGGAAAAACGAGGCGAGACGAAGTCGCTTGGTAGTAACGTAGAGTCGAGGTACATTTTCATTAGTTTGATGCGTTTGCGAGATAAGACATCTTGGATTCTTTGGACGTAAGTGATGTGGGATCCTTGACTCGTGTCGAACTCGAACAGAGTTAGGTGAACCACTTTGTGTATCAATTTTTCCAATCGTAGGCTTTATATGGATTTTATATTTTGAATTCGTGCAAGGTTTGAAGTTTGCTGGCTAAGATACTTTAATTATTCGGAAGCGTACTATTATGCAATGTTTGAGCTTTCAGAATGTTCGTAGTAGTTGTGAGTGGTAGAAGCACTTTTATGTGCGTCTCCTTCGGTATGAATATTTATAAAACAACGCCTCTTTGCATAGAGTATCATTTTGAGAAATTCATGTCTCTGCTTCGTTTCGCTGTGATGGCAGAAACCCCCTGAGTTTGCAAATGTTTTCCCCGATTACTGCATAAGACGTTCAAGCAAAAAAGAGAAGCACATAGTAATAAGCATACATTAGTTTTGCTACGTATGGATTTCAACATTTTAAGTCACTTGTGTAAAGTAGAAAAATTAGTTCGTTTTCGCTAAAAAAAAATCAGAATTACCGAAGCATTAATACGACAGATTCAGCATTAATCCCAATTTAATTATCGGTCGCCTTATATAAATATATCATATTCTTTTCATTTGGCATATTTCTATCTCAGAGAGCCCGTTACAATCTCATCATTAAAAATCCATTAATATTCGATCTATCGGCTGCCCCGTTCGTCTAATTAATAATACCAGAGAAACGCATTAATATATTTCTATCTTCGCGATTTCCAACAATTTCAGCGGAGTGAACGATGGTGCTCGGTATTCATCTGATTCCCGATGTTATGAATAATTTAGAAAATACGAGGAGCGCTCAAGTACGGTTGAAAACGAGGGCGCGTTAAAAGCGAAAGGCGGAACGAATTTCCCCGAAACGTTCCCCTCTCGAAGAGCAACACGGATCTCGTAATTACTCGGCCATCATCCTCTTTTTTCCCTCTCTCGACTTCTTCACAACTTTTATTTCCCTGCGCTCTTCTTTTTCGACCACGTGCCGCGAACGTGATCGCCAAGTTTGCATCTAACGCTGAACGGGGCCGAGCAGATTTGCGCGCTGATGCAAAATAAAGAGAGAGAGAGAGAGAGAGAGAGAGAGAGAGAGAGAGAGAGAGATCTGGGCCGATTTAAAATCTATTAAACGAGAATTCTGTGAATTTAAATGGAACTCCGCGCGGCCCAGTGCTTCTCCTCTATTTTCTTATCAGCTCGGCTTTCCGCGCGGGACACGGGTTTACTCGAATCGTATTTATTTGCTCCCTCGCGCGGCCGACAATGTATTTCCGTTCGAACAATGTGCGAATGGAAACTTCTATTTATTGGATCTCGAACTTTATGCGCCACGGCTTCGGTCACGCGCGCGAAATTCACGTAGACCGGAACTCGCGCGACAGAGCTCGACTCACGGCGAAACATTGTTTGTCATTAGCGTGCCACGGATTTTTGTACAAATCATTGCTCTACCTCATTCCTATCAAAAGTTCTTTGATTTTGAATCCGATTTCGTCCAAAGTGCCCACTGTGATTGTCTACAATCAAGTTTCCTCGAAGTGAATTAAACTTGTAAAACCAACAACGCCTCTATATTCATTCCAACTATTACAGTTTTTCGTTAATTCGTTATCGCTCAACAGAAATAAAAATTGAAAAAGGTTAAATGTACGATATTGAGCAGTCCTCCAACTTTCTTGGATTTTACAGACCCCAATAAAATTTGGTACGGTGAATATATTAACGTAACAATTCATTTCAAAACCTGACAGACAACATATCGGATCAGTCAACGTGTTAAACGCATTTTTCGAATTCGTTTTTCTTTCCCGATCCGGGTTGCACAGGCAGCTAAATCGCGAGCGTGGATGGCTTTTACTCGGAGTGTTTATTAAGACAAAATGATTCTTATTTTCTTTTTGTTCACCGTTGTTCAGCTCGGTACGCGCACGCCAATATCCGTTTATCCGGATCAAAGCAAGTGCGCCGGCAGAGATAAATCCGCAGACAACACAGAGGGAAACGCGAGTCAAATAGTTGAAGATACTTAATAATCCCTGATCGAAATTCATTTAATTGTCCGCAGGAATTGCGGTGCGCGTTCTGCGCCGCATCCCGATCCTCATACGTCGGATTCCTCGATCCGGGCAACGATACTGTTCGTCCGCCTCTCGATCTCGGAGACGTCGTTCAACAGTTTCGACTAACTAGCGAATTCTGCGGCGCGTAATAATTCAAAGCCGCACGATTACGCCGTTCGTTACCGGCTGCGGAATTATTCCTACAGGATAACAGGCTAACGCTCGCCATTATCGAGCGGTTTGCAATTTACAGGTGCCCCGTCTGGGGACTGTCCTGTGAAATTCGTTCTCTGCGCCGTTACTGGAAAAAAAATCTCGCTTTCCCGAGTGCCACGGAAAAAGAACAAAGATCAACCATCGACCTGTTAACTGTTTTGTTTCGTTTCAAGAACCTGCACTTCTGTGCGCAATTATTTTCCAGCTGGAATTATTGTTGCGCCCTCTCTTCAATTTTTTTTCCTGCAAAGATAAACGTCGAACTCTACGAAATTGTACGTAATTGTTAGAAGGTACACCTTTAAAGAATCATTTGTGCCCCGCAAGTTTCAAAATTGAGTAAATTTCGTGCAGCCACGATTAAATGGTGAATTACCCTCGGATAGTAGAACATCGAGGGAGAGACAATAGTACGTTGAAGAAACTGGTATTTATTTGTCACGTCCGGTGGTTCGAATATTATAAACTATTGTTTAAACCCAGTGATGTCACGCGAGGAGAAGAAACGAATAAAATTAAGAGACGCGTTAAAAATTCTGGGAAGTTAGGTAGCGCGCAAAACAATTCGAATTTATCTTCCTGCGAGAGACACGGCGGTTCGAAACTGCGTCTTATCCCCTTAAAAATTATAATCCGCCCCTCCTGGGACGTAACATATTATTATGAATATCGCAAAATCGGTTGGGAAAACTCGGCTAAATGGCAAAGTAACATTTCCAGGTACGGTGAAACGCGTAATTTCGATTAGCTCGGCGGTTCGGCGTTAATGACGCGGGTTTGTCCGATCTATTCCCGAGCAGCGAATGCAAAGCCATTCGCGGAATAATTAGGCGAACGGCCGGTGCCGAAGGGGCACCAGCAACGCCGAAGAAGCCATCGCAAATATTGATCGTAACAATGCTCGTAGTAAAAGTGCAACGAACCCGACGGAATGGTTGTAGGAACGTTTCCGGTCGGCCGGGCACGTTTGCGCAGTTACATTATGAAAATCCACTGTTTCGGATCGGTCCGCATCGACCGTTATTACGCAACATTACGAGCATAGTCACGCACCGATAATCGTATATACAGAATTGTAGGCCAGGTTAACTTCATAATTGACATGTGCGTTAAATGCCGCTGCGGACGTTTGACGCTATTACCATTAATCGCACCCGATAGAACGTAATTGAAAATGGGTGAACTCGATAGGCGCGCGCGCGTCCCCGAGGTTTTAACACGCCGATAGCGAAATGGGGATTAATCAAAATTCCCCGCAGCTCTGAAACCATTTTTTTTTTTTCGAACGAAGCGAACCGTCATTTCTAACCGTGCCGTGGATTTTATTCGTTCAGAGATGACAGCGTTTTCACTGGGACAATAAAAGAGCTTAGCGCAGCCTCTGTTTATGCGAGTTTCAATTTTGTCCGGTTTATTATAGAAAATTGGGTCGACTGAGAAAGCTATTGCGCGAGCCAGCAGTCTCTTCGTGCAGAATATTCTAAAACAGTTTGCTAACATATCAAAAGAAACTGATGTTTGTTAATGAGACTGGTGTTTGTCATCTTCTCGTATTTTGAAAACTTCTAGTATTCTAGTATTAGATTTGTATGTTGGAATGTTGATATTTACGATTAGAAACATTCTACAAAATTAAAACAATTTTTCAGTAATCATCACTGGAATCTCGGACTTCGTCCTAGCAATTTTAGTGTCTCGAGTATGTTGTATGTTAATTTTTAATCTGGCCTAATAATTCAGCAAATCAGTGAGAATTGTAAAAGTTGAAATTTGAAAGAATTCAAAATTGACAAAATGATGCCTACTTTTTCTGATTTCGAGTGTACCGTGTCGTATTTCATTTTCAATTCAAAAAACGGTCCTCGCACAAATTTAAGGAATGCAACCGCGAATTCAGAGGTGTGTATTTTATAAAGAAAGTCGAATCCAGTAAAATGATGACATAAACCCTCCCTAATTTCGTCTGTGCCACAGCACGGTGCGTCCCGACCGCGAGGAAGTGATTGCTCTAGCGCAAAACAATGTGCAATTGCAATAACGTCGCAGACGAGAATTTGTGATTGTAAGCTTCGTGCCAATATCAAAAATTTATATGTTTACACATGCCTCGGATGTACACTCAATTTGAATTTCTCTGTCAACAGGGACATACAAAGGGTTTTAAAGACGAAGCGGAGGAAGAACTGGAGGATCAGGTGAAAATAAGGTTCGCGGAAAGGTTCCGCATGACGATCAGGTACAGTAAGCTTGCGGGATCGGCGCGTATTCGATGGGATGCTCGGGCGGCGGGAATCGGCAGAATAGTTTGGTACTCGGTGTTCATTACCGTTTGCAAAATTTATTGTTTCGAGCAGAACAATGCGAGGCCGGGCGGGCGCGATGCGTGCGCGGAGCATAACGAGGAAATAACCGGTATCCATATTGTTAAATATTCGAGAGCCCGCGCCAGACATCTGCATGCAGGCGGCGCGTCCGCGAGCATCCGACGAAAGGGGACGTAAAAAGGAGAATCGATAGCGTTGCCAATATTTGTCCCAGTCCTTCGAACGCATGGAAATACGCAAACTGTGAATTGTGGTGTCGGCGTGTCGAATGGAAGAAGTTGTTCGAACTTGTGTCATCCCCACCCAGCTTCCCGAGGAATTCGATTATGGGAGAGAGAGGGAACATAACGTCGTTCAGCGATCGGTAAAGAAATTGTAACCATTCTCCTTTCTTTCTTTTTTTTTTTATAGGAGATAAAGGAACAATCATGCAAGCCGCACGTCACGTTACCGTCATTTTTCGAAAATGGAAACTGCTCTTTTATCGCCGATAAACTTTTTATCGCGGAATTCGTCGTGAATTCTTCCGCTTGCGCACGGCTCCGCGGGGGCCGATCGATACGCGCGATTTCGAAAATTTCCACGGGCCTTCTAGCCGTTTATTTTTCAACGGGAACGACTCGAACAGGTCGGACGGACAGACCCAGGATGGAAATGAGAAAATTCTTCGAATATCCGGTAAGAGTCGTTCGAAAATTGTGAACGGAAGTAAGTCCTTTCACCGCGGATACCCCGCTCCTGGTCGTCGGCTCCTTTTTACATTCGGCCGCTATCACAGTTCTGAATATTCATCGTGACCGTTAACCGGTAAATCGATAAGTCGTTACTTTATCACTTTTCCAATCACGAATTACCGTTTCGCCCTTGGGGACCCGTAGAAACGTTCGAATGCCGCTCGGATGTATGATGGAAATTGGATTAAAGCTTGCCGATGGCCCGCCGCATACGTTCCAATTTTTTTTTCCTTTTTTTTTCGCCGATTTTCGTTCCGGTCCTTCTCGCGAACACGCCTAATAGAGAACGCCCGATAGCGTGAATTGATCGAATGTCAAACAATACAGCGGACGAAACTGATACCCCGTTCGAAAATCAATCAATCTAAAGAGGTGTTAGGTTATTGCATATCAAATCTCCGATTTTGGCATTCTCAGCATTAGGAAGCATCATGATGTTTCTTAATCCAGAACTATTACCATCAGAGTTTACAGATTTATCGTACATCATTTTAAGATACGTTTCGAACCCCTAAGCTGACCCTCAAGGTCCTGTCTTCCGTTCTTACTTACAACGTTACATTTGAGTAATATTTATCTCAATACTCAATGCTCGCTTTGATCGATAAATTTTATTTAGAAATAGGTTACGTTCCTTTAATGATATTGTTGAATGTCGCGCGGACATTTTATATACAATACTTTCAGTCGACTAATTTTCAAGGCGACACCATCGATTTGGAAGGAAATTAGTGCACCGAATTTCATTGATACGATTCGAGGAACGATTTAAAAAGACTAGTGTCGATGTTCGTGTCGAATTACGATCGCTGAAAGAACAAAACAATGGTAACGTGGATGTTTGTTGATCGATAACAGTTTCGGGATGCTTTAGTGACAAAAGAAACGAAGAGAGAGAGAGGGAGAGAGAGAGATACTAGGACAAGATGGTCTTCGACGGGGCAAAAACGCGCTTATTAGGAAGCTTTCCGACCGATCGCTCCCCGTCAAAAGAACCTCTAATTACGGGGGCAATTAGTAGCGGGCGTGAAAGATTCTCCTCCGCTGATACGCGATTAGATAACGATTACCGCAGTTTACTGAGGGTGCTTGGAATGGAAATCTCTTTTAAGACTGGCTGCGGATTTCCTTCTCTTTTATTGGAGGGATTAATTCGGAGGAGAGATTTCACGGGGCTCGGTTTAAACGTGCCCGGTGCTTAGACCTGTATGGAGGTGGCTGTAACAGTAACTCGAGATAATGAAAAAAAGTCTATAGTTAATGAAAATCGAGCAACCGCTGCGCTTCGGATTTATAGAGGCTTCTGGACCTCAACTATTCTAATTGTGGGTGTATATCCTTCTCTGAACGCTGCGAAGAACAGTTTCCGCGAAAGGTCTTTTAAATTACCGAAAAAAGAATGGAAACTGGATAATCATCTTGATTTTATTGGTTTAGTCCGTCCTAACAGTTCCAAGTGCCTACATATTACGATTAAGAAGAGTTCATGAAAATTGTTAAATTGTGCATCGTTCACTGAAAAATGCTCCCTCGAGCGCCAAACAAGTAGTGCTAGACAGAATCAGGTCGGGCAAGTAGAATGAAAAAGTACGCGGTCAGGCGGTAGAATAGAATGCACCTAAAAGTACAATAATCTATCACTGACGTGGCAAGTAGAATGGACCTATATCTCCGCGGACGAGTAGAACACGCTCGTAATAAATCGGGCAAGTAGTGCACGTCAGCACCTGCTCGGACGAGTTAAACTCCTCTTTATGACCCACATTAAGAGACAATCTGTGGTAAGTAGAATAGGTGTCTACAGGTGTGCTGAAAAGTAGAACAAGTTCGCGTTCGATCGATTATGTAGTATGTATCGGTGCTCGGTCAGACAAGTGACACTCGACGCTTTAGAACTATAGTGCGGATCTTTATCCATTTTTAGACGTCATTTCATCGGAGCAGAACACTGCCAACAATTGCTTTTGTTGATTAGGAGCCTGTTGTTGCGGAAATAGGAGAAACAATGCTAATTATTCGCATAATATATTCCATATATTCCAGCACAAAATTCGTTTCGTTTTCGACGAATGTGTACAATGAGAATTTAACACTGTGATTGCTAAACTAGGAACCCCAAAACTTCCATAAAATCAAAGTAAGTTATTTAACAGTCAAAAGGATTATTATGTCACCGTGCACGAACAACCGAAGAAGACTGACACTTTTGGTGCTTGGTATCGCGATACACCGAGTATTCCATCCTGCGATAATGAGGTATTGGTGCAGAGTATCGGGAACGCGAAGATCAACATAAAATAGGCGCGCATTATAAAAGCACACATGTGCAGCCGGGAAGGTTAGGCGAGCCCGCGGCACATAGATTCGGAACTTTCTACTCGAACTCCTGCAGCATTTACGCGGATATACATTGCCGGATACGATATCATCTGGGCCGAAGTTTTAATTAATGGCGCAGAAACGGAAAGTGCAGTAAATTGTATAGAGCAACGTATTAGAAAGCTGTCAACGCGCAACAAGCCAGAACATCGTCCTGTTCGCGCGAGCAATTTCGTCCTGGGTTTCTTCTGCTCGGAAACTGCTGTTTATTTCGCTGAGAAGGTCTGCGAAACTTCACGGGAGTTTATTGCCGATAATAAAACTCTTGCCAGAGTTATGCAAATAATCTTGAACGGCTAGTCAATTAGACCAGCCTAGACGTACATATCTCGCTCGAGAATCGTTAAAAACGTGCGAGTTTTAAGCGCGTCTCCGTTTAAACCGAAGATAAACCGAGGTCCTTCGTGGAAGCACTATGTCGCGGAGTAACTGCGTGAAACGCATGAACGAATGAAAATGTAGATCCGCGAGGCGTACAACTTTGTATAAAAGAAAACAAAGATCCGGACACGGTGCCACCGGAGTTACGAAACGGCGAAGTAGATTGGCTGAAAGCATTATTAAGATTAGCAGCGGCTCGTTCTTTCTCGCTTCTTTTCTTCCTACCCCTCTTCGGCATAATTTCTCCGAGTGTCCGTTGCACTGTGGACCGGACTATTTTTTCGTCTGTTCCCTGTCTTACTTCGTATTTCTGTGTCTCCTCTGACACTTTGTATTGCCACGATGCTTCGCGTTCCCGAGAAAAATGTGTGCATCCATTTTCATATTGCACGAATGAAACAGCAAGCAGTCGGGTTAGTGCAGTTGAAACGCGTAGTCGATTGTACGCGACATTGGACATTTCCTGCAGCCTTGGAAAGTGTCGTTAACGAAAAATTTATATGCAGCGTGGCATAAAATATTTATACGTTCTTTTATGGTACATCTTATATTACAGATTTATTTCTCTCGTTGCTGTACAGCGTCGTATTGTATTCTCACAGTGGTATGAGCTAGCATTTGGTCAGACTTGTAGTAGAAAATTGTAGTCGCCTGAGACGCGTCAGTTCAGTTGCACGAATAAATTAATGTACTTCACGTCTGTACTGATAAAACACCGTTTTGTCAAAAAATTTACATGCAATGTAATGTAAAATGGGGGTTTCGACATTGTTTTCTATCATAGATTTATTTTTGTGATTCAAACGACCAGCACAGTGTTGTAATTTCCTCTTAAAGTAGTGTAAGCCATCATTTAGTCAGACAAGTAATAGAAAACTATATCCGCCTTGCAGTCCGCAGTTTAGCGGCAGTTTACGTACGAATAAATTAACTTGTTTCATAGCTTCCCATGAATAAAGTATGATTTCATGTTTGCAGTCATGCTCGAAATAAACTATGTAATCCCGGAACCAATTATAATCAAATGTACGGTAGTAATTATTCAAATCACGACCGACAATATCGCACATAGGCATTAGTTTACTAAATTAATCTAACCACTAAACGCCGCGTATTTAAAATAGTTACGAAATCAGAAAGTCTCAAAGGAGATTATTTTAAATCGAAAAGGACACGTCGGGGAAATTTCTAAGAATTTGTTTCCTGTCAATTTGTCCGCACCAGCAATTTTTTTGCCATATTCGCCACAAAAATACTGCAACATTAAATGGAATTTTTCCCGTGCATCTTGTATTTGTTTCTTCAGAGGGAAAAAATTTCTGACGTTTTCTGCAAGGTGTAGCCTTTGTTTTTACACAGTACCAAACTTCTGCGAACTTCCGTCTTGCTGAAGGGCCGTTGTTAGTATCGAAACATCTCGTTACACATCGAGAACTTTGAAAAGAGACATGCTAAAGAGTTGGAGCGTAGCTTTATGAATGTTTGACCGACGCGAGCCGGCACGGGAAGCGCCATCTTCGATCGTAAATAATTCAGCGAGCTTCCAGGAAGGCTGCTCGATCGTGCGCAGGGAAGACGACGCCCAAAGGGCTCTAGAATTTGTTCTCGGAGAGTACTCCCGAAATTAAACATTCTCGAAAATCCAATCGAGTATACCGCCCGCCGCGTTTTTACCGCGAGCGGAACGCCTTCCTCTTCACAAGCTACCCGACGCGCGTTCCCCTAATTTTTATTTTAACCTCGCGTAATGCACTACAGCCACTTTTTCAGAGCCCGAGCAGAAAAACCATTCTAGAATATGGCAATAATTTTCTTCAATAATTAAATTCAGACGTACACTGGTGCTGATGGCAAAAGTCATATTTCTCAAGCAGGGACTATCGCTTCCAACTATTTTAAACGAAAGTAATTTTGAAGGAAGCAAGAATAATTTGCGAATTTAGAGACGCAAAAGAATATTTCACTGCTAAAGAATATGTAATTATTTAAAACGATTATAAATGAAATTAAGGCCCTAGTGTTTCTCGCAGAATAGAAGTTCAAGCAGATTGCAGGCTCATGATGATTAATCCTGTTTAACCAAGAAAGACAGAGAGGTAACAGAATCGAAAATACCTTAAAAATAATGGGAACGAACAGATTTGTTATTTTGCAAAATTTAATTCGAAAATAATCCGGTCGGATGTACGAAAGCTCGGAATTCTGGGAAAATGGCACATTCAGCGCCGCATTAAATCATTTCGAGCGAATTCGCTGTTACACCGGGCGCGTTCGAAAATAAAAATGATATTTCTTTCGCATAATGCCCTCGCCATTCGACAGTGGTATGTCCGGTGGCATAAACTCGGTTAATATCAGCCGTGTAACACTAGCCAGGATGCACCACTCACCGCGGAGTCCGGCGCGAAATGATATGGAGCATTACGTTATAATATTTACTCGCCATACATTAATCCTGCTAAAGCTCTCAACACTGCTGTCATAATTAGACCAGTTGATAATTACACGAAACGCATGGTAACGGGTTCAAACAAACACGCCGCACAGTGGTCCCAAAGCCGGAAAACGTGGCCAAAACCTAAAATATGAACTTTCAGTTAGGTAAGTTTTAAGTATGAATTGGTTGCTCGAAGAGTGTTTCTAAGTGGGGGTAAACAGCAAAAGGCTCGTTTTCTTATACCTGACCAACAGTCACAGTTCTTTTTCACTTTCTCTGTCACTTTTTAAGCTTGTAAAGCACATTGCGAATTTCAAGTCCACAGTGTACAAATTCGTCGAGAAATAAAAGCTTTCAGTTTGGGCGGGTTTTAGAAACGAAAGATTCGTGATCAGCGACCCCTAAAACGGCCTAATACCAATTTTCAAACAGAACCAATAATTTTGTAATAAGTTGTGAGGTTTTGGGGATTTTAAGGATTTGGGACCGCTGTGCGCCGCCGTCATTCTTTTGTTCCGCGCGGCTGGAATTAGGTGTTGCCTAACAATGCCAACGCGTTACACTTATTTTCCCGAGTTCGGCTGGCAACGATAACCGGGGACGTGCATGTATCCGTAGAAAATTCTGACAATGAACCGTATTATGGTAGACGAGTACTACTCGCTATAGAACCGAAGTGCCGCTATAAGCACACCACGTGCCAGCCGAGCACCGTAACGAGAAAGTACAAAGATAACGCTATCAGAACCGTACAATTTATGTTACGTATTACCCTCTCGAATGCAAAGTGCACGCGCCGAATACGACGACGGGGATCGAGGGGAAAAAAACCGATTGCAGTTTCTTCATTTTATTCTCTGGATTGGACTCTTTCATTTCATAGTTTTGCAAATCGGTAGAAATTTTTATTCGATTCTCATCACGTTCATAAATATTTTACATATCATTTTATCACGTCACGTATTATTTTATATCGAACGGTTATTAATTTTATTTTTCGGTAGCATCCGTAGCACGGATGCAATGAATTATTGTTATCATTGCTGTTCAGTAATGTAATTGCTCGAGTCTTGTCACAAGGAATGTTGCTCGAGACAAAAGAAATGTATACATAAGTATTCCAGATATCATTTTATCATGTCATATATTATTTTATATCGAATGGTTATTAATTCTATTTTTCAGTAGCATCAATAGCTCGGATGCAGTGAATTATTATTATCGCTGCTGTTCAATAATGTAATTGCTCAACGATGGTACACGCTGTTTGCGGTTTGCACAAGCTCTGGAAGTACAATGCTCCGACGCGTATTCATTGAAACACATATACAAATGGTAAATGTTTCGAGTGATGAGAATAATAGCTTTGTACGGTTTCAAAAAACGAAGAAATTAGCCACCGTGTGGTAAAGCATTGAAGGTGAATAAAACTGCAACTAGTTTTCCTGAATCTCATCCATTGTTATTGTTTCCACGCAAATGCGCAGAACAGGTATGCTCACGATAATTAAAACAGGTATGCTCGCAACAACAATACGAAATCATAAAAATTGCAATTCGTTCAAATCTGTGAACTCTCAACAGTCTCGTTTTTAATAGTAACACGCTTACCTACCGATGAATTAATTTACGTTTTTCGTAACGATACTCGGAGAGACTGATAGTTTCGTGAACGCGTGCAGATTAATCCGACTTTACTGCAGGTAATTGTAGGTACAGTCGGAGTTAAGATTCGGTAATTAAAGGAACAGATAGCGTCGAGCGAAGACACCGGTACCGGCGTTCGTTCCAGCGCGCAAAATACGCCGAGAAAATAATGAGCGCTCCCCGAGCGGTGCTGGGAAAAGTGGCGCGGAGTCTTTCAACAAGATTTAAAAGTGGAGCAAAATTCGCGAAGATAAGACAACCATCCGGCCGAACGAGTTACCCGTAATTCACTGTCTTAATGCATCTTCCTTTAATACACGCCAGCTCCGGCGCGAGCTTTAAAGCATTCCCGGGGACGGATCGTGGAAAGAATTCCACCGGGCCGGCTACGGTGTCGCGTATTAAACGCAATTAATTACGCACCGAGTTCATTAATGACGCACGGTGCGTAAACTTCGCCGAGTCGCTGTATTTCCTTAATCACCGAAACTTCGTTAACGATCAACAAGGCGGCTGCAAGGCGAATTCCGTCATAGTTTCCCGGGGACCGCGGTTCGTCCGCGATCTCGGATCGTTAAAAATTTCATCACAGAAATAGTTTTGCCACGAGCCCTTCGCCCCGCGTTTACTATGATCCGAGTAATCGATACGAATCCAATTAGCCTGCTGCAGTTAATGTGCAAACTTCGGAACCAGCTTGGAGAATAATAATACCGGTGTAAAACAATAAACCGGATATACGACTTGATATTATCATTGTCTTGGCGTTATGGAACACTGTGACTGAAATTTCGGGTAGTTTCGAGCTCGCAAATTGTTAACATCGCAAAAATGCATATATACTTAGAAATGGAATGGGATCGTGCAGTTTTTTAAAAAGATAAAGGGAGGCCGGGTTGAACAGCACATTCAAACGGCATAGTTTATCATAGGCATTCGGTTCGCGTAATTAATTTAATTCCAATATTAAATTCCCGCTTCGAAGTATCAGTAAATAAATGCCGGCTGACAATGCACGGACCTATACCGCTGCGCTCCATACACCCGAAAGCTTTACAACTCTGTTTATGATTCGATTACGAATAAACGGAGGGTAGCCTGCCGATAAAGTAAATATAATGCCACTAGTGATATAGTTTATTTAACGGCGACCTTTCGGTACGCAATGGAGTAATTAAACGTGCGGGACGAATACAAAAGGCGAAAACGTGAAACACAATTTCGCCGTGGGAATAAAAATAACGGGGGGAAAAACAAACAAGCTCATCTTAATATAATACGCGCAGGAGTATAGCCGCGAAACAAACGAGACGCGCGGCGAGTTTTTCAATTGCGAATCGGCGCTCGGATTACGGCAAATGACCGACAATTCAATGCAGATCGGGCTCCCGATTCATCGTAATTTTATTCGATCCGTGCACAGCGTGCACGCAAATCCGGATGCGTCGTATCTGTTTGGCCACGAGTTTATGTTGTGCGCCCAGTTTCGGTATTCTTAACCCTTTGCGCTCGAGCGGCGCCGATACGGCGCCCGGCTGATTTGAATCGTATTCAAAATCAAAGAACTTTCGATAGAAATGAGGTAGAGTGATGAAATATTTTTTAAATTGAAGCTGAAACTTTGTAGCATATGGGAAAAATAAGGAGATTATGGTACGAACGTTTTTTAACCTTGAGAAAATTCGTTAAACTTGCACAATTCCAAGAAAATTGTGTTACATATTATTGTGATAATTGTCACTGTATTATATAAATCTAGTATAATATTTGTCAAATTTTGTTGTTCTTGATATAAAAATAAATAAATCGGTGAAATATTATTATTTGTATACGCATGTCTGTTTATAAATGATTTTATAGTACTTGCAAAATGTTTCCGTAATTTGGCCGAAATCGTCTGGTGTTGCTGGTTTGCGCAAGCGAAAAAGGTCTCGAGTGCAAAGGGTTAATTCCGTGCCGAGTGCCGCAGACATAATCCCGGAGCCGGTATTAGATATTTCGGACAGCACGAAATTTCAGGTAACTGGTAATAGGGTAGCCAGTTACTCCCTGCGGGCAATATTACGATAAGCAGGCCTCCGGTAATGCGTTTGTGACGCGGCCATACGACTAGGACAATATTACGCGTAATCCAGCCTTTCGATCGACCGCGTTTCCGTAATTGGGCCTCGGAAATAACTGTTTCAAACTTTAATACCAGTTGTCCCGTATCACGTGAACATTCGAGGCAAAAGACACTTGATTCTCCAAAGAAATCCTTGCAAACGATCCAGGAATCCACCCCTCGTTAAAACTTGCTCACCGGTGCTGCCACCCCTAGCGAAAAGTACCCGATCCATCATTGCAGTTATTCACATCTTCAATGTGAAAGATATTTCCGCTAATGATGAAAGTGAATTATAAAACATGCCATATACCAAGAAAATATTAACGCACAAATGAATAAGTTGATAATCAAATTGGACAATGTTAAGGGAGGGGTTAATTACCCGGGAACATTCGGAATATTTTTATGGCTAAGTGTTCAAAAGTTGTTCTAGTACTTGGTCATCGTATTGAAAATTTCTTAGGATTTTCTTATACACGTAAGCAGTTTATTACACAATATTTGCTGAAGAGCAGAACAACTCAGCACTTCAATGATATTTTTCTAATACATCATTTCCGGTTATAACATGTTTGTTTCGTATGAATACACTGTACTGTTATTCATATATAATATATTCATTATTCATATTTGCTTCGAAACTGTTTTGAGATTGTTGCTTTTGGTATTATGTTTAACAGTTTGGAAGGGGACAATGATTTTAGGAGGATTCAATTTGTATATTTTTAATTCTAGAAAGATTTGTTTGCTCATCAAGTTGCCGAGATAATTGAATATTGTCCAAACCTTATCATTACGTGGTATCCTCACCAACTTAAATTTAACATGATCGAAGAAGTCCAACGTGAGTGGCTGCACACTGTCAGTACGCCGTCCAACGAATAGAACTATGCATACCTAAAATAAAAATAAACGAGCAAATTAATCATCGTTGTCAACACGTTCACCGAAATCGTTGACGTTACCTTTCTTGATTAGCATTGAATATGGTCATAGCAGGAATAATATCCTATAGTCTCGTTAAAATAAAAAGACACCTTGACGTTTCCTTGACAGTTTCATACACTGTTATTAACTGTGAAAAATTACAAATACCGTTTGAACTTTTTCCACCAGAAAAATAAGCGGCACTCTTTTAAAGGCTCGAAAATATTTGGCTGTGCTTTAACGATAAAAATAGCCTCGGAATGAAATTCGAGGCAGCAAACAAGCTCAGAAAATATTGATCGCGCCGGAACTGTTCCATTTACCGATCCTGTTTTCATCTGAATAATATTTTCTAATGTTTTCGTTCTAAACGCCCCTAAATATTTCCGCGTAATACCAGTGTCATTCGATAGCTTTCTTCCTTTCACGTGTCACGTCCGGTGGTTCGACCATAAACGAATAAACGCTTAAAACAAAGAATTAGTATTAGTTATTACAGAAGAACCTGATGATACATTATTATGTCTTTATACTTGACATATAAGTCACTTATAAGTATGCTGAGGAGAAGAAATTTTATAATTGTTATATTTACATAATATTACAAAGTGTGGAAAATTTTTGTAGATTTTAGGAATTTTAAAACTTGGGCTATATTCGACTTAACATTGAAACAACCCCTTAAATTGTTGGGGATAACCAAGCGTCTTCTTTGGAGGGAGAAAAGAGTGCATTACACGATGAGATGTTCAATTGAAAGTGGTGTATTACATCGAGAACACACATCCGGGGGGAGGTTAGTGTTGCCAGTCTTTGTTGAATCTTTGTTGTTTTTGTAAAATCTCGAGTACGACTCATTTAACCAGTCCTCAATTTCCCGAACCGAAGCCGGTGAACGCAGGTAGGTTCGAAACTGCGCCTTAACCCCAAAAACTATAATCCGCCCCATCTGGGACGTAACGCACGCAACGGATCGAAATCTTCAACGCTCCGGATCGGAGCGATCCGATCCCAAGATCGCAGTCCCAATTTTGTGGCCAGAAGCGAGCGATCTTTCGACGAGAGCCGAGCATCAATTCCCTGAGCCCCGAAGATGCCTCAATCGCGTGCGAGGTCGATCGAGTGAACGAGTCCGCGACCAAGTGGAAACGGAATGGCGATCGGGGAAAATGTCTGGGGGCGAACAACGGCATCTGTAAGCGGCGACAGAGGCGTTTGTAACGCAGGAATTTATCGCCGAGGGGCTGGTGGTGGCCGCACTCGTCCATAAGCAAGGGGATGAGAAGGGAGAAAGGGGGAAAGGGGGGTAGCGAGCAGCAGCACTCCTTTATCCGCTGGAATCTTGGCCGTGAATCAAATCCCAGATTTACGACCGGTACACGTGTATATCAATTCCGCAACGAGCCGATTATCGGCCTGGCAGAAACGGTCGTGGCCGAGTCGGTCGTTGCTTTTCGTTGAATCCTTGCCAGCGATACACCATCCGCATCAAAGGAAAACTATCGTCTCGAGCTTTTCTTCCATCGCAGCGACTTCGTCGAGCTTTTCGCGCTTCTTCTTCCGCGCCGTTGACGCCTACGCCCCTCCCCCTCAGCTTTGGATAAGATATTTCGATTTGCCTATCCGGCCGTAAACACGCCCGTGATCGCCGAAATTTTCGAAAAATCTCTCTCGCTCTCTCTCTCTCTCTCTCCCGCCTACCCCCGTTTTTCTCCACGGTTTGCCGGGTCCATCGACCGGGATTCCTCGTCGACGAGGCTCCCGGTCCCGAGGCATTAATGTCCTATCGAGTTATCGATTTTTCAATCGCGCGCTCCTCCGAGCGGTCCTCCAACCGGCGTATCTGTTCGCGCATTGTTCTGATAAGACACGCGGGGCGGTCCCATCAACCGGATCCACGAATTCTGCGAGCACGAGCCTCGCGACCGAACCATCCCTCGACCAGAGAGACCTAACAACCTCGCCTTTTGTTCCAGTCGACTCTGAACTCGATTCGATCTGTGCCAGCGATGACAACGAGCATTTTATACGCTCGGAGCGAGCCGCGTTTGCTACCGGAACGAGACTTCGGGGCGAATCGCGACAGAAGAGACAGAAGCATGGCGACCGGGAACCGCCATCTTGCTCTCCGCCGCGTAACCGGTTCGAGTGAAATGAACGTTCAGATTGGGCGTTGACGTGTACACAGTTGTCTGGCGTATTTAACACTAGGTTTACGGAGCACTGAAAATTACTATTTTACGTTTCCTTATAACTATAACACGAATATATCTATCAAAATCTGTAGCCATTTTTTTTTCAATAATATATACCTAGTGAAATTAATTTGTTAAATAATCCCTCATGTTCGTCATTTTGACGAGTCCCGTAAATCTAGTGTTAAAAACTTTCTGCTCGGAGTAGTACGGTTTATTTGAGCAGATAGATAGCTGTTTCGATGGAATTTTTGCAAAATTTTTGGAAAAGAATGGTGCTGCTTCGGGAAGTTCTTTAAAAAGTGTTTTTCTGCGATGTTTCGGAATTATTAATCAATTATTTGCAAAGAATTTGTTTTGCCTTTAGTTCTGTACCGATCGTTAAAGAGGAAACACGTATTATTTCACAGTTTTCGGTAAAGCAGTCTGTGTTGAAAATATTCTAAAAAGCATAATTTTTTTACAACCCTGTAATAAAATGCTGGCGTCCGTACCTTCCGAGCATACATGTATCCGGCATCTACAGTAAGAGCAAAACTGAGTCCACACTATTTGAAACAACATAACTTTTTTAAAATTAGATCAGATGACTTGAATGTTATTGAGAACTTAGAAGCATTAGAGCAATAATTGTTGTATTAAGCATAGTAATTATTTAAGACTTAAAAGAACGTATATACTGGACTGGATTGCCGACGCGAAAGGGTTAAAAGTGTAGAGCGGAGCAGAAATAAAGATTGTCGTGGCGCGCACGAGGGTAACATCTAATCCTAGTCCTTCCTTGTGAAATCCTGCTCTAACCTCTTCGTGATCCTTACACAGCGAAGACTAAATTGCCGAGCTACGCGATCATTGTTTCAATATTCCTCTGCGGTGTCTATGAACCACCCCGAACTCGAGCGACCGCGAATCCAGTCGCCTAATCCAACCGACTAGACGTCGTTCTAGTTAGACGTCGGAAGTTCTGCGAGGGGTTCGGACGAACCGGACAATTTTGGATCTCGTTTTAAAGTTCGCGCGTGCTCCGGCAAAGCCAATGTTTTAATAGAGTTTTGCGATCTGCGAAGCGGAGTTCAAACTGCAATTGCATTCGAGCGGAACGCGACGCGACGCGACGCGCCGCGGCGCGGCGCCGGGGGAAATTGCGTTTGACTTCCGGGCTCCCCCCTGTACACCGGGGTCTCTCGTTTCAGCGTAAGCTGCGAGCATTTTTCTCTATTACACGCGTCTCTTTACGATTCGCGGCGCGACGCATCAGAACGCCGCGCCATTCTCAGGCCGCGTTATTTATTCGCAGTTCCGGCGGCTGGTGCGCGAGGCGAAACACCACTGGCAATAAAATTGCCGGTGTGTGCGCCCGCACGGCGAGGAAGGGAAAATTCGTTACATTTATTAATGGTATCATCCCGTCTGCCGGGTGTTTGCCGGCCGAGCGGAAGCGGGCTAAACACGTTCGCCCGCGCGACATTTTTTCCGCGGAGTTCGCTCCGCCTCCGAATTTATTCCTCCTGGAATACGCCATTTATTTGCGCGGCCGCGGGATCCGCTGGGACCCGCGTTCCCGGGGTAATGAAGCGAACGATGCTTCAGCGACGCCTGCTCGAGTTATGCGGATCGCACGGTCATCCTCTGCTAACAATATCGCCGCGTTCCCTCTGTTTTAAACACCTTGGAAATAGAAGACGGACGGTCTCCGTGTCTCTCCTCTTCGGGAAAGGTATCACGGTGTTCTTTCCGACGGTTCGGGCACGTTTCGCGGCGAAGACTATTTTCACGTAGAGTCTACGAGGAGGCGTGAATTCCTCGATCGATGTTTCCCGACGACGCGATCCTTTCGGACGATAAGGATGATAATTATTTGTACGAATGAAAGTGAAAGTTGTACAACACGGAACTATAACGATCTCCTGTTAACTCGCGGCGGAACAAATCCATTTTTTGTTTTGCAGGAATACCCACAGACTAATTATTACGAATATATATCGATAAAAGTTGAGCTTCCTCGACAAAACTCTCGGAAAAATGAACGCTGTCATTACGTTTCGAGATAAATACGAGGGTGTACGAAGCTCTGAGTAACAAGCGCAAAACGACATCCCTCTCCGCGGAGCGGACGATTAATGTTAATCATAGAAATGCAACTTCTTGCCGGCGGAAAATTATGGCGGGGCAATAAAGGCAACGAACGGTGTTTTCCTTCGGACCAAGGTCCATTATACTCTTTCACGTCCAATTTATCGTCCCGGCGAATGGAAGTAAGAAGCAAATTGGCCGGAGGGTGGGGGGGCGGGGGGTTGGAAAAAATTTGATGGGGAAATTAGGAGAAAAAAGTAAACCGCCGGTCGAGGTCTGCGCCAAGCGTTCAAGAGTAATTTGAATTCCGCAGGCATCATAACCGTCTTTCCGATAGCCGGCGACTGATGGGCAGCTCAACGAGGACAACTAATTAATCTGGCGGTCGGAAGGATGACAAAGGGTTATGAGCGTAAGGCGCGCTGCCCTACATTATTAATGAGAGCCGATGATTAGTATACTTTCGTTTGTCGCCCGGGAATTCGGAGGGAATCTCATTACTCTCGGCACGGGGACACATTCTCGTTCGAACGCAAGAAACGTGCGAGATTATGTTTCCGATGAATTATCGCCCGCGGAAAAAACTTGCTGTAACGTGGAAAAATTGCAACATCACGGAATGAAAAAGTGACGAGAACCAACATTGTTATTTGTGCCCGCGGATAATACGGGTGGCCAGGCGTTAGTCAGGCTGAATGGCAAAATCCTCGCAATCGCAAGACACAATAATCTATTTACTTGGATTTGCACAGAGCGTCCAGATTAATCTAGATCCGTTCCGTTGCACGATTTTTCTGCGCTACAGCGCGGTAAAATTTTCTTGAATAATACAGCATTTAATTCTCGGACAAATAGTTGATAGCACCTTCGGAAAATCGTTTAAAGTATTTCTCCGTGGCCGCTGCATTGCCAAAGCTAATTTTACTTGAAACTAAATCGCATTGGAACAAAATGATTAAAACATGAGCGTAGAATCTATTTACTTAGATTTGAACATGGGCTCTAGATTAATCTAGATCCATTTCGTTGCACGATTTTTCTGCGCTACAGCGCGGTAAAATTTTCTTGAAGTATACAGCATTTAAGGAATTCTCGGACAAATAATTGATAGTATCTTCAGGAAATCGTTTAAAGTATTTCTCCGTGGCCGCTGCATTGCAAAAGTTAATTTTACTTCAAACTTAATCACATTGTAACAAAATGACTAAAACCGGTGCAATAAAAAGATGAGACGGAAGAAACGAACTATAATCGCAAACTGGAACAGTTGTTCTTTCCCGAAACGTGTTGATTTCAACGGAGCAGTAATTGTTCGAGTTCTCGTCGACGTTTTTCACCAAGAAGTGCGGAATTTCACGAATTTCGATAGAAACCGAGAGGCGAGATTCATTTCGGACGTATTCGGGTGGGACTTTCGAGGAAATCGAATGATCTCCTCAAGGAATTTTGTCCAGGCTTCGCGGATCAGAGAAAGAATAGTTCTAGCGTGGTCCGGTTGAGTCGTGAGAGAATACTAAAATCCGCATTTCTGTCACAGGCAGCGATCAGGCTAACTTATGGGCACGCTAAACGAACCGGGCCTTATTAGCGGCCGCGAGTCCCGCGACGTCTGATTGGCGGATTTTCGCGAGTTTCGCGGATCGAACGGTTGACAAGCCCGCGATGCCCGAACGACACAATCCGGAGACTGATGGTCAGATATCATCTGCACTCCGCACGATTAACTCTTATATCATCGTGGAACAGGACGCGCTGCTCTCGGCGCAGCGCCGATTAATTACCACGACCCGCCGAGCACCCACGATTCCCACATTTCACCAGTGTTCCGCTCTGATTTCTCTCGATCGGTTCCCCAGTTTTTTTCCCGCTAACGCTAAAATATTCCTGGTTACCGAGCTTCACGCCTAACTGATCCATAAATGAGAATCGACCCGCCCGATGAACATTTCGAACGATCGGAAACTTGGCATCGCTCCCTTTTGTTCGACCAATTAAATGCTACCTTCATATGCGTTCAGTTACACTAGATTTACGGAAAAATGACGGTTTCTAATATTTCTAATTGACGAATATTGAGATTGCGAAGATGCAAGCATGAGGAATTATTCAACAAATTGATTTCTCTGGGTATATATTGTTAAATAGATGGCTACAAATTTTGACAGATACGTTCATGTTGTTTCTATCAAGTAATGTAAAATAGTCATTTTTAGTGCTAAGTAAACCTAGTGTTAAAAACCGTACGAACTGAATGAACATTGAGCATTTTTTGACGCCCGCCGCAACCCCTACTGCTGAAGCTAACTTCTTGGAAAATAGAAATTTTATTCTTAAAACATTGAAAATAGTTGTGAATTTGTGTACTTTCATTTTGTTTACTCGCTTGCTTCATTTCAGCACCAAGAGACTACTGCTGAGAAACCCTCAAGTACAGTTCCATTTTTCGAGGACAAGTATTTAATGTTAGCAACCCAAATTTTTAAAATGTATCTCTTGGAAGCCACAAATCTCACTCCGACAAAAGAAACTCGGAGGTGAATTCGTCTGCCCTGGAATAGTATTGCTGTTATTGCTATCGAGTGACGGATTGTCAATGCGAAATTTACAGTGGCGTGCGAAGGGTTCATGATCTCCAGCAGACCAACGATAAGCCGAGGAAAAATGGAAAAACGCGAAACGCCACAGCACGGGAGCTGCGGAGAGGGTATAAAATGGTACAAACTAGTTGCATAACCGGGGGCAGTAAACTGCACTTGGCCTCTTAATGGGCAACAGCCGTCGATGGCCCTATCGCCAGGCCGCAACAACAACGGCCCCCAGCTCGTCTGTTCGCTGGAATGAAATTAAGTGGTGTGTTTCCGCGAGCAGAATACCGCGCGACATTTTCGCCAGACATAAAACCGAAAGAAATACGGCGCGTTTTATTCTCGTTTACCGGCGACCACGTTCGAAACTCCTAACCCCCGAAACGGAAGACAGAACAATTAACCCCTTGCACTCGAGGCCTTTTTCGCTTTGCGCAAACCAGCAGCAACTCGAGACGATTTCGGCCAAATTAGGGAAACAATTTACAAGTACTTGAAAATCATTTGTAAACAAACATACGTATACAAATGATACAATTTCACCGATTTATTTATTTTTATATCAGAAACAACAAAATTTGAGAAATATTATACAAAGCAATATACGTGTGTCGCATTTATTGCTCGGTCGTTCTACTGTTAAATGTGCAAAGTAATCTTCTGACTTGCTGTATTCATTGGGAAATAACTTGCTTTTTCATTGGGAACACTTTCAAAAACGTAGTCGAAGATAAAAATTAGAGTAACAAAAATGGTGCCAACATGGATCGAATATGAATACAGTAGAAAATGAATTAACTAGTTGTCCTCCTCACGGCGCGTAATTGAAATCAAGCAATGACGAATATACACGCAAGCCAAATTCGGCTATTATAAAAGTCAATGCCCTTGTCAAACTGAATGAGAAAGAATTACTTTTTCATTCGATAAGAATTTAACAATTCATTAACGTTAACTGCACCCCAATAGAGTTTCGAATTGGATAGTACACTCGTCAGTCACAGTCAACTGGTTAATAAAACTGTTATTTGAAAATGCAAGTCTGCGCTGCAGTTCCATCTGCTTCTTTGCCTCGCAGAATAAGAACAACGCCCGCGAGAGGGATTACTGAATTGGAAAAGGCAACTATAGTGTTCGACAACACACGCGGCCGTGCAAAAATAATGTATCGGGATATAAATACAACGTCGTAAAGTTTGCTTTATTTCCCGAACTTTTGGCAAACGGGGCCGGTTTCGTACGCGAGCGTGCACCAGAATGCAACGCGGTGCAACGCGGTGCAACGAAACAATGGGGAAACAAGAGAACGAGCCGAGAAAAGAAGAAGCTCGTCTTCTCACCAGATCCTGCCTGGGTTCTTCATGTTGCAAAAACGTCGAGGAAGACGGCAGGAGGGTGCCACGGGCCCGCAGGACATCCGCCTAAGTGATGCATCGTATCCTCCCCGACCGGCGCACGTTCTCACAATCCAGAAAACTAACGTTAAAACAATGCCGTAATAAATTCGTCGGGGCTTTTGTCCCGCCTAGCGCTACGCTCGTAGTTACTGTTCGCGTTCCATGCGCGGAGTATTAAAATGTTAATGGAACGTAAAGAGAAGAATGGCTTCCAGCGAACGGCCAGAGAGATCCACGTCTACGTCGAAGATCCAGTTTCAAAGTAACCGTGCTAAACTTCGTGCGTCGCCCGGAGATTCTTATAACCGCGGAACTGCCACTGTGAACACGATAACGGCTAAACAGGATCCGTAAAATTTTGAAAAACGCGCACCCGAGACCGTAAAACCGAAACCACTGCGGGACACTGCTGTCTGATTAAACGCTGTCTGGTTCCACTGGCGATCGCGCCGCTCATTCCGACTTTTACTCGGAGGCTTTCAAACGCGATTTTTGCGTGGTTAGGATACGTCGAAAATTATGGAAAAATTTTATAAAATACCCGAAAGTGCATTGTTTCAGTCTATGCTGAAAATTTTGCGGAAACAACTTACTCTACGATTTATTTCACACCACGACTGGTTAGAACCTCTTTGTTCTCGGTAATTTCACGATAAATATAGATGGAGAAAAGAAACGGTGAAAGATTCAATTCGGCATTAAGAATTCATTACAGTTAGGCGAGTCGATATGCAGCTGGAGCGCATCGCGTGCAACAGCTTCGTGCACGCGGAGCGTTTTAATCGGTCGTTATGCGGTCCGGTGTTCCGCTGGATTCCGGCCTTTCAATTTCAGACAAGCATTCGATCCGGGCAGATTCATCTTGATTACCAAAATAATCGGGCAGGATATCGCCGATGGCAATTCCATCCATCGACGTCTATCCCGGCGCGTCCTGACGTTTCCTAATTGCCGGGATAACTGGACGAAATCATCTCCAGACCCGCGGCTTATTATCTTCCAGCACCGGCGCGCGGCGTGTCTCGGTTGACGTGATTTCGTAGTCGGGGGGAAATACTCGCGAAATTCGGCCGTCCGTCGGTGGTGCGATCGAAACGACCGGTTTTCGAAGCGAGCTCAACTTCCGCTTCCTCCTTCCCCCTTCCTCCTTCCATCCGCCGCTCGCGAGCCATTCCGACAGGGAAGAACACTCCACCGTAATTGGAAACCGGCACTCTAATAATTGAATAATAGGCGTATTGTCGATTGTTCAACTTCGATTCCGCCTTTTAAGGAATCCGCGGGGCGAGCCGAAGATACTAGTTATGCTCGATCGAGGTGAAAATCATTTTTGTTCCCCCGTGAAGTACCCTTTTAGCGAAAATGGAACTCTTCCGCGGCCATATTGTTTGGGGAAAGAATTGTCGTCGATTGTGCGCCCGCGGAACAGCTGAATTCGTTCTTTATCGGTTTTAATGATCCTCTGGAGTACGAAAGGAGGCTTTCGAATAATTAGTAGACTGCGGATCCTTATGCAAAAATTTTTCATTACTGCGGAAAACTGCGGGAAATTCGATATTCAATTTCTTCTCTTAATGGGACCGATCGATTGAAAATAATACCACGATATTTTTATTGTTTTGCGCTTCTCCTACTCGTTGAAGTATCGAACAGAGGATAAAATTCGCAGTCCAATAATTAGAGAAATCGATGATCCTTCGATCTCTTTGAGGATTTAAATAATCTACATCTTAGAGAACAGTAGTAAAATGCATTCTATGCCCAACGCTTCGGTACACTTATTTTGCAATAGTTTATTATTGAGAGGCAACCGGTATACCGACACTCGCGAGTATGGTTTAGAGGTTCTTGAAGCACAGATCACTGAGCCGAAGAAATCGACAGTGCACACCTTGTCACTGTTACTTTTTGTAAAAAGTCTCTGAGCGAATTGTTTCTCAAGGAGCATCCTGTGCGTTCGCGAAAATCGAAACGCGTTCTCGACTAGTATTAGAAAAGGGCTCGTCGGCAAAGGGCTTTCGGGAGTAATTTTTTCGCGCGTGCCTTCGCACGGTTTGTTCCGTGAAAGGAATTCATTTGAGGAGATTCGCCGGGAACAATTCGAGAGGACTATGGACCGTGCACTCTCAGGATCAAGGGGATACAAGCGGCCACTTGCTAGTTAATTAATTCCCTCTTAGACCACCGAGTAGGGTTCTTCAATGCTGTCTACGGCACCGAACCCTAATTGACCTCTAGTACACCCTTAGTACCAGAAGGACACGGACAGGGTGGTGCTGACGGCGTTTATACAAGGATAACGACGACAACGCCATTGAATTCCATTTGCCGGAACGTAATTGAGATTGCCGAAAAATCCTAATTAGCATTCGCCGCTTGCGAGGACCAGGTTTAATTAAAAATTCCCGCGGCAGGCGTGCAGCCTGCCGCCGGCCGCCATTATGACGAACCGCTAAAGATGAGCTCTTAATATCCTCGCGCTGGACATCCTGCATATCAAGTGTACACAGGCTCCTCTAGTGACGCATTCATATTTCTCAGGGATGTTTAAAGACCGTTTAATTGAAACAAATGGATTTGATAACGAGGGAGAAAAGCCTCCACGTTTACGGTGAAATTCGTCGCGAAATGCGAGAAACAAGGAGCCCCATAAGCACTTCTATGGATTCGCCTAATGAACCTGCTTCTTTGGATTTTTGTCCAGACAATGCGGACAACAGGATAGTTTATTATTATCCATAATTGCTGCTCAATTAGAGTTTTCTTTGTATTCTGTTTCTATAAATTCGACAATCTTTTGTAGCTCTTTTATAGATCTTTTTATCTCTCATAGCCGTTTCTATTTCTCCAACAATAAATGACACTTTTTGTGAAACTTTTATATATATTTCTATATTAACTCTTAACACTCGAATGGCGACTGCAAGGCCCACTAAAAATTGCTCTATCACTATTCAAAGTATTTTGACATTAAATTTATTTGTATTCAATAAATTATTAAACACTTCGGTATCGTACGAGTAAATAGTACCGTTTTCGTATGTACAACACGAAAAAACAAAAGTATCTAGTAGGGAAATATTCTAGGTCGAACGAAATGTTTCGTTTTCCAGTTAAAATAGCTTCGAGTGCAAAGTGTTGAACACTAAAATGACGGGTTCTGGTATTCACAATTCACAATTATCGAAATTGTGAAGAGGCACGAATGAGAAACGATTCAACAAATTTATTTCAGTCGCGACAGCAACAAAGAAGTCCAACGAGCCGTTCTTCCGTTCCTTCCAGTCGATACCTGGAGGGAAGGTTGTCTCTCGCGAATATCCTGCACATTTCATGTATCGAGGCATTACCGTAGAAGCGAACAGTAATTTCGTGGTTTCAGTGTGTGTCGAACAATTGTGTTATCGAACGCGGCGATTGTAGCGCTCTCGGTTCGCGATCTGTTTCCCGACGGCGGAACGTTAGCGGATTTATGGCTACTTACCGTCGATCCTAAAGGATCCCACAGAATCGTTCAAGCTCGACGATTCAGCAAGGATTCGGCGGTTCGACGGCGCCTTTGCCGTGTCTCTTTACTGCTCCTCTGTTAATTGGCCAAGTAAATATCCCGATCGAGAGACGAGGGCAGGGGGAGGGGGAGAGAGAGAGAGAGACCGTTGAGAGACATGTTGTCGGACATTCTGCGGTTGTCAAAGCGAGCGTCTGCGGCGCCCGCATCGGCGTCACAACGCCGGATAGATCAATATTGAATGACGCCGTGAAAATGCTAATATTGGCGTTTCCTTTCGGTCGCCGAGCACCCGGCAGCGAAAAAGTAATCAAATAAGGACGACCGGAATGTCCGCCTCGATGGATATTGATGCTACAAACATTTCGAACGTGTTCCGATCAAAACCGATAAATACATTTTCCCGGATCTCAACGCCGATTTCTTGCACACTTCCGCGTCCCTGGATCAACAAGCAGTTTGAACAGTCGGTTGCAAATGTTTCACCCAGGAGAGACCTACAAGGAATTTTGACAAAATTTTTGGAACTCAAAGTACTTCATTCGTACATACTTTATCAGAATTGATGGATACTATATTTCTTAAAATAATCTCGGTTGCAGGGCCATTCGCTTTGTTTACGAGAAACAAGGGTTTGTCGGCTCTCTGCGACAGTGTTATCGAAAATACCGTTCAGCCAGTCGTGCACGAGTCAGCTGTAAATATTGCAACAGAAGCTTTAAATTCTTTAAATGTTTCCACAGTTTCGCATTCGATCTACTCGTGTCTAACACTAGATCTACCGAGCCAGTCAAAATGACTGGTTCCTAATCTTTTTTTCGCAATTACTGAGATTATAAAAATGTTTTCATCAGAATTTGTTGAATGAACTTTTTCATTGGAGCACATGTTCGAATAAAAATGGTATTAGGTTTGAATAGATGTAGTCTTGCCATTATTACAAAGCAATATTCATCGCTTTGTATTTATTGCTCGGTAGTTCTAGCGTTAAATGTATATAATCCACAGTCTGCTTATTGCATATTACAGTTTTATTAAGCATAACACCCTTCAATCAATCTCTACTTTTACGGGTTTACAAACCGAGAGCAAAATTAATACGGCTGGCTGAAAAATTATTTAACGCACAATAGCTTGTTGTAGTTATGTTAAACAGACATGTAGGCAAACTTCGCTCAAGAATAAAGATAATACCTGTTTACCATAATCGCTCCCACAGTTAATACCATTCTCGTTATACCTCTCATTATTCGGCGTGTCTGCCTGTATTTACAAGAGATTTCAAAGTTTGCAATAACATTGACATCGTCGGCTACAAATTGCCTACAAAATTATCTATAAAGAATTTTCAACGTAACATACGTAACACATAATGCACAATTAAAGTGGATACATTTCAACAGAATTTGTAAACTGTGCACTTGAAATTCGCAATCTGCTTCACAAGCTTAACCCCTTGCACTACGATGTATTTTACGTTTTCAGTGATCAAAACTTTCTTGTAATACGTAAGTTCCTAAGGAAAGGAGAAAATTTATCTCTATTGTATGCCTATATGTTCTTCAATAGTTGTACATTAAGGAGGCGAGAATAGAATTGTATTTCGGTTCAAAGGAAACTAATAATATACATATTTATCACGAGTCAGACTCGTGAAAGTAGTGCAAGGGGTTAATAAGGTATGGTCTAATCAACTCGAAGTTCGGATTGTGACTATTGGTCAGGTATGAAGAAACGAGCTTTTTGCTGATTCCCCCCACTTAGAAACACTCTTGAACCAATCCCGTACGTAAAACTTACCTAGCTGAAGGTTCATATTTTAGGTTTTGGCCAGGTTTTCCGGCTTTGGGACCACTGTGCGTGGTCGCGACAAAAGTTACACCGACAGAACGGAGACCAACAAAGTACCGAGAGCCGAGGACGGTCCGCGGGAGTATAATTCAACTTCATTCGTTCCAGGAAGATCGCGAAATGACCGTCCGTAATAGAAAGGAGGTGGATAAAGGAGAGCTCGCCTTTGAAAACTCAGATACGTTCCATTTGAGCACTCAGACCGAAGAAATATCGTCCAGTTCTTCCCCGGCGAATTTTCCGGGATCCAGTTGCTATAACGGGGGGCACGGGGACCGAGTGTGTGACACGTTGCCCCCCCCCCTCCCTCCCTCTCCCCGCCCGACGTTCCACTAGAGCCAAGAACACGACATTAGTCCCGGTCTGTTGAGAAGTGGAAACGTAAATCACATTACTCCCTTCTGTTCCGTCTTCATTCGCCGAGTATCCCGGTCTGCTACCCCTTCTTCAACTAAAACACGCGCGCACCACCTATCCATAGTCTGGTTCCTTACTGCGGTTAGCGCAACGGAGACGAACGATATAATGCCCGTATAATGGACCTTGAACGCCGCCGGGTTAAGTGACCGCGGTTATCTGTCGAAATGCTTCGACGCACACGGCGTCATCTTCATTAAAAGGCCCATTCGTTTCGCGGACCAGACGGACTGTCTAGAGCCCCGGAAACGAGCCCTTAAGAAGATCGAACATGGTCGATCTCCCTTTGTGTCAGGTTGACCAGAAGAAATCCGGGATTTCGATTCTGAAGAATTTATTTTCACTACCGTGGAGCGTGCATCTCGAGGCGCGCAGGAGCTGAACCCTATGAATCGTCAGACTATTCCCGCATAATTCCTTGTTTTATCGACTCCCATCATATTCATCGATAACTTCAGAGTTGAGAAGTAAAACTGTAGTGGCTTCTACTTGTTCTGAATGGGCTGACAGACCTACCGATTCTCTCGAATTTGACACCGAGTTACAAACACTTCGACCACCAGAATAGAGGCAATAAATTAGCCTAAGAGTCGAAGGCTCTTGAGCCCCAAGCGACGGGACTCGTCCCAGATTTTCTGCGACTTTCCGGCACCGTAACATTAACATAACATTAACGTTTAAGACAACGTCTGGACTACCTCTAAACACACCCCCAATTTTCTGTAGAGAAAAGAGACTTTTTCCCAAGAGTCTGCAGTCTTCAGCTAGTGCCCATTTAAGCCACGTCTTTTTGTACAGTCGATATAATTAAAGCAAGAGTTATCGTTACCAACGAGCCGTACAATTTCTATACCACTAAAAGCTCCTCACCCTTTAAAAAGAATTACCTAGCACGGTTTTAACTTATTTAAAAAATAGACCCATGTTGCACAGGGATTTTATCGGATTCTAAATGAAACAAAATTGGTATATTTTTATTATGGTATAGCATTATGTAAAAACATAACAAAATAGTAATAGTCAATTAAATTTGTTGTTATTGGGCGAGGCTCGAATAGTCCCACCGTGCCACATAGAAAAGACAAAATAAAAACCTATGCACATGCAGTTATTGCAAAATTTCGAGGTCGGACTAGAGATGTCCCACCATACCGCGATATGTACATCAAAAAGGTGGGACACTTTTAATCCCACCGTGACCCACAGAGTTAATTAACCAAGCAGGAGTGACAGATGCGAGAAAAGTCGACTTAAATGATCCTTTCCATCTACGCACGTGCACACAGGGTTAACCCTTTGCAGTTTCGGAGGGCTCGTCGCTGTTCACAGTATGTACAGAGACTATTAATCCCATAGTCTTGAAAACCCGTAAAAGCGCGATAGTCGACACGCGCGCGGATTTACGCCGGTTCTTTTCAGCGTTACACGGCCGGTTTACGTGTCGCTTTACGGCATCGTGAAAAGCATTTCCCGGCGTTTTGCGTGATCAAAGACTGCCCCGGCTGTGCTGCCGACACGCGTTTAAACGTAGAAAAATAATAATAATATCAGCAAGGTATAATCTTTAGCGACAATAAAATTGTATCCACAGCCCCGGTGCGGCCTGCCGGGTAACCGTTACCGTCGAGTCCGCCGGTGGAACTTTTTACCGGTGCTTCCGAAGACGTAATCTGAATTGCATACTAAATTATATTCTGAATTATACCGAATGCCTAATTCGGTCTTTATTAGCGGCTATATAGAGGCAGTAGAAACGGAACGGCGAAGAGGGCCGTAAAATTTTAATAACAGTCATCGTAACCCCCGCGGGGGCGACGTTCCTTATGCCCGTCGGATATTTTCCGAAAAAAGATTCTCTCCTTTTATCGTTTTTTAAATGGAAACGAACGGAGATATCGCGCGTAATTCAGGCACTATCGAGAACTTATAGAATACGTAAAATTTCATTTCTCTCGCCACTTATCTAGTGTTTTACGGCTCCTGCCCCTCACGCGCGCTCCTGCGCTGCGAATTCTCCGCTCGTACGTATCAGAAAATGTTGCGATCCAAGGTTCTAAATAAAACGCAATTTGTTGGAGCTCGACCGAAAATAGAAACGCGGTAAAATCGACGAAATGTTGATTTAACACTAGAACGACCGGAGCAGTCAAAATGACTGGTTCCTAATTACCGAAATTGTAAAAATGTTTTCGTCGGAAATTTTTTAATGAACCTCTTCGTTGAAGCTCCTATTATAATAAAACATGTGTGTAGTCTGAATGTGCACAGTCTCGTCACTGTTACAAAACGATATACGTCAGTCGCATTTATATCTCGGTCGTTCTAGTGTTAAATGTGCAAAGTAATCTTTTGACGTGCTGTATTTTTCATTGGGAACAGAGTTTCATTGTATTTTTCACTTGAGAGTAACAGAAATTGTGCAAAATGTGAAAAATGAATTAACTAGTCGTCCTCGGTTAATTGGTTGAAATCCTCCAACTTCTGATTGTCCAACGTGCAATATTAGTGGCGATCTATTATTACAAAGCGATATACGTCAGTCGCATTTATTGCTCGGTCGTTCTACTGTCAACTCAAGTTTTGGGTAACCGTTTTCTGGATGCGTACTAGGGTTAGGGGACGATAAAAATGTACAGAAAATGTGCAAGATGTTCTGAGCAATAGCATAGTTCCGTGCCCTGTTGTTTACAAGACTGCAACGGCGAGCAGACACGCGCCTGGCCGCAACGAAGCTCGTCGCTGATTAAATCAGCGATTCGATTTAATTTAATGCTTCATATATCGTTGCGCGAGCATATTTCAGATTTATCGCGAACCCAATGCGGTGTTAAACGCGATGATATATTCATGGAACGCGGGGAACCGCGGCTCTGTCGTTTATTCTCGCGATCAACCGCGAGACGCTCTCCGCCGCGGCATTGTACAAATCGAGAATTATCCATTAAAGCACTTAGACGCGCCGATCTAAGCGTTTTCGGCGTTTCCTTAGGGCGGCCGGGAGTAATAATTAATGGGCAGGTTTTAAGGCGGGACGGTTCATTGCACAAATTTTCATATTCCATTCGCCGCAGCGAGTTTCTTAAGAGAATGAAATCCCTCGGGTGGAGGAGGGGATTAAGATGATCCTCCCCTTCATTCCATTTTCTATAAAGCACTCTACTTCCCACGTTTCTTGCCAACTTCCCGCTCTCCTACCTTCGTACCTTCTCCCTCGTGGTATTCCTAGTATACGTATCAGATATTCCGAAGTTCCTTCTAGACGATATTAATAGCAAACCTGAAAAAGAAGCTTCTCGCAGAAACTGAAATTTGTCGTTTCGAAATATTCCGTCCGAGAGTTCAGAATTCTCACCGAAAACTGGACTAATTTTTCTCATTAACCCATTAACGCCCAAAAATTTCTTTTTAAATAAAATTAATGCAACACACCTAACTGTATTTAGATGTTTGTTGCGCAACCCTATTATCGCGTTCATGGACTGAACTCGATAGCGAGGAGAAAAGACTATAGAATCATTTCAGTAATCCCAAACGTGTTGTCCGACTAATTTCACTCGTACCACTAGCACCATTAAACGTCACTAAACTCTTTACGTGGAAAGCGACAAAAGTCAATCCTTAAACGAATAGCCGGATGCAAAATAATATTATGATCCTATGATATCTATATCGCGAACTATAGTGTAACATAAAGGAATAAAGTGTACACAGCCAACAGTGTAGCACCCTATTCCCTGTCCAAGGTACTCAATGTTACATAGTACACATCGAGGGAAGGCAACGTGTCAAAATTATTGAAGGAAAACAAGTTTTATTTCATTTCACGTTCGAACGAACTATTGGAAAGGACTGTTGCTTATAGTGATCAGTAAATTTCGTTAGCGGTACCTCGAAATTGCCCGTTTTCGCTCCACAAAATAAATGAACCGTTCGCAAAGAGACGAACGAATCGAAGAAAGATGCTCCGACAACTTCGAGTCGTCTCCGCGAGCATCGCGCCGAACAAAAAATCAATTGGCAAATTCCGGACAAATTAGAATTCAAAGAAGGGAGTCGCATCAATTCGCGCGAATCCCTTGAACGCTATCCTGCCGGCGCGCTGTCTGTCCCGGTGTCCTCCCGGGCATTCCGACGTGCAATCAGGAATTTCAATTCCGGCCGAAAAAGGAAAAAAGAAAAAAGAAATCAGCCCCGAAACGATCCGCTCGCGGTGCGTCCCGGAGCAGTAAATCGTCGCGAGGCGATTAACTCGATAACAGCTTGTAACTCCCGTCGCGGCGGATCGATCCCGGGAACACTTCGCCGGGGACTTGTTCGTTCCCTTCCACTTGTTCTCGCACTGCGGTTCCCAATATGCATATCCACTCGGCTCGTAAACTATTCGATCGCGCCGGCACTCGAGCCAGTTCGGATGTATCCCCGGGCTGCAGCATCCAGCGCGGCGAACGCACCGTGCGCCATGCAACGCGCTCAAGTCGAGCGTTCCGCTTCGGGGCTGCTCCGCGCTCGTGTTACATTCTTGTCCCGAACTTGTTCTATACTCTAGGCACCGTACTCTGCTCGATCGTTATGTTGGATTGTAATTCAAAGAAATCCTCTCGCAATCGTTTGCTCTCAAAATGCTTTTATCAATACATCTAGTGGCGTTTTGATCCTGCTAGACACGGTTGACACTAAGTTATTTTTATTTTAGGTTATTTTTATAAAGTAATGTGAAATAGTTATTTTTAGTGCTCCGTGAATCCAGTGTTAAACGAATTTCTAATAAATCACAAATCTTTTTTCACTTTCCAGTTTTGTTTCTGACGCATCGGTCGTTTGACTGCTCATGGTAGGATTATGTGCACACGAAATGTATGTAGGTTTAGCGTTAAAACAGGGTCGACTCATAAATCGACTGCGACTTTCATATATTAACCCTTAGCAAGGCCCACTAAAAATTGCTCTATCACTGTTCAAAATATTTAGACATTAAATTCATTCGTATTTAATAAATTACTAAACACTTCAGTATCGTATAATTAAATAGCAGAAGGAAAATATTCTAGGTCGGAAGAAATGTTTCGTTTTCGAGTTAAATTAGCTTCGAGTGCAAAGGGTCGAACACTAGGTTCACGGGGCCGTTCAAAATGACGGGTTCAGGTATTCGCAATTCACGATTATCGAAATTGTAAAGAGGCAGGAATGAGAAACGATCGAACAACCGTATTTCTTTGGCTGAAAATTTGGATAGGTACGTTTTCGTTATTTTCATAAAGGCGTATTCGGTGGCCCGTGAACCTAGCGTTAATGACAGAGTTCGATACTTTCACGATGACATCAGAGACGTCCCTCGAGCTTGGCGAGCACGTCGCGTTTGAAGCGGCCCCGATTGAACCGATTGAATCCGATCATGTCTGGCTCGAAACCAACCGGATTCCGTATCGAAGATGTCTGTGTGTCTCTCGCTCGGGGAAGCATATCGGTCGTGTATCGACCGTCGGCGTCGGTCATAGAACGAGTTGCTAATGGCCGTACGGCAACGGCGATCCGGAATGCCGAACCCGCGGCGAATACGAATCCGGTCGGACACTTTGTACAGATCGGAACGCCGCGCGCGACCCCGATGCTTGACAATGCAATACGAGCTGCGAGCGCCGCGAATCGAACCCGTCCCGGCCCGGCCCGGCCCGGCCCGTAATTGAAACGCTACCGGCCGCTCGTTGTACCACGGTTGCACGGGATCGAGATGTCTTGGTAGCCTTCGAACTGTCTGTCCCTGGGAAACTAATGAATCCGCTGGCACGCCAATTACCGAAACCCCCGAGAAACCCGGCGAACCCGATCGATTTTTCACGGGAAGACGCCGCGCCGGGAAACCTGTTCCCACGACTGATGAACTGCTCGCGGTCCGCTCCCCGCGTTCTGCTCGTGGCCGTGGGAACCGATTCTTTGCTCGCTCGAAAGGGACAAATCGTGAACTCCGTGTAGGGCCGCTTAAGAAGCGTGTTTCCTCGACGAGGAACGCTCTGAAATAGAAACGAATAAGGAATGCCTCGCGCGTTACAAGAACGAAGTTGGACGATAAAATAACCAAGAGAGTCGAGGATTTGTGAAACATTTTCGATGAAAAATTTTCCAAAGTTCCGATTCGATCGCATGTGTCCGAGCTCCGGGGAATTCGAGTTTAATTAGGGCCACAAGTTGAGATATCGCGGGGCGAAGATATGAATAACAAGGACCGGTTGAATTCTACCGGAAGTTTAATAACATTCTTCGGGCACCGTATGATAATCCCGTGGGAGTCGCGTTGGGCCGGGTTCGCAGTTCGACGGGAAGAAACAGAAATCTGCGAAGGTGGAGCCGAGGACGAGATGAATTTTGTTCGGCGGGGTGACGCCGCACAGTGGTGCCGGATTTTTAGAAACAAAAATTATTTTTGTATAGTCTAATAGTGCGCGCGTGATGTGCCAAAGTCAGATTTTTGAAAAAAAATTTTTTCGCGGAGATATACGCATGGTAAATAACCATTTCCTCGCTCCTGGGAATTCATCAGTTTTCAGTGCGATAGTTATGTAATTACTCCACCTATAATTGAATACTTAGGGGTCTAAAAATCATGCAGGTTATTGCGATGGCTTCAACTATTAACTGGCAAAAAAAATTCAAAATTCAGGAAAATAAGGGGAGTCGAAGAAGTAAATAGGGATGAAAGAGGCCGAACAGAAAGGAAAAAGTAGAAGAAAGGGTGGCTTCTGTGCTCGACAGACAACGACGAGGAAAGAATGTCACTCGTGTCCGCGAGGAGAGCCGCAGAAGTCTCGGCAGACTTCGAAATTCCGCGAGTTTCTGTAAATTCTGCTCCGCAATGCGGCGGAACGAAGGAAGCCCCCTCGGTCTGGCCGGCGTGCGTTTCATTCCGTTGCCGGAATTACAATAATTCATCAGAACGAGAACGTTTAACGTTCAATGCCGACTCGTAATAACGCAACGTAACGCCAAGCAAAACCGTAACTAACCCGCTACGATGGGAACCGCGAACTTTTGTAATTTACTGGATTACACGCAATTAAGCCCGGGGCCCGGCCGCCGCCGTTCACATTTATCGACAATATCTGCGCGAATATTAAGTAAATATTTCATGGAATTGCGATCCGAGCTATGATCGGAACGCGCAACCCGGCCGCGATACTACCTCGCGGTGAAATATAATAAATTGTTGACCGACGAGCGCGCGAGCAGAATGTTGCAATTCCGAGCTAACGCGAGTGGCAAAATACTGTCTCAGTGTTTCGGAATTAATGGTCTCAGGAAATTTGCTCCGCTGTACGTTCTATCGGAAAATGTATGATGTATAAACGTTTATCAGAAATGTCGGGAAATGTTGATGCGTTGAATGTTGAATATCAACCACTAAGAATCCCAGAAAATTGAATACTTCAGGCGATGAAACCGAGACTGTCGTTGAAGTTTCATGAAAATGTGATTTTCCGACGAATTTTTACTTCCGCTGCAAGAAAGTTCAAGCATTAGGCGAAAATATCACTTCCAAATTAACTTAGAACAAGTACTTCAGGATTTTTTCAGATTTTTCGAAAGCCCAAAACAACAAAAAATTACCGAGTGTTTAAAAGAAATTTTGCCTACTATTTAAAATATTATAAATGTCAGAATGTCATAACCCCGCATTTTAAATATTTGGAAATAAAGAAATAAATGTGAATTAGGAAGAGAACGGTGCCTGTAGTTAAACTGCAGATTTTTGTGCAAAACTTTTCAGAGAAAGGTAATTTATATGGCAATGACTGAAGCCAGTGCATGTTTGCTGGATCAGTAATTCCAATATTTTAACGCCGAGCAGCAAAAGAATGTGTTTCACCATTATTTATATTCAGTTATATTTCACGCTTTTATGGTTGATATATTATCCGGAAAATCGACAGCCTCTTTATTACATTTTTCGTTTAGGATCGAGCGAAACTTTGCATGTAAAAATATACTACATCGAGAAAAATTTTCATCGTTTATCATGCTCCTTTGTAGACACGGAATCACTTCAGTGAAGCAGACCGGAAATATTTCAAAAATATGGCTGAACTGTTTGCAGTGTAGGTCAAATAAAATACTACCTCAACTGCAACACTATTTTAAAACCTTTCTGCACAGAATGAAATATATTATTTCCGAAGCTGCGCTGCAATTTAATCTTGTAATTTCAATTAACTTTTGTCTGTTGCTGTCTATTTCCTACGTTTTAGGTATTTCATCATTTTCATTTTTATATCTGCCAGTTTTCGGGAAGTTTGTCATTTTTTCCCCATTGTGAGAAGTAACTTCACCGGCTGAACCTGGATATCCGACATTTACAAAGTTGGGTCAAATATTTTTTTCGGGACACCGGCTGAAGCTTTACTAGCTTGGAAAAATTTCGATAAGAATTTCCCAATAGAACGGTGAAACAATTTCGGAGCGTATCGCCGCGGCTTTCCGTTCGCGCGCAAGATAATTATTCAAATATAATTTTCGTTCGCCGGATCCTGGAGATTACCGCCTGCAGCCCCTAAACTGCGCGTTCCGTCTGGACTTTCGGCTGGGATTCAGCCTGGCACAAACATCCGCGTATATTCTAGCCGGCTGCATAAGATGCCGTTTGAGCGAGCACGGCGACCACCGACTCGTTCATGCGATCACGTCTCATCCCGAAGGAACGTCCGAAACCCTCGGGAAGGGCGCACTGATATTCCTGAAAATGCACGGAGCATGTAACCACTCGCCCCCCGCGAAATACACCGGGTGAAACGCTTCGGAATTGCGGGTTCGCCGAGTCGAACTTCCGCCCGGGTAACTCCCGCGACGTTCAATTTTCAGCAGAAAATTCTAATAAGACGTCCGCGTTGAACAACAATACCCTCTAACTCAGTGATAAACAACTCGCGGACTGCGGCGGGCCAAAAGTGGAAATCTAATACTATGCGCGGGCCGCAACGAAGACAACACTAAATATTTTGTTGCGTCGCCAATTACAATTTCGGTCTGTGTGCTCGCTACGGTCCCTTAATGTCTCGTTAATGAACTTATTATTTTAAGACCCTGGTACACGCACTGTACCACGACTTAACCACCGAACTTTAGTGTTAAACAGAATATCGCCATATTCGCTTTCCATGTCTTTCAAAAATTCTTTAAACTGATTATGGTTTAGTCCTCGAGATCTAATGAAATTTACAATTTTAATAATTGGTGGGACTAAATTAGACATTTTTAGAACTTGATTTTTGTTTCTCCTCTAACTTGATTCTTCTCGGCGAAAATCAAATTCGAAAAATATCCGACGATCGAATGTTCACAGCGTTAACGTTTCACCTGATCTTTCTTGTTTTTGTTAGACGATTGCAACAGTTCGTGCACGATCTTAAAGTAAAACGCAAGTGGTTATATTTTAATGTAAACAGTTTTATTATCAGTTTAATGTAAACAGTTTTATTATCCAATTATGCAGTCACCGCCAACAACACTTGCTACAATATTATCTGCCAAGGCTTTACAAGCTCGTGAGGTTTTCATTAAAAAGAAAAAAGATTTCGAGGTTTGTGGAAATCGTGCTCGGAATTTTGCAATCGTCCAATATTTAGAAATTATCAATAGGTTTTTATGTATGAATATGTAATGGGATGCGAACGGGATGATAATATTTTCCGTTGCCATTTTGTATTTCTATAGGCTTTTATTATCGGCTTCTTTTTCAGCAAAATTGTAGAGAGAGAAAATATTGTGTTCGAATGTACCTGACACGAAAATTTCATAAAAATCGACACTCTGCACAGCGGTTCTGATATTTGAGTAACTAGCATATACAATTGCCTAAATAAAATAATCGCTTTCGTTACACGTTGCAAAAAGTTCGATAAAACGGGACCGATTACTGCAGTACACGTAGTTTGCTGGTACCATTAATCCGACGAAAGAGGCGTTAGAATCACATTAGCTTCTCACTTAAGGGTATAATTCATTCTACCTGTCTGATTACACGCTAGCCTGTTCTGCTAGTGTGAATTTACACGAGCCGGCGTAATTCATTCTACTTGCCTGATTACAACAGTTCGGATTGGATTACGGACAATAGTTCATTCTATTGATTTGGATTGGCGCGAAGTTGTATTACTGAGTATACCATTGGCCTAATTACGCGCGGTTCTACTCCACTTCTGGAATACACAATGTCAAGCCGCTTGTGCGACTATGACGTATAGTATTTCTCGTCTTATTACACAATGTGCATGGCGTAAGCCAGAAAGACTTTCTGCCACTCGTCTGACCACAAAGTGCTCCTAAAGCTTATTCTACTTGAACGGTGACAGAAAGACTCGGTGGGATTTGCATTATGTATCTGAATATAAAGAGGCATGCGAATGTTGAAATTTTTCATCATTACTTTTCATAGAAAATCACAAGGGCCTCGGTGGCTCACCTAAGGGTTGAGCGCGTTGTCCTTTATTGCTGTTATAGATTGTTGAACCTTCAATTTTCATATTTGCGTCCCTCTTTACTACGCATTCGTATCGAAGCTTCAACTATCTGTATTTTCCTAAAGCGACTGCGTTTTCCTGCAGCTCTTTAGAGTACTTTCGGCTTGCTACTTAATTTTTTTTTTTTAGAAAGCATTGCCATTTCTTAAGGAGTCGAAATCGTCTTAAAGACGATTACGAAAATGACTTTCTCCGGATGCTAACTAATTTTCAAGGGAATGCAAGGCTAGACTGTGACCGGAAACTTTAGAACACCGACAAGAATAATATGCAATCCAAATACGCGCGGGCCTTCGCTGCTCGTCTGACTACTTAAGGCTTGTACCACCAGCCTGACTACGTACGACTTGCATTACTTGCTCGAGGTATTCATGGTATTGCACCACTTGTCCAATTGCAGTAGAACTTACACAACTGGCCTGTACAATTACAACATTCTGCTGCACACGTGTGAGATCCGTGTTCCATGCTGTTATTAATTAAATTTCTTACGAAGAGTAACTCTTAAATCATCAGATTGCCGAGCAGCAGTACCAGTACAAAGTTTTCAAAATTTTGTAGGGACAAAGATAACATTAGGTCGTTAGATCTAGAATGTCCTACTTTCAACCTGGATTTCCAATAAATTTGTAATTTTTTAATCTGGTCACAGCCGAGACATGGACTTTGGAAGATACGAATTTTTAAAAGCATTTTTGACAAACTCTCGATTAGAAGAAATTTCTTTGAAAGAACGTGAGGTGCATTAAAAATAATCCGGAGAAATATGAAAACTGAGATGAAATTTCAAGTTTGGAACATCGCTAATTCATTCATCAAATTTTCATCAGACGCGTCCTGGCTCATGCGGTTGTAACAGCGTTACGTTCATTTTTTCGCACACAACGTTAATGGCTTATGCAGTTTTCGCTGCGCGGTGTTCACTTTTTCGTCGTAGAGCCCGAGCTTTAAAATGGCGCATGATGTAATCGGAAAGAGGAAAATATTTTTCATAAAACGATTCACAAAAATCATACTAAAATCAGACATTCCATGCATACATACATCAGTTTTTATGCCAGATTTAAAATAATAATACTTGCACGTTCCAAGAGCATAAAGCAATACCCATGCCATAACCAGATGCCCAAGCTGGCAGCTACAATCAGTGTGCGGAGAAAAAGTAACTGAACAGACCAGAAGTAAAACTTATAAAGTCAGAGGAAGCATAACGTTGAAAACAATTCACGAAAATCGTTCGATTTTGCAACTTCCGAGAATGTTGCCTCGAATATTTTTCCCCCGAGAAGATAACGGTAGGAGTCGTCTCGAAATAGACCATCCGGACAAGGGTTAACTATGCGCGAGGGATTGCGCTTGTACCGCGGCAGTTTCCCGGAAAATAAATAATGGAACACGGCGATGACGCTCCGAAGTATCCTTTCACGAGCATTCCAGCCGAAGTTGAAAACTAGGGAACATGTTTGTCCGCGACGGGGGGGGGGGGGGGGCGAACTTTTGGAAAGAAGTTCCGGCCGACTCGATTGTAGTTATTCATACGTCGGCGCGCTTTAATGAACCTCGGAGACGCTGTTTAGAAAGTACGGGACGCGTTTAAGTCTATCCGCGCTTTCGTGCCGTGTCGCCCTCGTATACTTCGAAGTTAGGAGAAGATAGGGATTCCTTATGTAGCTCCGCCGAGCTCACCGGCGAGTTTCGAATTTTCCCAGCGAGAATTTTTCTGCCTGTCCTAGTTGGAAAATTCCTGGCGAGATCTTTCAGACCGGACTCGCTCGGCCACGCTTTCGAAACCTAACTTTATCCCGCCGGCTCCAAGGAAATACAAGAGATTCCAGATCACCCGACAATCATCGCGGAAAATTACAATTTTATTTGCGTCAGTATCCCCGTAATTGTTAACCCTCAGCACTCGAATGGCGATGGCAAGGCGCAGCTAAAAATTGCTGTATCGTTATTCAAAATATTTTTTACATTATTAAATTTGTATGTATTTAATAAATTACTAAGCGTTTCAGTACTGTGAGAGTAAATTGCACCATTTTCGTATGTATAATAAAAATATATATATATATAATAGGGAAATATTCTAGGTCGGAAGAAATGTTTCGTTTTCGAGTTGAAATGACTTTGAGAGCAAAGGGTTAACAATTAACGCTCCGACTTTTAATTGTGAATATACCGGCAACTCCAACTAATAATATTGAAGTCATTCAAAACAGTCTTTATTCATCTCAGAAGTAATATAATTTCGATTACAATATTTATATTAATCGGTCGCACATCGGTGGTGCCCGAGAGGCACACTGGGAAATATTCTCTCTTTCAGATTCGTTGTTTTACTTCACTTTAAATTGTGCCCTAACGTGCTTAATTAGATTTCTGAATTTCACGACTAAATAAGCTACTTCTGAACCGTTTCATTGCATTTTTAGAAAGTTAGCTTAAGTACCATAAATTTTCTACGAGATTCGACGATGAAGTTACCGATTCTTTTTTAGAATGCAGTCTGTTGAATGTTCTACGTTGTTTACTACGCAGAACATATTATTAACTGTGATCTTTTCAGAAAGATCTTTGTAACTGCGTCGAAATATGATAAGCGTTTTATGCGATTTAGTGTTTCCGTTTCGAGAAGTTCCGAAAGAAATGTATATTGCATTCGAAGCAGATGGGCCAGTGTAACTTCATAATGCAAAGCATTTTAACGAATTCGTTAGCCGTCTGGATTGCACCCGACGGAAACGATCCTGCCCTAACGGGCCCGGAATCAAATTACAACGACGAAGTAACGGAATTGTCTTATTTCCGACGAAAGTATCCTCCGTTTAATTGGTTTAATCGCATTACGGTGCCAATTATGCGATGAAATATTATAAACGGAAAACCGTGTTACGCAGAGGAAATCCCGCGACGTTAAATCCCGCTATAATTACAAACAACCGGCCCATTTGCGAGCAATTCTAGCATAGGTTTAAATAAAATCATTCGACCTTTCTCGTGCCGGTGTTTCCCTCGTTATCATTCGGTATTTTCAGCTTCAATTTTTCAATTTTTATCCGCGAGAGCTTCCATGAAAATGTGGAAATAATCCCCAAAGCGTGATGCAGGAAAAATTGAAAAAGCTCAAGTATAAATACGAAACTACGAATTTCCATCGGGTCGATCTTTGGTTAAACTTTACCTGAGGAAACCAGAAGTTTGTAACATTTTTTTTATGGAATCCTGTAGATTTTCGCGAGAAAATGCCGAAAATCCAAGTTTCCATCGTAGGAGATGACTAGTTCAAAAGTAGTTGTCTGCAGTCCAACAATAACTTTTCTGTGAAGCAAAACGTAAAAGAATATTTCATCGATTTTCATTTGAGCAGAGAAAATATACACCGCGCCTAGACAATTGAAAATACACAAATAATGCACAAATAATTCCGTCACCCACATATGGGCGACGAACGTGTTAATAAAAATCTAGTTGGAGCTGTAAGAAGCAAGATACTGTTGTAAACAGAAAGGGAACGTCTCCCTTTTATCATTTCGACAATTATAAAAATTCTGCTCAAACTTCCACGTTTAGTTTCGGAATATTCTTCGGGAACTTTTGCGGAGGAAATGTTATATTCTCGGGAACTTCTAAAGTTGTTCGCACGGAACTTTTATTTTATTATTCCGTTCCATCTACGCACGTACATACAATTCCAGTGAAACAAATATTAATGTTGCGATGCGAAAGTTCCATTAAAATCGTGTTTCATTGGAGCGATGTGTGCCGGACTCCGAGAGGATTTATGCTTTCATAATTTCCGTTCGGGTCGGGAGGAGCGTTCCTGGGACTTTTTGCTTCAATTACATCGACGACGTTGAACGGAAATTAGTTCGAGGACTCCCGAAGAATCAGTGTCCATCTCCGGGGGGACAGGTTGGCAGTTGACTTTAATTTGGATAGTTAGCGGGGACGAGGGAGAGGAGGAATGCTACACGCGGGGCGGGAACGAATTTGCAAAGTTAATTCGACAAATTTCGTGGGAGACGAGGGCCCGAAGGTCGAGATGGCGTAGAGGGTGGAAGTGATGCGAAGGTCGATAGAAGAAGAACAGAAGAGCCGCACCGAGATTTGCAAATTCGAACTCTCGAGTTCCGCTCTCGCTCAAGGGAACTGTAATTATTCTTGCTGGAATGTCGCGTCTGATTACAATTGCCTCGACGTACAGAGACCGGCTTAACTCGATCTTCTTCAAGGGGAACCGTGGTCGGAAGAGATACTCCGCTGACATTCTCAATTTCGCGTTGTCCCCCGGGGATTAGCGTACCTCTCCCTCGCAGGGTCACGCAAATTCACGTGTCCCGCTATCCTTCTCCGCTTTGAGCAACCTGGAACGCCCCCTGTCGTCTGTTGACGCAGTATAACGGCCGTGACAGATAACCGGATGGGAATATGCATTATTATGCAATTTCTGACAGAACACTTGAAAGTCGCGGCCCGCTGCGCTCCTCGCTGACAAAGCAATTTTGTTTCCTTTCGAATTGCGTCCACTGGAGATTACCAAGCCCTTCGACTAATCAGCGTGGACCCTTTTGAGGAATTCGTAGCAATCGTACAGAGAACCATTCGAATCCTTGCATAGCAATTTTCCTGCGGGTACTGTGACTGATCGAATTATCACGGTCGCTTGCGTAATTCGACGACTTCATGTTGCAACGACAACCAAGTTTTAAACGATGGCCTATCTGCACTGAATTCAATGTGTAGTCGAGTTTATAAAATATTACTGTTTGCAAATTGCAAACACCGATTTAGTAACACGTATCTATACATATTTTTGAACCAACCTTTTTTAAATCAGCGTTAACCCTTTGCACTCGGAGCTATTTTCATTCTAAAACTACATTTTTCTTCTAATATTTAAATGTTTAGTAATCTGTTAAATACAAATTTTGTAATGTAACAAATACATTGTAATATTTTTTGAGTGCAAAGGGTTAATCCCCTTATTGGATATATTCCCAAGATTTCTGAAGATTACGTGAAACGACGCCAGTAAGACAAGCGGAGTCAAGAAAGTGGTAGTGGCTCGTATATAGTCAGACGAACCAAATTGAACAGCCAATGAAGCAGTAACTACTTTCGTATCTGATGAGGTGTACATCTCACAAAGTAGTACGATCGTGTAAGTAATGAAGCTAGTAGTTCACTTGATAAATAGGATACCACTTCTGACAAGTAGAACTAGACTGTGCGTAGTCCGACCAGATGAATCCTAACTTGTTTCACTTACAAAACAACCGAATCCAACCATATCGGTATTTATAAAATTCTAACATACGGAACGTTAAGTAACAGTAGTATTTTATAATCATCCAATTAATCACTATACCGTCGATCAAATGGTGTAATTATACAGGTATTCAAATCGATAGTATGTCTCGATATGTAATCAAACAGGTAGAATTATTATGTGCATAGCTACACGTAGAATGTCCGTACATGATTAATCTATATGAGATAGGCATGTAGAACATCTACCGATCTAATCAAACGGATATTATAGACTATGCATACTCTCTCATGCTTTATTTTCCATTGACTCGTAATGAGGAATTGTGTTGCTAAATTAACATTCTTAACCCGAACTCAAGCATATACGGAAAGTGCAGTCTCTAATACTTTACGATCGGCTTTCAAGGTGATATAAGACGGAATAGGTAAATCAGACTTTTCAAGTGGACAAAATGGTTATCAAAGAAATTCCTTTTCACATACGTAATCGGGACTTTACAGCGGTCGGACAGTTAGCCCTCTCCTATCCTAATCGATTAGAAAGAAACCAAGCAAAAAATTGTTCGCAGTGAAGCAGCAGTCAGCGACTTCGAGGATGGCTTGTAGAGACGACACACGCGAAATGTCGGAGCGGCGATCGGGCAATTAATTCGTGAGCAAAGCTAATATATTCGCGACATGCGACGCGGCCGACCTGCGGAATTGAAGTGTGGGTAACGAGGACGGTCGGGAATTAAATACAGCGGATCGTCCATTAAGGCATCGCGTGACCAATGAAATTTCCCTGGTCCGACGGAGCTTAGTGGTCCCCTCGGCCCTCGATTAAAGCACTCCATCCTGAGGGTTGGCTGCACTACCATTGATTGTAAGTATCAGCGTGGAACCGGTGCCGGTCGTCGGAAGTTTGCTTGTTACGACGGGAATTCGACGGTTGTCCGGCGGCGTGTGTACTCGACGTAATACCTCGCCCCGGTGACAATGGCCGGAAGAAAGTCAGTCACAAAAATTTTTACGTAAACTGCAATTTTTTATTGCTCGACGTTGTTGAATGTGTGGAGAACAATAACTGAAGAGATTCTATGACTTGTATTGCCCTTCCAATAATGCTATAACATATCGTACATTTATCAGTGATTTTCACATGCTTTAAGAAAGCTGTGTAATTATGGATATCTTTTAGGTAAGGATGGACTACGCTTTCAAACTGTTTCCATTCTTTTATTATACCTACTTATAAAGTTATTAATATTTGTACATGATCAAGAATTCAGAAATTATTTTTACAATTCTAAGACATCATTGACGATTTTATTATGATTCTGAGTGAGTCCCGACGGTCTCTTTGGTCTCATAATATTCGATAGAGATTTGTGATTCCAAGCTAATAAAGTTTGGTTCGAGATTTGTCCCGATTGACGTTTTATAGCTAATTTAGTATTAGCGTTCACAAGTGTTTTACGTACGCAAATTAATGGTAATAATATAAAAATATTCTTAAAATACATATATACTTATTAAAACATTTCACGATCTACATATTTTGTATTATTAACGCTTAAATAATTTTTTCCGGCTTTTACGTAAAAAAAAAAAAGAAGAAAATCATTCTCATGAGCAGAAGTCTGCCGGATTCCGAAGCAGGGCAGGAATGTTGTTTCTTCGAGTATCGGTATCATCAATCATCCGGTGGAGCGGGGCCGTCCGTTGCATAAAATATATAGCACTCGGCGCATTTGAAAATGGACACCGAGCCTGTGCTCGCAGCGACAACGTCACTGCGAAAGTAACTCTATGCCGCTGTCAAACGGATTATCGAGGCGTTGTGTTGAACGAGTATTCATTAGTCACGCGGGAGCTCCGTCATCGAAGTTCGCGAGCCCCCTCCCTGATAAATCATTCGTGTAATCTGGGCCATCGAAGTGTCCGTTGAATTTCAACTTTCGCGAGCGACGGGTTCCCCGACGTTCCACGAAATCTCGTTGCCCTCGCGGGATAATTAATGTGGCTGTTGTGACAAGGGTTCCGTTTCGCATCGATTTCGATTCGGCAACACTTAACCGGCAGAAGACACTTCTCTGTTTTCTTTTTTTCACGCCCACCCCCCTTGCCGGACACGTCGACGTTGTTTACCGCTAAACGCAGGCCGTGAATCATGCTGATTTGTAGCCCCGCGTAATCCTGTTCAACTGTAGGATTCGTATTGTCCTACCGGAGAGCAGAATCAACAGCGCGATATGGAGGGCCACGAGCACGTAACCGGGATCCCTTTGACAGACTTGTAAATATTAATCGATACGAAACTTTGTTACTGTGAATTTATCGGCTCGTGTTTACCGACGCCTTGAATTTATTAAAATCGCCGATTTATCGGGTTCCCGTCTCTCTCTCTGCTGGAATTTCTCGCGAAAAATTCAGCTAGAACGTTTCATTCGCTTTTATCAAGTCGGCTTTTATCAAGTACCCCCTTTCGATTTGTTCGCGATTTTTGTATTATCGAGTTTCGACGATTTGTATTCTGCTTCTGCTTTTCCAGGTAGTCCTTTAATACAGCAATGAAACGAAACAGTGTGATTTTTAGTAACGTCTCTCGATTCGCAACGTTTTCATAAATTCGAATTCATTGAAAATCGGTCTAGTTTCAATTAGCTTTAATGTATCTCAGTAATTTTTAACGAGCCCCAATTGTTTCGATACATATCAATGACGCTTCCACGTTAATGGTTATTATTAATGAACACTGACCAAAATTCCCAAATGAGCACATTTAGATGCTCGATGACGTGTCCGATTTCATGGAAACATCATTCGTACAATCACTAAATAGAAAATTAATTATAAGCACAATTCCATACAATATATATTCAATCGTTAAAAGTTTTATACGAAGCTGTTACTGAAGAACGTGAGAGGAGAAATGCAAAATACAATTTCAAACCTAGATTTTGTAAAGCAGTTCTCAAAAATTTCTAGACATAGAAATAATATATGTACATACAATAAACCTGTAAATTGTAAGAGTACTTTACAATCAAAGCGCTTCATATGATTTGTATTCTGAAATCGGAAATTTTTTAGAATAACAATCCAATATATCGGTGAATCAAAAGCCGCTTGATTGATTGATGAATGATTGAGCGGTCAGTGAGATACTGCTCAGTGTTTCGGAAATTGAAGCACATTTATCGGGTCAGGAGAACAAATTATGTTTACCTCAAACTATTATGTATTTACCTCAAACACATTCATATAACATTTTACCATTAAAGTAGTTGTTACAGACGTAAATATTGACAGAAGTACAGTGGAATATCTTTGTCTTTACCTTTGTAACTTTCATCTGAATGTGTGCAAAGTTGTTACAACTCGTAAACGAATTAACCAATATAGATGAAATTTTAAGCATGGATATAATTTATTCAAGAAAATCAAACACATTTTTGAAATATTCAATACAGGCTCAGATAAACCAACTTTTACTATTTCTTTTGCGATTCCGACCAATTCAAACTTTTTCAAGAATTTCTTACACATCGTCCAATAAACTAAACCTTCTCAATAACATTCAAGTCATTTGATCTAATTTTTAAAAAGCTATGTTGCTTCAAATAGACTCAGCTTTCTGTAGACTCAGTTTTGCTCGTTACTGTGTATACACGCCGAACAGCAGAACAGAATGATTCGCATCAGGCTGTTCAGAGTATCGTATAACACGCGGGGATAAATACTTTCAGTCCCCTCCCGATCGAGTTGACATAACCAGCATCGTAAACTCGGCCAGTGTTTCAATTACCGATATAATGTGTGATGATGTATGCACACATGACACGCGCGTGTCACTGCCCAGGATCCCCGTATATTTAGCAGCCGGTCGCACGACGGGAACGGTATTTGCGTTACCGCGGAGGACTGTTTATAAATATTTGGCTGCCTTGGCGGGCAATGATGATACGCTGCTACGGAATTCATGAAAACGAGAGAGGCTCCCGATGATTTGTAATCGCGGGCCACGGTAAATGAACCGTTTCCCGCTCCCGGTAGGGCACGCTCGAAACTCCGGTCCCGGTCAAATCGCATATTCGATTGGTTTTTGCGAGCTGCGCGTTGTCCACGTTCGGATTAGTTACACTCCAGGACAAAAACATAGCGCATCACGTATTTTTATATTAAAATTAATATTTTAATATTGTCAAGATTTCTGGACATGTCCATACGTATAATGTACTGAGTATTATCCACAATATTTACGTCCACGGAATTGTACGAACGAAAACGTAAATATTGTGGTACGCAAATGGGACAAGATGACGAGCACACTTAACGAAAAGCTTGAAATATAAAACAATTAATTGATAAGCATCAAACCGAGATCATCATGTGATCTTTTTGTCCCGAAGTGTATTTGTTGAATAAACGTCGTCCGGATTTGACTTCTCCCGGAAACCGGTGTATCAAAGCGAACAGATCGGTTTTATTTCACCGTCACGTCGACGCCGAACTTTCCGCCAGGAACGTGATTACGCGAACGAAAATTCCCGATCGTGTTTCGGGCCGGGCTCGAACGACTTCGCTCTGTTCTAGAAATAAATAATCCTTACGCTGACGTGCCCGACGCTATTACGTCCCTCCATAAATTCTTTCTGTTTTCTCTTTCCGCGCGAACACGTCGATCAACGCTTGAAACGTGCCTCTCAATCCCGATGGAAAATCGAATGCGATTCGACGCTCGGTTCCATCGGGGAAGATAACAATCGTGTGATAACTACGCCTCTAATCGAACCTCTTTTGGTTTATTGTTGTCTCCGGTTTTCTAATGATGAAGCGATGTAAAAGTATCTATGAAATTAATGAAAATCGTGTGCTAGTTTCGTTTAACACTAGGTTTACGGGTAAGGTTCTAATATTTTTGATTTACGATTATTGAGATTGTGAAGATCCATCTAGGTGGAATTAATCAACAAACTTATTTCCTGAGGTATGTATTACTTAAAAAATGGCTGAAAACTTGGATAGACACATTCTTCTTATTTTTATAAAGTAATGTAAAATACTCAGTTTTAATGCTCCGTAAATCTAGTGTTAATAACACGGTATATAATGTATAAATTTATCGGATAAATGGTATGGAAATCACTAAAAGCAGAAATAAATTTCTACGTAGGTTTCTACAACTGACGCAAACAATTTTTATTTTGCATCGAGACTTGTGTCCTTGTAATTCCTTTATTCAATTGGTAGATAATGAGATTCTGAAGCGTGCAGCAGTTACTGAATAAGCAGCTCTGATGTCACAGTACAATTCATTGTTCGTCCTTAATACATTCACATTATAATCATTAACACTAAAACGACCGAGCAATAAATGCGACTGACGTATATCACTTTGTAACAGTGACAAGACTGTGCCCATTCAGACTTCACACAACTTTCATTGTGACGTGTGCTTCAACGAAGAGGTTCGTTAAAAAGTCTCCGATGTAAACATTTTTACAATTTCAATTCGGATTACGTACATTCTGCATTTATAAATTCTGAATCAATGTTGAATATTTTAGATATACTGCAAAATATACATCTCGCAATTTTCGTTTATTTTCACCGGTTCAGTGTATTTGTAAGATTACTATACTTATGTTGCTGTTGCACCGGAACCTACAATGTACGAAATAAGACCGACGGAAATTACATTCTACGATTCCATGGTCGGCAACGGGGCCACCAGACAGCAATAATTATCGATTGCATATTCTCCGGTGGAGAATTGGGCAAACTTGACTTGCAAACTACGTCGAGCCGAAATTAATTTCCAATTGGCCTGGCCGTGTCGACAGAATCCGGCGGATCAAATATCCGTTTCTGATCAGAATTATTGTATCATAATAATTGAATCGTAATTACATCTAGCCGGTAACAGTGTTTGGTCAGCTGGCGTCGCGATCGCATGTGAAAAACCGGCTTTTAACACTAGATTTAGACCCGTCAAAATGACGGATTCCAAAATTTTTAATTCACGAATATTGAGATTGCAAACATGGATCCGTGAGGAGTTATTTAACAAATCGATTTCTCCAGGTATATATTATTTTAAAAATGGCTACAGATTTTGATAGATATGTTCATGTTATTTTTAGAAGGAAATAGTAGAATAGTCAATTTTTAGTGCTCCGTAAACCTAGTGTTAATCTGGCAACAACAGTCGAGTCGATTTCGACGTTCCACGGTCGCGAAAATCTGTTCAACTTTCGCCCCGTTGTCTTCGAGGCAGATTTGCATACTCGTGACCATCGAATCGGTCGGCTCGCATGAATGCGCGTCTGCGGCGAACCGTCCAATAGAATTAGAACCGAAGATGCGCGCCGCTGCCACGTTCTGTACATCGGCCCGTATACTATGCTTCCACGTGAACACTATACAGTGCGAACCCCCCGCCCCCCAACTATACCACCTTCAATTACTTCCAAACAGAGGTCAAAAGGATCGTGCAACTTGTTCATAGTTTAGCACTAGGTTTACGGAGCATTAGAACTGAGTATTTTACATTACTTTATAAAAATGAGAAGAATCTAAGTTTTCAGCTATTTTTTAAATAATACATACCTAAGGAAATAAAAATATTAGAACCCGTCATTTTGACGGGTCCCGTAGACCCAGTGTTAATTAGTGGTACATGTACAGAGGTGTTTGAATATTGTCACGACGTGATAGGTCTTTTCGTTTCTATTCTTTTGTGATAAGCGTCGATAAGCGTCGCGGGTCGGTAAAACGTTCGGGCGCGGGACAATCTCGTAATTAGCGGGGCTCGCTCATTACTAGGAAACATCTGTCGCGTGGTAGTAGAACCGGCGGGACACTAGCCATTATTGATGGGTATAGTGCCGGGCGTGCAGTGTATCGGTAAAAGCGCCGCTATTGATTGCGGTCCCGCCGCGCGACGAGAGGATGCACATGGCGTGTGTCTTCGGCGTGTGCACGCGTATGCACGCGTATGCACCGTCGCGTCGCGTTTCAGCGCGAGGTTCCTTCGGCGGTGCAACGATCGCCAGACATCTTTCGAGGGTTTCCGGTTTAATCGGAAACCGGAAACGCAGGAAAACGTCCGTCCGACCGTCGCACAGTGGGGTATTCGGCACGAAAGGTCGGAAAAAATTATTTAAGCGTTATATATAGGCTGAATGCCATAATGTAGTAGGTCGTTGAATTCGTCTTAACATCAGCTAGAACATCATGAAATCAAAAATGTACCTTAACGCTTAAAAAATTAAATTGATCCACACTTTTTAGAGAAAAACATTTTTTCCGAAATTTTATGAATTGAAATTTGTAGACAACTGAATACTGTTAATTTTTGTTCCAGTAGGATGAAAGTAACACTCCAACACTCCTCTTTCCACTGTTTCAAATTGCAGCTACCCATTTTTGCCATAAATGCATGGAATCCGCAGTCCATGTATACCCGACTACAATAGGCAAAGCGAGCTGTTGAATCGTGTGAGCGCGTCTGATTACAACCAGCCAATTCTACTTCTCGCGAATGCTGGGACACGCGTAGACACCGAATTTTCAAATTCGATTTTCTCGAAAACGAAAGGTCAATCAAGAAAATGTTATGCGCTTGTTTTATTTATTTTTGCAAATAGAATCATCCCTGAAGATACCGTCCATCCTGAGACACCCGGTATAGTAACATTCTTGTGAAGAAATGCGGCCGGATTTATTACTCCTCCTACTATTTCAGAGTTGATTTTCCGTCGTTTATAGTCGAACATCCTCATAATAATTGCCGTAAATATTCATAAGTTTTCGAAAGCTTCATTGTGCAAATAGAACGGTAACAATGTTGCCACTGAAGAAGAATTGTAACATAGAAACCAAATTAGAACGACCATTTCCTGCAACTGATAGTACGTTACAAATTCATTGTATGGTAATAACCATGGAGATCAAAGGTGCAGGAACAATCGACGAATACATAAAAAAAAGGGGTACATTAATGCGATTAATTAGTTCACGACTATACTTACCGCTTTGTTGTCATACCGGAAGACAGCGAGCGCGTGCGGGTACCCGGAAAGAATTTCTAAATCTATTGCGATTTGTCTTCTAACACTGACAACGCCAATTCGCGGCCGAGAAGAAAGTTTCTCTCACTTTTGCAACTCGAAACTTCCCTTGTAAAGGAAGAAGTTAGGGGACGGCAGCGCTGCGACACACGCGTACGTCTCGGCCAATTGATCGGGTTACACCAGGCACTTAACTTAGGTGAACACGTGCTGGATAGGTGACATGGTCAGCTAAGCAGTTAGTCTCTTTGAGAAATGAGAAACAAACGTACCATCATCTTCCCCTTTTCTAAAATAATCTTATCTGCTACCGATGACTTCATTTGTTGCTAACTGTTGGCTATCAGTGGACTTGCAGACAACGTTCTGTGTTATGTAATGTTACAATCACTAAGTATTGGATCGCAGATTTCTATGGAAAATAAAATTGTAAGTAACTCGACAACTCTCAAAAACTTAAAACTCTGACTGCCAAACCGGCAACCTCAAAAATTCCACGAAACCAAAGAAATTTATTTAATGGAATAACAATTGAAAAATTAGATAAAAATGTTGTGAAAAATCCTCGAAGGTTTCACTCACGACGAACAATTCAACGTATTACTTTCCCGGTGTGCAAAATTGCAGTATAAATGTGAAAAATAAGCGAAAGTGCGACGAACCGGCAGCAAAATTTAACGCTAGAACTACTGAACCAGTCAAAACGACTGGTGGACGATTTTTTCTTTCATGGATAGTGAAACTATTAAAACGTTTTCACGAGAAATTTTTTAACCAGTTAACTGTGGAATTGAATTTGAAAAATCCCTTACGTTATTACGAGATCCGAGCGAAAATTCAAAGTCGATTTTCTCGAAAACAAAGCCTCAAACGAACAATTTTTATTCTACATTTTCGATTTCTTTTTTCACGTAGAATCACCCCCTTTCCGCTTATACCACCAGTTACCAACCACCCTGTATATAAGAGGTTTACGAGGCTTGCTAATCTGAAATTCAAATCAACAAAGATTTCAAAATTCAAGACAAATTGAAACCTTATTCCTGGGGTAACAACCCCCTCGCCGGGCTCTCGCGTTGCTCGCAGCCCTGGCTCGTAACACGGTAAAACGTCTCGGAAGGGATCCGAGGGGCCATTAGTCCATTTATGGTCACCGTTTCCCCGGTGTTTTTATTTTTTTTTTTGCGAGGCAAACCATCGGACGGAGGTCCGATGATACTTTTTTAACGCGTCGCTCGTTTCTCACGGGCCGCGCGTAATATCTCCGGTTCAAGTTTCGGAAACTCGGCGCCCCTGTCGGCGTCGCTTTCTTTCGATTTTTTATCGGTCGCGGCCGGCAATTTATTTCGTTGATCGTTCTTCCGAGAGTTGCCCATAAAAGTCGGTGCCGACGAGCCGCGGAACCGTTTTGCCCGAATAACCGACGCTGAAATGGATGATTGTTACGGAACAAGCGAAAAGTGACGGGCGGCCGGGAGGGGTGGGGGGTGAAGGGCCACGGGGAAAAAAAGGAGCCGGTGCGCTGTGCTCTCGACAAGAACTCCCGTAACTATGCTGGAACAATGGCGGCCGGGCACGATCGGCTCGAAGGGGAAACGTTTGCGGAGTTTCGAATCGTATCATCGCCATCGGGACAATCGGCTTCTTTCGGTCTCCTTTCGGGAAAGGCCACATGCTTGCCGATCATGTTCAATAAGAAAGGTAAACTTCGACTTCGTTACTTTTCAGAAAACGTACTGCACGACTCGCGAAACGTGTTTTGTTCGCATTTTACTTGCGTCATAAGGAAATACGAAAAGAAGGCCCCAAACTTTGTTTTTGTTTGGCCACAAATTTTGATACATACAATCATGTTATTTTTGTAAAGCAATGTAAAATAGACATTTTTAGTGCTCCGAAAACCTAGTGTTATATTCACAGCATGATGTTCAGAGATTCGCGTCTGCTAAATTGTTCCAGTATTTCGTTTATGCATTTATGGGTACAATTTGGCACAGTGGGCAAATTGGAAGAATTTGAGAACATCGCTGTATTATCAGCTTATTAGAATTATTAACAATAAAAATTGAAACTTCTGTTAACACGTTGACTGCCATGAATTATTTATCCAGGTTTTAAAATCAATTTTTGCGTTGATATAAGTAATTTCACTTTGTTTCTTGAAAATTTTCTTCGCGTACTATCAGGTTAGAAATTCAATCTTATCATAGATTTCCGCAGGACAGCGATGAGAAAGAAATCAATTTGTTAAATAATTCCTCATGGACGCATCTTTACAATCTCAATAATCGTAAATTAAAAATATTAGAATCCGTTATTTCGACGGGTCCCGTGAATCTCGTGTTAAACAAGAAAGAATATCAGATTAAGTAAATTGCAAGGCCAGGAACGGTACAGTTCTGGAACGGTGGTGTCGAACGAGTGGAACTGCACGGAATTTTCGAAACACTTGGAACACGTTGGAGGAGACTCGACGTCATTGAATTTGAAAGTGGGAGGAGGAGAATGGAAGGGTAAACGGTGAGAGAAGAAAGGGGTCTGACCCGCAGCAGTGGGAGGAGGAGACTGCAGGTTTCTTTTGTCTCGCAGTTCGCTCGCTTTATTTCGTCCTTGGACGTACCGAACGACACGTTCCGTGTCCTTCTTCCGTCAGGACGACGACGACCGGCAACGGAGATTCGATATCGGTGTTTCGACGACGAATTTCGGAGGGTCTGGTAACGAGCAATCCTGGCCATTGAAACGTTTCGTTCGACCGATCGTGACGGGAATCGGTGGCTGGTTTCTCGATTGCCGCGCAACAGGAAACACGGGAACGTTGCGCCAGGACTTCGTAAATACTTTAGACGGCGCACATCGCCGCGACGCGACGCGACGAGACGAGACGCGACTCGATGCGACGCGTCGCCACGGTTCCCTGTCACTCGCGATGAATTACCGATGCCGGCCACGGAATAGGGGGATTATGCACTCGCGTATGCGTATCAACAGGTTAAAGGACGCCCTTGCACTTTGGCTCGTCGGCGAACTTATTATGGTATTACAGTTTTAGAGTAGTTTTGCGTGAAAAATCGGCTGAGCTCATTCGCTCGCTCAAACTTCCAACGTTTCGGATCCGGAACCGAGTTCTCGCCGAGTACTGCTATGTTAATTCGGAGAAAAGTGACTTTTAGAATTTTCTGTTGCGCCATCGGTATTTTAAAAACGTTAAAAGGGATCCGAATATTTGCGAAAAACGAATATTTCGTAAACGGCAAAGAAGGCTTTTGATCTAACTCACTCAATTCAGGCGTCTCCCATCAATCGTCAGACTGCGCACTTCATGGCACACGTCAGTAGTTCAAACACAAAATAGGGGGAACATCAGATGAGTTCGACAGTATACCGATACATTGACACGCACTCCTTAAAATCTACAGTTCGTAGGACTCACGAGTCAAGGATCCCACATTATTAAGAGAACAAGTCAATTTCCACGTAATTCCCTTCTCCTGTAATTGATACAGGCAATTTTTATGTTAGAAGCAAAGCGATGTAGCTTAATGTTGCTCGGTTTCTAAATTTAACGAGCCTCGAGACGAAGATTATGACGACAGTGGTGAATAAGTGCGGAACATCTTTTCTAAGAAACATAACTCGCATTTCGACCACTAAATTCGAAGTGGAGTACAACGTTAACCATTCGAGTTGCAAAGTGCATAAACATGTATACGATCCAGCTGGTCTTTGATGTTCGTAAAGAATTTTACGTATACGCGCGCTCGTTAAACCTCATTGAAAGTTACAGATTCATTATGCACGAAAATTGATTTCAAATTCAACGTAAAATTACAACGTTTCAATCAAACGTTGAAATGACTGAGTACCACGTATGTCAGTTTAAATATCAATTATTCATAATTAACGTGCAAACATCGGGCCGGAGGTTTGCCGGAAATGGGCAAGGATAAAACGACAAACAATACGTGTTTCGAGCAAGCTTATTGTGCAATCATGTAGCAATCGAATTAATAAGACTTACTAAATTGCGTCAGTTTAATAAATATATGAAAGTCCGCTGGAAAGCCGGTAAAATGCCCGATAATGTTAATAACAATCGCCAGTTTCACTTTGCGAAAGAATGACTGTGAAAGAAAGTTGACCGCCGATTCAACGATCACAAGAGTCGAGTAAAATCGAAGCAATTTATTTAATCAAATATTTTCGGGCCAAATACCCCACTGTTCGTCGTTGAGACAACATTAAACGCTATGAAATATTTATCAACATATTCCTGCCGCTTTTATGATTAAAATGATACCCGACACAACACAATTTGGATCGTATTTGCTCGTTAAATCCGCGATACAGTGGAGCCTCGATTATCCGAACTAATCCGCGGAGCAGGATTGAATGTACTAGATCTTGTCATTGCAGATTCGTACAATGAAACGTGTCAGGCATTGTGTTAAGATTCTGCAGTCATGTATAAAAGATTTTGACTGTGAAGTGGGTGCAACTGAAAGCAGCCGAGAAATTGAGATAATTTGAAAGAATCGTTAAAGGAGTGTCTGCAGTTGACAGAAACAGTTTTTATTGTACATTAAGATCCCCGCTGTGCGACGCCCAACTAATATGATCAATGCAGATTTCGCCGACGCTCCGGTGTCCGCGTTTAAACGCAATAAATTCGATAAATTGCGAAGAAACCGTCGGGTGGAGGGTTCATGAATATTCTCGGCGGCGCGGCATTGTTAGCGACGGTGCATCGGCGGAGTGCAGCTCGGGGTACAAAGGGGATCGGCTTCCTTCGATGATGCGCGCCCGCTTCTCGTTAGGTTCCGGCCGAGCTGCTCGTCACGAGTGCCACCTGAACCGCAGCCGAGTTTTCATTACCCGACACGTCGTTGTCACGATTCTTCTCGCAGGAAATGGAAGCCGTTGCTTAGCCGGGCGTTCCGCGAAGCCTGCCTTCGAGGCAGCCTCGGGAATTATTCGCGAACGATGAAAGCGGCCCCGGAAGACCCGAACGGAGGAGCAAAAGCGGCAAGAAAACCCACTGCGGACCAGACACACACCCACGGTGTTTCGCGCGTCTTCGATGTTCAATAAAACTGTCAGAGGGCCGCGGAACTTCGTCGTTTCCTTCCTGTTATTGTAAACCCACCCCTCCTCCGTGTACTTGAGCTTGCATCCGCGCCGACAGTAATTAACGTTCCTGCTGATCCTGCGCTTGGTGCCGACCATTTAACCACCGACATTACATCTTTTCTCGCGAATTTTTGACGGAACGACCGACCTTCGTCTCGCCGGTTGCACCAAATATAAAAAACTCATTATAGTAAATTTCCTTATAAAATTTTCTTCATATTAATTCAATATAAAATTCTTTCAAGCAAACTTTAATATAAAAAATTTATTGTGATATAAATTTCCCCTAAATAATTTCTACTGTAAAAATTCAATATAGAACATTATCTTCATATTAGCTCAACACAAAATTCTTTCAAATAAACTTTAATATTAAAAAGTCATAGTATAAACTTCCCCTAAATAATTTCTACTATAAAAATTCAATATACAAAATTTTCTAGCACAATACAAAATTCTTTTAAATAAACTTCAATATCAAAAATTCACTATAGTATAAATTTCCCCAAAATAATTTCTACTACAAAAATTCAATATACAAAATTTTCTTCATATTAGCTCAACACAAAATTCTTTCAAATAAACTTTAATATTAAAAATTCAACTATAGTATAAACTTCCCCTAAATAATTTCTACTATAAAAATTCAATATACAAAATTTTCTAGCTCAATACAAAATTCTTTCAACTAAACTTTAACATAAAAAATTCAACTATAGTATAAACTTCCCTCTAAATAATTTCTAGTATAAAAATTCAGTCGCCGGCGCGTACTCTCTTCCAGGGAGTCCATTTTCTCGTGGTCCGTCGATTTGCTCGTGTTTGTCGCGATTTAAATCGCGAGTCTTCGATCGGAGCGATTTAATTTTTATTGAAATTCGTGGGAACCTCTCGGTGGAAATGTTCCGAATAACTTGTTGATTTAATGCCTACCGACTTGTGTTTGCTCAAAATTGTTATGACGACGCACGTTACACGGTGAATAATCGAGTTTGATTAACATATGGAGATATTGCACGCAAATCGGAAACAACATTTCCGGCTGTGCAAGTATTAGCAAAAAGCCGGCGGAGGACAATTTTCGAAATAACTTCTCGGAGGGAGTTCGCCTTGTTTCGTCCGGAAATAAAAGTGGAAAAGCAAAGCATCGAGATTTCTACGAATGATAAGATCATATTCGTCGGATAAGACTTTCATCTTGGTACCGGATATAATAAGAAAAAGGTTCGATGAAAATTCTTCAAACGAGGGGGAAGCAAGTCTCTCTTTCGCGGCGAATACTTTCGCCAAAAGAACAGAATATAGAAAAGATGAATCGGACCGCCATCTTTTTTCGAAGAAGCACGAATTTCTACGGGCGTTCTGAAATTTGTTTTCACGGATTAAAAATTCTATGGACATTCGCGTAGTGATTATTTTTGTACGTTCTACAGATTACTTGATGAGGCAGCGCAGAACACGCCGTCTCCGCGACTTTGAAGAAATGAAGTAGCAGAGCTCGGGTTCTTTTAATGGGATGCGCCTGAAATTTCCATAACAGGCGCATAGATTAAACATTCCTTTTCGTACGGCGCTCGATGTATAACCGTAATTCATCCCCTGCTGAGTCTGTCGTGCGGTTCGCGTTATTCACTCGTTGAAACTGTTGTCCGACCGTTATAAATCAATGGAGGAGCAGTCTTTTGTTATGGCTGTCACTAGACTGCGGATTTTATGCTTTTACAACCTATTTTAAAGACTCGAATCACCCTTCTATTTTTGTGTGTAACGTAATCGTTGATGCACAGAACAGATTGTATCGATTGTAAGTTTTACATACCGATCTCCATACATTCTCACGTTCACATAAAGAATCGTGAAACGCGGGATCGAACTTCAATAGCATTATGTGCTACCTTCAGAAAGTGTTATGCGAACGCTTACTTTCTCACTTGAAAACGCCAATTGTTCATATCGAGGTTTGAATATTACTGTATCGTTAAACTGACATGTGTAGAATTACGAGTGTACAAGGTGGGTCGCCAGATTTTGCCATCTAGATTTACGTCATTATTATTACGCGTAGGGAACAATGTTTCAAACGAAGTTGAATGGTTTTGAAAGGGGCAGATTCTGATGTTACATTTTTTTTTTGTAGGTGGACGTGTAAAGGACATATGAAGGTCATTAATGTTTTTTGAAATGGAATCATATATTTTTTATTGAATCAGATGATGCTCCTTCATATTCTTTACAAAAAGGTAAAAAATCATTAGTTTAGGAGATATTTTAATGATTTTTTTACACAAATAGATTAATACTTTTTTGTAAAGAATGCGAAGGAGCATCAGCTAATGCAATAAGAAACATATGATTCCATTTAAAAGACATTAATGACCTTCATATGTCCTTTACACGCCCATCCAACAAAATGAAATGTAACATCAGAACGTGCCCCTCTCAAAACCATTCAACTTCATCTAAAATATTGTTTGTTTTACAATAATAACAACGCTTAACACTTTGACTGCCAAACTAGACACCTCAAAAATTCCATAAAATCAACCTAAGTTATTTGATGAAATGAACATTGAAATTAGATGTATGATACTGAGTAGTCCTCCAACTTTCTTACATTTTACTGATCCTAATCAAATTCGGTACAACGAATCTATTCACATAAAAATTCATTTTAAAACCTGGACAAACAATTCCGTCACCTACATACGGATGACACGGCAGTCAACGTGTTAAGATAGCTGACTGCAGGAACAATTAGCCCGCAAGACTATCGGAGTTTCAAGGACGACGGGGCGCCCCGAATAATCTGCGCGCGAACAAAACGAGCCTCTCCGCCGTGAAAAGGGAGAGCCTGAACGTTTTCCAGGTATGTACGTCGAATTTTTGTGTTCAGTGTCGTGTCGCGTTAATGGGCCTCTAACCCATTTCCTTTTCTTTTCTTTCTTCGCTTCCGCGAGAGTGCCAGCAGTGTCAGTACCCGAGGAGATCGACAACCTGCAACAATTCCTTTGTGCAGGCGCGCGCGAGCGCGGTTGCGAAGGACGAACGAAAGAAACGAGGGTTGAAGAACGACGAGGAGAACAAGAGAAGAAGAAGTCGGACGGGGGGGTTGGCGGGGCTGGCTTGGCGAGAAAAATGTTCCTCGGCCAGCCCCGCGTTCTGCACGGAGTGCGGTACGTTACCTCCTTTGAAGGCCGAGGAGATTCATCACGCGGGAAACAGGCGAATCATCGCGCGCAACAAAGCGAGCGCGCTCCTCCGGAAGCATTATCCGAAATCGAGGACGGCCGAATGGAGCTGCGGCGATGGTCCCAGTTGAACAGTTCGACGCCCGGGCGATTATCGTCGCCGTTTGGGGGTGGGGGGTGGATGATGCGCACGGGTCGACGAGTTAATCCGTCGGTCCGACTCCCCGGATGATCAGCACACCGCCGCTTTCACGACGAACCGGCCGGGAACAAGGCCGACATCGGCCGACCACGCGGACACGATCTCACAAACCGTCACCCCCGTAGATCCAGCCGAAAAATCCGGCCGGCGATTCACGGAAATCCACAGGAGCCGTTCACTTTGATCATTCACTCCAGATCACCCTACTTCACTCCAGCTGCCTACCGATAACAAGCTCTGCACTCGCCGCGAGACCTGCCGGTGGCATAAATGATCCTTGCGGTGGATTTTACGGGGATTATGATAATAGAAATTTGGTTTTCCCTTTAGTCAATTTTTTAAAACGATATTTTCTCCCGTTGCACAAGTGGACAGGTTTGAAGGTGTTCGGGTAGCCTTGATACTGTTTCAGAAAATTTGTTGGTGCGATATATCTTTAGTGTTAATATTGTATTCGAAAATTTTCATTATATTGTCGTTATATTGTAAAGTTATGTTAGCATGCACAGCCACGTGCATGTTGCTAATAACCCCATGTGGGGTTTTATAGCATAATAAAAAAAATGCTGGTCTGAGTTGTTCGGATAGACCAAAGGAATTGGCACGAAATGCATTTTTTGGGGGGGTTTTTGAGGAATTGGGAGTCTGGGGAATTTGTTCCGATAATTACCGAGCGCGAAGGTTTCGAAATTTTCCTTCGTCACATAAGCGAACAGATTTCGAGATATTTGCGCAGCCTTGACGGTATCAAGTTTATCTAACGAAGAGGTATGGCCAGCTTATGGGTTTCGAAAATCAGTTGAAAGAGTTTACTGACTAGTGAGCTATTGTTTGTCTGAAAGAAGGTGAAATAATTTTTCTCGAGGGGCACGCTGACACGCATTCGAAAGTAGTCTTCAAGACTAAATTGACACTATCTTCATCTCTTTCGAAACGAAGTCCTTTAAGCCGTGTGGGATACGTCTCACTCGTCACTCCATAGACTACAATGATACTGTGTGCTTTATTGATTCTACTTCACCAAAATCGTTTGTATCTTTTTTCGCAGGAAACCTCCAAGACGGAGTCGTCTCAGTGACGTTACCGAGTCTCTACTTCGAAAAGGAGAATGGTATCCTAATCCAAAGATCGTCTGGCATGATCAGAGGAACAATTTCGCGAGAGAGTTTCGATTTTAAGAAAGTTCCACGAAATTTGAGGAATAACTGAAGAATTCACCTGAAATCGTATCCACATTTGGCGCAGACCATGTGTACACGTTAACAATAAGTATGAGAACACTGGACCTGCGGTGAGATTATTATAACATTCAGAACAATTCCGAACTAGTATCAATATCACTCTAATATTCGTGTTACAGAACGTGAAATAAAGCAATATTTTGCTACAGTATCTCCACAGCTATACAGGCTTTTAGATCCCATCACTTGTACTCGACATTGAAACACTTAACACAAGATCTAAGAACAACGTCTTCCTTCAATTTTGATCGTGGCAAACGACATTTATCTACTGATCCAACATTGTCCTGTCGACAGAGTTCATTTCGTATCCTCGATAGAAAACGTATCCGAATATGGACAGTATTTGCCCTCCTTCAATTTTAAACGTCACAGACGATACTTATCCACCGACGTAAAATTGTTTCGTCCTCGGAATGACCAACAATTAGTATCCCCGACCGAACAAGAACTATCCAAGTGCTCACAGACAGGTATCGTCATAAGAATGAGCTTTGACGTTGATGCGAACAGCAGTGCGCGTAGCAGTGAACGCGCAACTCAAAATCCGGGAGGAAATATTCACAAGTCCCCGCAAGAGCAAAGATCAAGAAAAGAAAGAGAGAGAGAGAGAGAGAGAGAGAAAGCCGTTGAACCGGCGCTCTTTAATAATGGAAAGTCGCGAAAGGGTGCGGGAACGGCGAGGCGAAGGTTATGAAATGCCGCGGAAGTAAGGAGGACTTATGCAACGTTCAATTTGTATAATGTATTCAAAATACGGGGACGCGAGAGGAGACCGGCTCGGCCGGGGATCTGCAATTATAATTCTTCGGAATAAGCCGGCGCTACGCTTTCGGCACCGAGCGCGGCGCTCGAAAGAATCGGAACGAGAAAGGAAGGGGAGACGGATGGAACCGAGAGCGCAGCGCTCGGAACAACCCGGTGGAGCAGAAATCGGAAAGAAAAAATCGTGAACAGCAAGGGTACGGCCGGCGATCGGTTCCTCCGCAAGGATCACACATGCCCACCGACGATCGCAACCGACAGGGAGAACCTAGGGTGGCTTTTCGACGTTGCTCTCACTTTTCCAGGCGGCACGACGAAGAGAACGCAGCGGATACGTCCGATTTCACACTGTAACCATTGCATTCATTTTCCCGGGGTGCACTGTGTATCGATCGAGGATCACCAATCCGGGGGATCGCGGATTCCTTTTGCGTTAGCCGATCCCAGCACTATCCGCGTACTCGCTCGCCGGGACGAGGGCCAGCCCTCTCGGGAGTAGGGGAGCACGTAGAAACGGGAAAAAAAAGGGGGTAACGGGGGTCACGGATCGGACACGATAAGGTAACAAGTGGAAAAACTCGACGGCTAGATCCGACCGTCGTTGTGGCGCGCGGCAAGCCACTGACTGCCTCCACCAATTCCACGCCTTTCCCTCTCCACCCCCGTGCTCCGTGCACCGCCACCTACGCCGATCACCCTTGCACACCCTCTTCGCGCTGTCCTCGACAACCCCAGGCGCAAACGCCACGACGATCTCCCCTTCTCCAACCCCCTTTCCATTCTCTCTCCCTCTATCCCTCTGCCTCCCCATTTCCCTCTCTCGCCCTGTCTCCTCGACTTTCTCTCCCTTTCTCGCCCTCTGAGTCCACTCCTCTACCCCTCCCCGCAATTTTTCTCTCTCTCTCTCTCTCTCTTTTCTCGCTTTCATAATGTTCGCCGTGTTATTTCATTCTTTGCATCGTTTACCGGAATTCCGAACCGTATTATTTTTACCAATTTCCTGACCCGCATTTCCGGCGACTCGCATCTCATCCCCGCTCCGCCGGTCCAGGCAATGAAAAATAATGCGCCGAACGCGATTAGAACTCGAAACGGTGCTAGATTAGGCTACCGGATCATTTGCATCGGGGATTCTGCAACGATTCCAGCCAGCTTGAAATACAGTAATCCCCGCGTTTACTGCCACGGATGATGCATTATGTATTTACGTATGTACATGTGAACAATATTAAAATTTTAGCGAGCCGCATCGTGTCCGCGTTTCGTTGAATATCTATTACAGAAAATTACATGTGATTCGGGTAATTTCAGAACGCTTAACACTACGTTTACGGAGCATTAAATAAGAAAAATAAATAATATATATCGGAGGAAATAAGTTTGTTGATTAATTCCACGTAGATGGATCTTCACAATCTCAATAATCGTAAATTAATATTAGAAACCGTCATTTTCACGGGTCCCGTAAACCTAGTGTTAAACGAAACTAACACAAGATTTTCGTTTATTTTGTAGAAACTTTTACATCGCCTCAGGATTAGAAAACCGGAGACAACAATAAACCGAAAAAGGGACGATTAAAGGCGTAGTATTAAGAAAATTTTTTTCAGGTATCCAAATCACTGTGAACCTCCTTTTTGAAATGACCCCCCGTAAATATGGTTCTTTCATTAACTAGCTCCACGGATTGGCTCAATGGGATTCGGGAGGATGGGATGCCGGTTCAGGATGCGTTTTATGTTTGTTTTCGAATTCATGTAAACCGACGTTGGTTGATTTGTGGCCGGGTTTTGCAGTTTGGAGTTTACAGTTGTCACAACGAAGAGTAGCATCCGATTGATTGATGTGAAACACGGGATCGATGTGAAATCTGGTTTAGTTTGTTTAAGAGGAAAATTCCCTTCCCGATCAACATTGTCGATCTTCTGACATTTTTTTTTATTAAGAGAACAACGTGACGAATTAATCATACATTTCTCATTGGGTGTATTATAACGTTAAGTAAGATTATGACGACAGTGGTGAATAAGTACGGAACTTCTTTTCTAACCATTCGAGTTGCAAAGTGTATAAACATGTATACGATTCAGCTGGTCTTTGGCTTTCACTTTCGTCTTTGAAAGAAAACTACCTATGCACGAAAGATCCCTACAGTAATTCCAACGATTTTTTTTACGGGATCGCAACACCCCGATAATTAAACAAATTTCCAACGAACACGTTTCCATCGAACATACGATTCCGTCAGAATTGCGAAATCGATCTTCGACCGAAAACGAGTCTCCCAGAGTCCGGCCGAATATAAATAAGGGAATTTGAAACGAATTTCTCATATCCTTGTATTTTTGCAGCTGGGAAAGCATATGGTTCCGGTAAAGAGAAATAAAATTTCACCGAGCCCGCCGTAAAGTACATTACACAAGTTCACCTCGTTATCTTTGAAATTAGTTGGGAGAACAACCTCATTTCTTCAATCCGAAATGTAATTCCATGCTCTCCTCCGCCGGAATCTCATTACTCCTACAGGTGAATTACAATTATTCATAAAAATATTACGAAAACATGAAACTACTTGAGATATCATTATCACCCGAGAAAAGTTATACGTACGCGTTACGAAACGAATTACCATTCCACCGTTCGCATTACCCGGTCATTCGAACAAAATGTTTTTCGTTCCTCTCTGTCTTTCACCCTGCTCTGTCTTTCGCATATATTTGGCCCCGGTAACTTTCGCGTTCCCCTTTCGCCTTTCAAAATCTTTTCACTCTTTTCCTTGGTCCCCCCGTCGCCCTTTATTTACATTTTTGTTCGTTCGCCTCTTGTTTACGCTGTTCACCGTTCCCCGGCCGCCTGCATTCGTCTCCATTCCCATTCCGTCGCGTTTCATATTCGAAGCCCACCCATCTTCGTTCCCTTTTTTCGTTGTTTATATCTGGCACAGTGGAACTGACAGTCTGACGGAAACCTCTCGGATCAATCGGCCATGTAATTCATAGGCTTGCACGGTCAGCATTACTGCGCCGCCCTACTATTTCACTAAAAAACACTTTACGTCAGAATCGAACCGTTACACGGAACGCTGTCCAATTCGTGATGAAACTACTGTCACGTCCGGTGGTTCGTCCGCTCAAGAATAAAACGAAAACTATTGTTTAAACCCAGTGATGTCACGCGAGGAGATGAAACGAATAGAGTATTAAGATACGCGTTAAAAATTGTGGGAAGTTAGGCAGCGCGCGAAACAATTCGAATTTATCTTCCTGCGAGGGACACAGCGGGGATTGGACACCTTGAGAATAAACAAAAAGGGTGTCCAATTGTGCTAAGTTGCGGGAGGGGATGCTGACTTCATGGTAGGAGTGACGACACACTAGCTAGAAAATATCAAGAAGAATAGAGGATTAAATTACAAAGAAGAGACTCCTAAATCAACATCCTATCGAAACAATGGACTTTCCACCTTATGAAAGCGATCCAATCCTTCAAAGATGATTCATTCGATCATAGAGTTTTGTTGGTCCATCATCGAAAATGTTGCACTTTCAGTGCGGAGAAAATATTCCCCGTTGAATGAATCTTCAAGTTGGTAGAAAATTCTATGGACTACTGTTTAATATTGCAGAAGGGAAGGTCCCTTGTAAAAGGGAACCATGTGAAATAATAAAAGTGTAAAGGGAAAGGTCCTCAATAAAAAGGAGGCAACGCAGAGGCAAGCAGCAACGTAATATTTCCTAGAGGGTCAGAAGTGACCCGCGGTCATTCGGGATAGTAACGCTCGAGAAAAGTCTCCGTATTTTTCCGGAAACGCGTATTTTGACGGAAAATTTCTGTTCGACGTTCTCGACGCGTCCCTCGTCCGCAAATAGTTAAATCGCGGAATTCGGTTGGCCGGAAGAACCGCGGCTGGGAGAAAAAAACGGCGGTGAATTAAAAAACAGATAGCCGATTTTCTCCGATGCGCTGTCGGCTTTCTACGTCGAACCGTTTGTTCCACTTGTTCGTTATCTCCGACAACCGGAGCCATGGGATTACCACCGGCGATCGAAATCGATTTTCGGGACTGGTTTTCGAAATCGGTTGGGCTCTGCAATGATTCCCTGCGATTTCGATTCGATCGACTCCATAGCAACTGCCAGCCACGGTATAATTTAATACTGTTTAATATTAGTCCCAAAAGTCTCCTACGCAACGTGAACGTTTAATTTTCTTAGCTGTTCATTAATGTTTTATTTTATTCTATCAGTAGGTTGCTTCTACATTTTCAGAGATAAATCGAAAATGTAGACTATTCAATAGTTTCATACAAGGCTTTATTTTCAAGAAAATGCGTAAGATTGTAATTTTCTATAAACTCTCACTTCTGAACATATTTCAGGAACCATTTTATTCGGTGTCGCGTTCCCTTTGCCGTTGTTTCTTAAAATTGCTGCACGCGGTGAAACAGCTATTTCGCAAGGCGAAAATAACTTCGCGCTTCGAATAGCTGGTTTCAGATTGTTGGTTCCCCGCCGATTTGTCAGTCGGCGTTGATTAGTTGCCGCGTCGTGTATCGCGAATAATTGAAACGACCTTCGGAATTGATCTCGCCCGGCGAACACCGTTCAGAAAGTTTGAAAAGGTATGCACCGCGAATTTATTTCCGTTCGCCAACGGCCTCCCCTTTTCATTGGTTTTCTGGTCGCGTTGCATTTAAATCGACGTCATCTTCCGCGTCAGTTGTTTTCGCAATCGCTTCGATGCTCTGTCGATCGGCGAGCATGACGTCGGTGGGGCATCGTAGAAACGTTAAACGTCAGCGAGAAGCAACCGCTAATTTCCCTCGGTTGAATCGTTGCGCGAAACCCGGTGAAACTATTTCGCCGTCGCGAAAAACAGAAGAAGAAAGAAAGGGAAAAAGAGGAGAAAAAATATAGTGAAAGGTCAGAATACGCGGAGCGTAATTTGCAGTTACGCTTTGGTGCCATTGGCGGTCGCTGTTACATTTTTTTTCCCCCCTCCCAGGAAGCAAAAATCTTCCGTCGGGCCAAGTGAATTCGAAGTTTCGTGCCATAACCTTTCGCAATTAATGGTGTCCAAACACTGGCAGAAATAACACGGTTCGCTTCGCCGTTTCATTTTTTTTTTCAAATCTTCCCACGCAGTTACGAGATCGTTCGCGTTCTTAGTTTCAATTTGAATCTCATTACTTGTTACCCGAGAGGACGCATGAATACCGAAACTATTACCGAAAGGAACATTGCGAATTGTCACGATTGTTTATTCAAAAAATTGTAACCCACGGCCCGGGAATATAGGATTTCGTACACTCGACGATAGACCGCAGAATAATTGAAATTTCAGTGTAATGGTAAATCTCGGTTTAAAAGCGCGAACGAGGGCGGTGGGTAATAATGATTTCGAGCGTAAAAGTCTGCTAATTTTCATTTCTTTTTCTTCGTTTTTTTTTTGCGAGTTTACCAACTTCTGCAGCCTGCAGTTTGGTTCGATAACACAGTGTGGGAACGCTGGCACACGTCCTTAATTTGGGAAACCAACCCGCAATGCTCTAATCCAACTCTGTCGTTCAGGTGGGTTTAGTATACCCCAATTGCTATGGTTGAAACGCAAAACCAGTGTATTTGTCACCGTCCGCATGGAAATTTCAAAAGCACCGTTACCGATTCTACACGCCTCCTCTCGGACACCTTTTGCCAGCCGAAACGAAATTCGGTAAAAAGTATTTACAACACAACAGACGCTATCGTAACCGCAGCAATTAACTAATATTCGAACGTTCTACTATTTGGTGGCTGCATCGCAGCAATTGTATAATTGGCTAGACGAGGGCTCGTGTTTCTATTTTCTTTTTCTTTTTTGTGCAGCGAGGAATATGGTACAAATATGGAAAAACTTCACCATCTAAGAGTTCACTGTTTTAAATCATTCTTAACACTATGCGAGTTATTGTGCTGTTGTGATTCCATTAAATCTGTTTTCCACTAAAATCAGTTGCAAATGTTTAACGTATTGCTGTTGTGTCAAGAAACTTTTAGTCACGTTTCAAACAGGCTTCAATTAATTAACTAAGGCACTATTAATATGCAAGCGAAATGAAAATAGTAATAGAATAATACATTTACATCTAAAAGTAAATATGATTCATTAAAATTGCACTAACTTACTACCTCCTCGAGAATAGAAGATATTGTGTTTGAGACATTGTTCGCCTAAGAATATATATATATATGTATATAAAAAGTTGTTTGCAACAAGGAGTACAGTAGAAATGTGTAGAAATTTCGGTCACGATCAAATAGTTGGTAATGTATGAAATTGCGGGTAAACAATGAAAACATAACACGCTATGAAAGGACAAACAAGGGAACGAAGGGACTGAGTAGATTCACGTGTTATACCATGTTATGTCACGCGTCTTTTTACTACGAGCTGTTTTTCGAAAGAAGCGGGTCGAGGTACACCGACCGTCACAATAGCTGTCCACCCTACTCCTGTTACCCGCATGTTATGAGACTGGAGCGATTGCAATGGCGCGGGAAACTATTATGACCGTCAGACTGCCACAGATCTTCTCTCCCGAGAAAAGGCCGCAATAAATATTTTCCTGCAAAAATCCCGCTGACAAATTCAATCCTGCACTGTGAACCACCTAAGTCTGCTACCCTAATTTACTTCCATTAACTAAATCACCCCACAAAGCTCAAGAAACCCTGAATTATACATATTCATTATCGAACGTTGAATTGTCCTGCAAAAATCCTGCTGACAAATTCAATCCTGCACTGTGAACCACCTAAGTCTGCTACACTAATTTACTTCCATTAACTTACACTATTTCTAAGTTATTTCACAAAGCTAACGGAACCCAGAATTATACATATTGAGTATCGATCGTTGAATTGCTCTTTAACTCTTCGAGGTCTGATTGAACAACAGCTATACTACTTCACAAGATCAAAGAGACGCTGAATTCGTGAGCCGATCCATTAAGACTAATTCTTTGAATAGAATAAATATGTTTAGAGAGCACAACAAAGCAGCAGAAGATTTTTAAATATTTCTAGCTTGTGCTTCGAGGCGATTAATCTTTTTCTTAAGTCAGTCATTTGCTCCTACTGTACATTATAAAACATTGAGGTTATTCATTTTTATAGTCACGTTTCCGAATTTTCTCAAGGTTAAAAAACGTTCGTACTACTATCTCCCTATTTTTGCCATATTCTACAAAGTTTGAGCTTTAATTTAAAAAAAATTTCATCGCTCTACATCATTCCTATCGAAAGTTCCTTGATTTTGAATCCGATTTTGTCCAAATTGCCCACTGTGCGGCGGCGATCGAATTGGCAGACGATTCGGCAGACAAATTCGTGGTTCTACGTTCACCAGGGCGGAGCGATTCAAACGCGAATCCCCGGTTCCGCGGATGAACGTGCGGGATAATTGAAACCAAAAACTGGAAAGATAGACCGGGCGAGTACCTGTACCGCGGAAAAGAAACGCGACGCCTGCACGGTTTTTAACGGAAACCGCAAACAGGCGACGGCCAGCCGAGAAATATCGAACGTTGATCGTTGCGCAAGAATTACTAGCGTGCGCGCCACCGGGAATGTAAAATGCGACGGCTCGGCGGAATCGCGAAATTGCGGAATGTTATTTCGGCTTTCCGCCATCGTTTCCACTCCCCTGGCCGGAAGGGGAAAGGTGACGGGAGGAAAATACGTACAGTATTCGGCAAAATAATAAGACTATACATTCGGCGATTTCAAAAATTCATTTTCTCCTAGCGATAGCACTCAGGAAATTAAATAACGATTTGCGGATACGCTCAACACTTTCTTTACCCAACAGATAACAGTTGTTCGAAATTTCGGTTCCTCGTAACTGTTTTAACCCTTCGCACTCGAATGGTAAACGCATGACTAAATATTGCTGTATTGCATTCGACGCTATTTTCATTCTAAAACTAAATTTTTCTTCCGTCTTAAATTTTCATTTTATTGATAGGAAACTGATCCGATTTCCACATATGACATCTAAATGTTTAATAATCTGTTAAATACAATTTTGTAATGTAACAAATACATTGCAATATTTTTTGTAATTTCTATGAAGTAATGCCACAAGAATTTCTAGTGGTGCTTCTGAAACTCCACTCGAGTGCGAAGGGTTAATAGATTACTAAACGTTTATTGTACGAGTAAATCGCGCCATTTTGGTGTGTGTAACATGAAAAATATATGGAAGGGAAATATTCTAGGTCGGAAGAGATGTCTAGGAGTTAAAATAGCTCCTAGTGCAAAGGGTTAAGTATGGAAACCGATGTTAGAAGGATTTTCAAGCCGTAGGACAAGTTACGAGCCATTTCGAGTGGCAACGGAGGCAAAATAATAGAAAATGGGGTCGGTTGCGCGTGACAGAAGAACGACGGGCGGAAGAAATGGCGGAATTCCGGCCGGCCGGCAATTCGACTGCGATCCGTTGTCGGATTACTGGATTGCTCGGCGACACGTGAAATAATTTCGTACGGTTAATATGAAATAAATCCGCCGGGCCGGTTTTCCGCTGGCCGACGCGACGCGACGGCTTAAAAACACAACTGAAACGAAGTTCGGATACCGGTTAAACAAGGCCGGGGAGTTAGTTCGATAGTTAAACGGGTTGAGAAGCTTTCGAGAATAATGCCGGATGGCTGGACGGGAGCGGGCCGCGTATTTGCAGCCGATAATTTGCCGGTTGCAATTCACCGGGCACGCCGCGTGCGAAAACCCGGGGCGAGCCGAGCCGAGCCGAGCCGATTTCGCCAGGCGAAATTTTTAACGCGATTACCTCCTCCGGCAGGATGTTACGGACATGAAACGCGCGCGCGGCCCGACCCATGCCCATCCCGTCTCTCCCTGCCGCGCCGCACCGGTTTACGATGGGAACGTGACTTCCCCGCCATTTTTCGGATTACCGGCGCGTGTGTACGTTTAGTTTGATAGTTCGCTCGCCGGAACGCTGAATTTTAATTGGCCGCCGGAAACTTTGGAATTGCGTGCCTCGACGGGCCTTCGAACCGCGGCGATGACTTCCGGTTCGTTTCGAATTCGAAAACAATTTCGACGCGACGCAACGTCGAGACGCAACCGAAATCCTCTATTAGCGTTTAGGCGATTCTTTCGCTTTTGAAGACGAGCATGTTAGAACCTAGGTGCTTCTGGTCCCAAGGTTCTGGGGTAAGTGCCGTGGGGTTCGTCACAGTCCTCTTACCAAAAGGCTCCCCCACTCCGTGGCCAGATCCTTCAGGACAAAGAGTCCCTCGTCTTTTCTAAACATTCTCATCTTCAATAAACAGTCAATGCTTAGACAATCGACAGCTGTGAGTTCACGGACTGTAGAAGGTGAGCCACAGATATTATAAAGCCCTGGTACTTCTATATTGTACTTCTTAATAATTTGTACAATGGATTCTATAGAAATTGTATTATATTTTTCTGACTTGTTCGTATCTTTTCTTTCGATCATCCTGAAAAGTCGAAGATAACGGAATTCGTCCTTTCAGTCTTTTTCATCTTATTTTATCGTGAGTCTACTTATTGTTATTACACGCACCCAGCATTTTATTCGCCCAACTGCGGGCCGCCTCTGTTCTACATGTTTAACGAGTTGTTGAATTATATTTCCATACAAATCGACTCGACGTAATTTCTTCTTACTCAGTTGTTCGAATATGCATCATCTTTTTCACTCGTTTGCTGAATATATTGTTCCTATTATATCAGCCTGCACTACTTCTACTTTTTTCATTTTATTATGCAATGAAACCCCACATAGGATTATTAGCAACATACACATGGCTGTGCATGCTAACATTACTTAACGTAGGTGGCTTATAAACTAGAATTGAGACAATATAATGAACATTTTCGAATACAATATTAACACTAAGGATATGAGCAGAGTCTTGAGAAATGAAATGAAGAGAGGGTCCGCACAAAAACGAATCTATTGTATAGAGTGGAAAGAAACCACTGTTGCAAAATTTGCGAATCAGAGTATCTCTGTTATTATCATAGATCGGTCATTGCCGTAACACATGATTAGGATCCTGTACCAAACAACCACATGGACGACCCGTGTCGGCAGCATTGTAGATAAGCTTCAGTTTTCTGTGGAGTGTGTGCAAGATCTTCGAGAAAGAGAGAGGGTCACATCTCAGTCGGTTCCAAGATCTAGAGATGTGTTAAAAATGTCTCTTTCCTTATCTTCGGACCAGCTGTTGTTGAGTTTCAACTTGTTGATAATTCTGGAGGTTCTATTTTTAATAGATCTATTAGAGAGACTGGAGTAAGTTTGCCGAAGCATCTTTGCAAGTTGAGATAGGTCATCAGCGAAGGAGTGGGCCAGTTGAACGATGTTTGAATTACCCTTGGCTTCTGATAGAAATTCTTTGTATCGGTCGTATCGTAAGATATATGTGTCAGAATTTCGACTAACATTATGCCTAATTGGATCCAAAGCTTGATCCAAATCATCCATCGTCTTAGAGCTAACCATTTCACTATAGTTCTCAATTTTTTTCTTTTTCCCAGCTGGAACAACCGACCTTTTCACTGAAGTAGGATTTCAGAAGTTTGCATCAGCCAACTCATTCCCTGAAGTAACGTTCAAAGAAGCAGTAGAGAGTACTTTGTCAGGTTTATCGGAGACGTCGTGTGAAGTATTTGACGCGGTCTCGTTCCACTTGACTGCAAACACAACTATTTGGTTGTTCTCCTGTCTTACACGTTACCGTTCGATTCTTTTGCTCGATCGGCGTTTCTGTTAGATTTTTCCCGCTTCGAGCAAAATTATTATTCTATCGGTGTGATCATATCCTGCTCCAAGTAAACATACTACGTATAAACACGAACGATATTCCACGTGCTTGACCGTAGGTTGAATAAATTATCGCAATGCAAATGGAGATGTGCCCGTGGCGTCCGAATCAAAGTTGACGATCACACTTCGCTACCTTGAACCATCATCAAAGTCTAATACAAGCGACTAAACGATTCCGTAACGGAATGAATTACGCGGCTGGCTGAACGGAAACATAGAGTTCCATTAAAGCAAAGAAAAGGGTCATCTCGAAATCTCGGCTGCATCTCCGCATAGATAAGATTTATGTTGCCCCATAAAATGTTCTTCACGGGTCAGCGTAGGTTCTAGGTGAAACACTTTTTCACGGTAACGTATAGTTCTGCAGATAATTGTACGGACTGGCTACAATGAAATTACCGGGTTCCATCGCGTGCAGATCCCGTATCTATAGGGTGTACGATAAGCGAGATTCTGTACCTCTGGATTGAATAGGCCGCAAGATTGTCCTTGACCGTATCTTGCAAGGTCAAATCTTCAAGGGCACTTTTAGTTCATTCATTTCCAAGCGTTCTAGAAACGGCAAAGAAAACACCAGTAATTCGAGAAGATTGTAACCAATTCCGAAGCCTTGACCGCAGTAACATTATTGCTATTATTATTATTATTAGTATTGTTATAACCGCCGTTGTTTGTATCGAGCACCCCTGCATACGCGCATCCCAAATAGTATTTGCAAAATCAATCTCGTATGATCTAATTCAGGACCACACTTTGAACAAACCAATAATGTTGAACTAGCCTCTGCACACTCAAAAAATATCTATGACTCCTTTTTTGACGATATATAAAGAACTAAGGCAAGTCCTGAAACGGAGGGATCAAGTTACCCTATCCAGAATCAAAATAGGCCACCCTAACAATAAGGGAACAGACTCGTTCCTGATAACAAACGGTCCAGTACCAATACGTGAATCATGCAGCATATCGACGTCAATTAACTACAATTTGATGATCACTGTGTAACAAATAATTTTGTTGTTCTTGGAAGCAGGGTGCAAACTCATTTAAACGATCCCCAATTTCCCGAACTGTATAGCCGATGTACGCAGATACGTTCGAAACTGCGTAATGTCCTCTAGAATTCATGATATTTGTTATATCACAGGATATGCTCGAGGCGGTGACTCCAACGTCGTTGCAACGTCAATGCAAAATTCCGATCTTCATACGGCTGCGTGACTTATCGTTTCTGAACGACATTGTTTGGAATTATTCACTGGCGTCCACCTCTGAACGCTTGGCTTCGCGAAGAAGACAGGCCGGAATCATTAGGATCTAACGTTCCCGCTGAGCATCGTATCGCCGGGCACACAAACGAACCGAATTTCCGAACTATCGTGCCGCTATAATGATTCCGTGGACCGACGCCGAGGCCTCGATCGAGAAGCGATCGACCCCTTTTCCCTATTCAGCCACGGCACGCTCGATCCGCTCCATTTTTGTTCCCGTTTTTCCCCACCCCGATGACTTTCCATGCGCCGCGTCGCCGTCTGCGCAGTTCGCGCTGTCTCGGGGCCGTAAATCAAAAGACAATCGAAAGGAAAATCCGATCAGACTCCGCCGGGCGAGGAACGCGGGGAGGGGGCGCGGAGGGGGCGGGAGGGAAAACGAGAGATCGAGAAAGGGAGAGAAACGGCGTAGCAGGGAGGGGGAGGGGGAGGAAAACGATCGGCCGGGACCGTCGACAGAAATGAAGTGTCAACAACAGCGAGCGAAACGACCCTCTGTTTTCGTTGGTGTCGATACATCGTGTCCGTTTCCCCCGGCCCGGTGTAAATTACGTTCCGAACCGATGTTTTCGCCGCGAGCCGAGCCACCGAGCTGAGGGTTTGCGAAACGCAGACGCGCGGAGGGTAATAAAATAAATTGCAGCACTTAGCGGGAAGCTTCGAAAAGCGGGGAGTGGGGGGGGGGGCAACAGCTTCCTGATCCCCAATACCTCTCCCCCGGAAACCCCTTATGCCTTCGCGTGGGAGCCACGGTGCCAGCGGAGTTACCACTTTACCCCTGGCAGCTTACGTCGACTAAACTACGTCGATTAGCGATGCTTAATACATCCCCCAGACAACACGGTGGGTTCGAAAACGCTCGACCGTCTTCGCTCCTCGATCCCCACCCCGCACAGTGGTCCTAATCAATAAATTAGGATGGATGAAGGTCTGTGTGTGTGTGTGTGGACGGATGAAGGGCGAGCGGTGGGGAAAAGCGGCCAGTAAATAAGGAAAACGAAATCACGCATAGGAAAACCGACCGTTGCCCGGGAAAATAAACAAACAAGACGAACGTTATGAAAGAGGGCAGACAGGACAGCGCGAATTAGTAGTGTCAACAAGTTGCGTACCCGATTAGCCGGCTTTGTTCCCACATCAAAGGTAAAGAAAAACACGTATCAGTGAATTTTGAGGATTTTCTAGCTTACATGGGAACATATTCAGATGCGAACATCCAACTTTGATGAAACTTATCGGAGCTTATAGTTCTTTGAAAAATATTTGACACGTGTTTTTTTTTTATCGACAACCATCCACTTTGAAAAGGTGAAAACAGCCCTCAAAGTTGGGGGTCAAAACCATATTTTTTGAGATATCTCGGAAACCAGAGATCGACAAAATTCGAATTTTCTTTTAAATTGTGTGTTTTACAATGGGAAACGTAGTCGAGCAAGAAAAGTTTAAGAAAAGTTATTTGTTTAAACAATATATTAAAAATTTGATTTTTTTGCAGTTTCTCTTATTAAGGATTTATTTCTGACCTTGCCAAACATTCCTGTTTTTTTGTCATAGACATATCACAGGAGAAGCATATGAAAACAAGTGTAAAACCAATTTCGTTGGTGCGTCGAATTTCGAGGGTTGTTTTCACCCTCCGAAAGCGAACAATGACCAATAAAGGAAAATACGCATCGATTCCGATATTACACATATTGACCGAGTCCCATGGCGCGTGTAGGTGTGATTGAACGATTCAGATCCCTTGCCTACAGCCCTTGTTCGGGGAGTAGTGCGAAAATTTTGGGGATCAAACGATCAGCCCTGGCTTCTTCGTGTCTGAGATCGCGGTTCAATATTGGTGTTCGGTTCTTCACTGAGAATATTTAACACGATCGGGTGACGGAGATGTTGCTAGGGCGTTCGATTAATCTTGTACGGTTACAAGACCCAAACAAGATCAACGGTCTTGGACGTTCTCCGGGATTCCCGAGGGATGCTGAGACTGTTGCACGCTCTGGGCCCAGTGGGCGTGGATCTCCGGGAATTATCAAATCGGATTCAAAATCAAATAACCCTTGATAGAAATGGGGTAGAGCGATGACATTTTTTTTTAATTAAAGCTCAAACTTTGTAGAATATAGCAAAAATAGGGAGATTATGGTACGAACGCTTTTTAACCTTGGAAAAATTCGGTAAACTTGCACAATTTCAAGAAAAGTGTGGTTTTCCCAATGCCACGGGTGGAAAAAATTTTCTTTTAACATGCTATACATTTGTCATGCTTTTAAAATGCTGAAAATTTGTCTACGACCTCAGGATTTTGCAAAAAATAGATTTCTGGGACAAAAACTAATGAAATCATTCTTTCCTTGAAATGATTGGATGGTAATAATCTCCCAATTTTCCCACATTCCTATCGAAAGTTCCTTGATTTTGAATCCGATTTCGTCCAAATTATCCACTGTGCGGGCCTGTGAGTGAGGGGTGGACATTGTCAGCCCGAAGTCGGTTCGAAGAATGCAACCTCGTTAAAGAAACCACTCTGCGGAATTTCATTAATTTGTCGGGCTGGTCGGAGAGAGCTGAATGGTCGTCACAGAGATGTCTACAACAGCGTTTCTTTTAACGGAGAGGAATGTTTTGTGAAACATTCAGTGATCGATAGACTGTGCATCTTTGTGCATTTGTGGTGTGCTCAAAAATTACGAGAATCGAGCGTTGTTGTGAGAGCCTGAGCCGAGCGGTAACGAGATGCGCGGACGAACTCTATGCGGAATCGGGAAGCTGCGGTCGGAAAAAGTTAAATAAATTATCCGATCTCGTTAAGCAAACGAGGCCACTCTTTTCTTGTGGGTGCTGTAAGTATTTTGCATTTCTGATCAGATAGTTGTTAAATATGGAAATGTACGGTACGACGTTTACGGTAAAACGTCAGAACACGCGTAAGGACGTTTTAATAACGAATGTTTTTCTAGGATTGATCCATGTATAAACTGCGATTGCGTAACGACAAAATGAATATTCTATCAAATTAATAGATTCAACTGTTTACTTTGTCGTACTATTTGCTGCATTGATAATATATTGACAATGAAATAATATTAACGCAAGTGCGAAAAGAAAGAAAGAAAGTAACTAATGACGAACGTCGAATTAATCAGTGAACTATTAAACATGGAAATGAGATTCTGTTTTGAACAATAGGCATGGGATCTTCGGCAACGTTATAAAGACCTTCAATTAAAATGCACATACATCAAGTGGTTGATATTATGACACGAGCATGTAACGTGAATGCCGTGATCGGTATTACAAAAAATACGTCATGTCCGCGTCCATTGCGAAGCATATCAGAAAATACATTAAGCTCGGCCGGTTCGTTACGCTTTTATATATACGGGCAGAACACAGAAAGTAGTATTGTTTGAGTCGGGAGAGCGTAACAACGATATCACCGGTCACGTTATACTAAGTTTGTTACGTTCGAAAACTTGCCAAGGGTGCAGAAAGAAAGTGTTCAAAATGGGACTCGCGGAGGTTTACGATTATTATTGGAACCAAATGGCCGGTAACTAATTCTAATAAGTGTTTTACTACAATAAATAAATATTGGACCATCATGTCAGCACCACGAACTTCGTTTTATATTTTTATAAGGCGAAACACAAAGAACCGATCGCAAATATTCGATTTCTGCATATATAATTCTGTGGCTTGTAATAAATGAGGAAAAATAAGCAAATACTATTTTAATAGCATTTTCTCTCCAAAAAAATCGCATTATTTATGGGGTAACTTAATAAAACCAGCCTTCTACACATTTACCTTCTCCATATTTTTTTTTAAATTTTAATCTAAGCAGTGGAAATTCCAGTTTATTGTATTACCGCATTAACTATTTATCAGTCCACGATACATACCTAAGAATCTATTTTGTAAACTTTTCGACACCGATAGCAAATGCCATCGTTGCTAAGTAGAACATTGACCATATTTTACTGGTTCATGCTGCTCACATTCCTTCATTTTACTTAAGAAAAGTGAAAGTTTTGTTCAAACATTGACACATTGCCTACTTGTTCGCGATTCACAGTTAAAGATTTATTTTTATAAACTGTTCGATGCTAATCGCAAATTCGATCGTTGGAAAATGGAAACTCTGACCATGTTCTACACCGCCATGTTCTCCATTCTGTCTGACTTGACTTAAGAAAAGTGAAATTCTCGCCTAGCTATTAACAGATTACCTTGTTCATCGAATCGAAAATGTTCGAAGGTTCTTTTTAATGTAGCACCGCGCTCCCAGAAGTCTATTAATGGATTACCGGTAACTGAAACGTTAACTTTGGAACAATGCCCTAACGAAACCGAATATTGACAGGAAAAGTTTGCGTCGCGGCGAACAAAGACCATTTGTCTTCTGTTCCATAGTTCTACGCGGTATTATTTGATCGGTACCGAGTTACTTCAATCATTTGTGATTTCAGATAAGAGGACCAACGTTTTGCCGTTGGTGGGATCGCCGGTTATGATCCCGGCTATCCTCTTCGCGTATCTATACTTCGTCCTGAAATGTGGGCCGCAGTACATGAAGGACAGGAAGCCGTACGACCTGAGAACTTTCGTGAAATTTTACAACATCTTCCAAATTGTCAGCAATGCCTTTGTGGTGTACCGACTTCTGTCGCTGGGTTTAGTGACAAAAATATCGGTTATCTGCACCCCACTGGATTACTCATCGGAGCCCATTCCACTACAGGTATGCGGAAATTAATGTCTTAAATTGTACAGTTTGTTTTTAAAAATTATTCGACATAGATACTGTGAAAGATACTCTAAGGTTAGTTGAATCGCACAATGTAAAGTGAAGGATCGAATTATTGAAAGCCACAGCACGAAAAATACATGCAGTAACGAGCAAAACTGAGTCTACACTGTTTGAAGCAACATAACTTTTTAAAAATTATTTCAAATGACATGAATGTTATTGAGAAGTTAGAAGGATTAGTATATTAGACGATCTGTAAAATATTTTTGGACAAAGTTTGAATTGGTCGGACTCGGGTTTTTTCAGTCAGGGGCTGAAAAAAATTGAATACTAAAACTATTGCATACACCGAATAGTTTTTATGAAGAGCTGTTCTATTTTATACTGGGATAATATCAATGATTGTGTACAGTAGATTTGTACAGTATTCTATCCTCTGTTACAGATATCCTACGTATTCTGGCTAACTTTGCAGCTAAAGATCATCGACTTGGTTGAAACAGCAGTATTCGTGCTGAGGAAGAAGGACAGACAAGTTTCCTTCTTACACCTGTACCACCACGTGTCAACGGTGTTATTTGCGTGGTTGATAACGAAATATGTTGCCGAAGCGATGTCAGCGTTCATGATAGTGGTGAACAGCTCCGTACACGTGATTATGTACACTTACTACTACTTCACCGCGTTGGGAGACAAAGCGCCAAAAATACTGAAGTCGTTAAAACCTTATCTAACAAGAATACAAATGGTAAATAGAAGTTCTCTAGTATTTCTCCGCTGATTTTACTGCCATACTCGTGATCGGACTGCGGACAAGTAGGTTTAAGTTCTTTTACCATGTTATGAGACACGGACAGTAGTTAAAACCCGACCTAACACGGACCTTTGTCGTAGTATTTGTTAGCGATGATAGCATATTAATAAGGGGAAAAGATAGCACATCAAGTATTTTTTTTCCGAGTTTGATAACATAAACTGAAGAAAATGAATATTTTAATATTGCAACATTTTTTGACATATGGACATGTACAGTGTACCGATTGTATCTCAAAATATTAACGATTTAAAACAATGTATTCTCGACGAGTGGAAGAATATTAGCGAAAAAGATATTTGAAAAATGTATAAATCTTCACCAAACAGAGTGACTGAAGTCATTAGGTATGAAGGAGGTTCTATAAGACATTGAGGTTTGATCTTTATTAATTAATTGGTTTATATTTCAAGTTTTTCGTTAAGTGTGCTATTATTTTGTTCGGTTTACAGACCACAATATTTACGTTTTCTATTTTTCTATTTATCGTTTTTAAACGTTGCGGATGATACTCGGTACATTATGCATATGGACATGTCCAGAAATGTTGACATATTAAAATATTCATTTCCTTCAGTGTATGGTATCAAACGAGAAAAAATATGTGATGTGTTATCTTTTTGTTCGGAAGTGTAGATTCAATATTTTATTATACCAACATGCATTCCGAAGCATATTTAAACTGTACAGACTTAGATTCTTCGGGTTCCTTCAAATCGGACATTGATGTCACTAACACGTTTCTATTTCTTTTCCAACAGGTGCAGTTCGTGATCCTAATAATACAAAACAGTATGTCACTGCGGCCTTCCTGCCCAATAACCAGGATTCCGGGCTCCCTTTCTATTGCCAATCTTGTCGTCAACTTCATGCTCTTCTACAACTTCTATAGGAAGAACTACACGCAAGCGCAAAAAAATAGGTAGAATGCATCGCAGACATCTCTAACCGAGATTAATAATAAATTAACTATTTGTTTTTAGAATCGAATTAGTAATTATTGGTTATTCACTTTGTATTGGATGATGGTCACATTTTAAAGTAGAGTGTGTCACGATGCTTTTTCCCATTAGAAATTGTTCTATTAATCAAATACTACTTGTTATTTGTGTTATTTCCTTGTTCATAGCAATCCATTCATTGGACACTGTTTGTCGTATTCTACACAGTTGTAAATCTTGCTGCTTTGTATATCGGAGCGTTAGCCTTGCGAAATTAATAATAAATTAGACCTGACACTTATGGCTCCATAAGTAAATGCGTGTAATGTGAAACGTAACCGATTTAACATAGAAAAGATTTATGTAGTCGAATGATCTTATTTATTTTGTGTTTACTAAGTTGCGTAATTGTGAAACCATTTGACCGGCAGCATAGGCCGATCATCAACAATTATCATTGAAATCGAAGTTGTCAATTAACTGGAAATGATGTGTATCATCAGTAATGGACACATGCGACGACACGAACCGTGCTGCAATCAAATTTAACAATTCTATATGACACCCGCAATTAGCGTGTTACTGGCAAATGTATTTGTGTATGTAGTTTCACAGCTGTTCATTTGGTTGATCCTAGAAGCAATTTTAAGACTACCATCAATTTAAGTTTTTAATTATATTAGTCATCCAGTCGTTTCAATCGATGTTTTCAATTATTTTCCATCATACACAAGGGGTGCTCACAAATTGTTGTAGTAGCGATCGCATTGTTGGAAAGCTCGACAATAGACGATTTTGAGAAGGGAGTTGTCATCGCGAAATGGCTGTGGAAACTATAGTTTAATGTACCCGTCCGATTTCCGACAAGAAAATTATCATTAGTTATCATATTAGTTGTCATGGTTAAAAGAAAATTTCTACGCTAAGCAAGATTATATTCACTGAATGTACCCACCGATCTAATAAAAACATTACCAAAATTTCATATACCTTTCCTGGCTTCTTTACATCAACGACTTATTCTTTAACCATTTTTAAAAATACTCGTTTAAACATTTACCGATTGGCAAACGGTTTTCCATCGACTGTCTCCGTACGTTTGTCATTACATGAACGCATTTTTTGGAGGCCAATAGTTTATGGTAAATTTAAATTTTTGTTTACGACACAAATTGTATACATACACCATACACAATATACAGTGATCGGAATTGCTTAAAAAAAATTGAGTATTGATACAAATATAAATAAATGTTTTATGAAAAATTCTTTTATAAAACTGTTGCGTGGTTAAATTTAGAGACTTGTGTATCGGTGTATATATTCGAGATTGACCAACAAGCCAGATGGGGCATCTCAGATGAAAAATATTATTTTTCCCGACTTAAGCACTATCATATTAGGTTGCATACAAATTTTCAGATTTTTAGCTCGACCTAAAATATTTTTGTTCCTGAGAAGGTTAAGGGATGACATTTTAAACTTCCCGCCGTTTTTTTCCTGTGAGTGGTAGAACTGTTGTTGTTTGAGCAACTTCAAGTAAAAACTTTACGGTTACGGAGGAAATTTAAAGGATGGTTCTCCAAAGACAATATAAGACAAAAATGAAGGATAAAAAATTGCGATTCCGGCTTTATTTTATAGTTACTATCAATTAAAGATCCGCCTAGAATGCGGCAACCCGACGAACAGAGCTGCACCTCTACGCACGACGAACAGAGGTGCAGCTCTGTTCGTCTGGTTGCCGCATTCTAGGCGGATTTTTAATCGACATTAACTAATAACTGAAGCCGAAGTTGCAATTTTCTCATTCCTCATTTTCGTTTTATATTGTCTCGGAGAACCACCCCTTAAATTTTCTCTTTTATCCACCACTTAAATTTTCTCTTTTTGATATCTTTTGCTGCCTACGACTTATAAGCAGGCATGTAGAAAGCGCGGTACGGATAAAAGAGTCGTTATCTCCCTTAAAGTGAAAAATGGTCACGAACGAATTACAGCTACAACAGAATAAAAAGTCATTTATTATTTCGAATGTCACAGAATTCATGAACATACGCATAAAAAGAATATCTAAGAAGAAAGATGAAACTATTATTTTCATGATTCGAGTAAAGAAGAATTCTGTTGGACTCGTCCTGAAATGGGCAAAAAACCTGGTTGTCGGACATAGTGCGACTTTCTTATTTGTTCGAGTTATGCGACATGGTAAAAATGGTATTCATCAACTATAACTAGCTCTAGAATGCGAAAAAATCGCCATAGAATCTTGTGCAAAGAAGCAACAGGAAGAGCATTTCTTTCTCTTAAAGGCCCTTGTTTTATTTTTTCAATTTAACTAACATTTCGATGTAGCAGGTCCTTGAAGCTTCCTCCAGAAGCACCTGAAGAACCTTCCTCTTTCGAATGAGCCTGTTGAGACGCAACACAATGCGAGACCCACAAAAGGGTCTCTTCGAATTTGACTCCGAGTCCCGATCGCTTCAACCACCCTTACTAGAGCCAATAAATTAGCCTAAGGGTCGAAGAAACGTCAGACCCAAGAAACGGGACTCGTCCCGTTTTCTCTGCGAGTTTCCGGCACGAGAACATAATAATTTCATTTTTTCTCACCTTCGACTCGAAGAAAGGAACCACAGTTTTATTCCGTTAGAGGACGATGACTCGGTATATCGTACGCACGGTATTTCGTCGCGAGATAACTCGTCCGTGGTCGCGAAGTGGTTGAAGATACCGGTTCGCCTAACTCGAGGTTAGTTCGTCACGTTGATGTTCGTCACGTTGGCGTTCGGCTCGGGCGTCAGTATACGAACCGAAGTACGCTATCAGCACATAATACTTCCATCATTTCTTTATTCAATGTTAGGAAAGTAGGTCATTTCTCGATCGTTTATATACATAGTTGAATGCACGTAACATGTAGATTCGTAGAATCCATTAATTAAAACACAAATGTGGCCTAGATAGCAACCTAATAAAATGACGAATATGTATCGTGCAGCTCTCAGTTTTCCGCAACCCGGGATTGCGGTTAAACAAGTTGCACCGTAGTTTGATCGAAGTATTTTGTGCGAAGAAACGAACTGGACAAAATGGGGATTGTAGAACTGTTCAATCAAAATTGGAACGAAGGATTTGGTACGTTATTGCTAATCTCGATTTCCTTTCGATGCAAAAGCAACATTTCAAGTGAGAAACAGTTCAAGAGAATTGTCGGGAAAAAATGAAATTGTTGATTTGCAGTTTCAGTAGAAATTGCTGTTAAACGTCAGCTTATAACGCGACAATACTCCACAAGAAAGCCAATTTACAGTTCGAATGTTAGGTTGAAAGGGAAACAGTGTTCTAAGAAACTCAATAACGATGAGGAAATTTCCCGCGAATACCGCCCGCAAATATCGTTTATCTTCTGTTTCGTAGTTCTTCTCGTATTTGACTAACGTAATCGCTCGGTGTTCCAGACCTGAGGACGAAGGACCTGGCGTTCGTAAAGTCGAACTATATCTTTCCGTCAATCATAATCGCGTATCTATACGTTGTTCTGAAATGGTTACCGGATTTCATGAAGAACAAACAACCGTACACCTTGACAACTTTCATCAGATGCTACAATGTCTTCCAAATTATAACAAACGCATTCATAATCATACGGTTTGTTTCATTGGGGGCGCTGAAGGATCCAACAAAATGCGTTCCCGCAGATTATTCGTTCGAACCCGTCGCAGTGCAGGTATGTGAAAACCGTTACGGTAATGTTTCAAATGTTTTGTGTGAAAGAGGCGCGTACAATATTTGCCAAATTCCTTTGTTTTGAACTATTATATATTCTTACGAATTTCATATAAACATGTTTGTAATGTTTTCCTGATTAGAAGCAGACCAAACACGACGTCATTCTTGTCTATGCTTCATATAATATGAATTGTCTATACTTCATATGATTATATTAATTAATCAATATTCAATCTAACATTATCGCTAAGCAACTGTCCATACAATAGAACTTTCGATTTATGTCACGAAGAAATTCTGACAGTAGAAGTTTCCGAGAAAACTAGTTAAACAGAGAAAAGTTTTGTCACGCTATTAGAATTATAGTCTTCTAATAGTGACTGAACATAATATAAATGACATTTCGGGTCCACGTTACTCCACCCTGAATCGCATAACTCACATTCGCTAAACGTTATTCGACTATACGCAAACCTGGTGTATAAACTATTCAAATGTGACTAACTTTTGACTGGGATTTAAAAAATCTGAAACTAGTGGTAAAGAGTTACGGGCATTAGCATTATGTTCGTGTGAATTTTGCGTCTTCGATAATTGAGAATCGTCGAATTGATGTAGATTTTACTTTGCAAAATGCAATTGTAATGCCAACTTTCTATGATTCTAATGTTAGATATGTAAACTTGTGATCATTCTAATTTTTATCATTCACTTTTCTATTATGGATATCATAAAAGATGGAATATCTATCTGATTATAATAATAATCATGGAAACATACGAACGAAATAATCTTCCTGGCAATATAAGAAATTTCATTTATTCTCACAGATAGCGCGCACAGTCTGGTTGGCCTGGATATCAAGGATAATCGACCTGATTGAGACAGTAGTATTTTTGCTCAGGAAAAAGAATGAACAGGTCTCCTTCTTGCATCTGTACCATCATATATCAGTACTGGTGTTGGGATGGTATACAGTAAGATTCTATGCAATCGACATGCTTTCGCGTCCAATTGTGCTGAACTGTTTCGTTCACGTGGTCATGTATAGTTACTACTATTTCAGTAGTTACGGCAGCAAAACGCCGAAAATAATACGGAAGATGAAGCCACTCATCACAATAATGCAAATGGTAAGTGAAAGTTGAGGTCCATTATTTAGTTATTTAGTATAATATTAATAATGTAGATAATATATTTTTATCTCTTTCACAATAGGTGCAATTTGTCCTAATGGTGTTATACAGTATTGTGACAATCGCCCCATCCTGTCCTTTACCAAATACTCCCGCGGTTGTACATGGTGCGAATGTGGCTGTATTTTTCGTGCTTTTTTATAACTTCTACCGGAAGAGCTACAAGACGCAGGAGAAGCAAAAAGACTGGTGACTGAAAATCATCTCAGGTGTCACAGCAGGCACTGTAATCCAGCGAAAATAGTGTAAAATTTCGATTTATAAACTAACAAAGTTGAGAACAGAAAATTGTGATACGTATTTATTTTGTTTACGCGTTGTGCTGCAGAACGTGTAATTTTATTATTATTATTATACATCAAAACAATAATAACAATAATCCCTATATTTTGTGGTGACTTCTTATACTTATTAATTCCTATTATCTATCGGCAATTGTGTAATATCGTGAAGTTAATAGTCATGGTCGTATGCTAACAAGACTTCGAACAGCTTTTAATATTCTTTCGCTGGTTGCGCATCCGGAAGTGAATATTGCATAACGTATGCAAAGTAACCGATGCCGTCCAAACCATTCAGATTTCCATATTCAAAACTATAGGTAACGTCAACTTATTATGTATTTCGTCAACAATCGCGTTTACAATAATCAACAGCAATTATATAAGCATGAATGACCCTGTCATTCAGAAATCCTTAGAGTGCCTACTTGAAACTACGACACTAAATACGGTTCAAATTGTATCCTGTTTAGTGTCATTTCAGTCCGAAAAATCCCACAAATAAAGTTCCGTAAAAAAAAATAATGAAAAACAAAGAAGTTTTGTAATTGGATTAATAGTGATTACAGTGGAGGAGATAGGCGAACTAAGATCGCGTAGATCCGTTCGGCTTGGATCAAGACTTTACTGTAATCGCTTTCCCGCGTTAGAGACATAATTCAGACCGCTGTGCCTCGTTTCGAGTAGCTTATTAAGAGTTCCTACTTACATCCAACGTGACGCATGATTGTCGCAAGCAGGCTGTCGATAAGTTACTCACCTGAAACAGAAAAACATTCGTCGATATAATCGGTGCAAGTAAATCGTCACTGGCAAGGTTCAAGATGGTCTCAAGCAAGCAGTGGACTCTTAGAACTGTGGTTATGTCTTTCGACGGAGAATAGAATCATTTTTCCAGAAGCTGAACGCTTCCCCGGTCTCGTTATCGGTTCTTGAAATTGCTTAGAGCGCAACGAGAGCCGATGCAGTCGGCAGCGAATTAATTGCACTCGTATATACCCTCCAAATTAGCCGACAAAAGGTTCCCACCGATGGCTGTTCTCATGGTTACAGTCGAACAAAATTTCTGAAGGTTCGTTCGGTTAATTAACCAGCCAATGGAAACATTCGTCCATTCGTCATCGTTCATTTAATAACCGAGTGCTCAACTTTTAATGAATTTCCCCAAAATGAACGGACCCTATTCAAACTGAAAACTACTTATTGTTCGTGTTCATTATGTGCGGTGAGCGCATCGTTTGGCGAGTCACAGTCGAAATTAGTAAATTAATGTAAAATATATGTGAAATAGAAATGATGTAATAATTGAGAACGTACTAGTAGAGGCGCAATTGACTGCAGACTTTATTCTATTCCGTCGCATAACATCATCAGGTTTTTCTGTAATAACTAATACCAATTGTTTATTTTACGCGTTTATTCGTTTATGGTCGAACCACCGGACGTGACAATATACATCGGAACTTTATCTGTCGTAGTTGCACTTTGAAACTCAATCTTTTGAGTATGCACCTACTGAAACCTAATCTTTTAAGGCTACACACCGAAACCCGATCGCGCCTCGGCGGCCATAATTAATCTCTCGGTAGAAATAGAAAGATGATGAATTGAACGGTTCCGGGCAAAGACTGTATCATCCATTTGATGTTGCCACGCATCGGAGATTCAATTCCGCCGGGATCATCCGGCTATTGTTCAGTTATTCACGCTTTAAATCCTGGCATTAATTAAAAACCTGGGAAATACACGTCGCAGCAATTCGCCTGCTCGTTAATTCCACCGTTTTCTTTCGTTCCTCTCCCCCCTTCGCTTTGTCATTACCTCGAAACGTTTCCTGATGCAATTGCCTCTGACGGGTTTCACGCGACTGGAGAACCAATTGTTAAACGCTTTCTCATCTCGCGAAGGTAATGTTGATTGAGTGCGAAAGTTTCGGACGGATTCAAAGAAAAATGAAGCACGATTTTCAAATGCACGAGTTCGAATCTTTAAAAACTTGCACGTCGGCTGACATCGAACGGTAATTAGATACCGTTTTAATTAACCCGTCTAGAAAATTCAAAGTCGATTTTCTCGAAAACGAAGCCTCAACTCCCTTTCCGTTTGTACTACCAGTTATCAACCACCCTGTATAAAATCCTTGCTCGCGAAATCAACCTCTAAACATCCGATTCAGCCCCAATTTCCGAATAAACAGAATCTTTGTTGTTTTTGTAAAATCCTCAATTTCCCGAATCGAAGCCGGTGAATGCAGGTAGGTTCGAAACTGCGCCTTATCCCCCGAAACTATAATCCGCCCCATCTGGGACGTAACAATGTTAATCGGTTTACCAGCTGGAAACGTGCGAAAATTCGGCCACACGTCTGATTACTTGCGTCAAACAAACTATTCTGTTTTGAAAGCTGTCCGAGAGCGCCTCCTGCGAAATAAGATATTTTAATGGTCCCACAGTGAAATCCTTTCAACCCAGGATCCTTTTCATCGCAGGCGCCTTTGATCGCGCAGGTTTATGGAAATTAATCTCGATTTACGCTCGTCGCCGGCCAAAGGATAAAAATATTAAATTTCGTCGATAAAACGTTACTGATCCTGATAGCTCCGAGCGCTTCCTTTGGAAGCCATCTAAATTCTATTACAGATAATTTGCTGCGACCCTAAACGAAAACGCGCGACACCTTCTTTCTGTGCGCAAAACTCTGCTATCCGACATTTCTATCTAAAAAGCCTGACGCAAACCAGCGAAACAGTTTGTTGACTTTGTTTATCGTGTTTGGTTTTGCGGTATACGAATTTCTCGAGTATAATATCAAACACATTCAAGTCGTGTAAATAATCCGACTGTCTTACAATTCATTTGTGCACCAAATACCTTGCTTATAACCCTCATTTAATAAACAAACACTCTATGCTAATTGCGCCCTCATTTTCGAAAGACATTTGAAAATGGGCATCCTTTTAAAGAAGTGTGTTTCGTAACATTTCGTACCTAAAGTTCTATAATTGTTCCAATTATAACTATTTGAAGCTTAAAGAGCGCACTGGGTGAATACATTTTTCATAATTATGTGCATCCGTTGTGGCATTTTTGACCTACATTGTGGAGTATGAAACAACAGAAAATTATGGATGGTGAATAACGAAACAAAAATTTCTTTCGATTTCTCACGCTCCTAATAAATTTGAAAGGTGGTTTCCGGTCCGTCAGACTCGTTTTTCGTCAGCGAAAAGACTGCGAAATATTTCGCTTGAGAATCGAAAATCTGCATACAATAGTGCAGAGAATTGAAAGACAAAAACTGCACCGATCCCCTGCCCCTGAAGTTCCCCAAAGAAATCGGCCTGTCGCGCTTTTTCGCCGAGCGTATCGAAGCGTTCACATTAGGACGGACGTCCAGAATTTTCCGAGTGTGCCACTGACAAGCTTCTCCCCGGGAACGAATCATCGGCATTAGTCGATCGATAATTACCAGGGAAGAAAACGTAGCCGGCGGCCGCGGCATTTCGCTTTACGTGCCATTAGACCCCCGAGGATCCTTATTCGGTTGCCTTACAGAAACGCGACCGCTTAGTACGCGCGTCCGATCAGCCAGAATGATAAAAGTTATGTCGAACGAACCGATTCCATGCAGCATTGGATCCCGTGGACCACCACAATCCACCGGAAACGCGAAATCGGCGGCCGACCCGGACCGCGACGCACAGTGGTCCCATTCGACGAATTAGGAGCAAAAAATACTAAAATTATCTCTCATTATTTATATATTTTTCATTCAAAATTGCATGAGACCATAACGAAGTCGGTGCGATTAATAGTTTTCGAGATATAGTGATGCAAGTTACGATTAAAAAATGTATAACTTACTGGGACAGATGATTATTTTTCAATTTAGTATTCCTCTGACGATCATTCAGTATTCTACTTGCCCAGACCCGTTCCACTTGAAAAATGTTGACCTCCTGTACTTTCTAGCTGATTCTCTAAATAATTTACGAGCATAGGACGATTCTCGGTCATAGTCGATTGCATAACGCCTAATTCCTTCAGGTGAATATTCATGTCCCGCCGAGTTATACCGCGCACTCTGTCTACAAAATTTTTCACAAAATGGCAACTAAAGGCTATTGAATTTATATCGAGCACAGGAGCGTTACTCTTGCTTGAAAATAGTTTGAATTAGTAACATTTAGTAACTTGGGTTCTGCACTCCACGAAACGTGGAATAGCTTGCAAAAGAAACGAGGGCCACGTATATCAAGATGTCCCGAAGTAGAAATAATAATATGAGTGTCCCTAAATTGAAATAAATTTGTAGGTTTATATTTACCTCCAACTGCGGAATTCATATTATTATGAATATAAAAGTATTAATAATGCCAGGTAATCAGAACAATTATGCGTTGCGACGCGATATTTGCGTTCGTCAATTGTTCGAAAGTTCACCGGCACACGAATATCACCGAACTTCGATTGAAAGAGCGAATTCTTCTCGAGTCGAGCGGATTTTTCCGAAGAAAAATCTTCTGACTAATTTGCTGCTTATAATTGACCTAATCGCCTCTTCTTGCGTCACCGTGGATCGTGCCACAGTTTTCTAGATCGAGGAATTTACGCACGCATATCACGTGCCACCGCGGACCCAGACATCGTCATGCGAGGATTAACACGTTCACTGCCATGTGATCCATACGTGGGTGACGACATTATTTACCTAGGTTTTAGAATTACTTTTTTACGTTAATACATTCATTGTACCAAATTGGATTAGGATCTGTAAAATGCAACAAAATTCGAGGATTACTCAATATCATTACTCATAATAACATACTTCGATTTTAAGGAATTTTTGAGGTTTCTAGTGTGGCAGTGAAAGTGTTCAATAAGTTCAGGGGTAAAACAAATAATGAAACACTGAAAAATATTTTTTAACGTCCTCGTTGTACGAACAGCTGTACTGTGTCACCCAGAAATATGAAGCTTTTTGTTCTGTCGTTTTGCCGGCACGATTCAGACTTTGTTTTCGAACAGCATTTGTCAAACAGTTGAAATTCGAGGCGCAAAACCGACTGCGGTCGAAAGTAAAAACTCGAGCGTTTTTTCGAAAGATCGTCATCGAAACTTCTGCCGCGCTTTCACCTGTTACGTCCCAGGTGGGACGGATTATGATTTTTACGGGGTAGGACGCAGTTTCGAACCTACCTGCATTCTACGTTCATAAATTCGAATTGTTTCGCGCGCTGCCTAACTTCCCAGAATTTTTAACGCGTATCTTAATTCTATTTGTTTCTTCTCCTCGCGTGACATGACCGGGTTTAAACAATAGTTTACAATATCCGTTTTATTCTTGAGCGGACAATTCGAGATCGTTCGAGTCGCGCGATTATCGCGGCGGCGTGGCGGGGTAATTAACGTGAGGTTGAAGGAAGCAATCGGCGTTCATCGGCGGGGCATAATCGCGCGATAATTCGATGCGCGAGAAGCGCGTGGCAGAAAAGCCTTTTACAGGCACACTAACGAACGCGTCTCCCGTATTTTCGGTTTCGTGCGGGCTTTAAAAGTCCATTATCTAACAGTGTTCGTTTCGCGGCCGTCGGTCCAGCCACTCGGATTCCCGACAATTCGCAGTGGCGAGAAAAAAGGAAAAAACGGAAAAAAATTTTTGCCGAGCTTCCAGCGACGATGGAAACTCATATTTTTTGCCAAATTGCGGCGAGTAACTATTCGGGGCGAGCCTCCGTCGGACAAAAAAAAAATATATATAACGAGTAAACTTTTCGTTGGCTTTCTCCCGCAAGCGTTTCCCAGCTGTTTTTCCGCGTTCGGGAAATTCCTAATAACCGCTCCGGCAAAATCTATTAGAGAACGAAACAACATGGTCCCCGAATGGACCGTTTCGCCCGGCGTGCTTCCAGAATTTTTCCCCTCTTTTTCACAGAAACCAGCCGATTTTTTAAACCGATTTTTATGTTCGTGGACGCGTGCATGTAGGCGAGAACGATTTTGGAGGATTTCCAATCCGTTTCTCAAGATCTCGTTGTGTTACCCCTAAGTACCCCTAATAATTGGTAGCATGCGATTCATCTTTCTTTAGACACAATTTAAAAGAAAATGCTGAATCCTGATTATGGAGATTCTAGAAACCCATAGATTTATCAATAGATCGCTAAATGTTGTAGAGCACGTATTGTGAGAGTTTTAGAACTTCGCAGCGAGCTTTATTTAACCCATGTAACCGTGGAATTTTAACATTAGAAATGTCGAACAAATAAGATAAAAATAAACAACAACCAAAACAAAATAAATAGTTTGCACGGAGGTGGGAATTTCGAGGAGCATAAGAAATATCGATGCTGCAGCGGAATTACGCGACGGAACGTTCATAAACAGAGTGGAGCAGCCATTACCATCGAGAGATCGACATAAGCGTTTTAAACAAGTATACCTGCGCTGCTTTTGTTCCCCGTGAGCTGTTATATCGTCACTTTACACTGCGCCTGCCGCGACTATTGTTCTTCCTATGAAACACCGGTTGACATACTTGGCTATGTCGACGGTTCTCTCCTGAACAATGCAAAATAGCAAACTAATATCTATCTACTCCCGTCATTAAAGGAAACAACCTCCTCTGTTATTCAATTCGTTTTCGCGAACCTGGGAAAACTGCCAAATCGAAATACCGTTTTCAGGCCACCGGTATCGATTAATAAATCCGCCTAGTCTTACACTATGCAAAGCTATTATGAATAATGTCAACGTGCTCGTATAATTTCGCGATTCTTCCACATAATATCTAAATCATTTCCAATCGCTCATAAAAGTGAATTGATCCACTATTTCTATGTCTTCTTTTGTGCTCGCCAAAATAGATTACAGAAATCAGGCTGGACTCGTGCAGGTTTCATTTTGAAAAATTAATTCAGTTTTTCAAACTAATACTTTCTCATGTAGTAATTGTAAAAACGGTTTGAGCACTAAATTTCCGATTCTCGAAAATAGTCGATGCTTAAATTGATGCAATCCCCTTCCCCTTTTCTAAAGCTTGGTGCACAATATTTTTTTTCTTTTTATTAAGCTTCCAATAGAAGGAGTACCGCCCCAAAAATGCGATTCAACTAATCAACACATTACGTGCCAAATATCAGCTCCACAAAATTCCCAAAAAATGAAAGTAATTTAACAAATAAGATCGAAACTAGAAAATTGCGTGTTGAGTTTGAAAGGTCTGTTTTCGCGAGGCGAAGCAGAAAATTTGTTGCGGAAATGTAGAGGGTTAAACAATCGGATGAAATTATGTTTGCCGGGCGACACGGTGGACCGAGGACATTTGTAGCAGGCCGGTGGCAAACAACGGGGTCGCTTAAGAAACAAAGAACGAAAAAGTTGCGGAGCACGGCTGATACAAAGGGATACTTTTCTTTCGGGATGGCGGAGGCGGCGCGCGATAAGGCGCGGAATTACCGCGATGTAGTAAAGACCAGCACCATTGTTAGGGGACGTCATACTCTCGGAAAGAACTCGATTACTCCTACACCGCCCCGGTCGGCTCGATGAAATATAGCGGGACCCGCTTTTATGGTAATAATAAGGACAACGATTCCGTGGCCCTTCCTATTTGTATGAAACTTTCGCGGGCTTGATTTACGAAACAAGAAGAAATGCCCTGCTCGAGCGAAACGGTACGAGAAAATGGAAAATGTTCTGTGCGGTTTCAGACTTAACACACTTCCACAATTTTACCGATAGTCTAACAAACATTTATTCAGGCAAAAGCTAATCAGTTTTCAGTGGTCTACAAATCGCATCATTAGACATTTCAAGGAAAGTTTCGTCCCGATGAAAAATCTAGGTTGCCTTCAATTGCACTGTCCAACAAAATAAAACTTTTTTCTAAATTCTGCAATTGTACACTTATTACATTCATTCGCGTCACAGACAGCTACACAACTAATTATTTCAATACAGAATAAATTTGTTTTGTTCGTTAATTCGCGTAATCTACAACCCTTAATTATTGCCCAATATCCTAATCATACAATTGAACGTTCCCACGTGATACAATCTTACCACTGGGATTGTGTCGATTAAATAATACATAAGTTACGAGGCTTACTAATCCCATATTCAAATCAACAAAGATTACAATTGAAACCGTACTCCCGGTGTAACGACCCCCTCGCCGGCCTCTCGCGTTGCTCGCAACCCTCTCTCGTAACAGAGGGGTTTCCCGGCCCCGTGTTGCATTTCGCAGTTTTCGCCACGAGGGAGCTGAAATAACAAGAAAAACAACCGTCGGAAAATAGTTGCGGCTGTCGGTAGAACCAACTGGCGATTCAATTGAAAATTTCGCGGCCGGTAAAGTCACCCTTCGAAATTACGCCCGTTAATGACTAATTGCTGTTACGCTTCCCACACGTCCGCCAGGTGAGCGAAACTTCTGCGCGGTTGCCGGAGTTGCCTGACAGTGTGCGCTAATTATAAACACAGCGATAGGTCGACGTGGACATGTTTCGGACGGCGGGACCAGTTTAAACACTGGGAACGGGGTGGATTTCGGCCGTCGAACAGACGTCATCGATAGAATCATGATACTGTGCGATCGTAGCAATTTTCAAAGGAATGTCGAAGCTATAGATTTGACAATATTGTAAATTACCGCGATATAAGTGGCGGCAGCAATTAACCCTTCGCACTCGGCCCTATTTTCATTGTAAAACTAAATTTTTCTTACGTCTTACAGTATCTTCACTTCGTTCATACGAAACTGATCCGATTTCTACATCAAGTTTTCTTTTCAAGTTTTGTAATTGGGGGGTGTGCCCCCAGTGGAGGGGATAGGAGAAACTGACTGCGATTAGGTAGCTCCGTTCGGCTTAGATCGAGAAGGACGAATCGTTTTTTTTTTCACGCTCCATTCATTCGGAACTTAACGATCGAATGTGTGGAAATTAATGAATTCGCACATGCGAAAGCTTGACTGGGTAAATCGCGCGCGTTGCCGTCGCGTTTAAATTAAACAGGATCGATTTCACGGGACGATTGTTGTCGAACGGCAATGGAAACAATTCCGGACGATTTCTCTTTGCGCGGCGATGATTTTCGTTACAAAGCGACGGGGGGAGGGGGGAAGTAGGAAAATACCCACCGGTCGTCGATACGACGGGGAGACACGACGCACAGTGGACAATTTGAACAAAATCGGATTCAAAATCAAGGAATTTTCGATAGGAATGAGATAGAACGATGAAATTTCTTTTAAACTAAAGCTGAAACTTTGTAGAATTCGGCAAAAATAAGGAGATTATTACCATCCAATCATTTCAACGAAAAAATGATTTCATTAGTTTTCGTAACAAAAATCTATTCTTTGCAAAATCCTGAGGTCGTAGACAAATTTTCAAACCAGATTTGAAATCAGAATTTTCTTGAGTTTCTGCACGTTTAACGAATTTTCTCAATGTTAAAAAACGTTCGTACCACAATGTCCCCATTTTCCTATGTTCTACAAAGTTTGAGCTTTGATTTAAAAAAATTTTCATCGCTCTACCCCATTCCTATCGAAAGTTCCTTGATTTTGAATCCGATTTTGTCGAAATTGCCAACTGTGCGTCGCGGAAACTGAATGTTCTGGAATCGAGCGGCATTATTAATGTAAGATTTTCCTGGTGGGAACGCTATCGATAGCCTGGGATAGATATATGAACGACCTTAAACCCCTCTCAACAATTCACTCTACTGGCTGAGAACGAGAAACTGTTCGCGGAGGACTGAGTGGAAAGAAAATACGGCGGCGCAAGATGGCTCTGCGAAATGATTTAAAACCCTTCCCGCCCCCGATTCCACCGGCGACCGCTTTTCTCGATCGGGCACCCTTCGCTTCCACGTTCATCGGATTTTTATGACGAGCGGAGCGTGTCAACTCGTCGATATTCATACGGGACCGTACACTTTGCGGATAAAATATAATGGTGTCCTAGTGTTGACGGTGCTATCCTTGCAGGGGCTGATTCTACATGAGAAAATAAGTCGAAAATGCGGAATTAATTTTTCTCAATCGAAGCTCCGTTTTCGAGAAAATCGACTTCGAATTATCCTTTCGTATCTGTTTGACTAGAAAAGCACGGAATATAATTTGAGCAGTGGACACTATAGTTTAACGCATTAACTGCCGCGCCGCGTCGCCATCTTTTCACTGGATTTAGAAATTAATTGATTGTTGTTTAAAGGAGCTACCGCTGTGATCAATTTTATTTTTCCACTTTGCGTTTCATTAACGAAATTACTTTAATTTCGTGTTTAAAATAAACACCTGAGAAGAATCACAGAATATTTTAGAACGGTGTATATAGAAATCGGTGCTGCACAATTTGGAGATGAAAATAAAATATAAGTGAGTACAAAGTTAATTGTTACACGACTGTGTAGCTTACTGTTTCCATTTTTGTCAGTTTTAATTGCAAAAAAAGATGAAACAACCCCCATTTGATCAGAAAAGCACAGAATATTTCTCAGCAGAATAGGGTATACAGAAATCGGTGCTGCTCAATTTGCAGATGCAAATAAAATAATAGTGAGCACAGAGTTAATTGTTAAACGACTACCCGAGATAAGAGTGACCCCAGAGTTCATTGTTATACGATTGCCCAGCTTACTGTTTCCATTTTTGCCTGTTTTAATTGCAAAAAAAAAAAGATGAAACAACCCCTATTTGATCAGAAAAGCACAGAATATTTCTCAGCAGAATAGGGTATACAGAGATCGATGTTGGGTCGGGTAGCTGCGGGTATATACCGGTGCAGCGGCCCTTTTGAGGCGAGGATAGGAGCTGCCACCACAAAGGTATCCATGGTTGGCGTTGGTCAGCAAGGTTTGGGTAGTTACCAAGGCGGCGGAGGTGACCTAAGAGGCCAGGAAGAGTGGTCAAAGGTGGCCAAGGCAGCCAGAGAATTTCCCCCAAGTCTGAAGCTTGCAGAAAGAATGACAATTATGCGGTAACGAGGTTCTATAGTTTGGCCAACAGGATCTGGGGCCGGCAGATAACATCCCCAAAAATCAGCCGACCAAGAAAACTATCTAAAGAAGAATCGTGTTCGATTAGACGTTGTCTTTGTTTTAGATGGATTTTCTCGTGGCTAATAACGACGCGTCGTAGAAGAAGATCATAGGTCTCTGTCATTGGTCAGTTAATTACCTTTTTCGATAGTGAAATAATTAAGTCTCCCGCAGAAGGAATTATAACGAGATACGCCAGCCTGATAAACACCGTTCGAAATTATTTTACCTACTTCAGCAAGTTGCCGAGCCCGGAGCGATCTAAAGCCGTTCTTTCCTCCATTTTCATCGGCTTTGTTCATAAATTGCTGCACAAGCGAAAGTTTAAGAACCTTTCACTGCTAATTTCTCCGTTTACTGAAAGGTGAACGGTCTAATTAATTTTTTCTCCCCGGAACAAAGGAGCGTTCACTGCATATATACCCCGTGTTCATTGCCTCTTCCCGAGGGTGGGCCAAAGAGCTTCTGCAAAAAAGACAACAAATCGATAGCTCTTTGTATAATTTATTTCTGGTTAATTTTTCTCTTCCACGGCAATCGTTGAAATTACATAATATCCGCGTATTATAAATAATTACATTTCACATTCAACATCTGTAATCAGAAGAATTTATGAATATCGTTGGACTACTGTAGACTCATTGAAATCATTAAGACAATCGAAACACTGTTGTCTCGCATAAAGATTATTAATGATATGTATTCGGGACTTAACATAGACTACTGCGCATTGTCTCGAGCAGCTTATTAATAGTTGTACTTACATTCACGACGAATAGCACAGCTATTGTCACAACACTCACCTGAAACAGAAAAATATTTATCGATATAGTCGGTGCAAGTAATTTTCCCGTTTTGTTTCTATAAAAATGATAAAAACGGTTGCGCAGAAGGGGCCGAATCAACGAATGCCAAATCATTCAATCGCATACCCGAGCTGACTGCCAGCAGTTGCAAGAATTCTAAGCGAATTTATCGGACGAAACAGCGGGGGCCGAATTTTCCGCATAGCTGAACCCCTAATTCGTCCAGTTCGCGGATATATTCACCCCCACCGCGGACCGGATGTCCCGTGATTGGCGGGCGAAAAGCGAACGGATTAAGATCAAGAGTAATTTCGTGACGGCGCATTTCGACGACCTAGTTCGCCCCCGAACGAAGACTGCATACACAAACTTAACTGGAGTCGGCTGCTCGCGTTCCACGGCCCGTAAGATCCCACGATAGATCACGTATTAAGAATCGGGACGTCGATCGGCGATCGTTTGCATCCGCGACGACGAAAGCAATCGGAAGTGACACGATTATGCGCGACCCCCGACGAACCGTGCAGGTCAAATACGCGGACAGAACAATAGGCGGGAAATGGAGGATGAAAAATGACAGAGATTAACCAATTAAGCGGGCCGGCATGGTTTGAAATCCGTATACGTATGCAAGGGTCAAAATCTTGACAAATTGACAATTCAGTATTGCAATGAGCAGTTTAGAAATGGTCAGTTGTGTTTCCTAAAAGTCCAATCTACGTTTGTATGGAGCCCAAATTGCGAATTTCTAACTGATCGTGGAGTAATTTGTAATATTCGGCACAAGATTCGAATTCTGAAACTAGTATGACGTCACAACGTGACGTAACGTACGGCGTGATTTGAAATCGCTTTGAAATTACCCGAAGAAATAAAGTTGTATATTTCAATCTGAATCTCGGTTTCACTTGTATCATCGAGGACGTTTATTTCAGTTAAATAAATTGTTTGTATTTTCATCGGAAATCTACGAAACGCGATATTTTTTGCGGTCGAAGGTAAACAATGTTATTTTCCGCAACAGCGTACCAAAATGTGGTGTGAAAAATCGCGACTATTTATCAGGTGTGAAACCGACGCACACCGTTTTTTACGGCCAACGAAAGATTGCTAACTTTGTTGACGCAAATATCACATGTTGCATTTCGAAACTCTTCATTTCCTTCATTCAGCCTTGAATACTTATTCGTTGATGCGCATTCCGTGGAAAAATCGAAGCGGATGAATAAATTCATAAGTTCTAGATTTCGCACCGTTAATGCAAAACATAAATTTTAAGCAGCGGATTCAAGACACAGAAGTCAAATAAAAATTGATCTGGACTCTCAACCGTTTTGAGAAGTTACCCTGAATTTCTTTCGATCTTTTCACCAGTTTGTGTTTCACCTAATCATTTTTGCCAGAAACACGTGAAATCCGCAGTCTGGTGATTACGCGGAAAATCGTCGAAAGCCGGTCGTGGAAAATGGCCGGTTGTTGCGGTTATTACTCCGATTTTCATGGACAATTTCGTTTTTACGGGAATCGGATCCGGTTTCGGACCAGATGAAACGGGATTTGTGTTTTTCCGTCCCGAAATCGTGACAGCGAAATTCATACCGTAATTGGACCGATACAACATCTACGCAGTTTACTTTATTAATTACGGGACCGGGTTGGTCGCGCGTGTGCGCGCATCGTTTAACCAGATTTCAATGCGAAAAACAAATGCGTAATTAAGCTGTGTTCCACGGTTTCATATCCGTCAATAAAAAAGCAATATTTTCAAAAAAAAATGTTTTATCTTCGCGTTGTTCAGTAACGTTAATCCGCTAAAAATGCACAATCTGTTTTTCCTATTTTTTTCTTTGTTTGCCGAAAGCTGTTTACAGCTTCAAACGAGATTTAAAAACAACGCGGGGCTTACGAACTACAATTGAATAGCGTGGGCCTCTACGCAAAATTTGCGTCTACGTTTGAACAGTTTAATGCGTTCCTGGATTATTTCGCTGACGAATAAAATCTCGTTAACGTTCTTACAGTGGGTCAAAAAAGTATTGGCACACCCAGTTTTCTTGGAATGTCTTTAAACTATAAAATACATCATCAATAATAACTACGTTCATTAGTGTCTTTTGACACACATAAGTAGTATGTTTACTGAGAATTCTCAATTATTTGTTATAAGGAAGTAAAGTGAAGAAAACAAAATAGTTCTCGACACTATCAGTTTCCTTATTCTTTTACATTACATTTCTCACTGTCGAGGAACTTCAATTTAATGAATTACCCATTTTGTGGTAACTTTCACCACTTTTATGCAATGAAATAATTAAGGGGTCAAAAATTTACCAATGTTGGAGAAGCGAAAGCACTCTTGGAAAAGTTTTTCAATGAAAAATCGAAGGACTTTTTTAGAAAGTGATTCGAACAATTGCCTTTACGCTGGCAAACTGCGTTAGAAAATGATGGAAATTATTCTGTTGATTAGCATTTAAGATTTCTTTAACGAATAAATGTTTTTCGCGAGCAAACAAAAATTTTGATTACTTTTCGGTTCCCATAATATATATTTGTCCCTGTTCGTTCGGTCCCCTTGCGACGGGGATGAAAACGAAGGAGAGAACAGCCACCGCCACCGATCTCTAGTTCCGTTTGCCTCCGCAGTATTGCGACTCCGCGATATCCGATGAACTTGTAAAACTTACGCAATCAGCCGTGAGATTGCATGCGACCGTCCCCCTTTCGCCGACTGTGTTCAACCCCCGAACCCACCCCCGACCCCCGTCACCCGTTCCGGCGTTTTCTCTGACCGCGTCGGATCGCCGGTGAACCGCAAACGATACAACCTTTGACCGTGTTCCTGAGAACCCCTAGCAGTCCGCATTACGCTCGAACGACGGTAATCGTTACCGTAATCCCCCTGGCAAAGATTCCGCCGATTGCCGAAAATTTCACCCCTGTCGCCGCGCGGGGAAACAAATCGGCATTCAAGCCGGACCCGGAGAGACCCCGGCCATTTTATCTTGTTCGCGTCATATTCGACCCTCCGCTCGCGAATACAGGGCGAGCCGTTTGACCCTCGAATCGTGGAGAATTTAGACACCCTCGAGCATCGGAGGATTTCGCACAGATTTCCAGCGTGGAATCGAAGAATCGTACAACGACTCCCGAAACGACTGTTTAATTTCTACGAGACACGATCTGTACTTCCTTCAAATGAAAGATCGGATAAATATCCGATGTATCGGTGAGTTGCGGATCTTCAGGAAAACTTGTACAGCGTGAACTGCGCGAAATGGAAGCGTAGGATCCAATGGTGCACGGTTGAAACTCTTCGTGAAGTATGATAGGAAAAAGTGGACGGAAACTTCTCGGGTAAGTGGTGTTCGCGTGGTGTCTCGTGCCGGCAGAGGTCGAGTAAACTAATGTCATCCACAGTGAACTCGCTTATCGGGGATAATTTCGAAGAAACAGGAACGAGAAAGTTGCGAAGAAAAATTTTCGAGGGTAGAGAATGGTACGCACGTAGCGCGCGATTACGCCGGCAAGAATGTCGCGGGTAAAGACAGAAAATAAATTGGAACGCGCGTTGCGCGAACCTCTGGGAGGGGGATGGAACGATCTGTGTGCAGATCCGGAAGATATTCCCTTATCCTTTCGTCGTTCGCGTTTTATCCTTTTCTCCCAGGGGCAAAAGATTTCAATTGGAAGTCGCCGCGAGAAAGAACCCGCTGGAAAAAAGAACGAGATAAAACGTCGGGATACGGTGTGTCATGTTTCACGGGAACGTCGAAAAGATATCGCGAGACGACGGAATCTGAAAGAAATTTGAAAAATGTAGCCGGTGCAGCTCCACCGTGCAAGACGTACATCTAATCGCGACTCGTAATGATTACACATCGGAATTTATTGCTCCCGGCATAATTTTGCCCATCCAGCAATCTCAAAAACCACATAAAATTGAATAGTCGAGATGCACTGGTACAGTAAATATATTCGTTTCAAACGAATTTTAAAATTGTTGCCTCCTTTTTTAAAGAGTTTCACGCTTCATTTTCGCAAGACGTTGTTGCGTCCCAGGAGGGGCGGATTATAATTTTTAAGGGCTGAATCAGATATTTTAAATATGATTTTACAAATAGAGATTATATGTAGTTAGCCCATAAACTAGATAGCTTACAAATATCTCGCTTTACGACAATAATGTTAATTTACCGAATCGCTGATTCCTGAATTGTTCGCAAGTTGAACTCGCCGGTTTTCAGTATTTCTCGCAAATTGGGGCGCTCGTATTTTCATTCGCTCGCGAGTCGGAAAATCGGAGTCGCTGTGCTGGTAGGGGTAACTGGGCACTTTTTCGAAAATAGCACTTCACCGCACTTTACACCAGAAACCCGTGATCTGTTGTTATTTATTGCGCGACAACTTTTGAAACTTTATCGTAAAACGAACAACTTGATGTAACAAACTTTGTAACGGAATGGACCGAACTCTATGACATAATGATTGATCTTTGAAGGATTGGTTCCCTTTTATAAGATGGACAGTCCATTGTTTTAATAGGATGTTGATTTAGGAGTCTCTACTTTGTAATTTAATCCTCGATTCTTCTTGATATTTTCTAGCTAATGTGTCGTCACTCCTACCATGAAGTCGGCATCCTTTCTTGTAACTTAGTATGATTGGACACCCTTTTTGTTTATTTTCAAGGTGTAACCGATCTTTGTTGTGTCTCTTGCAGGAAGATAAATTGGAATTGTTTTGTGCGCTACCTAACTTCCTGGAATTTTTAACGCATATCTTAATTCTATTTGTTTCTTCTCCTCGCGTGACATCACTGGGTTTAAACAATATTTTACAATATTCGTTTTATTCTTGAGCGGACGAACCATCGGACGTGACAATGTAAATTGTATATCGGCGATTCCGTGAAAATCAGAAATTTAACGCAGAATCCAGCAGCAATTTGTGGCGCGTTTGCCCTATCGCGTTCACCATATGCAAGGGGAGAGGGGGTGGGAGAGGTGCTTGATGGCCGACTTTCTCGGGGTTAACGGAGCGTGAAGCGATCGGGCGTGAAAAACGAGTAAACAGTGCTGAACGACATAAAACGGAACGAATAAAAATTGATGCACACCGCTAATCCGAAGACTCCGTAAGAGGCTTGCATATTTCTTCATGAATTTCGAGTTGCGGCGAAGCGGGTGCAACGGGGGATGGTGGAGTTTGCGAGGAGGGGGGTTGCTTTATCTCGGTGTTACCGCGCCGTCCCTCCCCCATTTCACGCTAGCAAGCGACGAGGGTTTCCATGCTTAAAACGAACGCCACGTCCCATTTAACGAGATTCGCCTTTCTGGTCGCTTTCTTCTCTCTTCGTATTTCGTCGATCCCGTTTCAGCCGACGCCGACGCCGACGCCGCCGACGTCGGTGTTTTGCCAGGGCCAGCCCCCCCCCCCCCCCCCCCCCCCCCCCCGCCCCCCCCGCGGGCGCCTCGCCCGGCCCCCCCCCCCCCCCCGGTATCGACAAACAGTTGCGACGAATGCAAATACCGCGAACGTGGTTTTTGACCGGCGCCGATAACGAAAAACGAAGGATACCGGGAATATTCCCGTTCCCGGTCGATCCACCGGCCCGGAATTAAAAAAGCCAAACGCGACGCTGACGAGTGCCTATTGCCGCGGCTAAGAAAAACCGCTGCGAACTATACCGGGGAACGGTTGCTCGGATATTTCAGCGCCGAGACGGTCGCACATTCCAGGCAGAAAATACACACGCTTGGACTTTATCGAACGAGCAGGCTGTGTAACGACGCTTCGAGCACTGCGTCTTGCAAATTTACGTCGTCCATTTATTTTTCTGTGCTACTGCATCAAGGGGGCATTCTCGTAATCGACTCCTTTGAATTGTATTTTCCAAAAAATATAGAACCTTAAAGCATTAAAATTCATCTATCGCTTGCATATTTGAAAACTTGAAGCAAAATTAGCTTGTACAGTTTCGTGTACGCACCTGGAAAAGAGACGAAGTAGACGAGCTAAACGAAACACACCACATAGCGTGTAAGAACAATAGTAGCGTATCTGCTTTAACACGTTGACTGCCATGTCACCCAATTGTGGGTGACAGAATGATTTGTCCAGGTTTTAAAATGAATTTTTCCTCAATATATTCATTCTATCAAATTTGGTTAGGACCCGTAAAATGCAAGAAGGTTGGTTGACTACTCGATATCATACATTTGATTTTTCAATTTTTATTTCATCAAATAACGTACTTTGATTTTGTGGAATTTTTGAGGTTCCCATTTTGCCAGTCGAAGCGTTAAATAATTACGTTGCGGCAAGCCGGAAAATAAGAACGAAGAAACACTACGGACCGCAAAGCGTTAACGTCAAGTTTCGTCGGTTCTGGCCGTCACTTCACCCGAAAAAATGTACTGCCTTCGCCGGTATTGATTTTCTCAAATCCCATCGCGTTTCTATCACGCCCGCACACGGCCACGCACGAAGAAAGAAAAAAAAAAGAAGACGAGGAAGACCCGTAGGGAAGAAAAGCAAGGGAAAAAGGCAGCGCCTCGGTTCCAAGGTTTCGCAAAGTTTTTCCCCAGGACTTCGTCATTCTTCTCGGTTCGCGTCGTCAACCTTCCTCTCCGGGATTCCTTCCTGAAAGTCTTCGTTCCCGGCGTATCCTCCGCCTTTTCTTCCGTGTTCTCTGGCGCAGTCGCCAAAGACGCATGGTCTGCATTACAAGGAGCAATATTTTATAGTTTGCCGTTTCCCGGCGCGGCCTAAAACATGCCGTCCGCCCCTATCCCCCTACCCCCTACCGCCCTGGCCACCTCCCTATAAAATACGCTTTACGACTCGCAATTTCTAACTCGCGCGGAATGGTCTGGTTACGCTCCGCGCCGTTTTCGAGGAACTTCCGAGCGACGTCCGTGTTCGTTTATCGTTGCCATCCACCGATCAGATAGGTGATCGGCAATGGCCACCGCCTGCTCGCCGGACGAACAGACTCGGAACGGATTCCAGACACGCGAATGATGACGCGGTCGTTCCCGAAGTTTTTGACCGGGAGCGTTCACAGATTTTCCTTTCCGCAACGCCGCGACGCCGTAAACTGCCGTTTTATTATCCGTATCGCGCCCCCCCCCCCCCCTGTCAATTTGCCGAGATTTAGGTGCTGCCGCCTCTGCCGCTTCCGATTTTCCCTCTGTCTGCCTCTATCCTCTTTGTTCGCTCGCCAACGTAACGTATGGCTCGCGATATATTTTTTACATAACGAACCGCTCTAGGTGTGCTCGACCGTTTTCGCCGGGATATTTCAGAGTCTGCTTCCCCGAGTACGGCGGCCATTTTAACTTTTCCTCAGACTTTGTCGATCGTCGGATTTCTCTGAATTCTTTTTTTTATTGAAGCTTTTTACACCCCTAAATGGGTCCGGTTCACTTTACAATGTGGTAATACAATTTAGCAGGTCGGTATGACAATGTTGCAAGATGTAATTATGATTTAAATTTACAATCTCTGAAATACAACTGAATATTACTGCAAGCCTATTAGGTTCCGCTTATGAACACGTCAATGTTTAGGGGTAATCGGTAGCCCATTTTACCTAAAGATTCCAAAAGTTTGAGCCTTTGGACGTCATAGAAGCGGCTAAATGATAGTGATCCGCCCACATCCTATTGACCGCACTAGTAAAACACCTCTCAAGTCTTTTATTGGAGAACCAGGGTGAGGAACTGATACGGAAAAAGTTTTGGAAATAATTTTTGCCCTTAAATAGCCCTTGCCTCTTGATTATTTCAATAGATTTCTCTTTGGCCTGTTTTTTTTTATATGTTTCATATAAATCTGTGAACGGAACTTTCGGAAAATTGAGGGAGGCCGAGGAAGTAGAATGCTCGTTCACACTGTTAAATTAGAACTAATTACAATAATAATATAATATAAATAATATCAATTATTTTGAGCACGGTATAGAACAGTACAGAATTTTTAGAGCTGCGGTAGAGGCGTTCGTGTCGGGCGCCGAACGATTTGTTTAGAATGTTTGTCGAAATGTTGCACGAATCCCTGGGAAAACTTTTTCACAGATCTTCGAATAGATCATCCCTGGACAGGTCTTTTTAAATTGGCAACGAGCCACTTACACGGTTGATATATTTCGGAGGAGCGCGAAAAAGATCGAAGTGTAGGTACTTATCGCCAAACGTTTCCGGTAACTTCGTTATTTATGTGAACTCGTCTGCAGAAGTTTCGGAGCGTATTTTCGAAATGCCGTGTACCCTAGATCTGTGCAGCAAATTCGATTTTCCAAATTTGTTGCCGGAGAATTCCTTGTTAACAGTTATGCGCTAGTTTCTTGCTCCGTCGCGTCTTGTGTTCACACCGTTTTACAAGTTAAAGAGTTTCTACGAATCAATTCAATTCTAATAGTTGTGAGTGTAATGAATAAACATTGCTCCCACCGATAACCGCCCCACTCTCTTCACGCATAACCTAACAGGTCCAAACGTCAGTCTGAAACATGTAATAACTTCTAAACCTGATCAAGTCGACTAAAAATCCGGAGACCTCGAAAAGAATCTTCGATTCGAATCAAACAGAATCGAAAACTTCGCGTTACGCAAGGTCCCCGGAGTAATTCTGTTTTATTTATCAGATCGGAAGGGAGAAAATTTTCATCGAACGGAAGCAGTTCCCTTTTGTTCCGATCAGAGTGAAGAGAATGTTCCTGATCATCCGCACAGCCAGGTTATTCGATTTCACGACGGTTTACCGATTGTTAGTGTCGAAGACCGAACGAAGTACGCTGCACTTTCGACAGGAACACTGAGTTTCTGGAAAGTGTGCTCGTTCCTGCAGGCATATGCAAGCGAAACTTTCGTGGGGGGGGGAGAGGGGACGGCGTTCTTGTAAGTCGAAGTTTTGCTGCAGCATGTCGTTTTCCGATCGATTTTGTCCAACGTCGCTGGTCAGCACGGCCAATATTTCGCGGATTCAGTTCGGTTCGACTCTGTCGGTCTCCTGGAATGGTCGAAACCCTCGCCGACAGAAGTCTCTTGCCATGATATTTTAATCGCACGACGTGGAAAAGTTCGCGATCATGCACGGCACCATTGTCATCGGTGTAAGTCAGCGACGAACGTGTGCAGGCGAAATGCGTACCCACAGTGAGTCAAAAAAGTATTGGCACACCCAATTTTCTTTGAATATCTTTAGACTATAAAGTAGTATGTTAATATTGACTGTGTTTTTATTTGTGTCTTTTGTCACACATGAATAGTACGTTTACTGTGAGTTCTCAGTTATTTGTGATGAGGAAGTAAAGTAAAGAAAACGAAAATTCCGAAGTCAAAAAAGAAGAGACGAATAAAAGAAAAGAAAAGAATAGAAGAATGGTCTAACATTTCATCGGAAATTAAGCAAAAACTTGTCGTATCGATGCCTAATCGATTACAAGGCATAATTAAGGCCAAAGGGATGCACACCAAATATTAGGTAAGTTCAATATTGTTCATCTTGTTTATTATTGCGCTTTCCTCAATAACATCACACCTGTGCCAATACTTTTTTGACTATGGACTTTTTGTTTTCTTCACTTTACTTCCTTATAACAAATAATTGAGAATTCTCAGTGAACATACTATTTATGTGTGGTATACATAAAATTTGTGGTATAGGTGAATCACAAAAGAAACGTTATAATGAATTTAAGTGGTGTATTATGCACGACCTGCTCGAGAAGAAATCAACTTTTATTCAACTCCCCTTTCTTTTAATCGATGCAGACAATCTTTATTCAGCTTAAAGATCCGCATTGAATGTATCATGATTATCGAAAGAAACGCGGTAACGTAGTTTGTTTAATTCGTTCGTATTTTGTGCAGGAACGCCAGGGGCGGAAGCGTTGTTTCGAATGGAAATATTTAACGAAAATCTTAAAACAACACGTAAAACTGCGTGTTGTTCTTTGGGGACGCGCGGCAGAGTTTATTGTCGAAACAAGTTTTGTTGGGAACAATAATATTCGTTTGTAGATGGTAGAATTTTAGTTTGCCGCAACAAAATAATAAATTCTGGGGGGGTTGTTTCTGTTCGGCCGATCGTGAAAATAATGTGTAATTGGGCAGCAACAAATTCTCCCATCGTCACAATTTCCGGGGGATCGCGAACGCGATCTTGGACATGATTTAATTTTTTCAGTTTGGAGCGCGATTAAACTTCGAGAGAGAGAGAGAGAGAGAGAGAGAGAGAGAGAGAGAAGCGACAGGAAGACATTTCGTTTTCCAGACCACGGTGGGACGCTCCATTTCATTCTCTCATCCACCATTTCGATTGGAACGAACACGCCGGATTTCAATACCGAGCGAAATCGAACAATTTTCGTGATGGTCCTGCGAAACTGCTTTGTCCTAGCCTAATCGAAAATTTAGGGCACAGACGGATCGGTGTTGGGCCGAATTGCATCCCCCACCCCCCTCCCGGTCCCTCGTGCTTCATCCTTGTTCACGTTTCACTCGCCCCGCCGTGCAAAGTCGAACTAATTCCTTTGTCGGACTTGAAGCTTCAACTTTCTAACAATTTCGTTAACGATTGTCGCTGGACTAGATTGAAATCGAAATTTCTTGTCGGAGGTCATCGGAGGAACGGTTGCAAGTGCTTTTTGATCGTATCGATCGTGCACGGAAACGGTGGCGAGGAATCAAAATGGCGAAGTTCGGGACGCAAAGAGTGGAATTAGGGTCGTATAAATTTCTTCGCAGGATGTCCGTGTACAACGGTATTTGGAGATATCGCTTCCGTCGATCGACTGTGGTCGAATTTCGGAAACAAACGGAAACTGCCGGGGGTGTGTTCGCCAAGTTTCTGCGCTGCGAAGCGCCACGGTGCGCCGCGTGTAAAAGTTATTGGCCAGCCGCGGAGAGATTGGTATAGAACACACGCATACACACATACACACACAGTCTGGATAACTGTATTAAGAGCGGCAGCGTTGCAGAAAATATGCTTGAAATCCATTCGCCGGGAACCCACGGTAATTTCCGGTTTATCCCTGACGACTCTATCACGGCCAAAGCCGGGGAACTACGGGACTCGTAAAGGAAGAAGGCCTGGACACGACAGGACGTCGATTATTCAACGCACGCTTCCGCAAAAATTGAAAATCTTTTAATCGAAGGGATTAAACAGGTTTGAAATGCGCTGAACGAACCTCTCTCCCCCTTTTACTTATTTTTCATTTCATGATTTCAGGCTCCGCCGGCTGAACAAGACAGTTCCGCCGGCGGAACTGATCGAAATTATGCGCCCACTGTCTGGCATAACGACACGTGTCCTATGAATTACAGTTCGTCGGAGGTCAGAGAAAACTGTTCGAATTTTTCAGACACGCGAACGTATCGCAAGGCGAGCGAATTTCTTCGACAAACTACTCTGGAGAAATTATTCAGTAAAGTCTCGATCTACGTCCAATCCTCGGGTCCGTGCTGTGACATAGATCGCGGAATAGTGGCGTAAACCACAAAATACAGTTCAAATTGTACCGTGTTTAGTCTCATTTTAATCAGAAAAATGCCAGAAATAAGTTGCTGAAAGTCCCATTAAAAAATGTTGAAAAATAAGGAAGTTTTGTAATTGGGGATAGGCGAACTAAGATGGCGTAGCTCCGTGCGGCTTAGATCAAAACTTTACTGTAATTCTTATCAATCTGCTAAAAAAATTTTATTGGAAGCTATATTGGTATCAGTATATTAGTTTCGAATTGTTTTAACGATCGAAGAAAGAAATACTTGCGTCAAACGATTTTTATTTACGCAGTCTACTAGCGACAAATTGTAGTCAATATATTATTTGCGAACTATCGAGGAGGCTCGAGTTACGGTGGCAAACGTTTAATTCAGACGGGCTGAAAATTAATTAGGCTCCATTTCGCGTTTTCAATAACCCGGCTAGGTGCTCTAGATTGTGAATTGTATCAGTTCACTGTTGCCCGGCTCTATCAGTAGCAACAGACAGTGTATCCCGTAATGGTCGCCTGTTTCTTGTCTCCGGTGAACCAATAACCGGATAACCGAATGCATTCGGTCCGGTTAGCATCTGCTTTGCCACCAGTTGAACGGCCATGTCAGTCGAGTTGTTTTCATACCCGGCCGCTAATTACTGTTTCCTTTGCGACCGGTTTCTTCTTAATTGCTTCATCCAACTAACGCGATACCGATATTCGAAACTTTGATGTCGACGTCAGACACGAACTTTGTACATCGCCTTGCCTCTATGTCATTCACTGCTAACCCCTGTGCAGCAGGTAATCAAATTATTAGAGCCCCTTGAGTACATTGCGAAGTTTGCGTCGAGATAATAAACATTCAAACGAAAACCTAGCTACGGTTACTTCTTAGTATTTTTCTAAAGTGTTTTCGGAAGTTTTTCAACCGCGAGTTAACGGGAGATCCCCTTGAAAATCTATTTTAAATCTATTTCTTATTCATTGTTAAATATCTAATTTTGCTGTTAAATAAAATTTATTTCAATGTCGAACGATGTTAATCTACGTTTGGAAACACTAGGTATTTTTCGTACTGTGGCTCTAACAGTTTGATCACCTATAGTTCCCTAGACGAGCAGCTTTCGATATAACGAGGCAAGATACATTTTTGAAATGGATAATCCATTGTGCACTGTAAACAATGGCAAGGTGGCTCTTCGGGATCTGTTTGACGAACACTTCCCACGCTATAGTGTAACATTATCGTTATCCACTATAACGATGCCTCCCCTAGAGGCTCACGTGGACACAGCCACGCTGCGAGTCGACTTCAGGGTTTTACTGTCGCGAGTTACTCTAGCGGGCGCAGTCTTGAGAGCAACTTTTCGCCAGCTTAGGCTCCCGCGGCAGTCGCTTCTGCTTTCATAGTAACAGACGAGAGAGAGAGAGAGAGAGAGAGTCAAGTCTCGAGTGGACAGACGCGTGCGACTGCTCTCGCGAGTCGAGCTCCGTTAACGTTGCGAAATTACGCTCGAAAGATGAGGGAGGACGAGGCATTAAGCTCGCCACTTCGAAGCACCGAAATGCCTCGATACTTGTCGCAACTTCGGGACCTATACCGTGCATGAACACTATTCCTCGGTCTGTTGCCGCTAGCGTTGTCTGTGGAGTAAACCGAGCATCCCCTAATCACAAAACTTTCTCTAAAACTATTTTTCCTTATAGCTTCACTAACGCATTTGTCAAATTTATGTAATTAAAAAGACGCCAAACACGACACCATTCAGATCATATTTCATGTGCAAACAGTTCAATCTGAAGCATCTAGATTCTAGAACATGATTTGTTGTACAGCAGAAAGATTTAATTTAACACTGTAGCTAAGAGACTATTCTATTATCCAAACACTGATATTGCATCAATTAGTATTGCAGCTAGTGAATCAAATCCAAGTTCCATCTTCGAGTATCTACTGATCCAAGACTACTATTTTCAACACTTACATTTATTATATTTCTCTCTCGAAACGATTTAAAAATATAGTCGACCGTTCATGAAGGAAGTAGAACAGAGTTCGTGCTTTGTATATACTTTTCCAGCATTTACGAAAGAACGAGTTGCCGAGGCGACCGAGGTTTTTAATGCTCCTATGCGCGACAACGAGGGAAAGAAAGGACGAAATTAGAACTTGAAGACAAACTGGAGAAGTTACTCTGCCACAAAGCACCCCTCACGGTAACCCGATACCAGAGATAAGCTGTTGTCCTTAGCCTTTGAGACGCAGCACGCTTTTATGCCCACTACGGGACCGAAATTTCGTTCACGGCTGCTTTACATCTTCCTCTGGAGGAATCTTTCAGAGATACAATCCTCCTTCGTAGAATCTTCTCTTAACGCGTTTGCGACCGAGACGCGGCCACTTTAATCTATTGCCCGGTGAATTCTTTATTTACCGTCCCCTCGACGAGCGTTCCACCCTCGGCCAACTTTTTCAGTTGTTGCGTCAGCGCGCAGTGTTAGTGACAATGAATTTCGCGATTTGTTGCTTTCCGAGGGTTCACGGATTTCAGAAATTTAAAAGTCCCGGTCCTTCTCTTTCATATTCTCGGTCCATTCTTTTGCGCAATGAAGATCTTGCCCAATAAGAAATCGTATGGTGCAATTTAAAGCAGTAGGCATGTGCTTACAACTTATTAAAATCAATAAAACAATCGAAGCACGAAATTTTTATTTTCGCATAAAGATCCGCGATCCAGCACTTTACAGCACAAAAATTTCAACAGCTGAGAAAACAACTGCTGAACACTCGCTCTATTAATTGTCCGATTACGAACTATCTTTCAAAATTCATTTGTCACAAAGACAAAAAATGTATGAGAGCCATAAATTAGCTAAAACGGTGACAAGGCCACTGCGTACCTAATTCCTAAAAATCCCCAAAGTCACGTTCCAAGAGCATAAAGCGATACCCATGCCATAACCAGATGTCCAAGCTGGCCGCTACACGATCTTTGTTTTTAATTTTTTAGGGTAAATTTCATTCTGTCACTCTTCGATCCGAGCCCACTCGCAGCTGTAAGCGAATCTCCAGATCATAGCCGAGCGATCATAGTAATCGCGAGCGAGGGCCGCGACGTTCGATTGCCGGATCGCTAAAAAATTGGGCCGATTCTTCTCCTCCGACAGCGCCATGAATTATTCTCGAGCCCGGAAGTCCTGCGGCCATCCGACTGAACTTTGAACCCTCGTGTCGAACTTATATTCGATCGAGTCGATAAAAAAAGAAGAGCAGATTGAATATTTCACGGGACCGTCGAATAACTTCACTCGAAGGTCGAGCCCCGTTCGTAAATCCTGGTAATAATACAGATCTTACTGATCTGTCACGACTTTCGACCGATTTATGCAAATTGCAAGTGCGTTCACGATATGCATTGTTCACGGTATTGATTCGTTGCTGGTTCCTCGGGGAAAAGGATTTTAACCTCTCATTCAGTGGAAGAATTTGATGTAATCAACGTGCTTTTCGCTACGTTGAAACGACAGCGTCGTGCAAGTTGGGTAATTACTAATTATAAGATGACGATTGACATTATTTTCTTTCAATTGGAAAACGTGGAATCGTTCGATGCATTCCAAGCTTGATTAGATAAGAAAACCCCAATAATAATAACTGTCAAAAAATTAAAATAATAATAAATAGTATGTCTAGTCGCACCGAATTTTGTGTGATTCGTTCGTTCAGCTTTCCGGAAATTACGAAAAGAAAGTGATACAAAAATGTTTATATTTTGCCGCCAGATCATCGAGGAAACATTCGGAAAATCAAGCAGCGCGACACAACGCTCGACGAAGAAATGTTACTCGAAGTATGTTCATGTGTCTGCTTCGGTCGAGCTACGCGTGTAATGTTACACGGAATATAGGGGTGAGTATTGGGGGGTTGGGGGGAGTGAACGAGGGAAAAGAAAAACTGACAGAGCGTATCGGAGACTCTTGTTACGACGAGCCCGTAACGATTGCCCGTTGGAAATCGCGATAGAAAAATACTGATTTTCTCGGGGAAGGTGAGCGCGAACTCGAATGCACGGGAAAAGCACAAGAACATAGCAAAAAGCTTCACCGACGCGTTTCGTTACGTTCTGAAAAGAACGAGAATGGATATCGACCAGAAGATGAAAGAGCTGGAGGAACTATTTACGAAAACCTCGAGCGAACTGGGCGATATAGTGAAGAAGAACGAGGAGTTTGTTGCGGAGGAGCTGAAGAAAGTGCGCGGAGTCGTTCGGGGCACTGTCGAGGTATTGCGCCCTCTTCCCGAGGAACCCGGAACCTTCGTGCTCGTCTATTTCGGCTACGTTGCAATCCACCTTAGGCAGGAATATTTTAAGGGAACTCCTACGTTCCAGGTGTGACGTATCGGGCGAAGTGATTAGACACCGATTTTGCTAAAAACACTTTATTCGACAACAATTCGATATCTCGGCAACTCGTTCGCTCGCGACTCTCTCTCTCTCTCTCTCTCTCTCTCTCACCCTCTCACTCACTCCCTCTCTCTCTCACTCTCTCTCTCTACCGAGTGACTCTCTTCCGACTGACAGACTGACTCTCTGCCGACTGACTCTCATCCGACTGACTGACTTACCCAACGACTCTCGCATTTGTCCCTTTTATCCAAGTCCTATTTTCATTGTTTCTCTCTCGCACTCTCATTCTCTCTCTCTCTCTTTCTCTCTCTCTCTCTCTCTCTCTGTCTCTCTCTACCGACTGACATACTGACTCTCTACCGACTCCATTTTATCCAAGTCCCATTTTCAGTGTTTCTCTCTCGCACTCTCATTCTCTCTCTCTTTCTTTCTCTCTCTCTCTCTCTCTCTCTCTCTCTCTCTCTCTCTCTCTCTCTGTCAGTTTCACATCCATTCTAACTAAACACTTTACTCTTGTCACCGAGACCCGAACACTCTTCTTTCACACTTCGGCTCAAACAGACTTCCTTTCGCGCAGGACTCAAACACGTTGGCGCCACAATGTCGCGTCCACAATCCTAAACAATCACTCTAATACAGTGTCTCATTCGTAACCCTACACTTATTCATTCAAGACCCGAGCTCGAAACTATTAGGTCTAGCGGAAAGTTCTGTCCGTTTTGGAATCGATAGAAAATACCAGAATTTTCATACATTTAATAATATTTATTGCAGAATATACTTTCCATCGTTTTAGGAGAGCACATGTGTGTGAATGCAATGATAAAGAGAGACAGTCGACCGAAGTGAACTTGTAGTGTCACTCGGTGTGACGCTATCGGACAGAACTTTCCGTTAGACCTGATATTATTCAAAGTTACCACGCGTACGAATTAATTAGTAGCATTTTCCTCGCTCTTTCGCACGGTTCCAGAGCGTCATCGTAACAATTAATACGGCCGCACGAGTTTATTTTACAGCTACGATGTCGTGCATAATTTTGCTTTGGATTCGCAGTGCATAGTGACATACGAAACGATTAGATTACGTTATTAGGGTTGACTTGGTTCACGGACAGGTGTTGAGAGATCTATTAAAAAGTCTTTAGCCGAGGACCATAGACTTCAAAAAATTATGAAATAATGGCCGGTGTATACTGCGTTAACGCGTACGTTTAGTTTTAGTTGAAATGATTTTCAGTAAATAATATTAAAATCCGCTGGAGAACTAGAAAGAATCTCTCGGCGTATATCCGTCCTTGAAGAGGTTAGGGGAGCAGAGAGGAAAAATGGAAAATATAAGGATGATAGAAGATTATTCAAATTCCGTCCCCGTTTGGTAACGCAGACGTTTCGAGGGTTGAACTGGGGGACATTGCTATAGAAATGCGCACCATGCGAGGCGCAGTTGGATATTTGGCCCGAAAAGCCACAAAAATTATTTAAGCGTTATATATAGGCTCAATGCCATGATTTAGTAGGTCGTTGAATTCGTCTTAACATCAGCTATAACATTAAAAAATTAAAACTAAACGCTAATACTAAATTAGCTATAAAACGTCAATCCGGACAAATCCGAAACCAAACTTTATTAGCTTGGAATCACAAATCTCTGCCGAATATAATGAGACCAAAAAGACCATCGGGGCTCACTCAGAACCACAATAAAATCGTTAACGAAGTCTTATAATTGTAAAAATAATTTCTGAATTCTTGATCATATACAAATATTAATAACTTTATAAAGAAGTATAATGAAAGAATGAAAACAGTCTGAAAGCGTAGTCCATACTTACCTAAAAGATATCCATAATGCAAAAAATTACACAGCTTTTTTAAAACATGCAAAAATCACTCATAAATGTAGAAAGGCGATACAAGTCTAGTCAAGTTTTAATCTCTTGATTCTCGCGCGCGCGATTAAATTTTAGAGATTCATAAACTCACAAATGAATAAAAGAAATTTAGTACATTGTTCTCCACGCATTCAACAACTTCGAGGAATAAAAAGATTACCAGTCTACGTTAAATTCTTGAAGTTGCCTTTTTTCCGGATTTTCGTGCCAAATACCCGACTGTGCGACGGTAGCCTGATTTCGGGTAGCGGTAAACTGCATTTCCATGGGAGTCCGTTCGGAATTCGTAATTCAGAAATGACGGGGGTTTTCCGTAGCCGCCTCGCGACCAGTATGACACGGGCGACACGAGAGGTTCAAGTAAATTATTGCAGGAATGCTCGAAGGGGCAAATGGACCGTCTCGATGCCGTCAAAGGCACCTACGAGAAGAGAATAAAAATCTGCAACGAGAAGGCCGCGTCTGGTATCCGCGCGGTGAAGTCGAACTTCGAGCAGGAGCTGCGAACGGCGGAGAACCTGAGCAACGAGATGAAACAGATCCTGAAGGAATGCATGGACACGAACGAGTTCGTCAAGTGCATCGCGAGCAGAACGAAGGAGGCCACTCAACGGAGGAAGGAAATCGCCGACGGCTTGAGCGGCGCCGTTAAAAATGCTGAGGCTTCGGCCATGGAGCAATTGAAAGTGGCCACCAAATGCCACGCCGAAGCCCAAATGGAGGCCCTGAAGAGCCTGCAGCAGATCCTGAAGGACACCAAGGACTGCGTCGCGAAGACCCAACGAACGCGGACCAAATAAATTCGCTAAATCTCTTACACTTGAATTTGCACGTCCTGTCCACGATGGCGTCCTCTGCAAAAGCAGGCGTCACGTTTGCCTCATTTTAGTAAAAACAATTTCAAATCCTCTGCCACCACATTTGAAAAGCCAAGACAAAAATTATTGATTTTTGATTAACCTGCAGTTTTTATAAAATTTTATATTTTGTACTTTGAAGCACAGAGAAACGCGACGGCTCGTTAAAATTTATCTTACTTTGAACTCGAATAAACGATTTTGTCACTTACGTATCAATAACATTACAGTCAACGCATGGAAGATCTCTCGATACAAGAAATATGTACAATAATGAATCTGTTATGTGCTCTTTGAAACAATAAAATTGTAAATGATAAATTGGAAACGATAAAATGACAAGTGCACCGGGTGTATATTTATTTGACGATGTTCAACTAACCGAAGATTAATGGTTTCGTTAAAATTGAGTCGAAACGCAGTAGCTAGAAGCAGTTATTTCTTTTTTTAGAATCTATTCGAGTGACTCGCAACGGAAGCCAGTCGGATAAATCGAGTCGTTAAAATTTTGCAAGTATACCAGCGAAGTTTTGGGAAGTTACAACCGCCGAAATAGCTAATCTAATGATCCAAGTCGGAACTCGGGAAACGTTAAGTTAAGCCGAGGAAACAAGGAAATATATCGCGCTTCTGTTCAGTAATTAGTTCCGCCGGGGTCAATCGTTCGCGATCGTTTTCTACTTTACAGCTTCCTCGGCGTGATAAGGCGAATAGGAAGCAAACTACTTCATTTTGACGTACCCGACGTTTTACTGCAATTGCTTGTCTCACTGCGCCCTTATTCGACCCTTCGCTCCAAGTTTTCATTGTGATTCTGACGAGACTTTACAGTATTATTACTCGAGACGCCCAGCGAAACGCGTTAGAACGGTTGTCAGCCTTTTATATCCGGTCGTGGTTATTACCTTCAAATCACTTTTTAACGCAGACGGCTAAACGTGTTGCAAAACTAATTTACTTGGTCGGTTCTGGAACAGTGGCCGAAAATGGCTAAATTTTATTGCTCGCATCGCTTGTTGGAATATCATTTTAATTATTTAAAATTTCGAGGGATTTGTGTCCCTCGAGATCCGCGTAATATAAGAATTTGATTGTATCGTGTGAAACTATCGTATCGATTAAGCAATCCAACAGTCTTAAGTCAATTTGCATACTCTGACTCCGAGTATTGATATTCGACGACAGTGTCGAGCTCGCGCGGCTTTGATTACCGATCGATCGATCAATCATCACGAATATATCGAATCGGTGTACAAAGGGCTGGCAGCGATAGAGGAGGACGAGGCGCGGTCGGTTCATGGGCCAGCGAACCGAAGAACGGGAGTAAACCGTGAAAGATCGTCGCGGTAATGCGCGCGACACGGGAGAGCAATTAACGTAACAAACGACTTGATTCGGGCCTGACAGGTGTGTCTAGTGACAGTCGACCATGTCGTCCTGGATGTCCCGGCAGCGCGCCCCCTTTAATGAGCAATACCACGGGGCGTTTCACGACTCGAGACGCCGCGTCGAGGCCCAGTGACGATTAAATGAGCTGTTTACACGGCCGACTGAAGCCGAATAGCAGAAGAGGCTCGGGATGTTCCGATCCCGTGCACACTGATTACACGGTTAAGAATGCAGATTTAATCACAGACGAAAGCGCACAGTGTGCCGGAATTACCAAAAACCTGAATCGAATTTTCCGAGCGATAGCTTTTTACTATTACAGCAAATTTATTGCATATAGCGTACCGATACCCCATGAAATTTTTCAATTTATTGATTGGTCGTATAGATTGCAGGTCTCCTCGCAAAATAAAAATAGTATATCTCAATTATACCAAACAGGAATTAAATAGGAATAGGGATAGGAATAAAATAGAAATGTACTTCCTTCCTTAACAGGTCAAACAGCTTGAAAAGTAGTGAAGCAGCGTTTTAAAATTCATATGATTTTTCTTCTGTTTTGCAGACCACGCACCCCTTCCTAAATTCATCAAACGCGCAACCCTATTATCGCGTTCATGGACTGACCTCGAAAGCGAGGAGAAAGACTGTAGAATCATTTCAGCAATCCCAAACGTGTTGTCCGACTAATTTCGCTCGTACCACTAGCACCATTAAACGTCACTAACTCTTCACGCGGAAAGCGACAAAAGTCAATCCTTAAACGAATAGCCAGATGCAAAATTATATTATGATCCTATCAAAAACCGAGTACTCGGTCTTGACATAATTTCCTGCTCGTTCTAGGGTCCTCATTATAACGTCGCCGGGAAATCTATGTTAACGATATAGAGGTTGACACGACCGTTCCTTCGGCGTCCATAAAAGCCCAAATTTCCGTCAGGCTAATAAAAAATTACGGACCGGAGATATATTCCAGCGGTTTCGCCGCGGAAACTTGGGGGTGGGGGGTGGGGAGTATATTTGATTCTCGGCGAGAATGGAATCCCATGAAAGCGGGGCATTATCTCGTTTACTGGGTGGATCGGCGGCGGATATAAATTTAACGGGCCTCGATAACTCGAGGACAACGGGCGTCGAATAACGCGAAGACAGAGAGAGAGAGAGGGAGAGAGAGAGAGAGAGAGAGAGCTACTTGATGGTTACCAATAATCTCCGGAGCTCGTAATTTTTAATTGCGCGAGAATCAACGGTCGTGAGGAAGATGGAGAGAGAGAGAGGAAGAAAGAGAGAGAGGGGGTGAGAGAGAGAGTCTCTGCCGATAATAATCCGTCGCGTGGCGTTCCACCGGAGTTCCTGCGGCGTCATTTGTGCGTGCACGCGATAACGATAACAATGCGCGAGCCTCTATGTTGTCGCGGGGGGCGCGAATAAAGCGCGTGAACAGTGGTTTACGGAACAATATGAGTTCGTTTCGACGGTGTATCGCACAAAGCGTCCGTGTGACCCGGTTTTCGGAATCACTTCGCGGACGTTACACTCGAGCCTCGGTCCTTTTTCACGGGAACGACGCCGCGAAACCGTTCACCGATACCGCCATTCTGCTCGGACAAACGGTAAAAGTGATAAATCGTGCCGGTCGGATCGATTAAAAACCGGCGCGATTTCACCAGATGCGGATAAAAGTAACGGGGGCTGGAGGACAGTTGACTAATACGGGGAGGCTTCTCTTTCAATCGATCATGGATCTCATATGTGAATAGAAAAAATTTTGAAACTGTGCATTTATTATTTATAAATTGCCTATTAGACGGTACTATGATGTATCTCCATGAATCTCTCCCTTCTCTCCCTAACGTGGGAAGGTGAGTGCTCTCGATTTGGGATAATATTTTATGACGATAAAGTTCCGGATATCATTTATTCGATTTGAATAGTCTTTTATTCTCCTTTACTTCCAAATTTGTATTTTAAAGTTAATTCGACGGCATTCGTAGCTTCCTCTCCCCCTAATATGGGAAGGTAAGTGCTCTCACATTGGGATAATATTTTATAACAATAAAGTTCAGAATATAATTTATTTGATTTGAATAGTCTTTTATTCTCCTTTATTTCCTTTGTATTTTAAATTTCGTTCGACAGCATTCGTAGCCTCCTTCATCAGGTCAGGACTCCATTTTTCCTTTCGAAGGTATCTAGTTTAAAGTAATGATATATTTCATAACAATCTCTATAAATCAACAAATCCAATTGAAATATACATTCTTGTTAAAAGAGATAAATTGAAACACCTCTGACTCAACAAGTCGCTACGTAATATTTCGATATAATTATTTTTGTCGCAACTTAATATTTCACATTACGTACAGTTAATATTTCACGTTTCGTAAAATTGTTACTTTTGACCCTAATCTTTCCACAGGTCGCATCATGAAAAGTCTCCCGGTCGACGAGCGCGAATGAATATTAATCACGGCAAAGACGGGGACAAAGGCACGCAGCTTGGCGGTAATTATCGATCCGCTTGGTCGCAATAATTCACGCGTAATCAGGGATCCTCTATAAATTCTGATAACGTCGCGCGCAACACCGTGCCGTCGAATTGAAATAATTCATTTCCTTTAGCCAATACTTGGGCTGTTTCGTGTTTCATTAAAAACCGCGTTCGGTAATTAATTCGACCGGACGTGCACGCGGGGTGGCCCATTTCAAGTTACCCGCGCCATTATTTTTCCAAACACGATCCAAACAAAATGTCGACCCACCACTTTGTATGCATTTGCTTCGTCTTACGAGTAATACATAATTCTTCAATATTGGGGGTGAAGTTGCAATCAAGTCCTGATATTTGCAACGAACAGTTTCTGGATATTTTATTTCTTCCGGTAGAGTCAAGATGTGGCAGAGATGGTTTTTAAGGGATGTGAAATTGGTGGTTGATGTGGTAAATAGTAAATAACGATAAATCATTAGGTATCAAAGATCCAGGAGGCGTAGAATCTCGAATTTTGCTCGTTGAAATCCACCGGCCATGGATATCTCCTTTATTTAGGAGCCGGGGGGTAGTTGACGGTATTGCACGCGGGGCGGGTCGCCTACGTGCAGGCGAGAACTATGCCGCGAGATAGGCACGGCGGCGCAGGAGAAGGGCCAACACTGCGAGATATTTAATTGATTTAGGTGCCGGAAAGCAACCCAGCACTTTCCCGCAGGACGTCCAGAATGCGACCGCCGAATGGAATTCCGGGAACGCCCAGCGTGATCGCTTGCGGTCCTGGGGGAATCGTTCGAAGGATATCGGCATTCGGCCGCCGAGGAGCCGACTACTTTGCAAAATGAGCAAACTATTGGTCCCCTTGATCTTCGCGGGCCTGACGGGACGTTTCGCCGGGCAGGAAACTTGCTCGATTAAATTCCCGCGTGTGTACAAATACACACGCGCCGGGTGATTAAAAGGGACTTCGACCGGCGGTCGACCAGCCGCCAAGTCGGACTGATCGATCCATAAAACATGGATCTAACTAACTAACTCTATCACTATCGCTCCTGGCACTTTGACCCCTGATTAAATGCTGACACCCGGAATTTACTAAAAATGCTGTCAGCTAATCAGAATTATTAGGACGAAAACGAACTCCGTACCTACCTTGCAGTTGATGCATTTTGCAGATCTCAAGTGTAGGTCCACGGTACATATTAGCGCAAACATTAATTTTTAAAGCTGCATAAATCACTCCGTCTCTCACTTCGTTATCGACATTTTACAATACTCTATATTCGCATATTTCGTCCAATACATTACTTTGCTGTTGCGCAAAGCAAACAGGATGGTGCTCTGTACCGATGGATCTTTTTCCATATGAATACATTGTCAATTTAATCAGCATCCACAGTAAAAAGCTATATTTATAACATTCAATGTACGTACGAAATTACAATATGAACTACACCAGGCACCGTACTCGAGATTAATTCCATCTCTCGGAAACTAGAAATACTAGCGTTTTAATAAATAATTTAAGCATTTATAGTAGCAAGGGGTCCAATGAGAACCAATGCTAGTAGCACCGTCAATTATGCGAACGTCTACCTTTCAAAACCAACAACCCTGGATTTTTTGAAGTTTCAATACCGCCGCATTTTCTTAGACTTACGGGACCCGTCAAACGACGGGTTTTATATTCTTTAATTTACAATTATTGTGATTATAAAAATGCATTTATGATTGATTTAACACAGTTATTCCTTGGAACATATGTTACAGTAAAAGCCTGCTAGAAATCTGGCTGAATATATTCTTGGTATTTTTATAAAATAATCCGAACTGGCCACTTTCAGTGCTCCGTGAATCTAGTGTTAAGTTCTCGTCGCAGGGCTTGGCTGGCCAAGGAAAATAATTGTGATATGTAAAAGTTCCTAGCGAAGGGTTAACTTCCTCGAAGGAGGAAAAATTCGTCGATCGGGACCTGGCGTCGCAGAGTGATTCCCGTGGCGGTTGTCGAGCGATCGATCACCCGAGGCGGGGGGTGGAAAGTTTAAAGGGTCGCGGGGCCGGGACAGCGTCGTCCCGGCGTAATGGTCAAAATTTGCAATAATTCCGGTGGAACGTCTTGATCGGAGGAGACGGTCGGCCAATAAAATTTCATCCCCCGGTCGGTCGGAGCAGTTATTAATATTTCAAAAGCCGCGAGGAGCCAGAAGAGCCGGAGGTAAATTCCGAGCGGTTGACCGCGCGGCTCGCAAACGTTCACCCCCGTAATGACTTTTCCGGGGGACCGATTACGTCGCGGCGTCGAGAGGTCGGAGAGAAGAACCAGAGGGAAGAGTCACCCCGGTGACTAAAAGAGGCCACCCGACGGGTACAGCGACCGAGAGGGAGGGGTACCGAGCGGGTCTCTGAGCAGCTAATTGAAAGTCCTACCGGCGGGTGGGGAAAGACCCGCGGCAAAGAGGCGCCCCGATGCCGCCCGCTGTAATTGGCCCGGCTATTATTAACGTCGCAGTGTGCCACTTATTTTAATGGACTCCGCCGATCGCAGCCGCGAAACCCGCAAATCTGAGCCTTCGCCGCCCTTCGATCTTCAATCTTCTCCCATTCAGCCGGGATCCCCCGGACAATTGTCACCTCGATACATTCATTTGCCTAAGTGCCTAACAATGTCACGCTCCGGGTGCATCCTGGGACCTTCGATCGGCCGGATCAATCCGATCCTGATTCCGTCTTTCATCGGATTTTTTCCCGCCGAATCCCCAGGCATCGCGCTAGCTGATATGTTAACCCTTTGAACTCGAGGACTTTCTCGCTTGCGCGAACCAGCGACTCCAGACGATCTCGGCCAAATTAGGGAAACATTTTGCAAGTACTTGAAAATCATTTATGAACACACAAACGAGTACAAATAATAAAATTTCACCAATTCGAAATGATTTCATTAGTTTTTGTCACAAAAATCTATTCTTTGCAAGCTCCTGACGTCGTAGACAAATTTTGAGATCAGATTTGAAATCAGTTTGAAAAAATCTATGAGAAATGATTTTTCCCATATTCTACAAAGTTTCAGCTTTAATTTAAAAAAATTTTCATCACTCTACCTCGTTTCCATCGAAAGTTCTTTGATTTTGAATCCGATTGAAATCTGGCGTTCGCCGTATCGGACATAGAATATTTTGTACTTAGACTGCAGATCTTAGTGCGAAATAAAAATTAGCCAAATCGACTGTAAGGAGCACAGTTTCCACGACAATGAATTTGTTCTGTTAATAATTTCAATAAGTCGAAAGTAGTGTACATCTTTGAATTTTTCTGATGTCTTCACAGTCTCGTGTCGCAAGCATTAATTTTTATCGTGATTGTACAATATCCACAGTCGACGAAGATTGTTAGCAGAGCACAGTGAGCGACTGTAGTTCATAGTGAATAACTCGGCTAGATCAAATGCATCAGTGAATCGATTTTTTCAATTCTACCATTGAAATTCGATTTGAAATGTTCCTGATCTTTAGCTGAGAATTTTTTAAAAAGTTACTCAAGAAAAATGGTAATTATCGCGGCTACTCCTAGCGCATTTACACGTCGGTCGTCTTCGTTTGTGGTCGCACGTTTAACACTACATTTACGGGGCCTGTCAAAATGGCGGATTCTAATATTCTTAAACTGCCAATATTGAGATTGTGAAAATGCATCCATCAGCAATCATTTAACGAATTGATACATTCGTGTTATTTTTATAAAGTAACGTAAAATAGTCGCTTTTAGTGCACCGTAAACCGAATGTTAACAACACCGCTTGACAAAACTGTAAACGGTGGACGAGAAGCAAGAAAAGTCGGCGCGCATTCGGAACAGGACCCCGAAGACTATATTTCGGCAACTCGGCGCTAAGTGGATCATCGTATTATTTAAATATTCACGCGGAATGTCCGGAGTTCCGAGCGGCCGTCTCCCGCAAAGAGCGTTCCCCGCAGTCGGAAAGTTCGCCGGGAAACTAAAGCGGGCTGCGGAAAGGCTAGTTTCGCGAGGAACGCCGAGAGGGGGAGAAAAAAAGTCGAAGAAGAATGAAGCGGATGATAATGAAGCGAACAGTCTTCCGAGATGGTAGCGCCGGAACGATTCCGTGGGAACGGCATAGGTAACGTCCGGCGTGCGTATACTTGGCGTCCGGCGTCATCGGCTTCGAGTTCATTAGCTCGTTACGGGACTTGGTTCGTTTTTCCGTTAACATTTTCTTCGGTCGCTCGGGAAAAGTTTCCTAGATACCCCGCCATTAACGAGTTCCCTTAGCTACCGACCGATGCTTAGCCGCTCTTAGCCGCCGCGAATCCGTCGGAATTTCATTTCTCGGGCCGCCGCGCACCGCCGGCAACCAACTTTTAAGAGTCCTCCGCGCGGAGACCGAAAAATGGGATACTGTCCGACTCCCGGCGGCCGCCCAGAACTTTATTAATATCCGACAAGTTTCGTGCGTCGGCCGGGCCGATCCGGCGAAAATGGAAGCTACCGCGAATTAGGACCGCGCCACCATCGAACCGGTTCGTTAGGTCCTCCGGGTCGACCGATAATATTACAGGAACCCATAAGTAATCGATTAGTTTGAAATCTAAAACAAGCTTCGTAGTACATTCAAGTTTTTGTTTCTCAATTTAGTCTATAGTCCCTGTCATTATCAAGCACAGCTTGTGATTCAACCTGGACCCAGCCTGGCTGAATGCGAACCCAACTGAATCGAACCAAGCTAAAACCAAAATCTGAAATCAAGAAATTCGAAATAGTCCAACGCGGAGCCGAACTAACAGACTGTGATTCGAGAGCATTGACACGAAGAGCTTTACCGAAAACTGTCAATAATCTATAATCTGTCTATAATCTCTGTCATTATGAAGGAAAGAAAATAACACAATTTTCATAGATTTAATATTACGGTTTGTTGAGTTGAACTCAGCTTCTCTGCGATCTCCGATGTTGTTAAAAGGGGATCTTGCTCTATCATAGTCTTGATAATGTCGTCATCGATCAAAGATCGCAGTCCTGAACGTGGCTTGTCACTAAGGTCGAAATAGGCTGGTTCAAATTTTTCGAACCATCTTCTGCACGTTCTATCAGAAACTGCACCAAAAACTTTCACTAAATTTCGACACGCTTCTGTAGCATTTCTTCCTTGTTGTACAAAATACAGTGGCGTAAATGAACTTTATCTTTGTTTCAGTTTATGAGTACACACGGTATCCAGTGATTAATAACCGGACTAACACGGTACCAATTAACCGTGTTAGAGTGGAGTCTCTAATTAGAAGAAGCGGGTGAGCCGTCTCGACGGAAACCGGAAGAAAGATTACATGGAAATTTGATCGCTCTAACAGCCGCGCGATCAATCCCCTAATGCGACTACTGACCCCCTGCTCGCTTGTTTGCCTACTCGCGTCTTCCGGTTCTCGCGGGCCAGCCGGGGCCAATTTGAAATGCTAAATGGGACACGAGCGTGCTACTGCAGCTTACTTTGTTCCAGGGCTGGGTGAAGGTGTTAAGGGCAGTCCTGTTGGCTCGCGAAACAGCGAAACTCGAGGAATACATATTTATGGCGGACGGGTTCAGCTAGGAGTTTTTGTGTTAACAAGCGCCCGCAAATTGCCATGAAACGAATCATCGCCAGGGACGAGCACTATTCCGAATTGTGCCGGAAGTAATATCGATTTGCCACGTTAACTAGAAACGCTAGAAAACGTTCGATTGATCATGTTTCCTAGAAAGTACCATTTATTTCGTTCCATTAAATGCAACGAACGTTCTGCATTTGCATTATTATTTATTTAATGTTGCTTGAGCATCAAAGGTCATTAGCAACACGGTACATTTTCTTACAGTATATTATACATATTTGTATCATTGATATATTTGGCAAGACCGTCGATATACTCCTCAGAACTTAACAGAATGGGAAACGATCTATGCAGCTTACCATTTTTCCTTTCATTCTCATACTTTTTGCATTCTATTATTAGATGATTTATGTTAACTGGTACTTTACATATATCGCAGATCGTGTTTTCTTTCTTATTTAACAAAAATGAATGGGTTATTTCTGAGTGCCCAATTCTGACACCTAGAAATTGAAATTTGAATTGGACGATCTACTGAACTTGGAAATTTGTGCCATTCAAAATCCGCTCCTTCTTTATGGTATTTTTGTATGTAATTCCTTTTATTTTTGTCAAAAATCTGTCTCCTAAAAATTTCATTTAGGTGGTGCGTTTGCATTGTTTTACGAAATATCATACAAAAACTAATTACAGAGTATAATATTTCTCGAATTTTGTTGTGTTTGATATACAAATAAATAAATTGGTGAAATTTTATTATTTCTATACGTTTGGTCGTTTATCAATGATTTTCAAGTACTTGTAAAATGTTTCCCTAATTTGGCCGAAATCGTCTCGAGTCGCTGGTTTGCGCAAAAGCGAGAAAGGCCTCGAGTGCAAAGGGTTAAACTGTTATCTTCAGGAACTTACGCAATCGCTTAATATAACGCGTTAAGAAGCGGATAGAACGTTCTGTGTATTTGTAAGCCGTTGCGGTGTGTATTACCGGAGCGCGTAATTATCGTTCGCTGTATACACCGGAATTGATTGGCTTGTTTCGGAGGTAAACGTTGACGTGGACACATCGTCGGCTGTCAGACGGTGCCGAATATTGTGCGGACACGGCGACGATGCCCGATGGGAGCCGAGCGAGTTTTTCCGAATGAAATTGGAACCTCTGGCTCGCAAAGTCAACGCAGCCGGATTGGAGGGGACTGCAGCCGAGCACGCAACACGAGCACATCCGCCCGCGGTTTCGTACATCACAGAGAGTCAGCATAAAGGATGTTTGCGGCCAATAGTTTGCGGGAATCGTGGCAATTACTGATTATACGGCGAATCGCGGCAGTAGGCAGCCGAATACTGGGGGGCTGGCTACCGTTTGCGGCTCCGCGGGCTTGAGACGGGAGGAATGATTGAGCACACGGGCTGCAGTTGCGCCCCTGCAACCGACACGGCGTTGCACCTGCCAATCGTTGCATCTATTGTTGTGTCCCCCGTGTTCGGACCCCGGTGTCGGCGCATACTAATACCCGGCTATTCGCGAAAATTACCGGGACGATGCGATTTTGATGGAGATCGATCACCGATCTGCGTCCGCGACCCGACGGAACGGCTGAATGCGATGGAAAAATTGTCCGATCGAATCCCCTATCTGCCAAACATTCGTCATTTTTATTTCGGGACGCAGCCGACCGTTTTGTCCGACAAAAAGAAGACTTATACCTGTTGGGTCCTTGCACGAACCATTGGGTTATATTTTTAATTTATTGAAGACGATCCCTACTTCAGTGTTGCTTTCTCTGCCTCGATCCCGAAACAACCCCGTTGACCGTTATTTGCGTCCGATGACGATCCGGCAATTATGAGGGTTAGTGGAAAATGCTCTTACCCTCCACCGTCATTTACCCAAATAACGGCTGGTTTTTCCCAAAAAGCTGGCAGATAAAATTTCTCCGTTACTGAGTTGAAATTTCTCCTTGCTGACTTGACAGCACCGGCTAGAAACACTTATACTCAGCTTTTCCTATTAATAAATATTCTTTCTTGCTTCGGAAGCAAACTCTGTTAATTATTCTACAATACCAAAGCAAGCTTTGTCAGTCGTTGTCGCGTTTTGAGATGCTCAAGAAGCCGTTTCAAGAAGCCGAAAATGATGAAATTTTTATATAATAGAATATTCTACTCGTCGTCTAAATTCCGGTTTCGAAATTTTTCTTCCGTCTTAGAATATTTTCATTTTGTTCATACGAAGCTGATCCGATTTGCACATACAATATTTAAATGTTCAGTAATGTATTAAGTAAAAATTTCGTGATGTTACAAATATTTTGTAATAGTTTTTGTAATTTCTTCGAAATAACGCCAAAACAATTTCTTTCCAGTGGTGCTTCAGACTCACCACTCGAATGCAAAGGGTTAATGACCAATGCGTCAAGGGTGGTTCTAAAGCCTAATAAAATTGAATTGCAACATTTTTTTTCTTGTATAAATATATCGGAAAAATACAAAATTTTCCTAGGAAAAGTTAAGCAACGTCTTAACTATATTTTCATTTTTCCCTTATAATTTTAGTGTTACGAAACGTAGAGTTGCACATCATTATTGAAGTTCCCGAAATATGGAATACAAAAGAAGAACCAGCGCCGACTTAAGCAAAACTATATCATCTTCGAAATGTCGTGGTTACAGCGCAATCGAGCCTCGCGTTACGCAGTTTTGCGAAAGCTTTTCTAACTTGCATAAAGCTCCACGGCGTACTTATAATTTACAGCAGAGTTTCATTTCTGAACCGTAGTACGTGTCTTTACGATTCTCGAGGATAACGTGGCAGTTGTTTCCGCGAAGAGGCAAGATAATTATGGGGCTGCGGACCGGGGGAATCCATCGAAGTAAAAAAATGTAGAGCTGGAGAAAGTTAGGGACCGCGAGCTGTAGCGAGCGTCGAAGGAGCAACGAGCGAATGGGAAAGCGGAAAAGTTATAGAAACGATAGAAACTTCCGAGGAAACAGCGGATAAAGATGGCGCGCCGCGTTGCAGCCGGTGCGCCGTTTGCGAGAGCCGAGGGAATAGAAATGCCGGGGCACAAATCACGGATCCAAGGCGCGCGATACATCGTTAAATGATTCAATTAAATTTTGGATACGGCGCCGCGTGATTTACGGCGCGGGGGGAACGGTTATCGGCGCGCGTACCGGCCGCAAGAAATCAAGCCGAACCTTAACCGAAACGCTGCGAACGGCCATCAGATTTTTGGTTGATTTACGGAAATGGAATATTCATGGTGTATGAATTTGGCAATATCCGTCATTGCGACTCTATCAGTGCGTCCCACCGATATTCGCTCGATATATTACCGGCACCGACGTTATCGGACCGCCGGAGAGCGTCGTGACAACGCATCGTACTGTCGGGACCAATCTCGTATCGAGGAAACCGTATAAACGGTTCGGGGAGGCTTCTGCGAACTCTTTGTCTTACGACTCGATCGACAGAAAAAACTTTACTCGCAATTTCACGGTTCCACAGAAATATTAGGGACACCTAAATAATCAATTATTTTGCGAAGAATTCGTTTTGCCTTTAGTTCTGCACCGATCGTTTTGTTATGCCGCAGGAAGGGGTAGATGAAGAGAATCCTTGAGTAAACTCCAAAGTCTTCCAGCACAACTTAGGTTCATTTGGGAATAGGTCGCAAGCAAGGAATCAAAGCGATTTTGTACAAGATGAATAACTTAATAACTCCTCCTCCTTCTCTCTCTATCTGACCGTCTAACTGACCTTCCGCAGGGCCTTATATAATCGTACATTTGCTGATGGAAGTTTGGTGGGGATGGATGATGCCCTTAGAGAGTTGGTTTCGCATTCAGCCAGGCTGGGTCTAGGTTGAATCAGAAACTGTCCTTGATAATGATGGAGATTATAGAATAAATTCAGAAATAAATACTTCAATTTACCACAAAGTTTGTTTCAGATTTCAAAATAATTGACTACTTATGGGCCCCCCTAATATGAATAGAAATTGTCGCATTGCTGATAATCTTTTTTCAACAATCCTGATAATCTTAGAATCTCTTGCAGTCATTGCGAAAGAACATTCTCTACCCTCGTCGGACGCGACGATGTAGTATTATACTACAACCCTTACATACACCCTTGAAGTATTATGATTTTGTAGGAATCCATGAAATCAAATACAGGAGACAATTTTCCAGTAGTGTTTCTTGCTTTTATTTTCATTTTCTTTTCCACTTTGAACCTAGCGAATTTACATTGCTTGCAAATGTGCATCCTCCCAATTTCAGTGATCCAAGTAAATGATAATTGAAAGGTGATGCTCTTGGTAAAGGGGATGTTCGAGAATAGTGAAATTTATATTTTTCTAATCGTTTCCTGCGTTCAACCGGCTGCACCGTCGGCACCCAAATTACTTGGACGGTTTCCTGCAACCTTCGTCTCGGTGGATTCTGTTTAAACATTTGTCTGGCGCGATTTGTCGGAGAGAGGAATCGAACGTAATCGTCGCGCGGCACGGCGGCCGCGACAAAATCGAACGGCGGAAAAATCGGTTCACGCGAGACTCGCGGCGAGCAAGCAAATTCATTGGTCGCGCAAATAAGTTTAGACGTCTCCTCGGCCTAAGTGTTCATAGCTTCAGTCAGCTTTACGAGTGTCAGAATTTATGAGAGCGGCCAGGGATGAGGGTCGGGCGAGAGTACACACTTGGGAGGAAGTTCGCGCGATGGAAAGCTCGACAAACTAGACCGGCGCGCATTAGCCAGAATTTTATCGTTCCGGTGGCCCGTGTTTCATCCGGGCGTGTTTGAACGCTTTCGAGAAACGAGCCCCGAGCAATTTTGTCATCGTTCGCTGACTCGCCCTTGCCATTCTCCTATTTTTTCGGCTCTTCCGTCGCGTTTTCCCTTCTGGCTGGTTCCCGTTTCTTTTTGCACGGGGTAGCGTCGCACCTACGCCACGGGAGCTTACGGGGGGTAGGTTCGCCGGTGTATTACGGAGTTTAGGCGAACCAGGGGTAGGACAATACCTTAAACTTTGTCCGCCAAGCGACCGAGTCGACGAGCTTCCGCAACTTGTGCCGCGACCCCCGAGTTCACCTGGCCGGGTCAAGGAGCACGCGAGAACCGAGCTGGAAGCTGGTTACGGGGCACTCGTGTCGGCACTGTTTGACGACAGTCTGCTCCACGAGACGGCTCATCCACTGCGGACACCCGGAATGACGCGGAACAACGGAAGCCGAAGGCTTCTTCTCGAACGCAACAGACTGCGTCGCCCTGGCAACTGACTCGTCATTGTAGATGTTCAAGAGCAAAAACGTGGAACCGGGAGTGTTGATTGCTCGTGGTTGTCCCACGAGGATGTTCGAGCCTTTGACTGTATATTTACACGTAGAGTGTCGACTAATTCGGTTAAGAGTTCTCTCGTAAAAAAGAGAAACTAAATATAACAAAGTAACAAAGTGGACTGTATTTATACTAAGTAGCGAGCCGTTACAGAATAGAATTGAGACGCAACGTACAAGGGAGCAACTAGATACCGATCTTTTCCCTAGCGTGCTTGGAATCGAATTGAACGGGAGGATCGAGCCAAAAACCAACGTAAGGTTAGATCCTCCCTCTACTTCGGGATTTTTCGTGTATTGTCCTCATCGACTGAATACATCGAAAAATCGATGAACCTATTCGCAAACGATCCACGATTATCGCGATTGTTCGCACACAAACCGTCGGACCCGACATAGTCATCGCGGGCTATTAACTTAAAATGCGGAACCTAATTTCGTGGAGGAAGCGTTCAGGGTTCGATACGCCCGGACAAATGGTTAAACATCGGACAACCCTCCTGTCCGACAATATCCAATCAGCGGCGTCGATTTTCCTCTTTACCTCGCGTCATCCAATCAGGCTGTCAAACATGCGTATCGTAAAATGATCTAACATAGTTTAACAGTATACGAGCATATAATGAACAAAACTTCAGAAAAATATCAAATATCACGGATACGCCGAGTGCAAAGAAATTTTATCATTGGATTAGCACTGTCTCTTCGATGTACATACCTAATTCCCTGTATCGTGTTAAATTTCTCGACGATCGAGTTTCCGGCCCCTCCCGAGAGATAATAAATTTTCCACAAATATTGTTCGGATTCTCTATCTGAAATATCGAGAAATTGCCGTAGTTCCATAACTCGTTTACTTAATTTCGTCTGTGTGCACACAGTCCGATGCAAACGCGGCCGCGCGCGCATACTCCCGGCACCGTTCAATGGAAAACCGTCTATCGTCGATACGTAAGCGTTGTAACAATAAGTTGCTCGATTCTTTGTGCATGTGCCGCGTGCATACGGTCGATAATCGAAACTTCTCGAGCCACTTGTACCGTGGAGCCGGCGCGCCGCCGCCGCCTCAGACATGGGAACTCGAATTGATCGCACTCTAGCTTCTCGTATTGCTGCCAGGAAACACTCTCCGGCGAACTCTCCGGGCGACCTCTCGACCGACGACAATGCCAATCGGAATTCGGCGGGGCTGCACAGACGTTTCGTTTCAACGTTCGCTCAACATGTCCCCCCGAACTCGTGGATCATAAAGAAATCTCTGCCTGATCCCTTTGAATTTCGACGAGGGGCTCCGTCGCACAGTGGTCCCAAAGCCGGAAAAAACATGGACGAAACCTAAAATATGAACTCTCAGCTAGGTAAGTTTTAAGTATGGAATTGGTTACTCGGAGAGCGTTTCAAACAAAATTTCGATCCATCACTTTGTATGCATTTGCTTCATTTTACGAGTAATAAATAATTCTTTAATATTGGGGGTGGAAAACTGAAATTTGGAATGAAGTTACAATTAAGTATTGTCATTTGTTACCAACAACTAAACGAACAGTTTCTGGATATTTTATTTCTTCCGGTAGAGTCATTTAAGGGTAGTGCATAGTCAGTTAATTCAAGCATTGTTATTAATATGCTGTTTACTACGTGAATTATTATATTGGGATATGACGCTTGGAGTAATCATTGTGCTCATTCAACTGTATAATAAATCGTTAATAGATACTTATTATTCGACCATTTATTTTCGGGGAGGCTGACTATTGGTTTGGACTGACTACTGAAACAGTTACCCTACACCTGTCCGAGGCAGTACCATGTTTTTATTTAGATGGCGTTTTCAAGATCATTTGAAGGTCAACTTTGTTTTTCCAAATGGAAACCTATATTTTTTATTATGGGATCTTATTGTACGTAAAAAGACCAGTAATTGTTCAATTCTTTCTTCTTTGGGAACTATGAAGTGCGAATGGAATACCTACTTTATACAATACAAAGGTTAGAGTTTGCTATTGTTAGTGTTATGGCGCCGGAAAGTGGCGCAGAAAACATCGGACGAGTCCCATCGCGTTGGGATCAAGAGTCTTCGACTCTTAGGCTAATTTATTGCCTCTAGTCGGGTGGTCGAAGTGTTTGTAACTCGGTGTCAAATTCGAGAGACACTTTCGTGGGTCATTGCGTCTCAACAGTATGTACAATTGTATTCCGACACAACAATACAATTGTATTCCGCTTTTTGTTTCGAAATAAGAAAATCTTGTTCTTCTTCTTCTTCATTCGAAATACAACGAAAGCTGGTCCTGAGCAATCGTCTTATATCGGCAGAAATCTGTCTCAGTGAAACATTGGTGTGGATCAGAAATGACTCCGGAATAGGCATAGAACTGACAGGAGTCCGAGGGTTAAAACTTTAAAGATACGTCCTTGCCATAAGTTACGGGAAGTCACCGTAACTCCGCGCACCTAATTCCGAGGATCCCTGCGATGACAGCGACGTCACCATGGAAAACGAATTACTGACAGAACGAGTTCGGCCATCCGCCGAACAATACAGTGCTCCTAACGATCCGCGGACCGCCGCGAAATTTGATCAGCCGGCATTATCGAATTAAAGTCAGCCGTCGATGAATTAATAGGCCGGGTACCGGTCTTGTAATTACGCAACTGATTATACTGAATGCAAACTGAAATAGTCCGGATAGCAATTACGCGTTACAAGCTGATTAAATTATACCGCCACTGGGGGCGCCCACGGTTCATCCGTCGATGGCCGAGCAGGTCTGCGGTTCTCGCGCGATCATCGCGCAAAACGCGGTTCGTGCGCCGACCGTTGATATTATTGTTTATCCCGGTCTGGACGAAAATTGCAATCGGCTCCGGCGCGTCATTAAGAGGATTCTCCGCGGCAGAAAGCACGTAACAGTCGGATTAGAAATGCCTGAACTCGAACCACGGAAGGATAGTAAGAATTGTTACATGTAAGAAAGTGCGTTGAAAGATTTTCAGAAAAGAATTTGTAAATAAATGTCTCTGAACACATCGAATCCTTTCATAATATTTAATAATGCTGTGCCACCTTCATAATATACTCTATTCGTGTCGGCATTATTCTCAAACAAATCTCGTATTCCGTTTATTAAAAAATAATAATACTTGTCGACGACACGGCTGTTCTTCTAGAAGTCCTTCGTACAGCTCTTGTTTGTTTCTTGTTTTGTTGTGAATGGAAAATATAATAAGACGAAAAGAATTAAAACATCGGAAAGTAAAATTGAAAAATTAGCTCAGCAATGAATTTGTAAATAAATGTCTCTGAATACATAGAGCCCTTTCATAATATTTATTAATGCTGTGCCACCTTCAAAATATATTGCCTCTATTCGTGTCGGCATTATTCTCAAACAAATCTCGTATTCCGTTTATTAAAAAATAATAATAATTGTCGACAACACGGCACTTCGTACAGTTCTTGTTCGTTTCGATAACAGAGGGCGACGTCAGAATGGAAAATATAATAAAACGAAAAGGACTAAAACATTGGAAAGTAAAATTGAAAAATTAGCTTCCCGAAGGAAACCTACGAGACTTAAATCGATACAGTTGGACACTTCGATTACAGGAAAAATATACTTACTTCTTGTGTCAGAAAATTCTCTGAAAATAGTGCATTGACCCCTCGCTCGAACCCTAGCAGTATCGCGTTCGACAATCTATTGAAATTGTTAAATAAAAATCCTCGATGCAGCACGGAATAAACTGGTTCCGGCTGTGTACTCAGTCTCGATGATAACGAGGCCAGGGATTTCCGGAGATTTTCAGGGCGGAGGGTCTGCGAGTAATGAAAATTGAAATCGATGATATTGACTTTATTATTTCGACTCGATCGTAATGCAACGAACAGCCTGCCGGGACTCCGCGGAATATTGATGCTGACCCGAGATTCGGCTTCGTAAACGATCTCATCTTGCTCGGCAACCTGGAATTCAGTTCGCCGGGGCTCCCGTGTTTTCGAACCGGATGCAGTTCCCTGATTTTCGATATCGAACTACCTGGAAGATTGAGCGATCGCAACGAAGTTAGGTCCCTTCGCAGAAATTAATTCGAGAAACCAATTTGCATCGCCGCCTAGTATCGGCTGTTCGGCGATGCGTCATGGCTGTCTGTACCGTCGCCTATGAAATTTCAATTAGCGGATCACGCGTGCATCCGAAGAAGATGTTGACTATGTTATAAGTAACACGCTGCTGCATCTTGCACCGAAAACTCGATTATACAAATATAATTGCTTCGCCATAACTATGCGACTCTTTGGCAGATCCAGAGGCAGTAATTGCGAAGCAGGTGCGCGAGGTTCAGCATGATTCCAAAACTGAAGTCCCCGTGTCGCTATTTCTCGAAACGTGCGACCTTAAAAACGAGAAAGCAAATAATTATTGTTTTACTCGAATTCTAGAATTCTACCGTCATTCGTTTCTGCGGATTTTGTGCATTTATGGAATAGAGTTTTATTGGGCCCGTGGTCCTGACAATTGACTTGCGAAATATTTATTTTGCACAAAGAACCACCGTTTGTATATTCTTCGAACCATGGAAACCAAAGTTGAGATATCCGTTCTATGAGATCGAGGTAGTAACACCGCACATAAATTAACCAATCAAAATACCGGCAGTTCACAGACGCGAATTCCGGATGGCATAGTTCACGTGTTCACGAGAGCACGCGTGAATGCGTGCAAGCACCGGTCGCCGTAATCGGCATTACAAGCCGCCATTTCGAGAAAATTAAGAGCTCGTTGCAGCAGCAGGATCGTAAAACACGGTTGGAAACGGCTTGTATTTTATGCGATGGACAATTTCCCGTGCCGGCGACCAACAAACAGATTTCCTAAATTTCGATTTTTTTTATTGCTGCACAGCGCAGGCAGCGCGACAACAAACTGAGATTATACTGGACATCTGTAATTCAGGTACGAAAACAGACTTGACAATTTTGGGACCGAAATGTCACTTGTATCGCGCAATTATCGACTCCAGGAATTGTTAGAAAATGTTTTGTTCGTAATGACGCTTTAGTTAAATTTTGATCTACAAGCTCGTGGCGCTTTTCTTTCTCTCGCGAAGCAAATTGAATATTTAAAGAAATTCTCGCCGGCAAAGGGTCAACGTCCACCTAGAGACACTACCGTCTCGAACGCCGCAACAGTGCCGAGTAAACTTTCGAGCTGACGGAGCCGATCAGCGGTTTTGAATTGCACACAGATTTCCATCCGGGATGCGGCTACAAAGAGTTGGATTTTCGGGCGAGCATAAATCTCGTTGAACGACACAGTGATCCAGGCGCGGCTCAACTTCTCCGGCTCTCTTCGCCGTATCGTGCTCTAACGTATCCGCCTTTTGCCCGATGCTTAAGTATTTCCTTTCAATGGGAACGTTCCCGGGCAAGTTTCTTTAATGTTTGCTGGTACCCTCCGCGACAAAAAGATAGCACGTCATCCAATTCTGTTAATTCTCACAAATATAATCGGATAACAACAGTTCCGGTATCATATATCACTGTTCAGTTAACAATAAGTTGTATCTGTTCAGGGTAAATACTCGTTTTCTGTTTATAGGTTCATCTTTAAGCCGAAAACGTAAACAGTATAGCACAAAGTCAAAATTGTGTATTTTCCGTCAGCGTCAAGGCTCCAATCTGTTCACATCGGCGAGTAGATAAGAGTGTTCGTGTTCCGGTGTTAAAATATTGTGAAATTTTCAACAATGGCTCGCGTTAAAGATCGACTGGTCCTGAAATATTAATAATACACAATTTACGTAAAGAGAATCGTTCTATCAGTAAAATTGCGAAACTGTTGAATCGCAGTCGCGAGGTTATTTACAATTTATTACAAAATGTAGACGAATATGGGGAAAAAAGAACACAAGTCGTCCAAGAGTGACAACTGATCGTCAGCGGCGTGCAATTTTAAGAATTGCAGCACCGATTTTTCGTTTAATGTTACACATTCTCTAATGAAATTGTTTCTCCGCGTAATAAATGCGTTAAAACATATTGAAGTAGTTGGTTATTCTTATTACGCAGTGTACAGGTCACAAACAATGTAATGTACTACTTGAAAAGTTAAACACGATTTATCTCTATAATGCGCTATCTTTTTTCCGCGGAGTGTACCTGACCAAGCCACACGGTCTGATACTGCTTACACGAGGAACCCGAGGGAGGAGACGCGGACACGAAGAACTTGTGCAGAAAAGTTTACATGTAACGTACCCCGACGGCTGACCAAACACTGAAATCGAATACTAACAAATAGTCCGGTCAAAGGCACTCGGCATTCGCCGTCCACTTGCCACACAGTAAATAGAAGATTTCCAAATGTTTGTCCGCCGCAAAGAAACGTTATTTACTGTTTACACATCGCCCAGCCCATGTCGCTGAAAAATCTGCTTTCCACGGCAAGAACAGAACGCAAGACGTTCCCCTCGTCTGCTCGTTTAAATGGGCGTTTCAAATTCGGAAATCGTATCAGTTACAATAATCGCGTTATTATTCAGAACGCTCGAAAATATTCTGAAAGAAAGTTCCTCACTCGTACTGCAAACATTCAACAGAATGCTCTTCGACTGTTTTCTTAACCGAGTTAATAATATTCTTTATTCTATATTATGTAATATAATTTAACACGTTCGACGCCGCGTCAGCCATATTTTGGTGACGGAATTATTTGTGCAGGTTTTAAAATGAATTTTTACGTTGATACATTCATTGTACTAAACTTGATTAGGATCTGTGACATGCAAGAAAGTTGGAGGATTACTCAGTATGATACATTTAATTTTTTGCAATTTTTATTCCATTAAGTAACTTCCATTCAAAGTGTTAATTTGATTTTATATTATATAATAACCCACGATTTAATCCTGCACCATGATCCTGCACCATGCTGTTGAAAAGATTTTCTCCTACATCCTTTTGACCCTGAAATATTCGAGAATATTTCCACCCAGAACTTTGAGGGTTGTTTTCGCCCCCTTAAAGACAGAAGATCGCGACTGAAGAAATCGTGTCAAATATCGTTTCAAGGATTACTTCCGAATAAAGTTTAGTCATAATTCACGTGTCTGGATTCGGCGCGTCGTCTTGTAAGACAATTTCCGTTTCTCTCTCTCTCTCTCTCTCTCTCTCTCCCTCTCTCTCTCTCTCTCTCTCTCTCTCTCTTTGTCAGAAGTAGAAATCGATCGTACGGGCGCGAGCGCATTAACGTCAACGGAGTTACCGAAATAATTAAACAAGCCGGTACGTGTGGGAACCTGACGGGAACGCAGAATATTAAGTAAAACCGGTGTAATAAATCACTATTATTGCGTTAGGTGTTCTCCCCTGCAATTTCATCGAACTTCTTGCTGAAAAGGACTGGTAATGCGGGCGTAGGGTGTGAAAGTTCGTCGTTGATGAGGGTCGAAAAACCTTGACGGAGCTGAGGGTCGACAATGTAGCCGCGCAAGGCCGTCTGTTTACGATACTGAAGAAGATTAAGTCGGTGTTGCACACACCAACACCGGCAAGCGTAATACGTTCCTGTAGCGGCGAACAATTTCAGGGTACAAGAGACGTATGAAAATGTGGCTCCTGTTACACCGGAAACTTGATACGGGCTGCATACATAAGTGCACCGGCGATCCCTTAGAGCATTTAATCAAACGGGATGAAACCAGTCCGGTCCTTGCTATTTTCCGGATCTCGTTGTTCCCTTCTTGCCCGTCAAAGATGTCCGCTGATTAAGCTCATTCCACCTTTCCTTAATTACTATCGATTGCGAATCTACCACATTTCTATACCCTCTTCCATGTTCCGATAAATCACGATTCAATCTTTTAATAACGCTAGGTTTTTAAAGAAATGGCTAAAAATTTGGGCATTACTTTTATAAAGTAATGTAAAATAGTCACTTTTAGTTCTCCGTAAACCTAGTGTTAAAATTCATGGATTATTTTAATCGATTTCGATTCGGGAAAACTGGATTCAATTATGCAATTACTGCAACGCACGAATGACTAATATTAACCCTTTGCATTCGGCACTATTTTCATTTTAAAACTAAATTTTTCTTCCGCCTTAAAATATTTTCATTTTATTCGTACGGAACTGATGCGATTTCCACATAAAATATTTAAATGTTTAGTAATCTATTGAATACAAATTTAGTAATGTAACAAATATTTCACTGAAATAAACAATTTCTCTGAAATAATGCCACAATAATTTCTTTCTACTGGTACTTCAGAGTCACCACTCGAGTGCAAAGGGTGAATGACTAATATTAGTGTATTAGTAATATATATGTAAACAAAAAGGGTCTTTCCAGCGCGGTAGTGGGGATAATTGCGCGACGTTTATCATCCAGGCCATGGGCGACATATATCGAGAAATCGCCGTGCGTGTTAAAATTAAAATATGTTTGTTACCGAAATTCTGCTTCACGTTTCAGCCATTACTTCGTTTACGTATCATTTAGAAAAGAAAAAAGTGTCGAGAGAGAAACGTACGAAAATACTTTACATGACGACGAACATCTTGCGTTCGATGGAAAGAATTTATATTCTTCATAAAAATCCGACAACCATGTCATTTTTATAGCACGATACATACCAATTTCAGAGCTCGGTGGGTTTAGTGTTAAAGACATAGGGATATAAAATATACATCGCCGTTGAAAAATCTTCCGTACACCGGTTCTAAAATGAAAACCTACCAGCACGGAGACTCCGCGTTTTATTATTAAACCGTCTATATTATAGCGGGAGTGACCAGTATCGCGACAAAGTGTTGAAAAATCAATAACCATGAGCCCGGGGCGAGCGTTCCTTGGTCGCGGCGCTTTTTCGAAAGTTCAGCCCTCAATTATCGGGTCTCTCTATCCCCCCCTCCCCCCGGTGTCCTTCGCCGCCCATTGGTTCTTTCCCGCGGCTCTCAAGGGATTTTTCCGCACCGTCGGCCCTTTTCCGATCGCGTCCCGTCAAATTAAATCGACCCGAACGACGAAGAAACTATCACTCCCGGGGTATTAGTAATTACAGAGCCGCGGCGAAAGCTCGCGAGAGCCACAAAGACAAGAGGAATTATCCGGATGAATTTTTCCGGTCGCTCGACGCCGATGCGCTCAAAGATGTGTTCCACGAGAAAGATTTACGGTTTGCATGGCATAAGACGTGAGGAAACGTCTTTAACGATTTTGGCCACTTTGCGGACAGATGTGCCCTTTGTAGTTCCCAAGGACGAATTCAATAGCGCAAGTGGACGCCATAAATTTTGCGTAGTCGAAGGGTCTTCGGCTTAGAGTGTCCCAGCGACGCGTGCCTGGTTTCTATCAACCGGGAAAGCTGGGCCCGTTGACGCAAGCCAGCAGTCACGTGACGCACTTAGCACGGGGCCCGGAAGACGCCCCGCTGCATCACCAAAATTCGATTTTTAACGAAACGACGCGCTCACCCTTCTCACGCACGAGGGGCGTGGAAGTTCCTCGAAAGGACTTCCACCGATCAGTCGACACGCGTTTCCAAAATATAAGAAGGCAGACTGCCGACGCGAGAGTGTCAGTAGAGTCACAAACGAGTCAGAGACACATTCTGTCGCTATCGCGTAAGAGTCCAGTCGCCCCGAGTTCTCGTCCAGTGGTAGATTTGCAATCGCGATAGTTTTAATGAATAAACGACTCACAAAAACCTGATATGAACATTATTTGAAGGCACCCGCCTCCTATAACCTACTCCCTTCGACCTCTTTCTCGTTACACGGTAAACATTTCAGACGACCCTCTTCGACTGCTTTCATAACGAACAACGAGCGCCGCTCCACTGTCAATCACCGGTTTTGATGAAGCTTTGCATATTTATAGTTTAGCGAAACACGTTTCACATGTGTTTTTTTATCGGCGGAAAAACAAATTTAGGGGGCGGAATTACCATTCGCCGCGGGCGATGGTTCGAAAACCATTCGAGCTCGATAACTCGGAATTTGGTAGGGATCGAAAAGTACGATACAAATGAAAATTACTTACTGAAAACTCGTTTCTCCGCCGGTGAAAAAGGTAACATATTTTTGGCTGACCTAAATGTGCGGAGTTTCATCGAAACTGGCGAACGATGTTCCTTGTCAGTTGAGATTTAATTGGATAAAAATTTGTACAGTAGAACCTCGACTTCAACGGTACACGAAAAAGAAAAAATGATTTTATTGTTGCCTCTGACGTAAGATTTCAAAAAGATTTCCTTACGTGATTAGCATATTTTCCATCCCAGCTTCGAGGGTGGTGTTCACCCTTTCAACATGGAAGATTGCCAATCAAAGAGTAACTGTCTTACAAAAACATATGGGAGCCGGTAATGCGTTTTTATCGGCGCTCGACTTTATTCAGCGGAATGTTCCAGATCGGAGGACGCCAATGAATTTCGCCGAGCGATTTTTAAATAAACCGTCAATTCGCGGAGAGGGCGAGAGAGAATTGGAAGGTACACAGCGCGGCGTTCACAACGGATTTTATTTCGAATTGAATTGCGATCGCAAATGTTCCGCGGGGATCATCGAAAGGAACGTTCTCCGATGTCTGTTTTTAATGGTCGCAATCATCGGACCATTCGCGGGGGAGAATTTTTACGCAACACTTGTTTTTCAATCGTACCGGACGGCCGCACAGTGCCGCGAATTGCCAATCGGGCTGGATAAAAGTCATTCTGGTGGTCGTCGTGAAATTTAATTTCGATTACGAGTTACCGAACAAGGTCCTGCTCGATACGTATGTCATCGACTGGTTCTAACCAGAAATTAAATTCATTACGCTGTCGTCGATATATCTAGCAAACAGGGAAAATACAGGTATACGATTGAAAGCGTTTTCATTTTTCCTATATTAAATTCTGAACGATGAAGAAACCCTAATCACTGGAGCTGTGAAATCAATCATAGAGCGATGACTGCTACGTCACCCACAAAAACTATAAGGTTTTTCGCCAATGGATGTCCCAAGGTCTCTGAAAATCGGGAACAAACGTTTGCAGTCATCCAACATTTCTTTAACCCATTGGCATCGTAAGGAAATATGAGAAGAAGGTGAGTTTATCAACAAACTGTTCTTTTTTTAAATTATATTTAAGTACAAAAATGACCACAAGAGAAAGAACTTCATATTTCAACATTGTAAGAAAAAATATCAGAATTGCTGCTTTCGTCTCCAACGATAGCCTCCGTTTCTATTTTCTAGCTAACGAATAATGATAGTGACCAACAATGTTGAGGAAAATTGAGGATACGAAGATTGCAACTTTGCATTGACGCAAACGGTCACAAATTCGAGCATCTCCTGTAAGATAATAAAGTTTATTTTACTACCATATTTTACCTTGCATGACCTTCAATGATAACTCGCTGTATTCGTCTCAACACTGGCTATCACATCCTCAAAAAAGAAACACAGCATTCCATTTAAAAAAATAGAGTTGACCTTGACATCTCCACTATGCCTCCACACACGCAGAAAATATCTGTGTCACAATATGTCCCCCTCTATGCTGCGTAAGTTTTCTATATAACATTTTTGCATATTACTACAAATAACGGCAATATTCAAACTGGACATAGTTATTGCCCCACCCTTTATATACGCTAATGATGCAAATGAGGTAAAAGAGTTTTACTACTTCGCATTAGGTCTACTTATTTTTTCACGAGTGCATAAAATATGCATAAAATCTACCTACACTGAACTCTCCTAAAATATTAGCGCTGTAATTAGAAACGATTACTTAGAGCAGAGCCGGGCAACCTCACCGGCGTCGCTGCGCCACCCCCACAATTAATTTGCCGGTTCTCCCACTCTTCGGCACCACACCTAGCATAACTTTTTCTCCAGAGCCGGGGAACAGGGTCCCGCGCACCGCACGCTGCACCGATTTCTCGATATATGTCGCCGAGGCCTGGATGATAAACGTCGCGGAATTATCCCCACCAGTCGAAAATAACAAATACAGTGAATTCTCGATATACGTCTGCAAGACGGGTCTTGCCAGCGTCATGTATGTTTACACTTTTCGGCGTCCGAGGATACACCCCGCGGTGGTGGGGGCAATTCCGCGACGTTTATCATCCAAGCGTTGACGACATATATAGAGAAGTCACTGTATTCAACAGGTGATAGCAAACTGAAATTAACTGATCATCCCCGATGAAGGGGTTGACTCAATCGGCATCAACCACCTAAGTGGAAGGATAATAGGATTAAGCAGTCGCTCTGGCAAATGTCTAGATCCAATTGAAGAGAAATATACGTACAGCGATTCATAGATGTAGTAAAATCGACCATTTTGTCCGGTTAGATCAGCGTTTTGAAACGCTGTGGGTCGATGGTGAAAAACGATTCGGCCACTTTCATAATGGATCCTGGGGATAATCAAATAGAAAGCGTTCGCGGATCGAACGGTTATTTTTTTTTTTGGGTTTTGTTTTTTTCGCTGGACCGTCGCATATATATCGAGAGATGGGGGGAGAGAAAGAGGGAAAAGGAGAGAGGATGGGGAGCCGTCGACCATAACGCAGGGTGGTCGAACGAGCGAAAGATATATGACCGGAAGCGTCAAAGGCGGGCGAAAGTTTCGCAGTTACGGCCTCCTAAAAAATTCTATGCATCTAAAATACACGGGTTCCGAAACGTGCCAGCCAGCCCCGAGGATTTCCCATGAGTCGCCGCTATTTTCAATCCATAAACCGCCAGTCCTCCTCGCTGGTTTTGTTCGCGCGGCTTAATCAACTTTCAATTTCCCTACATTGCCTATCATTAATGTATACATATTCAATATCGCCGGACGACCAGACCGATTAATTAAATTACACAACACCGGCGGATCGTTCGACGAGTGTTGAGCACATAATTATTGCTCTATGATCGCGCCACACAGTGGTCCTAATCGATGAATTGGTAGGAAAAAAGTTCAAAATTGAAGCTAAAGAAAAACACGTATCAGTGAATTTTTGATATACTATACATCCCACAGAATCCCAAAGTGACCTCTGGCGATAGTCTCGTTAACAATGAAACAAACGCAAATATTGCGTCGCAACGTGTAATTGTTTAAATAAAATATTTTTATTTCAACCGACATGCCGCAGAAAATATTTGTATTTTATAAATGCTACGCGTAACATAAATCATTGTCATTGCGATTTCGCCTTGGTGGTCGTTGCCGGAACATAATCGTGAAACGTGGATGGAAAAGTAAGCCCACCTGCTATTTTGGCGACCAAGTGTGCCCCGCGAATGCGCAAACTTACGGCGAACTATCTCGGTCAAAAATGGCTCGGTTCGCGGTAATTAATATCGAGAGCAAACCCCCAGATTGCGGATCGTGTGCAGGCAAAGATTGCAGTAAAAGTGATGAGCCAGAGAATCCTGGTTGCTTTAGTAGGCCAGCAGAGCCGAAGGATTGATGACGCGCTAAGGGTTCCGGAGTTTCCACCGTCGGATAGAACGAATAGATCCCTCAAGGACTTCTACGGTCAATATTTTCTTGCCGGAGAGGATGATTAATAAAATCAAATAAAAACTGTTGGATAGTCTCTCCTTACCTCGGACTCCGTGGACGTTAATGGTCGCTTAGGGATTCTTCGGATTTCTTGGTGGTTAGGGAAAGACCTTGAAAAACCTTCGACACTCCCGTGGACTCTGCTCTTGGAAAACCTTTCAAGGACCTCGGATACTCCTCTATCGAATAAAGGAACCACAGAAATCTTTGAGCATCCTTCGAAACACTCGAGCCCCTCGGGCTCCTCGAGAGGGACACGGAAATCCTCGAAAACCCTACGGTTCTCTCGTCGAATCGAGACAATAAACCGTTTTGATCGCGTCAACTGTTACCATTCGCTATCGAATGATGACTCTCGAGTTAAGAGCATTTACCCCCGATGATGAATATTCCGCTACACCGGGGGGCTAGAGTCTGCTAAGCAGATTTAGTGACAGCTCGCCCACTGATCAAGAAATTCACTTAGTTCCGTCGAATTGGGCGATTGTAGATAGCAGATTCGAAGGAAACCGTTTCACGGGGCTGTTAGGTCGCGCGGTTCCATTAGGGTAGTTGGCTGGGACAATCCGATCAGCTTTACACTCTTCCGTCATTCTACATCTTAGCACCAAACCACCAGAGACGATCATTGCGAATGTTCTCTCGATCCCCAGGGCCATTAACAAGAAAAAAAAATGAATACCCATAATGCAGAACCCTCCGGGAACGAGCGGTGGCTAGCCTATTTAAGGTAAACCTGCTCAAAGGATTCTCCAGGGAATAGCTACCCTTCATATTGTGGGACTACGTTCAATCTACCCCAGACTCTCGTTACCGGAAAAGTTGCTTCAATTTTCGGTAATCCCTCAAACATTATTAACTGTTACATGTCCCTCGGGATGAACGTTCACCCATTCTCTGATCCTAAATGTTGAGAACCATCCGCTTCCTTTCTGTTCGTGTTGCAGAGGTGATGAATATTCAAATGGTAAGCACATTTAACACTTCTTGACTGCCAAACTAGAAACCTGAAAAACTTCATAAAATCAAAGTAAGTTATTCAGTGAAATAAAAATTTCAAACATTAAATGTGTGATACTGAGTGGTCCTCCAAGTTTGTTGTGTTTTACAGATCCTAATCAAATTCGGTACTGTTGGAATTTATTTCGTAAATGTAGAACAAAATTAATCTATTATTTCTTTAGAAGGTAGAATCGATTGAACCGGCTTTTACGCTGTATATGCGTACATTGTATTTATAATAATGTACCAACATATACCAGAGTATGGCATAATATACCATAATATACCAGAGTATATCAAAATATATCAGAATATAACAGAATATACCAGAATATACCAGAATATACCATAATATACCAGAATATACCAGAATATACCAGAATATACCAGAATATATCAGAATATAACATAATATACCAGAATATATCAGAATATAACATAATATACCAGAATATACCATAGTATAGCATAATATACCTTAATATACCAGAATATACCAGAATATACCAGAATATACTTGAATATACCATAATATAACATAATATACCAGAATATACCATAATATACCATCATATACCAAAATATACCAGAATATACCAGAATATACCAGAATATATCGGAATATACCAGAATATACCAGAATATACCAGAATATACTGGAATATACCATAATATACCAGAATATACCAGAATATACTGAAATATACCAGAATATACCAGAATATATCGGAATATACCAGAATATAACATAATATACTGGAATATACCATAATATACCAGAATATACCAGAATATACTGAAATATAACATAATATACCAGAATATATCAGGATGTAACATAATATACCATAATATATTTAAATATACCATAATATACCAGAATATACGATAATATACATTGTATGTTGTCCCCGGCGTGGAACCCTCGATCTTCATTTGTTCATGTTGGACTGTTGCTCCTCTGTTTCGATCACTTGTGGTTCATTCGTAACGTTTCTTTCGCTGGATAAAGACGTGTCTCACACCGTGCTTCTAGAGTTACTATTCAAATATAAATTGTATTTTACATTTTATAACAGAGTGTGGTTTTTTTATACCGATATTCTTATAAGTACAACGAATGTATTAACGCAAAAATTCGTTGGAAGTTCGTGGAAAGTCGCAGAAAATCTGGGACGAGTCCCGTCGCTTGGGCCGGTTAGGCTAATTTATTGCCTCTAGTCGGGTGGTCGAATTGCGTTGCGTCTCAACACCGAAAAGAGAATACCGTTGCGTTGGTGTCATCTCAACAGAATTAAACAGTTAGCGAGACAGGTTTCGCCAGAGCGTGTGACGCAGAATTTTACCATTGTTTTCGCGGGCCAATGCGAGAGGAGGATCGTTAGCCCTCGCCGCCCTAACTGTTCCGCTTGTTGATTTTATTTCAAGGTCTCCCGATAGCCGTCGCTATCCGATAATGTACTCGAGCCGGGCGTCACGTGCAGGGTTCCCGGGAATTATTTTACACAGTCTCACGTGGTCCGCGTCGGAACATCGGTGATACACTTTCGACACGTACGGGGGAAGGATACAGATTTCGCAGAGCACACACACCGACACGTACGCGGGCACACCGACAGACAGGTGAACGGACAGAGGCGTAGACACGTACGAGAGGGCCTTGTACCAAACGCTCTTTGATCCGGCGCTGCATTATGTATGAGGAAGAGCTACGCTCCGCCCGGAAACACAATATAGCCCGGGAATCGTAAATCAAAGAAGACAAGAGGAAATAATCTGAGCGGAGATAAGCGGCCGAGTAAATAGATAGAGAGCCGAGTCATTATACTTGGACGTAAATTAAGAATGCTACGAGCTCCTTGGAGGCGGAATGTTAACCGCCCCTCCACCTCCCCCAGCTCCGTTCTTTATTGTTTCGCAGTTGAATGAGGTCTACTGTGATTCGCCGCGGAATCCTCTGTATCGCCTCGGCTAAATGCAACGAAAATTGATCATAACCGTGGCTACACTCTTCCTTGAAACAGCCGAGTTCAAGGCCGCGAGACTGGAGAATTCACCCCTTACAATGGTCGCTGGCAAAATGTATTGCGATTTTCTTGCGGGGAAATTACGGAAGAAATTCCAGCAGTCAACGCTGGAACAAACGAGCACTAAACGCTACTGGCATAAATAGCCTTCTGATAATAACAAGATTGCATTTTAGATTTCGTACCCAGTGTCGTTTAAATATCTGCTTCGATGGAGAGGTTTGATTTCGTGGAAACATATTTACAATTTCAATATTTCTGAAAGAAAAAATTAGGAGCGAGTCATTTTGACTCATCCGGTACTTCTAGTGCTAATCTTGTGCACATTCAAGCAGGTGACATTTAAAACATTGATCACTGAACTGCTTGAAAAACTAACTTCATATTTTCAGTTCCGATGAGAACAGAAACGAAGAAAAGCGCTTTTGAGAGTAAAACTTTTCGAATTCACAAAACAGCGATCAATATTGGAAATCAATTTGAAGTCATTTATGCAAAATTACATTGCATTAGCAAGCAAACAACTTGGAGAGTTTCTCCACGTAACGACAGTAATTACTAAATGGAATCAATGAAATAAATGAACTTATTTTCGAGAGAACGATAAGAATTATTCCCGCGAAATACGGAGAGAACTGGAAGAAGGTAAACTCGGAACGGATCGATTCAAAGGAAACACAAATTAGAGGTAATTAATAAGCTGAATAATGGAGGGGGAGCGAGCAACAAAGAGGAAATTACCAACTTCTTTCTCTGCCTTTCCCCATCGCGTCGTCCGCCTAATTGTGTTTCCATTAACGATCGACAAATGCCGCGACAGAAACGGGTAAAGGGAAGCTCAAAGGAGGAATCGTTATGATTCTGCAACATCGAGGATGGACGTTAAGAGACACACATGCAGGGACACACGAACACGCGTGGAGAAACAACGAGTTAGCGAAACGAAACGAACACACGTTGCGAAACTGCCGGGATACTTGCGGAATCCATAAACACAGAACGGAGAATCGAAATGAGACTATCAAATAAAAGAAGAGAAGGGCTCCTTCTGGAGCCTGGGCGAGTGCTGACCGAAGAAAACCGGCTGCGCAATTATCATATAAATTGCTGTCTTCTTATACACCATTGTCAGTGGCTTCTTCGATTTACAGACCGTTCGCTGCCAGACATTCTGTTTCACAAACATCCCCTCCACGCGGTAAACTCTAAATTAAATCAGAGAATGAGTTCAGAGAATAGTGCCACGCTTCTCCGTTAATTATATTATAATATCGTCGTTGTCGAAGTATTTGCACTTGCCGATATTGAATCGGATTCAAAATCAAAGAACTTTCGATAGAAATGAGATAGAGTGATGACATTTTTTTTTAATTAAAGCTGAAGCTTTGTAGAATATGGGGGAAATAAGGAGATTATGGTACGAACGTTTTTTAACCTTGAGAAAATTCGTTAAACTTGCACAATTTCAAGGAAATCGTGGTTTTTTCCAATACCACTGGCGTAAAATGTTTCCCTAATTTGGCCGAAATCGTTTCGGGTGCAAAGGGTTAACACTGAACTGTGTATTGAAACTATCTAGAACGTATTTACTTACGTATTAACACAAACGACAACGTGGAATTTATTTAAATTCTCTGATCGATGTTTGAATGAGGGAATCTATACCGTCATTTTTCATAATTTCAGCGATGGCGAAACTGGTCATTTATCTGTGGTAAACTTGCGGTTAAGTAATCCGAGGATATTCGAGAAAGGTGTGCCGTGATTATTCCCATCGTTTAAACGGCGCGATCCGTCTTCTTTTTCCGTTTTTAAACGGTCTCAATGAATTCCCACGAAAATCGTTCCACTCTCGTTATCGCGCTCCTTCAGCCGACTGCAGGTATTTTATTATAATTGCGCAGTGTCCGCGATATTCAGTGAACCGCGCGCGAAAATTTCATGAAACTAATAACGCACGCGTACATCCCCTCCCCCAACCCTCTTTCTCCATCATGCTCGCCCGCCTGTGATGGCCAGCGTCAACAACGATTTTTATTCCGCCGGTCTCTTTGTTCAATTGACCGGATTTCGTGAGACGTGAGATGGTTAGTTTTGTTTTCACATTTTTCAATTCGGCAGATAGATTTTTCCTTTATTCAAATCAGCCGGCAGAAGTGCGTGTCCTCGAGATAGTTTTGCAATGTTAAAACGGTGTTCGGGGTTAGTTTATACTTTTATGCTTCCCCTTCCCCGGGAGAGTTAATTGGGAAGGGGAGAATTCCGGCGCGGCAAGTAATTAACAAACCCGTTGAACGTCTCGAATAAAAAAGCCCGATAGCGGGGTCGCAGAGGCGGTGTTCGGCTCATTAAAAAACAGTTACCGTTTGTTCATTACTCATCCGTTTATGGGGGCTGTCGGGGTCTGTTCGCGCGTGAAAAGAGCAGATTTTTCCCTGATACGTTCGGCCAACACTTTGCATCGCGTCGCATTAACCGACCGCGGCGCATAAATTGTTGAGAAGATTAGGGAAGCTGCGGGGTCACGTTCACGTTGAATGAACGTGTTCGTAACGGGGGCTGCCCGCCCCCCGGGGGGTTAGGGGCGGATTTCTTAATCGTTTTACTACGCGGCCGCGTTACTCACTGGCCCGAAAATAGCGCTGGCGAACACGGAAAATTTCACGCCGCTTTGGATCGATGGGAGCCCAAACCTGGCTTTTAACCCCCCTGGCCAACCCCGTTCGCCCTGTCCGTCGATTCTGGCCCGGCGATGGTCGATCCACCCCTGTGGACTACACTTTAACCCCTTCCATGGAACCTTTCTTCCGGCCAATCTCCAGCCCGCTTGCTCTCCCTCTCTCGCTCCCTCCCGCCCAGGCTCTGGATGAATGGCGTTTTCGGGGAATTGATAGACCTGGTCGCTCGACATCCACGAACAACGGGAGCAAAAAGAAGTCAACGACACGCGAAAGCGGTGCTGATCGGATTTTACATCGGTGCATCGTCTTTCGTGACACGACCACCCTTTTTTTTTTCACCGCCGTCCTAAACGCTCGGGGAGCCGGAACGTGGCCGGAAGTCCCGCAAAAACGGGAACGAGCCACGGTTTCGATCAGCGACGATTTCCTGGATCAACCGTGACGCTTTCTGACCGCCCGACTCGCACGCAGACTGCACAATTTTCGGCCCAGCAAAACTCGTCTGCATCTGTTCCGAGACAATCGGCCAAATAGCAATTTCCATAGTTTAACCCCCATTCGTCTGTTCTACCAATTTGGTACTGTAAGGATATGGTTGGGCGGGTTCGACCGGGAACTTAGGTTTATTCACTCTGAGTTTACAGCGTTGTGCTATGTCGTTACTCAACGCGACTCTTTCTCTGTCTAACGCTCTATCTAACTAACCCGAAGCCTACGGGGCTTTTTAGCTATTCCCCGAATCGTCCTGATTGGCTGGGACTGAATTAGCCACTTTCGCGATCAGGTACTTCTTCGGGGACTCCCTGAGACCTTGGCGAAATGCAGCGGGTGTGTTCGTGGTGTGTTCTGCAAATTGTTTAACTAATTGCAGTCCGACCACTCATTTCGAAAACATGGATCTTGATCTCGTCAAACGAGACTGGACAGGTCTCTCGTCTATGGCGAAAGAGCTCCCGATCATTTCCACCAAGTAGCAAACATTGCCCGATGAATATTCTGAATACGTTATTTGCTCAGAAGTTTGGTCTGCGGTGTTGGTCCTGTTGGAACCATTTTCGCGAAACGTTCCAAAGCAACTTGTTTTCACGGGGCTTTTATGAAACAAGACTTGAATTCGAGTGCGTCTGTTGAGCAGCTCGAGTGATCCCAACGAATAATTTCCGTTGAAGCGGTTTTAGTAGCTGCTAGAGCTTGATGTGGTTTGACGCGAAACTTCCAGGCATCTAGAGTCTAGAGAAATTGAAACTATTGAAATGTACGGGGCGGGAAGAGAAACGCAATTCCTCTGGAGCGGATTGAGTGCTGGGGCAAGAGCGGAGATCCATATCGGGGCTCTAATACGGCCCTGCTTGATTTCATTGCTGATGCTATTTCATACAACAATAAATATGCCAATGTCTCGAGCAGAAGACGCTGGGACTTGGATCAGCGCCATCCGCGTCTTAAATTTTCTGCCACGAAGAGTTGAAGAGCCTCGCCGTGTCCTCTGCCCACTGGAAAACTGCATTCTCCGGGCTTTTTTTTATCGTTCCAATTGGTCAAATTCAATTATCGTGTTCATACTCTAGAGCGCTGGAATTTTACGGTGCTGTCTTTGACGGCCATGAGAAATTAAAACCATCGTCCAGATTTGAATAGAGAATGTAAAGTGGAAAGTGGATAAAACAGCTAAAAATTATTAGCTCCACTCGTGTGAAGAGTTTGCAGGAGTCCTGGAAACTCTACAAGTTTTCCCCTTTATCTCTTTCTCTAGGAAAAATAAACTAAGAGTTTAGAGATCCTCGATCCTCAGAGACCTCGAGGAGTGTCGAAGAACCCTTGAAGCATCTTCTGGAGTCTCGAGAAACCTTTGAAGGACCTCCAAGGATATAGAAACGAGCGGAACGTAGAAATTTGCTGGAACCACTGTGGATAACAGGTCCTGTGGAAAATTTTCTACTATACCAACCGAATAAAGCTCCCTCTGCCATAAACTAGGCATCAGATCAGACAGCACACCGTATAGCTTCTCGTGGCACAAGCCCGCTACTTTACCGACCGAGAAATCTAACTTTGAAATGCACGACTGATAACAAAATCATATTGCCCCGCGAAAACTCACGAATAGTTAGGATAATTCTGGTATTTCGATTGTTTGATTACTTCATCAGTGATTTCAATATCTTGTAAAAATATTCACAAGCTTCTCCGAAAGCTCTGGTAACCTAACTTTTTGGCAGTCGATAATGTCGGTAAAAGCACAGAGCCCTGAACAGTTTACCATCGGAATGAGCTTGCAGCGCTTGCAGATTTTTTACCGACAGTGCTGTTATCGACGCTCGGTAAATGTGAAATAATTTTCTCATGGATTTTTTTTAATTTTTCTTTTGTTAAGAATAAATAGTGCATTACCGCGCGATTACGTAAGTTCATCAATTCAATTACTTCAGTTACTCCAATTTCTCAACCTTCTGGAATGAGAAACACATTTCGAGCTAAATGATGTAGTTCCAAATCATATAAGCATAAGAAAAGTTACTGTAAGTTAAACTATTGCCGAATTAGTATGTCTATCGTGAATACTGCGCAAGGAAGCTTTCTCAAAATTAATTATCGCAAAAATAAAGATCATTGAATTGCATTCTGAACATTTCCGCAGCTTTCTGTAATTATTTGTTTCTTCGTCGGTTCTCTGGGAACAAAGATCAATCACGCCCGCTGTTACATTTCCATTAGACCAGATCCGTCTCTTCGCGTTATTGACAGCGTTGTAATGTCGGCAAAGCATGTCGTACTCGAGTGTTTTAATCAACGAAATGAGAATCTCGTTCCAACAATGACAGTGCCAGTTTCAAACGTAACGTCGCAACAAAGGCCGTTCCTTTCTGGTAATAAATAACCCGTTCAGCGAATTCAATACTTTGGCGAAATATAAACAGGCTTTTCCAGCGAAAAAAGTTCGCCGCCCCGTGTCACAAAATCGATGTCGAGATTAATGGCATTCCGATTCATTTAACTGATATCCCGGTCGGCGGCATGCGAAAATATCGTTACGGAAACGGAAAGCGAAATAAATTAGTAATCCATTTCTTTTATCGGCGTTGCTGCATCCGGACGTATCGCTTGCACGATTTCAAATTAAATCTCGCAATTATCACAGCGATCACCGAAAGTTTAATCGATTTTACCTGAATTAATACCTGTTCCTCAGTCACGCCTGTTCTCGTTCTCGTAAATTCTGCTCAACTTAAACGACGATGTCAATCACTCTGACAATTAAAAAGTTTAGCGAAACTTTCTCCCCCGCTACATTTCCCAATAAAAATAATTGAGTACATCACGAAAATCGTTTGATGCAGAATTCCTCAAACCGAAAGCTTTCTATAGTTCTAGTTATGAATTCATATTTTTCTCATATTATTTCACTGTTCTGCAAACTCATTAAAGAAAATTGTATTTCTATTCAATTTTTCCTTAAATAAGGAAAAATGTTTCTACTTACAACGAGCGTTTTTCTACTTACGATTTCGTAATATTTTCGAAATTCTAAATTACGGAGAATCGCAGAGATTACAAGTTAAAAACCCGCACGAAATTGCCAGCTTGTTTCTATTCCGCAGTGATAAAACGTTCACACCAATCATTTCGGGGCTTGGGAGAATTAAGAAGCAGTCGATATCATGCCCCGGGGGTGTCTGAAGACGGCGTGAGAACGCGCGATTAAACCCACCATAATTTATGGCGCGAATGTCCTCGTGGGGCCACGAAGCTGAACTTCCTTCGTATGTAGGTTATCGGGTAATAGACGGTCGGTCAACTTTTTCCATCTATTTCCATTTTCGCTACTAGATGCATGCGCCCCGAACGACGAGATATTTTCATGGCTGCGCGGACCTGACACTGATAGCGCGTAACATAATTTCACGAGATAAAAGCTGCATTGCCAAGCCAATTAAACTACGTATTTTCCGATAAGTTCGACAAATCTGCATTGAAAAAGTGTCCCTTCATACCAATCAACTTTCCTTCGATCGATCCTTCAACAGAATCAATCAGGATAATCGGCTGTCTCGAAATAACGAAACACCCCCTACGTGATCCCTAATCTCGAAGGGCTCAAAATATATTTTGTTCACGTTTTCCCACCATGGGAAAATCTCTGTAAAACTTGTCGCAGAACGTCGTCACCGAACTGGTATCAATTCATAAACCGTAAAAATTCTGTAGCGGCGTCAGTTACGCGCGGCGTGCCCTATATTAATTACAAGTTCCACAGATTTTACGATCTACGAGTTCGTGTAACTGGCTTTACACGCGCGAGGCACCGTGCCGTATGCGGTCGAACCGGCACAGTTTCGAGCTTGCAGAGGAGTTCCCGAGCGGCGGCGGAACATATTTATGAAAACACTGGTCTGACTGGTTTTCCAACGTGGGGGGGGAGGCCATCGAGAATGTTTTTTTATCGATCGTTTCCTAGGAATTATGTGCAGGCGTTGGAGTGGCGCATCGGCCGAAATGTCAAACACCGCTCGCGGAACGGTAAATACTCGAGTTGAACACGCTTGGAGCGGGGCCGCGTAGCAAATTCAGAAATTCTGTGACTTTGTGCGAGCCCCTCCACACCCCCTCCGCCCACCGATACCTAAACAATATGAAACCGGCGCTCGCCCGTAGAAAAAACAAGTGAAAAACCGATCGGCAACTGAGCATATATTCGACACACCGTGGGGCATTTACGTTTACAAAAATAACGGGGGACGTACGGACAGGGGTTGGTCAGAGGGGAGAGAGAGAGAGAAAGAGAGAATGGAAAACGCGATGCAGTGGAACACAGGCGCGTGGAACTGAAAGCCGTGTGTTTCGCTTTCATTAAACGAATCGCCGGCCACAAGCAAAAGCCTCGAGTACAGTGATAATATTGATTGTGTAGCAAACAAATATCGGATAATGTCGATGGTGGGGAGAGTGCCGGTTTACACGCGAGGCTGCTGCTTCAACGGGGAAATCAAGAGTCCACGGTATAACATGTAAACATCGATCAGATTTTCTCGAACAAAAGTGACCGCAAATAACAGTCCGAAACAGTCCGGCGTGCCGGTGGTTTGATAAATGCAAAAAAAAAAGAGGAGAAAAAATCACCGATCCAATATTGGCCCGGGGAATCTTTCATTCGCGCGCTTTCAATTCGCCGCTCGAAACTGTTATACCTTTCTTCCGACAGCGAAACGGGTTGTTCTGTGACTGGAGAACATATCGCAACACAGATGGAATTCATTACAGTGATTCTTAATCGACTGCCAGGGACAAATTTTTTATTTTGTTATTAACGCGTTGACTGCCTCGTCACCCATCTGTGGGCGAGGGAATTATTTGTCCAGGTTATAAAATGAACTTTTACCTTAATATATTCACCGTAACGAAAAATCATAATGAGTTCATGAATACAGTCGAACCTATTTTAACACGTTGACTGCCATGTAACCCATATGTGGGTGACGGAATTATTTGTCCAGGTTTTAAAATTAATTTTTACGGTAATATATTCATTGCACTAAATTTTATTAGCATCTGTAAAATGCAAGAAAGTTGGAGGACTAGTCAATACCATACCATTTAATTGTTTTCAATTCTTATTTCATTAACCAGTAAACTGTCATTGACGAGTATCGTCAATCCGAAACTCTATTGCGGTACAGTTAACGTTAATGAATTGTTAAATTCTTATCGAATGAAAAAGTAATAGCTTTACAAGGGCTTTGGCTTTTATAATAGCCGCATTTGACCAGCGTTCGACGCGTGTTTTTCAAATTAAACTCGATAATTAACTGGTTAAATAACTTACTTTGATTCTATCGAATTTTTGAGGTTTCTAGTTTGGCAGTCAAAGTGTTAAGGCAGCGTGCGTTGCGTCTCAACAACTGTAAATACACGAAGACCACTCGACGGCAAATTCGGCACGCAGTATCATACTTAACCGTTGTTATTTCAACAGAGACAAAGGTCTCGAAACCAGATCCATTGTCTTCGGCGATCCATCCTCCGAAAGTCCGGAACTGATTGTTCCCTGTTTCGTGTTCCGTGCATTAGATTTCCCGATTCCGGCGTTGCACGTTCTTCCCGAGTTTTTCGTCTTTCGTGTGCTCAAACTTCTCACGGCAGTGGGTGGAGGGGGAAGTTTCAGCGTTACCCGGTTCGTTACCCCATCGCCCGAGCAAGAACAGATTTAAGTCTTTGTAGTTTTCGCGGTTTCCGTTCGCGAAAACTTTCCAACCGGCTGCCGCCACTGTTTCGACGATCGTCGTCCTCGTCCTCGTCCTCGTCGTCGTCCTCGTCCTCGTCGTCGAACGCCCGGTGGAAATTTGAAGAATAGGGCCGATTCACAATTCCGCGCGCCGCGCCGAAACTTCTAACCGCGTCGGAATCGCTGTTCTATCGTTCTTCTCGGTAGAACCATCCGCGTCGAGAGTGTATTTTTCGATATCGGGCCTCGGTGTTGTCCCGGCGAGATTCCGCAACCGAAAATTCCAGCGACGAGTTACACGCTGCGGAACGTTCGATTCGCTTTTCGATATCGAGCGTGAAACGACACAAGCTACCGGAACCGGTCCCGAACACATTTCCGGCTTCAGAAACGAAAGCGTCGCGATTCATCCAGGTCCGGCCAGCGAACGGTTCATTATATTAACCCTCTAGGCTACCGGTTCGAACTCATAAAGGAAACCGTGCTTCTCTCGAACCCGTTCGATACTCTTTCCAATTACATCTCCGTTCGTTAAATATTGGTATTGTGGAATACTTCTTGACGGAGAGGAAAGGGGATAGACGAGGAGACAGGGAAACTGGAATGTAAGAACAATTCTTTTCATTTGTCGTCAGTGTTTAACAAGTTAGTGTGTAGAACGACTGAGCAATAAATGCGACTGACGTATATTGCTTTGTAATAGTGACAAGACCCATTCAGACTGCATACAACTTTCATTGTAATCTGAGCTTCAATGAAGTGGTTCATTAAAAAATGTCCGATGAAAACATTTTTAGAATTTCAGTAATTGTAAAAGGAAAAATTGGGAACCAGTCATTTTGACTGCTCTGGTCGTTCTAGTGTTAACTGCAGGAATGAATATAAATGTTCCTTGTCTTGTAGAAAATTATTAGGAGAAAGTGGTAATCATTATAGTCGCGAGAAAGCATCGTATGGACTGGGGTGAAACGATGTTCCCTTTAACCCTTTGCTGCCCTATGTTAGGCCGGATTAGTTATTGACCATCGCCTCATTCGCCAATAACGCCACCATGGTACGTGAGAACAACTGCAGCGTTTCTCAACTGTTCTAAATAGGCTGTTAAAGTTACATACGGGAGTGTATTTAAACTATAGGGGAGAGTAGCCTAATTTCGACCAACAAATCACACTTAACACTTCGGTTAAACCACCGTGTATTTTGCGAACGAAAAATGTTTCTCTTATTCTACTATCGAATCGGATTTAGCGATATATCTTTAAGAAAAATAAAAATACTTACAGCCCGGATAGCGATGCTAATTACCTGTGACTTCTACATTAGGTTCAACTTAGGCACTGGTCCAAATTGAGCTACTCTCCCTTGACAAACATGTGGAAAGTTTTTGAGTAAAAGTTAAGGAACACTTCGGACCGCATGGGGTTGAACAAAGGTCCCCGCCGAGAGGAAGCAAACTGACCGGGCAATGATCCGGCGGGGTAATTAGGGGAGGTAAATCGAGTTTGTTCCGATCGTAAAATAACGTTGGAGAACAGGGACGGGACGCGCGAGAGCTTCTTCCCGTGAAAAGATTCAGTAATCTGCGACTGTGGCAGAGTCGACGGGGAAAGAAAGGAGCAACACAATGGCCGACGATGGTCTCCTTCAGTCCGCATGCATATTTCTATGCTTCGCATTCAGCTGGCCAGTAACGGCCGACCGACCCTTTCGGCTCGCGAGACCAAAGAAAGGGAACCAGCAATGAGAAGAAGGCTCTCCGTGATGAACCGACTCCTTAAAGAGGCGGGATTGAATAGGCCTAACCCTAACCCTAACGTGCACGTTTCATACGCGCTTCAAATCGCCGCGTGACTCGTCTAAATTCTGACCGGATCCTAACTCACCCTCCGAAAAACGCGCGCGACCACCCCTGAACGCACGGCAGAACATACTCGATCGAAACTGTGAATATAATTGTTCAACTAATCATTCCGGGGTATATTAAATATAGATAATAGCACAGCAGGGTGACCAGTAAATCAACATAATTTCTTTTCACGGTGAAATTTACGCAGTAATTGTATTATAAGTTCTGTCTAGAGTTCTAGTTTTTCGTATAACTTATTCGCCACTACATACATTTATTCAGCAATTGTTCACACTTTTCAGTATTCGTAACGGCGAAGATGACAGTAGACATCGTTACAAAAATGTCACGAATGCATGGGGACGATTGAACCTATAAATCAATGTCCAATTTGCTCATTCTGTGCATTATGGAAAAACAAATATATTTGAAATCATTTCGAAATCATTCGTTTGATCGAATTTATGCAGTATTGCATTCTACGCGAAAAGAGTCTGCGGCGCGCAGAAAGAAGAATTCGTGAATGAAAAATATTAGAATCCGTCATTTTGACGGGTCCCGTAAATCTGGTGTTAACGAAGCGAACAACTGAGGACAGATACTTTCGCGGTTATAGATGACAGTATGCAGGATGATATCGGTTAACGAGGCTAACAGTGTCCTTGGAACATTGTCAACAGTCAGTTCGAGGCGCTGCCGGAAGCCTCTCGATAGGAAGTGGATACATGCCGCGTACGCAGCCAACTATGCGAACAGTAATTCCTGTCATTCGATCTTATAGCTGTTCCGTGACTAGATACCGCAGCTAAGCAGCTAGATAACGTAGATAAGTACACGGGCGAGTGTAAACCCAACTCTGCCGGCCGCCAGATAATACGGAATATATAGAACGAAACGGACACACAAAACCGAATAAACAACGGTCACCATAACCGTTGCCAGATTTCTGGACTGCCCTCTCCCGACCCGTACACACCACCGGGAAACACCACCGCAATTGCAAACTTTCGACCCACTTCGAGAACTTCTCCACACCGTCCGGGTACTTCATAAATATTGATTCTGTTCGCCGCGCCATATTTTTTGATTTCGCTAATATTCCCGCGCCGTCGGGCCACCGCGAAACAACCCATTGCAGAGAAAGAAGCCATTTCACTGGAAGGAAGTGGAAAAGTATTACGAAATCTCCGCCGTGGTTCCCATAATCATTCACACAATCCTTATGATGTGATCCTTCATATTGAATCTTTATGCCCCTTTCAATTATTCCTTATTCCTTCTCCGTAACAAATATTTTGTAATATTTTTTGTAATTTCTTTGAAACAACGCCACAATAATTTCTAGTGGTGCTTCGGGGTTAATATCCTTTAAAACGATTTGTTTGATCGAATAATATTTGCCAGAGAAAAATTTCTCGTTAACCCTTGGCCTCGCAATATCGAGTCAGACGTTTCTTTGTTTCTAAATAATTTCAAAGCGCTTGTAAAATGTTTCCCTAATTTGGCCGAGATCGTCTCGGGTTGCTGGTCTGCGCGAGCGAGAAATGCCTCGAGCGCAAAGGGTTAAGACGGGTGAAACTGGAGAACGAGAGGTGTCGGTGAATCGTGGTGGTGTGAGATATCGAGGAGAGGAGAGAGGCTGCAAGACAGAGACGTTCTACTCGGTGACCTACACAGAGCCTGCTCCTAATTGCATTCTTGGGGATCGGCAGGGAGGACGTGGCCGCGTAGGGAAATCAAGCGCGGCGTCACGCGCATAAGCCACCGGTGTCCCCGGCGCTGCATACAAAACTGCATAATTCATCGGGTGCACTTAGGTCCGGTTATCTGGCCGGTGAAACTTCGGATCGTCCGGGGAACTTTCGCGGAACTTGCTGGCCCCCTTCTTAATGAAGTTACGAGCTCGGTCTGAACGACAGATGCATCGCGATGGACAGTCTCGTTGTCCGTTGCATGTTTCAGTGCGGCTCGCGCTCTCCCGTTGCAACTTCGTGGCAACGAAGTGCACGCGTGGTTTGCCGGGGATCGCTGTTCTTCGATTTTTACCGACGACCCTTTCACACCCCCCGGACATTTTATTAGTCAGCGATTTCGGAACTGTGTCTGCGCGCGCGCGCGGTTCGAAACCGCTGCCGGAATTTACGAGCCGGCCCGATCATTCGTCACAACCCCGGTCCCAGAATCCTCCTCGCCGAGCAACCTGCAATTTTTATTGACTCTCTGCCGGCGATAGCTACGTCTCGGTTTGGTCAGCGATCCTGCTGCCGTTCACGACTTTGATCTAGAGTTTGCGACTTTATTTCCGTTATCGATCCGGAAAATTGGGGGTGAGTTCGGCACCATGTGTTCGGAGGAGAAGAATCGCGTAAACAAAACTTAATGATATTAATGATATTGATCTTTTTAGCTTATAACTCGAAGCTTCTAAAACGTCTCTACAAATTTTGGACAATTCTGTTCCTGACTCAGTTCATTGTAAACTTTAACCTACCCCTTTTTTACCTTGAAATTTTCTAAGAGAGAACTTGAAGCTTCTAAAACGTCTCTACAAATTTTGGACAATTCTGTTCCTGATTCAATCCACTGTAAACTTGAAGCTTGCCCTTTTTTGCCTCTAAATTTTCTAAGACAGAAATTAGGCCGATCGTGTGAAACAATTATTCTCGTAAACTGCAACTTTCAGTCAAAGCTCTGTTTCAAAGATTTGTCCTAAAAACTGGAGAAGAATTTCCAAGAAAATTTCAATTCTAGACTTCTCACAATAAAATGCGGTTCAATTCCTAAATTAAACGAATAGAATGAATCAAGTTGTTTTGAATGTGCACCGAATACGGCATTGTTGTCGATTGCTCGAGAGAATAATGAGTGCGCACACAGCGCGGCGCAATTAAATTTGGTGAACCGTTGTGTTATCAAATGCGACCGTGCAATAAGACAAACCTGGGCGATGAGGTGGCAAATGGCTCGTTTTAATCCGTAACCGAATTTATAATTTATTCAAGCTTTGGTAAACTTCCAGGAACCGGGAACCAGTGAAAAGTTGCAGAATGCTTTTAGCAGTATCAGTTCGGCAACATCTAAAATTTATCGGGGCTGTGCTGTTAATCCGTTCGAGGAGGAGTGTTTGGGCTACGGGCGAAATTTGTGAAGGCAGAATTATTGACTGGTGTACATGGGGCGGCATTAACAACCCATTGAGAATCCGGGAGAAACTAATCACTTAGAACATGACTAATGGTTCTAACGATGCATCGAGTTCCAGGCCGGGCCGATCCATTCAGATCCGCGTTTTCGATTGTTAGTCCGCAATTATAAATAAACCAGCGCGGCACACGAGAGTCTCCTTCATGTCAAAACTGTACAAGATTTTCCAAAATGAACACCGTACTTTTAAACTGCGTATTGAAATTTCATTCTCACGTTCAGCGGACTATTATTTTTATTAAATCCACCGAACACTGCAAGTAATGCACTGTTGCCGTGTAGCAGTGAAGAGATTGAATTTACTTCAATTCTGCACGGTTTTTATTTTCACATTCGATAAAAGTGTGTTTACAAATACAATAAAATATTTAATATATTAAATCGATGATTTGATTAATATGGCTGTAGTAGATTTAATGTCGAAGAATTGATATTAATTCCGGCACACGAGAGTCCTTCATGTAAAAACTGTACAGAATTTTTCAAAATGAACACCGCACTTTTGAACTGCGTATTGAAATTTTGTTTTCACGTTTAGCGGACTATTATTTTTATTAAATCCACCGAACACTGCAAGTAATGCACTGTTGTCGTGTATCAGTGAAGAGATTTAATTTACTTCAATTTCGCACGGTTTTTATTTTCACATTCGACAAAACTGTGTTTACAATTACAATAAAATATTTAATATATAAAACCGATGATTTGATTAAGGTGGCTGTAGTACATTTAATGTCGAAGAATTGATATTAATTCCGGCGAAATCAACGATACGGAAAATTAAAGTAGATGTGCAGTTCACAGTGGAATTTCGAATATATGGGAATTGAGAACTCGATGTAATACTATGAGAAAGTTGCATTCAAAAACTGCACTGGTAGGTTGCACCGGTGGATTCCTGGTGGGAACGGGAGCGCGGATATGGGGTAAATAAAAACGGTTTGAGACCAATGGTTCACTTTGTCCTGCTGAACCAAGGGATTAACAATGTATGGTATGCATGGGAACGGAGAGTCGAAGGTACATTCCAACACCCCTCGAATATCCATGAGAATTGCTAACGCAGTTACGCTCGCATTACAAAAGTGCATTACAAAACTCGACTCTAACAAGCTGCATCGCTGCCCGAAAGTTTCAAGCACTTTCCGCCCTTCAGATAAATAAAGCTTTCCCCTACACGAGCACTTGTTTTCATGAAAAAACTATTACATACTTCGAAGACTTCTACCTGACCTCGGACGATGGCCGCGGCGGCGTTGTAAATATTCTTTCAAAAAGAAAGTCCCTGCGAAACTGAAACACGCGTCAGTTTCAAAAACAGTAAATTCTACATTTCGGGAAACATTTAGACGGAATTTCCATTTCCTTACTTTATTTTTCATTCGCAAAGCTGCTGAACGAACGTTTGCGTTACTTAATGCGTGCGAGTACGTATTTTCGATATACACCGTGTGACAAAAAGAAATAGCACATTTTGCACTTTTAAAGTTTCATAGCGAAACCTTTCAATCGGTGATATTAATTTTCCCTCTGTTCTGTTGTTTATAGAATAGTCCGTGAAAATGGAAATTTGTATAAACATTCAGAGATAATAATGGTGTTTCGGTTGCACGCATTAAATGCATTGACAAATATATCAAATGACACGTGGGAAAACATTAAACTGACGTAGAATAAAATATGTAGTAAACAGGATATACATTAATAACAAATCAGTTATGGGAGGCGAAAGTGGTATACTTCGCAAGGAAGAAAAACGTGGACAAAGCTCAGTTAAACTTGAGAATAAAAATGAATTTCTAAACCTTGATCAGAGAATATTATTTATATTAGAAATGTCTTGCGATAAATAAATAACTCTGGTTCTGTGTAAATCGAAATTAAAATAATTCCTGGACATTAACGAATGGTGAAATCATAATTTACTAGAAAATGTATACAGTATTTTACAATTATTTAAGACACAGTGAAACGTGTAACGGTCGAACGCAGTCGCAATAACAAACTAATTTCCTTCGTTTCGTAAACATTCTGAGACGTCGACGATCCTCGCGTTTACTATCACCCATTCTGCCCCGAGGCTCCGGTTCGTCTCGAACAGAATACACATCCAGGACAGCGATCGATGTTAATTCGGTTGTTGGCTCCGGTATCATTCGATTTTCCGAGCGAATACGTAAATGCACAACACCGAGTGGATTTCATTCTGTTTCTCTTTATTAAAACAAAATATGACGGTAACCCGCCGCGCCGATACGTTCACCTTGATCTATCGATTCGATTAACCCTCGAACGACGGACACACCTCACAATTTCATAGCAAACTCCACATAAATTCAAATCTTTATTTATTCATTTTTTCTTTAGCTTTATGGTTCCCAGCGTGGACATTTGTATCACTTACTTCCCCTCAACCATCTTGATTTTCTGAAATTCTACTGATCTTCATTCTGAATCTACAATCAAAATTGTACAGAAATCAGAAAATTAATTAAATCGATCAAGATACGTATACAGTTTTTTGAATTTGGTGTCTGAAATTTTACTTGATTCACATTTTCTTGAAACTTATATGTTACTCTCGCAAGAGATTCAATACAATAATATAGTATAATACATTATATATATACAGCCTATATATTTTTTTAAATCGTTAAGCATTTCTTACGATCGACTAAAAAATTTTCATTGCGCACAAGCATCCTCGGTCTAGCGTTCAACTGGAATTACTTTCATTCCATGGGATTTTTCTGCACGGTGGTGTCAGCAGTGATGTCGATCCGAGTGCGGAGCAGATTAGGTTCGTCTCGGGGCCGAAAAGAAAATTGAATGGCGGCTCTGCGAAACTGGCGCGCGGTTTATTCTTAACGTATCGATTCGCGGCGACACAGCCAGCCGGACAACCGTTATTTTTAGAGATGCGTGTGTATTGAAAGTAAAGTTGAATATTAGCCGACCTTGCGTCCGGTTAATCGCGAAGCAGCTCTTCGACGAAAGGTCGATCGATCGATCGCCGCGAGGCTGTTCTCTTTCGTCGGTGGCGCACACGAATCACCGGAAACCGTAAAATTTTTCCAGGCAGAGACATCGATCGTCCCTCTGTCTCCCTTACCCCGTACAAAACCGCCCCTCCCCGGCTAATTCTCGATCCAGCGCGATCATCCCGTAATCTCCGACAATTAGTCAACTTTTCGAAACTCCGTGGACCGTGCTCAACTTCTGATCGCCGATGCCTAGCAATTTCACCGTGTCGCGTAAACTTCGATAACGCGATTATTGTTCCGCAGTGACGTAACCGTCCCCGCGCCACTCGTCCCCTAACTTCGGCCCCCGCGCTCCGGTCATCATACCCTATTAAATCATTTTCAACCGTCGGCCAACACCAGACACTCGCCCCGGCTATCAGATTTATTCCGGGCACCGTTTTCCGTTCGTTTTCACGGACCCTTAACCCCATTTACCGGTACACGGGTCGGTTTTGACCCGAATTCGACCTGCTAACCCGCATCGCATTTTTTTTACCAGCATTTGTTGCTCGGCTAAAACGATTTACTCAATGCGAGTTAGCTTCTTCGTGAGAAATTCAAACGATTCAGTTGGAGAAAGTCGAATAAAATTATTTGTGAGCGCAGACAGTTTTTATTTTGCATAAAAATCCGCAGTTTATCACCGGGCAAAGATTGAAAGTGTATCGGACCTAAGCAGCTCATCTTGTATTAAAAATATTGAAATGGTCTTCAGGGTGGCAGTAGAGTCTCGATCTAAGCCCAGTCATGGGATTTGTGAGCGCAGACAATTTTTATTTTGCATAAAAATCCGCAGTTCATTACCGGGCAATGCTTGAAAGTGTATCGCACCTAGGCAGCTCGTCTTGTATTAAAAATATTGAAATGCTCTTCAGGGCTACAGTAAAGTCTCGATCTAAGCCCAATCCTCGGATTTATAAGCGCAGACAATTTTTATTTTGTATCGCAGCTAGGCAGCTCGTCTTGTATTAAAAATATTGAAATGCTCTTCAGGGCTACAGTAGAGTCTCGATCTAAGCCCAATCCTCGGATTTGTGCATAAAAATTTGCAGTTCATTACCGGGCAGTGCTTGAAAGTGTATCGCACCTAGGCAGCTCGTCTTGTATTAAAAAT